>CM053793.1:162320162-162990996 GCA_028749045.1 Cupressus sempervirens | reverse complement strand
AATTCTAGCCTTTGGTTGCTGCAATTTGTTAGTGAGTACATGAAGCTCACTCATTTGTCCTCTGATCTTGTTATCAAAATTTGATAGGTAATTGTATGACATTGCACATTGTCCATACAACTTATTACCTTCATCTATGCTTCTCCTCAAATATTTTATGCAAACATCTAAGGTTATCAAATCATTTTTGATATTTGTGCATACTATATGAAACAATGATGTATCATGCTTTACCTATGCTTATGTTGAAGCTACTTTTGCTAGAGTTGTGAACTCCCCATCAAAGGTTTTCACCAACTCTTTGGTCGTTGACTACAAGTCTAGATTTTCTATAGTTGTAGTGACTACCTTTTGCATTTTATCCAAGACGTCAGCTAGATTCTTCTATAAAGACTTTATAGATTTTTTCTTCTTCAACAACTTTCTTAAGGTGCTTATTAATCCCTTCTGATCATCATCATCATATGGTACTACTACTGCTAGTGATGTTGCTACTATTATTACTAGAATTACTACAAGAATGAGTGGAACTACTTTCAATTCTATGCTCTTCTTTTCTTCAACTATCCTTTCATCTTCTTTCCTTGCTTCCTTCTTAGCTATCATCTTTTCTACCTCTTCTTTCTTCCTTTTTCCTTCTTCTTCTTCCCTCTTAATTTTTTCTTCCTTTCTCTTTTTTCCTTCTTGTTTCTTTTACTTTTCTTCTTCCTCTTTCTTTTTCTATTCTTCCTCATCTGAGTTGGTGTATGCAGTGATATTGCTAATATTGCCAAAAATATTTGATCCATTTCTTGCAAAAGTATTCTCCTTTGTATCTATAGTTGTGTGTGTACTATCCACTTGTATGGATTTAGTACCCATAACAATCTGAGGTGGTGAAGGTGCCTATTGTGTCTTCTCTACTTCTTTCTCTTCCCTAGAAGGTGTATGTACTTGAACATATATTGGGTTAATAATCTTAGACTACACACTCTCCTTAGGTACTGTAGTCATATATTTTACAATTGCCTCCTCAGTTTCTTTCCTTACATCCTCATAATTGTCTCCCATTAGAAGAATTTCTCTTCCTTTGTTCCTCAACAAGGGCTCAATACCCTTAAAAATTCTATCTGAGTCCTCCTTGAAGTCAACATCACATAGTTTATTTATTCTTGTGGTCCTCATACTAAGATCCTTTTCTAACACTCTCTTCTTTTTGTAGATTAAGCTATTGTATAGGTCTACAAGTATCTTATTTTGTATGTTCTCAAACTTCTTGTTCCTCAAAATCACATTCCTTATAATAGCATTCTCTAATTTCCTTCTATCCATATTGCTATACATATTGTATTACTTATTTAACTGTACAAAATCATCATCATTAATTATCTTCATGTTTAGATTCTCTACCTTGGGTTTTCAAGCTCTTTTTCCATCCATTTTTGTGGCTTCCTATGCATCTTGTTCAACAGCTTTATCTCTAGCTTCATCCTTAGAACTCTCTAAACTACTTACTTCCATTATCTTTCTCCTTTTTCTTGGTCCACTAGTGGTCTACTTGACCCTTTCCTTAGCTGATGATGAAGGCTCTTGCTTTACCTTAACCAATATCTTAGAATTTCATTGCACAGTAGGGGCTTCCACCTCTGTTTGCCTCCTAGGAAGTTCATTCCTTTCCCTGACTGATTGCACTTATGCAACCACTACATAAGGCACAACAAGGGCCTACACACAAGGTTATGCTACTATCATACCTTCTGAAGGTCCTACAACAACAATGGGAGTTACTAACAATACTTTAGTTTTTCCATTGGCTTTCATCTGCAACGCAATACCTTTAATCTCATCAAACTCCTTCTGATTCATGTCAAATTCCTTGAGAATGAAATCTATCTCTTTCTCTACCTTTTTCTTTATTTCCTTGTTGTAGATTTCTAAATGAACTATTCTCATATTTTCTTCAGAAGTACCCCATCTAGGGTATTATGTGTCCTTCTTAGGTTCAAGTATAATCCATGCATACCCTTATATGAACTCCACACTCATCTCATAACCTATAGGCTCTATAAATTTGACTCTTGGTACTATTGCTTTCATGCAGGTGTTGTCTATTTCCACCATGAAGCATAGCTCTTCCTCATACTTCTCTCCCATAGAGGGGGTTATTCTATACCTTAGTTTCATTTTAGACTGGAAACTCCTCATCATCCTATCAATTCCATCATCTCTAACATTTTTTGGCTTAGATCTATAGCATTGAGTCGCCATCCTCATTGCTCACTTGCTACTATACCAATTTATCAATCCATGAAACTTCCTTGTAGCATAGAAGAATATATGAGTTAGCAGGGACTCACATCTAAAAATTGCATTCTTAGTTTTCTTAATCTTTGCAATGTTATCCAATAGTTACAATCTGACAAATTAACTTTTCTTCCTTGCATAGTCATTACATAAGATGCATGTAGAAATCCAGCTGGTACTAAGTTAACCCTTTGATCCATGGTTTAACTTGTATCATAATATCTCTCTTAGTAATCTTACTCCTTTGTCTCAAATGGAGTCAACCTTCACATTTCTTCCATCAAACCTTGCGTTTAGGTTTGTCTTGACCACTTTCTAACATTATTCTCATTAATAGGATTGCAACCTTCATTACTCAATCCCATGACCTTGTGAATTATGTCACTGCCAATAATAATCTACACATGACCTATCCACAACATATCATTGTGTACCCTACTCAAAATGATATGGGTCCAATCATGATTGTCAAACTCCATATAAAACATATACCTTACCAAATTAAAATCCTCTAGGTGTGCATACTTAGACTTCAAGGATAAGTCTTTGTTGCACATGGTTCCTAGGTCTTGATGAATTTTGTCATTGCCTATGCTCTCTATTTTATAGTGAATATAACTTCTTCTATCCTCAACATCTAACACATTTTCTAGAACTTGTGAAAATGTTCCAAATGGATCATCTAATAAGGAAAAAAATAGATATTTATTAAACTTATCTAATGATCTATCAATCACATCATACACATTTTGACTAGCCATTAAAATTGTAAACACTGAAATACTAGATTCAAACTTTGCAAAATACCTTGAAAACATGATTTAGGGTTTTTGCAACTTTCGACTTCACATTCTTCACTTCGTACTTCAATTTGATGTCAAATCACTCTTCAATTTTCTCAGGACACTTCAAATGAAAAAATGGTACATATAATCTTTCTTTCGATCCTTAAATCATTTCAAATCACATTGCACATTTAATGTGTATCTATGACATATTCAAATACTATCTATGTTTACCAATTAAGTTTGATTTCTCAATTCCTACTCACTACGATCATATCAAGACGTGCACTTGACCATAGCCTTCTCTCTATACCCTTAACCTATGCTTAACTACACAACTTCCAAATCTCTCTCTCTCTTTAATATCAATTTTGGCCAACTGATGTGCTACCACAGCTAAAACTACTTAATTCAGGTAGGATGAGTCACGAATAATTTGTGACTTCAATGTCTTATCAAGTGCATTGAAAAATTGTTCCTACAAAAATGTGTAAGAGATTTCTTGATTTGTAGCTATCATAAATGATTCTTTGAATTCATCAACATGCTCCTTAATTTCTTCCTTCTGATTGTTGTCACTACCATTACCATTCCTTTTATCATATCTATTGTTGTTCCTTTTGTTATTTAGATTCCTATAAAATTTCCTTCTATCCATTCTGCAATATCTTGTTGTGTGTCTAAAGTTATTAAATAACTAACATATAGGTGCATTTCTTCTTTGATTAGTTCCATTATAATTCTCAAGTGTTCTGCAATTCCTTGCAATGTGTCCAGGTTTGTTACACTTGTGACGCACGAACTAGTTCTTGTATCCATTAGATATCTCCCTATCATTGGATCTATTCTATGATATTTCTCTTTCATTACCTCTAGGGTTAGTATTCCTAGACATTCTACTATTTGCATTATTACCATCAAACTTAGGTTTCTTACATTCTATTTCCTTATGTCCATAACCATGACAATTATAACAATAGATATTAGTAATGAGTTTAAAATAATTACCTATGCAATCTATTTTCATGTGTCTAACCTCATTACATAAGAAGCATCTACCTCTAAACTCATGTCTTACTTCCTTGGGTGGTTCATCTTGCTTAGGTTTATCAACTTGCTCTATTTTCTTAAGTTCATTAGGTTTAGCTAACAAATTAGTCAAATCAATTTCCTTTGATACTTCAATAGATGTGCTTGATTCTACCTTACTCAAATTAGATTCCTTAGGGGATTCAATAACTAGATCTAGTTCTCTTCTAATTTCAACTTTCTTCATTGATTTTTCTCCAATCAAATATCTAAGTCTTGACTTGCCATAAGGTCTCTAGTGAAATATCTATTGATCTATATTCTCATGACTAGAGTTTAGTTTCTCTAATTTTTTCTTAGCTTGTGTCAATTCTATTTTCACAATAATGTTGTACTTTTTTAACTCAACATGTTCAATCTTGATAGAATCTAGTTCAGATGTAACTTGACTTAACCATGATCTAAGATCTACATTCTCATTTTTTAGTTTTGGTTCATTCTTGCTACTATTTTTCTTAAGACTCAACTTAAGTTTAACAATTTTCAGTTCATGTTTCAAGATCTCATTTTCTTTCTGAAGATCTCCTACTTCATCATTGTTACTAGTCTATGCAAATGATTCCTTGCTAGATTCTAGATCATCAATCTTGTCTTTCATTTTACCAATGTAGAATTTTGCATCTTCATATCTATCTTTTAGGTTATCTCTCTTCTAGGCTCTAATACCAATTTTTAGAAATAGATAATACTATGATTGTGGGGGGGGGTGGGGGGGGGGGGGGTTGTGTTGAATTAGTATTCTATAAACTTTTAACCACAACTATATATTGTTAATTACTTTATAACTTGCATATGAAAGTAAACCAACAATGTTAAACATTAAATATAACCATGCACATAGAGAACTCATAGAACCATTATTTTTTAACTAGGGAAACCATGGCTAAGGGAAAACCTTGGTGGGGATGATACCCACTAGATAATTTATTGAATAATAGGATCTTGTTAAGGATATTGACCCTATTAGAAGTCTATGAAGTACATACATTGTCCCAAGTCCTTGCTAGGATACTAAGCCTTGTTAGAAGTCTCAACCCTATTAGGAGTTGCTTCAACCATGTTAGGAGTTGGTAGAATAGATACAATGTATGCAAGAAGGGCCCACTACCCTAACATGCAATTATATAATTTAGTCCTTCACAAGAATAGATATGCATACAATACTTTCTTATAGTTGTACATCATACTTGCTCTGATCATTCATCAAATCTTGCATCACATAAGGCTCCCAAATATTTCAAGCTCTCTATACAATAGTTTGCATCACATAACACTTGCTCATTTATCATAGGTAGCACACCTATCTGCGCAAGATAAGATCTTTACTTATACCTTGCATATTTACAAAACTTTGCTCAATCAACCTTCATTTGTTTACACACTTGAAATAATATAAAATAGCTTATGGAATAATATCCACATAGTCGGCTCATCATAATTTAATAATTCTTTCATAACCAAAATAATTCCTAAGGCCGTACAATCAAGTTCTCTGCTATGCTATGTTCTCCACTGTTAAATGTCTACAGTGGTATTTTAATCTTAACTCACACCATATTGTCTGTACACATCTACACACTGACACACATCATCATGATAGTGCCATGAAGCTTTCTTCAAATTTTCATGAGCTAACTCTTAACAAGTTGTCCATACACTAAACATTTATCTTCTATGCTATTGTAAACTGTCTAACACTTAGACAATTTTCTAACTCTAAATGCATAAATGAAATATTGAATGTATGTTTTCATAAATGAAAATAATCAAGACATCTATCTCACCATATTTCCAACATTCCAAATATAGGATCAGTGAAAAGAGAACATATAGTAACTTTCTTTATTTCTTTATCTTTCACTTGCAAATATAATAACCCAGTGGCATAAATCGATGACACTTATCGCTCCATGTACCCCATTTTGTAACCTCCCTCGACACATCATTTGCATTTTGGGACATTTGTTCAAGTGTATTTTCTAGGGTTGAGTGGTGAGAAGTGTAGATGACCACAACCTATTGACCATTTGGGTAATGTTAGCACTATTTTGTTTAAGGCAACTTATGAGGTCCTCTTGTGTAGTAGTTAAATACTCTAATTGTATGTGCAAAGGGTTTATAGAAGGGTGTGGTTATTGAAAAGAACATTAAGTGGAAGGTTTTTTGGTTGTGTCACTATAGGTGGAGGGTTCTTTGGTTGTGTCACAATGGGTGGATTTTTTTGTGGTTGTGTCATAACGCATGGAGGGGTTGATTGTGTAGGAGGTGGTCTTTCATCTCTCCCTCATTTTCTCTGATTCCTTGATGCATCTATATTACAAAAATTTAAAAACAATTACAAAAATTGATGGAAAAATACATAAATGATGAATAGAATTAAGACCAACCTCATTTGCGAGGTGCTATGGATGGAAATGCAATAAAATTTTGATTTTTATCCTAAGCTCGATTGGGTTTTCACCTTTTCTTCTGCACTCCATGATGCTACCATTGTTTGAGTGTATAAAAATGCCCTCAAATGAAGACAACACACAAAATATATACTTTAAAAAACTTGATTGGGTTTTGTAAAACCCAATTGGGTTTTGTAAACTCGGTCGGATTATTAAATAAGATAATTTTAAAAACTTGATCAGGTTTTTTGAATTATCTTATTTAATAACTTGATCGGATTTTTCAAAGTATAATGGTCATACTTGGATACCAAGTTTGGCTACATTTCACTTTTAAATAACCTAATTGGATTATTGAAATTTTTTCCCTTTTTTTTTTTGGGTTTCCATTTTTTTGTACACTAACTTGATGCACTCACCCACATATAAGACTAAGACTAAGAACCAACCCATTAAGTGTGTAAGACAAATCTCATAATTATGCCAAAGGCATCTTTGTTTGAATGCAAAGAGCTCATTTTTCCATCTAAAGAAAGATAATGTTGTAGAGAGGCAGAACGACCATAGAAACAATCCAGTCCTTTCATATCTTATCAGATTTTATTGGATGTTTGTTTTCTATTCATTTGTGAGATTGAAAGATGATTGCACCCTTTTTGTTAGTTGATCACTCTTTAATTTTTATCCACAAGAGAGAATTGATGATGTCGATGGAAATTTTATTTTCTTTTCCATGTCTAGGTAAGAGATGAGAAGTTACATGAAAGCATTGAGTGATAGAAACAAAATTCAAGAAATGACCAAACGAGTACAAAAAAATTGTGTAGACTATTTCCCATCAATTTCTCATTGTTTGACATGTTTCCCTTGTTCCTCATTGCCCATTAATTGATCAGCTCACTATTTGTACCCTCATTAGGAAATTTATATTTAAGGTATCTTCTCTTAGCCCATGTTTCAAACACTTAGTTTATGAGTCACAAAGCTATGAATTCCTAAAGAAAATTTCTGTCCAAATTGCAGATTTGAAGAACAGGAAGCTTCAATTTAACATATCTATTTTCTTTTCAATCTAGTGACACTCTAAATGGTGAGGTTTCCATAATTAGGGTTTGGAAAAAATAGAAATGAAACTCCTTTCTAGATATTTTCCATGAGGGATCGTGTATGGCTTACCAGTCATGTAGATGGTGGAATGGGTTGATAATATTGGAAATTTATGCCAACTCCTTTATGAGAGCATATTTTGTGCCTTACAATCTTGGATTGTAGATTTTTCCATGTAATGTTTAATGGGGTGTGACATGCATGTTGCAAAAATCATGTCAAAGGTGAGGTCAAACCACGTGGCCTCTAAACATGTGTTATTTATTAATACTAAAAAAATGAAGGTGTTTGAACCCTTAACCATAGTCTAGGCTTACAAGGAACACTCGATAAAGAGTGCCAAGAGACTCCTCGTTAATATGAAAATTAAATTATCATGTGATTTCAATTTGTTATTGCAAAATTAACATGTGATAAAACTATGTAAAATTGCAATATTAAGGCACTTAAACACATAGTTGACTTGAAGAGTTGTAATACTCCCAATTTAAATTGTGGGTGTTAGATCAACCAACAAAGAAACTTAAATTATTAGAAATTTAATAGTTTTATTAACATTTCCAAAATATTGGAAGGAATGTTTACAATATAAATTCTTCTCTAGCTTTAGAGTTTAAAAATTCATATTTTTTTAACTTATCATTGGTTATTCAATAATGAACAAATTTGTTTACTTGGCATATTTTCTTGTGACTCTTTTTAGGAACATTGAAGCTTCACTCTTTTTGTGACCCTTGCTTTGAAATCATTTTAATAATTAAAATGAAATATAATTTTTTCCCTTATATCAAGAAGGAAGATAGAAGTATTACAAATACCAATTGTTGAAATAAAATACTTTCTTGATGCTTATCCTTTCTCCTATATTAAGCAAAAAAGTCATCCTAAGATATATTGGATAATATTAAATACAAAATCTCTATCTTTTTCATGTTGTTTAAAATAAATAATATGTGCCTAACTTTTTAGATTCAAGGTTTATTTTTTAAGATTCATGCACTAGAATTCTTTCTTAAAATTTGTGATAGCAAATTATGATAAAATAAAATAAAATATGTTGGTATTAATATTTCCCATTGTAAAAATGCATTCTATTGAAGTAAAACCTTATGCATAATTTTATTAACTACTCAAAATGAAATATATAACCTATAGAAGTTATAATATATTTTAACAACTTACCAAAGTGTCTTAAGAGTTAAATGTACTGAAATAGATGAATATAGTTATCTCTATTTGTTTAAGATAGATATAGGACTTGTAACCCTCACAATTAGAAATAAATTAAGTGATACAAAAATAAATATTCTAATGTTTGAACTGAGTAGATTTTTAGTCAAAATCATTGATGCATATTTCATGGAGTAGTGATTCACAAGAGCTCATCTCTCATGAAATTGAATCAAATGCTTATTTCTAGTTGCATCTAGGTGGTTTTCAAAGAGGCAAAGCACTCAAACTTCTAAGGAGGTCACCCATATTAGTTCTATTCCAAATCTTGAAGTGCACTTAACTGAATAGTTTCCTCCATGATTAAGCATGTGCTTTTCCTTCAACTCCATTTGCATCAAAATTTCATCTTCTTCTATGATATGTTTCTATATGATATTTCAATGAAGAAAATAATAAGTTTTGTAGTCTAAGATATTATATTCTAGATCATGTTAGATTAAAATAAGTTATAATAAATAAAAATCTAATAAACTCAATAAAATTAATTTAAATATAAAACCTAATTTACATAGATATTTCTTAACCTAAATACTCTCATGTGTGGAGGTGATCCCCTACTCGTAATTTGATCACCACCCCATTATATCTATCCTTTTCTCTAGTAATAAAAGGGTGCTAGATGGTAAGAGTAAAGGTGGTTTCTCCCTCAATACTTCACTTCTTCAAGATGAAGATATGTTCGCTACAATTAGTTTCATTAAATGCTTCAACTCTGAGGTTGTTAATAATGGTAGTGTCATTTAGAGGTGGAAATTAAAAATGAATCCTTGAAAGTCTATGTTCTAGTTGGTAGGTAACAAGAAGGCCATGTATGCAAGAAAAAAATTATACACTACATATTTCCCTCTCTATAGGAGGTTGAAATGAGATTATAGAATAACCCATTTGATTTAAAGGTAGTAGATATGTGTATCAAACTAGAGATGCAATGAGTAAGTTATAGATTAGGAAAATTCTAGGAGTTAAGGTTACGACCAAGACCAATTGGCTCAATCTGGGAGATAAAGGCTCTAGATTATTTTTTGAAGTTTTAAAGAGTAAGGAAGCCACCGTTATGATTAATTACATTTTTAAGAATGGGGCTTCTCTTAGCTATCAAGAGGAAATCCTTAATGCCTTTACATCTATCTACATTAAGCTTTTCACTTCTGAGGATGGAGGTCAACACATGGAGGAGGCTAGGGACAACATTAAGGGTCTCATCCCAACTAAAGTATGTATGATGAAGATGTAGTTCCACTAGGTCAAGACATTTCAATTGAGGAGATTAGAAATACTATTTCTATAATGATAAATAATAAAGAATCTAAACCAAATGGTCTTCATGTGGAATTATATAAGAAAATTGAGTGGATTGGGAATGAGCCAGTGTAGGTATGTGCAAAAGCATTCACCAACTAGTCCTTGGGCTCCTGCATCAATTCAATTTTGATTGAGCTTTTAGCTAAGGATGGGGATTAAATTTTGATCAAGAACTAGACACTAATTACTCTTCTAAATATTTCATATAAAATCTAGGAAAATTTATTGGCTATCATGTTGGAATATGTGCTCCCAAAGATTATTAGTCTCTCTCAAACTAGTTTTGTAAAGGGAAGGTACATCATAAAAATCTTATTACTTATTGGAAATTAATGGATTGATCCAAAACTGTAGGGAAGAATGTGGGTACATTGTTGATTGATTATGAAAAGGATTATGAAAAGATTAAATGGAGGTTCATTACTACAATTTTAGAACAATTTTGATTCCCTTCAATTTTATGTAACACATTTTCTACTCTTATGAATTGGACCTTAGTTGCAATTGAAATCAATGGAGTCAGATCAAATTTTTTTTCTCTTTCTAGGTCTTTTAAGTAGGGGTTTCCTCTAGCCCCTCCTCTATTTTTTATTTTAATAAACTCCTTACATTATTTGCTAAGAGATAAATCTCTTTCTCCTAGAGTGTGTGAAGTAACCTTTCTAGACAATAGAGGTTTCAAAAATACATTTTTTTTCATGATACATCTTCCTTATTCAACCTAAATGAAGATAACATGGAAACTATTGTGAAGAAATTGGATTTATTTAGCATAGCATTGGGAAAAAAAGTATCTCTTTATACATTCTCCTTAGACGATAGTAATCCCCTCCATCCTTGTGTGACAATTTCTCCATTGTATTGGGGGGAGGGGGACCAAGTCACATGGTCAGATACTTTGGTATCCCTTTTGTATTTAACCCTAATTAAAGATATGTGGGATTGAGTTAAGATTAAAATTAAGGAGAAAATCAATAAATGGAACAATAGGTACATTTCTCTTTCTAGTAGATTTTAGATCTATCTATAAGTTTCTCTCTTAATACTCAATTTACAACTCTTTTTTCAACCTCTTTAATTATGGACTATTTAATTTTTTCAAAAGGTTATCGCAGATTTCATGTGGTCTAATGGGAAGGGTAATAAGAAAAGCCATGTTGTCACTTGGGTTTGGTGTATCAAAGGAATGGATCTATGGGGTTGAGGACTAAAGGTTTTGAGGATTTTTGGAGTTTCCTTAGCTTTAAAATGGATTGCCAAAACCAGTCTAAGAGATGAGCCTTTGAAAGTTATAGTTATAAGTAATATTTTGAGAACAATCCTTTCTTATGCTAGGTCTTGGTCTAGTCTTGGTTTGACTGACTTTCTTTTAATAAAGGTGGACATAAAAATTTTTTAGATCTAATGTCTTTAAGGCCATTTGGAATAGCTGGACCAATTTTAAATATTTAGTTGAAGCGACCAATTTGATGGAGGATAATTGAAACATCTATGGGAATAGATCCATCTACTAGAACTTATATTAGTCTCACAAACCCTTAGCTCTTTTATAGGATTGTTCTACTAAGAAATGGGCAACTAAGGATATTTAGTGCTTTCATGATGTTAGCTTGAATAAGGAACAAGTGAGATGGAAGGAAATTGTATCTAAATGGTGTATCACCAAAACTTAATGGAGAACCTACTCTTTGGTGAAGGAATCCTTTCATAGCATTTCCCTCCCTATCCCTATTGTGAACCTCAAACTTTCTATGCACCCAAATGATGGCATAATAACTTTCAATTGTATTTTATTAAGTTTAAATACATATACTTTATTATAATTTAAATAAAATTATGAAAGTTTATGTAGGTTAAAGTTTTAAATATAATAAAATCATATAATTTGTGTATAATTTTAAATCTCTCTCTCTCTCTCTCTCTCTCTCTCTCTCTCTCTCTCTCTCTCTCTCTCTCTCTCTCTCTCTCTCTCTCTCTCTCTCTCTCTCTCTCTCTCTCTCTCTCCCTCTCTCTCTCTCTCTCTCCATTCTCAAAAACACACACAAACACATTATCTCTATACTTCACCCCCCACTTCTCCATCCATCTCTATTTGTATCTTGCTATTTTTCCATCCCTAAATATGCCACCTTTTCTACCTCTCTTTTGCTATCACTTTATACCTCTACCTTTATCTTTGTCTCACATTTTCCCTTATTTATATATCTATACCTTTCTCCTCTCCTTATCAAGAAGATAATACAACTCCATAACTAGAAAACTCATAAATGTTTAAAATAATGAGAGAGGAAGAGAGAAAAAAAAGAGAGAACAATGGATAAAGAGTAGGACGACTGGAGAGAGGGATAAAAATAGGGGGAGGTGTAAGGGGATGAGAAAGAGAGAGAGAGAGAAAGAGAGAGAGAGAGAGAGAGAGAGAGAGAGAGAGAGAGAGAGAGAGAGAGAGAGAGAGAGAGAGAGAGGAGAGAGAGAGAGAGAGAGAGAGAGAGAGAGAGAGATACATATGGAGATATTATTGAGAAGAGGAAGATAGAGATAGAGGGAGAGAGTAGGGATGAAATCCATAAATACATATAGAAGAGAGAATGAGAGAGGGAGAGATAAATATAAAGGTAGAGGTAGAAAGTGTTATAGATAGAGGCAAAAAAGTGGAGATATATTGGGATAGAGAGATAATAAGATAGAGATTAGAGATCTAGGGAAATATAAAGGGAGACATAGATAGGGAGAGATAAAAAGGAAGAGACATAAAGAGATATATCTGTTCATAATATTGATAGAGTGATAAGAATATATAGAGAGGATGAGAGCTAGGGACAAAAAATTAAAAAAATACTTAAATAAATTTCCATAACTTTATGGTGTACCCATTGCACACTAAAGTGTGATTTCTTGTTATTAGAGAGTGAGCCCAACTCTACATGGAATCCACTTTCGAAATCATTTTAAAATGGTACTTATCTTATCCATCATTATTACCTATTACTCCCTCCTTAAGGTTAACCTTATCATTACTAATAATATGAACCACCTCCTCTATAATTTGGTTTGAGTTGTACCATTTAATTATTTGATGATTGAAAGTGCCAATATTTACAACTTTGTCAACAACTTTGTAAAAGGCTCCCCATAATCATGGATGATGTATGTTTTATTGAAACTAAGAATGGTATTTTTAATTTTGTTAATGATATTTTTAATTGACATTGAGGTCATTTTTCCATTATGATAGTGTGTAAAGCTGAGATAGCCTTTGCCACGTGGCCCATTTCAAAACCCAGGGGAAGAAACTGTGCCAATGCAAGAGTCATGTTCATTATTGCTAGCTCCATTAGCCCCTGCTCTTCCTAGGTTCCCTTTAGCTACTCCATCAAAATTAACTTTATGCCATCCATGAAGTAGGGAAGACCAAACAATATTATCCCTTTCCTTTTGTTTTAGGTTTTTAAGTCTATCCAAGTCCCATCTTGGAAGATTTTGAGAAAAGGAAGCTTTAAAGTTTAGGGTCACATGGTTTAAAACCTAAAATTTTGAAAATTTCATTAATATTTCTAAAAATCCTTTTGCCAACAACTTCAACATAGCTTGAAGTGTACCTAAGATTCTATTGTTTCACTCTATCTAGATATTCCAAATCAATTGTGGCACAATCATATCATATTCTGTGATCCACTCTCATAATGAATGTAAGTAGAGCTTAGACAACTTTTCTTAGACAAATGAGTCCACCCTAAAATTCTGTTGTAAACAATTGCTTCTTGTTTGTCATATGCATTGGCAGATCTATGGCTCATTGAACACCTAAGACTTTTGATTATTAACTTTTAAATACCTTTTATAGTTTAGCCTAATATAATTTTTTTTGAATACTGACCCAACAACTCATAGATTTGTTAAAATATAGGGTACAATGGGCTCTACCTAGCACATAAACTAACTATAGGAATAGAAAATGTTCACAGTGGCACATAGACAAATATTCTCTAGTTTTGATGGATCTAGCTATGCTTATTGCAAGGTGAATATGAAACCATATATAATCTCTCTTAGTTATAAAACTAATAAGGCTATTGAGAAACCATATGTGAAACCAAAAAATGTGGTGAATACTCTTAATATGATCAAGGCTTATGGAGAAAATAAGAAGGAAAGATATGATATCTTTAGTGCTCTTTTAAAAATGGAGTTAACAAGATTAGTATAGACTACCCTTGAAGTTTGGTAAAAGATAAAATATATCAATAAAGTAGATGACATAGTCAAACAAACTAAGTTATAGAATACAAAGGATAAATATGAATTCTTGCAAACTAAGTGGGTACCTTGCATGGATGCCTCAAATTTCAAGTTAATTTGACTTAGCCTCCTATGCCACAGATGAGAAAACCTCAACCCATCGACAGTCATATGCCAAAATGATAAATGCTTCTTCTATGACAACACTATAGCTTAGTTTTGTGAAAAGGTTGTAATTATTTAGTTTAGTAGCCCTATATCATCATGTGTAGATTTTATATATATGATGATGATGATGATGATGATGATGATGATGTCCCTAGATCTAGCACTCAGTACAAAGATATATTTCCCAAAAAGTAAAATTGCATTGATGAGTTTGAGTACATTTCCCCTAATAGGTATGTATATGAATAAATTTTGAAGGTAATTTTTGGCTTACCAAGAAAGGCAATTTTTAAACACTAAATAAGGAAATAGCACTAGTATACATTGACAGAGTCTATGCAAGAGGGTTGTTTACTAGAAATCACACCTCATTGTGCAATAGGTATGTCATAGAGGTATGTAAGATTATTTAAGTATTTATTCCTTTCCATGTATCTTCCTCTCATACTCTCTATATCTCATTATCTCTTTACAATATATCTTACCATCATTAACTCTCCCTCTCTATGTCATCCTCTATATCTCCCTACATCTCTTTCTAATTTTACCTCTTAATATATCTCTATCTCTTGATATAGTTTCCCCCTATTCTCACACTCTATATTCACATCTCCCTCTCTATGTCCATCCACTCTTTCCATCACCCCTCCCTATACTTTTAAATCCCTACAACTCCATATTTCTTCCCCCATCTCTCCTTAAATATCTATCTCTATGTGTATCAAATTATCTCTCTATCCCTCTTTATTCATGTATACCTCCTCATTTCTACCTTTCTCCATATCACTTTCTACCTCTTGTTGGAATTTACAAGTGGGAAGAATACTTCTAAGAGGGGGGGGAGGGGCAGGGTTGAATTAGAAGTACCAAAATTTTAAATGAAATCAATACATGCATGTAACATATCTAATTAACATGAAAGTAAAGACATGCATGAAAATAGACAACACAATATTTGATCACCCAGAAACCCTCTAAAATGAGAAGGTAAAACTAAGGTGGGGATGACACCTTAAACTTATCACTGCAACAATATGTAACTTGTCAAAGTTACAAAGTTTAACCATCATCAATGGTTTGCCTTGTGAGAGGCCTGCCCTATTAAAGGCTCCAACACTCTATTAAAAGTGGCATGTCTAAAGGATTTACAAACATTCACTTGGAATGTCACTTTGATAAAGGATTTAAAATATGGTTGTTAAACCAACCTATCTTCATAGGGTTTTCATTCTCCTAATACAATAGCTAGAAAATATATTAGAATGTGTTGATAACTTACAATCTTCAATTGCTGATTTCATATCCTTGTTTTGTCTAATCTAATCTAATCCTCTTTAATCTAATATGATTATGTTTGAAGTACTGATACTCTATTATGTTAACTAATGCTACAATATTTTCCTTCTTCTTCTAAGTCTTTTCACCCCTTTCACTTCCTTCAAACTTCTCTAGTATTCTCTCCTTACATGCATTCTCTTTTCACATACTCTTTTTTGCATTCTTGTACATGCTCCTTAAAAAGGTTTCATGACTTAGGTTTAGGTATGAATCTATGATTGAGATTCATCCATATTTCTTGCTCAAATCTTTCCATTTTTCTGATTGGTTGCCTATTGATTGCATAGGGAATGAAATATATTAGATCTTATCTTTTAATCCTTCAAGATTAATCATATGTTAGCTCAAAAAAATAGTTTACATCTTAGTTTGTGAGGGCACTAACTGATTACTGATGCTCAACACACCTAGGAATTTTTTCTTGCTCGAAACCTATAGAAATTTTTTCTTGCTCAACACCTATAGTTTAATCAGCATCTATTAGTCACTTGACATCTAAATGACTCGACATTGTCTATCTGCTTAGCATCTAAATAACTTAGCACTTGATAAATTTCTAGCTTGGCACATATAGTAACTCAACATCAACTAAGAAAAATTATTAAGTGTGTTGACACTCAGTTGTCAAAACCAATTTGAGACCAAAAATCTCCCCCTTTGACATGAGTTTCAAAAACACTTAACTATACATGATGAGTCTAATCTTTTTTAGTACAATTTATATTTGTTTGGCATATATACAGAATCTCAAAAGGTGTTCAAAATTTTGTGAAGATACCTCAAAATTTGTAACTCCCCCTAAGTTGATGTGCCTTTTTTGTATCTACAAATTCTCATACTAAATTTGTCTCATGCTAATTTGGATAGTCTTTATCTCTTCCTTGCCCTGTCATTCATTCTCTATTTGCCCTATTCTATCTATCCTTCTTTGGTTTTACTCCCCCTTTCACACATCTTCCCTTGTAGTTATAATTTCCTTTTTGTTTATCTATTTCTCTTCCTCAAAATTTATCTCCTTCTCTCCCCCTTTTTTTATCTCCCCCTTTTTTGATACTTATGTCAAAGGGTTCTATACATTAACTGAATACTTATCCAAAAATGATTTATTTACCTCCATAACTATCCTAAGAGTAGCATCCCAATTTTCAAGTGCAATTTCTAGTGATTTAAGTTGGATGGCTGACTCATCTACAAGGTGAACTATGCCTTCCAATGTCAAAGGATTGGGGTCTTTCTTTAAAATATTTTCAGCATAGGCCAATTCTTTTTGCAAAATTTCATTGTGTGGGGTGATGGCAAATTGAATCTATATTAACTTGGCCTTAGTATTTTCCTCATCTATTATGAGCATAGCTAGTTCCTTCTGAGTGTGAAACATAGTTTGAAAATGCTTCTCACTCTTAGTTAGATCTTTAGGTAGTTGCATAGCAGATATCTTTATGTTCCTCTCCAATCTCATTATTCATTGGCTAGTTTCTTCTGTGAAAATTGATGAGTCACACAATTTTGAGTACAATGAGAATATGTTCTCAAGTACTGCTTTTACCTTTGCAATCTTCTTGGCCAACTTAACTTGTGAAAGTATTATTTTGCTTGATATTTTTTCATTTACCTTTGTTTGAAACTTCTTTTTAGACCATTCTAATAGTTTTAAATTTGTATCAAGGTCTCATTTTGTACCTAGTCCACTATACTGGATAATTGCTCCATAATAGGCTCACTTTCATCATGTACCTATAAGCTAAATGCATCTAGAAAGATGTCTTTAATCTCAATCAAAGCTTGCCTTTTTTTATACTCATTTATGAGTATCTCCTATTTATTTTTCCTTTCTAGTGCCTCTTGCACTTCATTTATCAGATCAATGTTCATATTTTCATAGCCATACTTGGGAATGACTATGTCCTCATCTAATGTAGGGTCTCCATAATGAAATACCCTTGATAACTTTGTAGAGCTTTAGCCTAGTGCTAAAATTTGAAGTGATATTGGTTTAGTGCTTCGGTTTTGAGATGTTCTAGTTGGAGTCCCTATTGTGGGAAAATTGATCAATGTTTGTATTGCTTCTTGTTCCTTCTCCTTTGGGGCATCCTCCTCTATTCTTCTTTGATCAATTATTGTGATCTATGGGGGTGCACCTTATTCTTTTTCTATAGAGACAGAGGTATCCATCTATCATGTTTGATCCTTTACTAGCTTTTCGGCATTTGTAATGACTGGTACTATGGAGTAAACCTTTGCAAATGTGTCTTGTGTAGCTTTCTCATGGGGTTGTCCACTTGTAGATATTGGGATATGAGAAGGTAGTTCTTTTTGATTCACCTTATCCATTGTGAAGTCAGCTACAACCTATTGTAGTTCTTCCATACTCAACAAGACTAGATTTGTACACAATTGTGCTTGTAGTGTAGTCTAGTGAAGGATCCTTTTAAGGTCCTCTGCAATTAGTGGATTTATGTTCTGACTAGAATTATTAGGAACATCTTGTATAGTTACTATATCTACATGTGTGGTGGTATCATGTGGAGGAATCAAGGGTGGCAGTTGTGTGTCTTGCACACTCTGTTCTTGTTGCTACTTCTTAGTAGTTGCCACTTTATCTTTTTGTGTCTCCTTCTCCATTGTATCATATTCCTTATCTTTTTCTCCTTCTTCTTCCTTATCATTGTCCTCTTCCTCTTCAGTATTTCTTCCCTCAAAGGGATCTGCCTCTCCTTCTTTCATAGTTGTTAGGCCATAAATTAATCTCGACATTTGAGTGGACTTTTTAACAACATCTTCATTTTATTTTGAAGTATATTATATGCTCTATAGTTGGGTGCAAATTTTCTCCCATGCTTCTTATTTGCCTTGCTAATTTTCCCTTTAGTAAGTTTAGGCATGACACGAGCCAATGTTGACTCTCTTATTTCTTTTTCCATATTAAGGTAGTAATGCCATTTATTTTCTACAATAGAATATAACTCCTTAGGCATTGAATTGCCAAGTTCAAGTGGAGTGTTCTTGAACTTTGGCATCATGGTGTAGATTAACTCTTCAACTATGTTTTATTCTTCTCCAATAAACTTATTAAAATCAATACCTTTTAAACCTAACAAGTTTGCATTATCCCTAATGTTATCACATATTTTTTCTAAATCAAACTTAGTAGTGTGACTTACCACTCTAAATTGGCCATTGTCATTAGACTCTATTCTTTCTTCATCTGATTTAGGAGGTGAAACATACTTTATTCTTATCTTTTTCTTGGAAAGATCTTCATGTTCAGTAGCCTTCCTCTTTTCTTTCTCCTTAGCCTTCTTTAATGTGGCTCTTGTACTAGCCCTTGTGGTAGGCTTTGCTAGGCTAGGCTTAGTAGGTATCTTGGGCTTGGCAAGTAGTTTGGTGGAGGCCTTTCTTTTCTTTGTCTCTTGCTTGGTATGTGCTTCCTTGGTCTCCTCTTCCTCCTTAGAACTTTCTACCTATTCTACATCTTCTCCCATGCCTTGGGTTAATCCAAGTGGCTCCTGCCCTCTTCTTCTTCTTCTTCTTCATCTTCTTCTTCTTCCTCTGCTTCTATTGTCCATTCACCAATTCTAGCTTTAAAATTTTTCAACAATTTGTCCTTTTTCTTTAGAGTTGAAGCAGTTTTCAACTCCATGTCCACCTTGGATCTAACAAAATCATAAGTACCAAATGGTTGAGCACTTTTATTGACTTCCTCTACAAGTAAAGCTATTATTTTTGTAGATGCCTCATCAATGTTGATTTCATATCCAAGTGTTCTTAGCCATCTCACCCTTGGAATTGTTTCTTGGATATGTTAGAAATGGTTTAGAATAACTCTGTTTTAGGAAGTTACTGTAAATCAACATGCAAGCATAACACATGAAAAGATCAACACATAACATAGTGCTTTATGTAGAAATCCAATTTTGAAAAACCCAATAGTAACATGCTACTCAATTCTCACTCTTTTGTAGTGATACCTTGTGAAAGGCCTACCCTGTTAAAGGCTACAACATATTGTTAAATGTGACCTGGTTAAAGGATTTAACCACCCTATTAAAAGTGGGCCTAGTTAGAGGACTTTAGAACATTCACTTGGAATGTCACCCTGTTAAAGGATTTACAAATGGCTATTAAACCAACTTAAGTCCATAGGATTTTCTTTTACCCTAACTGAGACAATTGCTAGAGAGTAACAATAAGGGGTTTTGACCTGATTACATAATACAACTTAACTTAAAAATTTCATATAACTATTCATCTCATAACATTGCCTAACTTTCAGTATTTCCATCTCTTGATAGCTTCCCCTCCTTTCAAGTTTAGTCTCCTTGAGTCTCCATGCTTAATGTACTAATGCAATCCTCTCCTTTTGACCACTTATCAAAGTAGAGTCTTTGTACTCTATTCTTCCTTCTCCTAGATGTCTTCTCCTTGACCCCCTTCAACCTCTTTGCAATTTGACATACCAGCAACTCTGACTTCTTGGTCTATGACTTCTTAAATAGAAATTTGGAACTTCCTTTCCCACTCGATTCTTCCCTCATTTAATTTCAATTTGTATGGATTACGTAGGATTCATTGAATCTAACCCATATTTGTTTCTTCTAGAAATATCATGAAAAATTTTCTTGAACTCACTCAAAAATGGCTTACATAGAATTTTGTGCCATCAGCTCATCATCCTTATCCTCCAACTAGTTCAAAAAATTCAAGGTAACAACTTTGTTGGCTCAAATTTGGCAAACCTTTGACTTTTCCAATAATGTAGAAGCTCCACACTATTGAAATTCTATTGTTCAACACATACTATATTACTTAGCATCAACTATATTTTATTGATGCATGACACCTACTATGGATTCACTCAACATCCACTAAGTTTTTTGTTTGCTCAGCTCTTTCTATATCACTTGACAATTAAACTTCAGTCAGCACCCACTAAATTTTCCATTTTCTCAGCTCCAACTGAAAATTTTCTCGACTTAAACTCACTTGCTTGACACCTATTGATGAACTTAGTTTAAGCTTTATAGTCAACCTTATTCTAACTTATACTTCTAGTGTTTCTAAGTATGGCCAACCTCTGTATCTTTGAATATGTTATCTGTTGGTGTTTTAAAACTACTAAGAAACAAAATGCTTAATACCAAGATGATAATACTCACAAAATCTAAAGACTAGCCAATTCTTATTAACAATTGTATGTGCAAACCATTTGGGCCCAACTTCAACAAAACCAAGGGTGGGTTTCTACTCTTCAAGCTCTGCAAAACTAGGGAGGGTATACCTAGGGATGATTCAAGACTGGGAAACATTGTATGAGGATTATTTTAGTTTCATTCTGATTCTCATCTCAAATCCTTAAATACATACATAATTCATGGCAATTTGCTAAACACATCCCATATAAAAAATCTATCCAAAATTCTTCTATAGGTCTACAGATGTTCTCAACAATAGTGGCTAACTGAAGCTAAAAAATTCCATGCAAACAAGTACAGGCCAACTTTGAAAATCTTTAGGAAATAAAAGTAAAATTGATTATAATTCTGCATTTGAAAACCATTTATGATAAATCTCTATTTCAGCTGAATTAATTTGACTAGTGCCTAATCCATTGGGGTTCAAAGTCTACAGCAAATTCTTAGATCTAATTTGTTTCCTTACAAAAATTTTTATCAGCAATTCTTATCAGAATTCATCATTCAAAAATCCTTTCCCCTACTATAGCAATCTTATCAAATTCATCAAAGGTTTTACTTAATCCATTGAATTAACAATAATGATAAATAGATATACAACCTTACTGGATTGCATTCAATTGCACAAGCCTTTACTTATACAATATCAAGATAACCAAGTAATCGAAAGGAGACAACATTCAGAAAGAACTGATATGGGGATAGTTCATAATTTGCATTCATTTTCTTTGAAAATTGTATATATTTATAGTAAACTCAAAATGACCTTTGGAAGAAACACAATGATCATTCTATTATTCATGTATTCTCAAGAACTAACAGAGAAAATATATCACAAACTTGCTCCAAATAATGGACCAAAAATAAACTAAGTATATCACTTAGAAAAATAGAATTTGGACCCTTACATTGCCTTGAAAACTCACTTATATAGGTGTGAGTTGCAACAAGTAAAGGGAAAATTGGACTGACAGGTGTCTTTTACAAGGAATACTTACATACACCTATCACAAAAGACAAAAATTTTGGTAATAGAAGATGTCCAAGTCAAAACATTATTTTTGGTGGGTTAGCTTCTGTCACATGCTCTAATGTTGCTAAGTTGGTTGCTATTTTGATCCTTCTTCATATGCAATAGCCAAATTAACCAATGATGAAGTTTGTTCTGATGATGGGACATCAACCTCCACCTGTGGCTCTTCAATGCCTTTATCCTGTATGGTAAGAACAACATCTACTTTTTCCCTTTCTTTAGTTGTATCATCATCTTGTGGTCCCAGGTCTGCAACTGAAAGTGATAGATTATTCTTGTCTTCTTCTTCTAGTTGGTCCTAAGTAGTGATGTTATCAATGATTTGGAATTCCTCACCTTGCACCTCATCACTATCATTTCACCTTCATCAAACTGTTCACTAGGAGTCATTTCTGCCATCCACTTATCAAATAATGTGTCATTTGGCCAATTGAATTTCAAAATATCCCTCTATCTTTCTAGCACATATTCAACTTCATTATTAATGGCAACAAATTCTTGTTTTAAAGAATCAAAGAATATTTGGGCCTTCACAATTTCTTCTGTTGTGGTAGCCCACCATGCATGCCTTGTTTCATTAATGACTTGATTCATTCTTAAACAAAATAAATCATCAAGTTATTTTTCCCATTCCTCTTTGCTTTTGAAATTATTTCTTTTATCTAGGGCACAAGGAAACAAATTGAATTTTTGGCTCTTGTACTTGTTCAAGTAGCCTACTATTATTTTTTGTAAATGAATCCTTTTATTATCAAAATCAGCAAGATTAGAAACAATATCAAATGTTTTTTTCAATTTGATCAAAAGAATCATCTATAACATAGAAACACAAAAATTTTATTGCTTTCTCCCTTCTTACCCATTTATTCACAATAGGCATTAGAGCCTCATCATTGGCTTTCAAATCCTCCCAAATACTGATCACCCTAGCTAACTGATCATAAATTAGTGGCCATTCAACTTTGTCCCCCAAATATGTGAGAGCTTTTCTTAGTTTATCTTCATATTTGGATTCCAATTCTACATGTAAGACCCACATTTTACCTTTTCTTCTTCAAAATCCTCAACAGTGTAGTACTGTGGCTTTTGGGGTGTATCTAGTATTTCTATGAGGGCGTGGATTTGAAGGGTTCGATTGGGGGGCGAGGGTATGTTATTCATGGACTAGTGGATTTTTCCAATAGCTTGTTCTCAAGCTCAATTCTCTTTTTCACCTCTTTATGGTAGGCATCCACCACTGTTTCATACTTGCTCTGCAGCTCGGTCATTTCCTTTTCTTCCCTTTTTGTAGTAGCCAAGGAAAATTGAGAATAATCCACATTCATGTGGGCTGCCTGTACATGTGAGGTATCAGCAACTCTCCTCACAATGATACTCCCTGTTAGTCCTGAATCATTAGGCTATGATGGAGTAGCCCTAAATCCTCTTCTTAATGACCAAATAACAAGAGTAGCTTGGTCATTACTGAATGCAATTCCCAAGAACTCCTTTTTATAAGGATCTTGCAATCCCAAATTATTTGACATAGAATTAAAAATCAAGGCATCAGTAATGTCCCAATTGGGCAATAATAAAATGTTTGCAGCCTTTACCATCTGTCTCCCCTCTTTAGGGGTTATATTATGAAACTCTTGTATCATTTGTTCCTTTATTTGATCCTGAATGGAGGCTTCATCCATTTCTAGATGCTCTGCTTTCATATTTTTACATCTTTCCTAAAAAATGTACATGTTTTCTCTCTAGGAAAACTGATGGAAAGCCCTAGACCTTACAAAACTTTCATCAAACAAAAATTGATAATTGGCTTGTTCTAAAATAGGGTCTAATTCCCTTCCCTTGAAATCTACTACAGTTAACTCAAAACTTGGCACAAGAGGCTCCCGGGGGTTCCCTTCATCAATCTCTACCTAGGTAACAAAGACTCCCCCTTGTGATCCAATTTGTTCAATTTTCTCATTAGTGAGTTGCTCCTCCCCAATTCTCATAAGGGTTTGGGAAGGTGAATAAATTTCATCATGTGATTCCTCTTCCCTTATTAACCTTCTTCTCTTAGGAGAAGGTTCAGGTGGCCTTTCTTCAAAAATAGCACTAGTAGATTCAACTATCTTTTTTCCTTTATTCACAATGGGCCTTTGATCCTAAATGACAGTATATCTTGACCTCCTTTGCACAATTAATGGGCTTGCCCCTATATTGGGAGTGAAACCAAATCTTATCATAATTTCCCTGGCTTTATCTTGAAAAGAATCAATGAAATGTTGCTTCTTCTCATTCATTACCTCCATTATTTTGGGGAGTGTACTCATAAGCTTATTTATTCTATCTGTAGTAGTCATGGCATTACTAAGAGGGTTGTAACCTTTATCAAAATAATTAATAAAATCCAAAACTTTTGAATCAACTCTCCATTTTTTTTCTTTTTTTCTTGTTCCTACAAAGAGTACTCATTCCTTATTACATCTTCAGGGAAATAAAATTCATGCTGAACTAGACGAAGCTTGATTCTATGCCTAAGAGTAGAATTAAAGAAATCTTCTACATCAGAAAAATGAGAGTGAGATACTGCCATTTTATACTAATCCAAAAAAATTGTAGAGGAAGACCCACCCTTCCTTGGTTATTACAAACTGGTGGGCTACTATGCAAGTGGGAAAAATTGATCCTATTCCCCTTTTGTGCAAAAAGGCTTCTTCCACTCCTCCCAACTACCACAAAAATTCAGCCACTCCTACCTTTAAGGGAATTTGGTAAGGTAGTACATGGGGTGTCCCTTTGAATCCATAAACTCTGATGACAGTTGAAACTAAATATGGGATGATATCTCCCCAATTATGTGAAACTTTTAGACTATGGGGTTTGTCCATAGGCCTAAAAAGGTGCATTAGTGCCTTAGGAATTCTAGGATTGTCACTCAATATGAGGCATCTTAGTTTGGAGGCAAAGTGTCTATCAAATATAACAAAACTAGCATTTTCTGCCTCTCCAATCATATCTGCACTCCATAATTGAACTGGCAGTGCTTCCCCCTCTTGTTCTTTGTTCAGAACCATTTGTTTACCAAAGTATATAGCCCCCTTAAACAAAAACATTGCATCAATAGGGAATATTGGCCCCAAACCTTTTCAACCTTACCCTCTGCAATCCCCACCAATCCAAATTGAATATCATCACCTAGATAAGATGCAAAATCAAAAATTATTTCCACACTGAATGAGGAGATTTGAGTGATCATATACATAAAACTCACAGGGATAAAGTCTTCTTCACCATCTCCAAAAATTTTGCACAGGGTCCTATATATTTCTACTGCCTTGGAATTGAAGCATGATTTCTTGAAAGGTTCTTTAGAGGATGATGTTATTGCTGGTAGGGTTCCAATTCTGCCAATGTGGACCTTTAGTACACCTTGTCTAACTACATCCTTCTTTGACATATATTCTTTTTCTAATTCTATCAAATCAATGGGCACATGATACCTAGTGAGAGGTCCCAAATGAAAAACTTCCCTAATCTCTTCTGGACTAATGGTGATTAAAACTTCACCATCTACTCTTCTCAATACCCTAGTGGCTTGATCATAACTCTTCGCCATAGCCTCAAGGAGGTCATAATCCATAAACACACTGGGAACAACTAGCTTTCCCAGGTCAAAATTCCATATATTGGCATGTGGGCCATACAATTTCCTTTCTGCAAACCATTTCTTGAACAAATTCAAACCAGTTTACAAGGTTTGAGCATCCGAGACCCAATTACCCTTGTCATACAATCCATCAGCTATCCTCAACCTAGGGTTTAATGAGGTCAACTTTTTAACTTGCACCATCTCTATAGTAGACTCAAGTAGCAACTCAAACAAGTCATCATGTACATTTCTATCGAAATAATTTACTTGACCTGAAAATTCCTTCTTTGGAGGCATCTTTGATTATGCTTTATACAACTGAAACACCTACAAAGATTACAATAGATTTATTTACGTGAATTTTGTCTTCATTTTCCTCTATATTCTTGCAAATTTTTTTCGCGAACAAACTGCTTCACAAGCTTGCCAAACTTTAGCATGATTTTCTTTAGTAATTGCTTTTGCTCAGGAATAGCTCAAAATCTTTGCTTGTGTAAGGTGAAACTGATGAAATCCTCTTTATTATACTGTATTTTTTCCTCACATGCAAAGCTTTCATGTCTAATTAATACATAGGGTGGCACCATATTTTGTGTTTAAATCTGTGCCATCGATCTTTAAAAATCCTATGGTCATGGGATATGGAGAAAGACAACTGCGCATTGCACTTGACAAGTTGGTCAATCAATAGAATGAAAATTGCCCATGTACATAGCTCTTTCCTTCATGGTACTTCTATCTAGACCCACTGGTGACTAATGACACATGTCAGTAGGTCACTTCTTCGCTATACATAAAGAACGAGCACCTTACCATAGCGAAGCAGCGACAACCATCGATTTGATCTTGGTCTTGCAGATGATATGTTACTATATTGCTTAGAAAGATAGTGGTGGGCCCTCATTCGCTACCTCACTATACGTATCCCACTAGAAATTCTTCATGGTTAGATAGCAACGACTGTTGATCTGAGATTAAATCAAAGGTGGAGAAACTGTACGAAGTTTCCTGAAAGGTGGTGGGCTCAATACTCGCTATGTCACATAGATTAAACAACTTGTAACTTTCCAAAGTGAGATAGTGAGGACTGTTGAGTCCACTTTTCTCTGATGATTAGGATCTCTTGTACACTTGATCAATGGGACATGGATCTAGAGTATTGATGATGTAGGAGATTCTACACTACTGGCACCAACAAGACTTTACTTCAATCCTAGTCATCATCCACATTACTAGAGGTCCCACTGGCTATTGATTTTACGGTGCCTCACTACTTCGCTAATAGTGAGATGTTAGAATTTTTTGATAGCGAGGTAGAGAGCTTTGGAAACTTTAATAAATCTCAATGCCATGAAATACAAGGACCCACCAAATCATTATTGCTCCTACCAACTACTTTGACAACAATAGTTATTACTGGTCATGCCACCTAGACGAGTCATGGTTACCGATAAATTTTGAGGCCATCGTGTCTTGTATGTTATAGCACCTTGCTACTTCACTAACGATGAGATGTTAGAATTTTTTGATAGTGAGGTAGCCAAGCATCATAAAGATCCTCAATTTGGTGCTGACTTCTGACTATTTCTAACTAGGTCCCTTTTCCAGCTCTGACAGTACTTGCAAGGTGTATGTGACTGAGAAATTGGCCAGGAAAAAAATGTATGACTGCCGTGTCTTCATTTTGTGGCCCCATCTTATAAATTTTCTCGTACTTGCTACCTCGCTATACATAAAGAGTGCCCTTGTTTTCATAGCAAGGTAACGACAATGGTGGATCTATTTAGATAGGATGGTTGGGGAGTTTGAGAGGAAAAGTAGCTCAGGGCACGAAAGATATAAAGGGAACAGAATATTTTCCCGATTTAAAAATTCAAACATTTTGCACTCAAAAAATTATGAATGGAATGAAACGTTGGGTTTTCAAACAAAAAATTTAGAGGCTAACAAAAGGATGACTTAGCTAGAAACCCTACTCACCACTTATGGACACAATCTACAAATTCTATTCCTGGAAAAAGGACTTCTATCATTCAAAAATTCAGACCAACATTATCAATACATCATTTAACCATTGTCTTAGTTGATCCTTGCACTTCATTACAAAACCATAACTCAACCTTTCCCTTAGGTGCTCTTTTTACATCTTGTTGATCAAATCCTCTTCATCAATCAACTAAGTGATAGTACTTGGATCTTATAAGCAATTGTCATTCCTACAAATAGCAAGTTTGACATCAATGACAAAAAAATGATTGAAAACAAACTCTTAACAAAAATCTCCCTCTTTGAATCAATATTCTTCTCAAAATGATCTTTTCAATCAGATTTCCAATAGGATATATGTGAAATCAATGTCAACTAAGAAACATATGTCATTGATGTGCTATGCAACAAGCGAGATAGGTATTCTGAGTCTCTATTTCATTGAATTCTTAAAGTCTTCAAAGTAGCTATTCATTATAGTTTCAAAATTTGCCATAGTCTACTCTATGTATTCATTCACCTGTACTACTATTGACCTATTTTTCTTCTAGCTTACCTTTCCAAAAGAGGGGAATTCATTCTAAACATAAGAGAATGTGCATATCAAAATTGCTCCAAATTTGCATTGGGCACCCTTGGACCTTCTTATGGCTCCCAAGTTCTCCATAATCTATTGTAATTGCAGTTCTACTAGATCATATGTATGATCCTTCTTGACAATTTTGTATCCCACATCAATTGTAATACAAGGTACACTGTTGAGTCAGCTTGATTGGTAGAATTTATGAGATATTACTCTAACAACAAATTCTACAAGAGGATCTTTTATTATGTCAATTATCATCCCACTCTTGTTGTATTTTTCCCTAGTGTTCTTCTCTATAGCTTCTTCAGAATCATTCCTTAGGGATTTTGGTTGTTCTAGGGTTCGATACCCAATTACCCTATGTATAATTCTTTTTAAAAATTTGATCAGTCCCTCCAACCAAAGGTTTCCATCATGGATTATGCTCATTGCAATTCTTACCCATTTAGTTTTAAATACTATGGGGAAATCTAGGGCATGAGTTAAGCTCTTCCTTTAAACAATCTGAAACTCTTCCTTTAGTACCCTATTCTCACACAATTTATTATATGCTTCCCTAATCTTCATATCACCAATAGCTCCAATTTTGTAGTTATAACATCTCCTAACATCTTGTACCATCACAACTTTAGGTGGAATCATGGATAAAGCTTTGGCAGGGTCGTTCTTATGAGCAACTTCAAGTATTGGTCTAAAATCAGGTTGTTTCACTTCATTACTAACCAATTGAACTTCAAATGACTCCTTATCCTGGGGTTTTCTAGAGCTAGATGCCATTTATTCAAACTAGGGTTTCAAGATGTAAAAGTTTCTTAACTACATAGCTCGACACTAGTGTAAATACCTTAAATTGATGAAAAGATACTAGATCTTGGCTTGAATCTATGCAATAGCTTCAATCTCTACTTAGAAACCATTTCTACACTCTTCTTGATCTTTCTCTATGTTCGTGATGATGAAAAATGATTGAAAAATTGACCATATACCCTTCATTTTATAGCACTTAATTCTTAGTGCATATAAAACTATCCACTCAACTCTTTATGCAATTCTATTTCACTCAACTTCCACTGATTTCCAACACTCGACATTCACTGAAGTTTCCCTTACTTAGCTTCAATAGGAATTTCCCTTCACTTGGCATCCACTACTAACTTGGCTTCTACTAACTTTGCCAAACAACTCAGCATATACTAGGATTTTACTCAGCATCTGAAAGCAAGTTTCCTTACTTGGCAACAATGTGATAATTTTGAAGATTTAACATTACATCTTTATTCATGTTGATCTATCCTTTTAAGTACTGGTTTAGTCTTGGAACTTATGTATGATAAAACATTTAAGTATCATTCCCACATACCTTCTTCTACTTAGTTGGATGAAGTGTGACCACTTGAACTTTTAGGCAAAGTGATCCCTCCATTAGATGTTTTGCTTTCATCTTTTCTTTTCCATATTCTATTCATTTCTCCTCTAATGTGTTCAACATCAACTTTCCATTTTCCTTTGTTGAACTCAGAGTTAGGTGCCTTTGACCTTGTTGGGTAGAGCTTGCTAATGTGACTAGTCTTCAAACAACTGAAGTATGTAGTTTGGCTCAACCATCTACTATAGTTTCCATTGAAATGTGTTCTTATGCAATTTTTAGGGATGTGTCCATATTCTTGACAGTAGTGATAGCTATGCCTAGTATTGTAGTCCCAATTTTAGTGATGTCCATGACTATTTTTCTTTACTAGTTTGTTTGGTGTCCACATAGGCTTAAATATACATTTAAAGGCTATATGTCCATACTTCTTGCAATTGTAGTAGTGACCTTCAAATCTTGGTGTCCTGATGGTTCTAGTCCTATAGTCATGTGCCTAATGACCTTTCTTATTGTACTTGTGATAATGACCCATGTTTTTAGGCTTGTCATGCTAATTGGAATTCATACTCTTGCACACATTAGAAGTATTTCCCATTTTACCACAAAAATGACAAGTAGGTTTTGTGTTCTTACCTTTTTCATTTCTTTCTTTTGCAATTTTTGATCACTCTCTTTCTCAGTGTTGGTGTATCCTAGTCCTAAAGTGTCATTGCTGGATCTTGGTGATTTTAGTAGCTATTCAAAGTACTTGATAGCTTCATTAGGTTTGTTTAAGCTTTTTTCAATTTTCTTCTCTCTTCTCGAGTCATTTTGTAGTTGTTCATTCTACATCTTCAATGTGGAGATCTCAATGTCCTTAACATTTAGCTCATGATGGACATTCATCATTTGGCTTAGGGTGTCTAGCTACATGTTGGAAACTCTTGCAAGCTCAATTGACTTTTCCTCTAGTCTATTGGCAAGTTTTCTCTTGTCATCTTCTATCATAACTTTATCTTCAATAGCTCTCTTCTTCTATTCAGTCACTTCACAAAGCATCATGGCTTGCGATTCTTGCTCAATCTTGAGAGTTCTAATCTCTTCTACTTGAGCTTTATTCTTTTCCATTAGGTTTGAAATTGTTGTATCAAACTCCTTGAAATCTCTATTGGAAAAAACTTTTTAGGTGTCAATCTCCTTGTAATATATATCATTTTAGGCTATGGCAATTTCTTTCCTTTTCTTTATGGATTTCCTTAATTCTTCCCTAGCTTCTTCCAGAGAAAGTAGAATGAGATTTATCTCAATTTCCTAACTCTCTATAATCTTCCCAAGCTTGTAGACTTCCATTTCTAGATATTATCTTCAAGTTGTAAGGCTTCTCCTTGTAAGAACTTAGCTTTGATGCCAATTGTTGAAATTTAAAAGTGGGAAGAATATTTCTAAAGGGGGGGGGGGGGGGGGGGGGGGGAGGGGGGTGAATTAGAAGTACCAAACTTTAAGCTATAAATTTTTTAAATGAAATCAATACATGCATGTAACATATCTAATTAACATGAAAGTAAAGGCATGCATGAAAATAGAAAATATAATAATTGATCACCTAGAAACCCTCCAAAATGAGAAGGTAAAACTGTGGTGGGGATGACACCCACAACTTATCAATATAGCAATATGTAACTTGTCAAGGTTACAAAAGTTAACCATCATCAATAGTTTGCCTTGTGAGTGGCCTACCGAATTAAAGGCTCCAACACTCTATTAAAAGTGACCTATCTAAAGGATTTACAAAAATTCACTTGGAATGTCACCCTATTAAAGGATTTACAATATGGTTGTTAAACCAACCTATCTCCATAGGGTTCTCATTCTCCTAATACAATGGCTAGAAAGTATAGTCGAATGTGCTGACCTGATAAGTTACAATCTTCAAATGCTGATTTTAGATCCTTGTTTTGTCCAATATGATCTAATCCTCTTTGATCTGATATGATTCTGTTCAAAGTACTAATACTCTCTTTTGTTAACTGATGTTGCAATGTTGTCCTTCTTCTTCTAAGTCTTTTCACCCCTTTCACTTACTTCAAACTTCACTAGTATTCTCTCCTTAAATGCATTCTCTTTTTGCATACTCTCTTTTGCATTCCCATACATTACTAAATAATGGGGTATCGACCTCCTTAAAAAGGTTTCATGACTTAGGGTTAGGTATGAATCTACGATTGAGATTCATCCATCTTTCCCACTCAAATATTTCCATTTTTTTGATTGGTTGCATGTTCATTTCATAGAGAATGAAATAGATTCAATCTTATCTTTTAATCCTTTGAGATTCATCATATGTCAGCTCAAAAAATGGTTTACATCTTAGTTTGTGAGGGCACAAACTCGTATGCTGATTCTATGTTACTCGACACTAACTAATTACTGATGCTCAGTACACATAGGAATTTAGTCTTACTTGGCACCTATAAAAATTCTATCTTTCTTGGCACCTATAGTTTACTCGGCACATATACTAACTTGGCATCTATTACTCACTTGGCATCTGAATGACTCTGCATTATCTATCTGCTTGACATTTGAATAACTTGGCACTTGATGAATTTCTAGCTTGGCACATACTGTAACTCAACATCTATATTATACTCGGCATCAACTAAGAAAATTTCTTAAGTGTGTTGACACTCAATTGTCAAAACCAATCTGAGACCAACACCTCTCTCATTCTCTCTACTTTATATGTTTATATCTTCCACTTATACTCACTCCCTCTATCTGAGTTTTTCTCTTTATATTTTTCTTATTCTTAGTCTTTATCTCCATACCTCTCTCTTTCTCTTCCCTCTACACCTCCCCCTCTTTCTATCACTATATCTCTCTCCATCTCCCTTCTTTAAAAAATCTCTCTCTCTCTCTCTCTCTCTCTCTCTCTCTCTCTCTCTCTCACACACACACACACACACACACACACACACACACACACACACACAATCTATTCATCTCTATCTCTCTTTATATGTCATGTCTTATCTTTATCTTCATCTTTCTCTTTCTATCACCTCTATTTAACCCTTATCCCTCTCTTATCACTCTTCTTCTCTCCATGTCCCTCTTTTATATCCATTCATATTCTTACCTACCAAGAATATGCATTCATTATATATGGGTAAAAGTACAAATTCATGCCACCTTTTATGATGACTTTTTAGAAAGATTTAATTTGAGTATTTCTATCTAAAATTCAATTTTAAAAAAATATATGATCTAGATAAATTCGTTCTAGCTAAGTTATATATGGTCTCACCCTTTTCCAATTAGAAATGTCTATTAAATGCATGTTTTACACTAGTTTATATGCAATTACTAAAGAAATAAAATTATTTCAAAAATGTGTCGTTTCAATAACTCCTACTATTTTTTATGATATTTTTTTAATAACATTTAAATGCCATTTTATAGAGCTCAGAATCAAGAATATTCTCATGTAGAATTTATAGTATTTTAATTAGCTATAGTATATTGAAATTAAAAAATTCCACAACCACGTATTTTAACACTCGAAAAGATGTTGGTTTTGAGAAAGAAAAAGTATTAAATCAGATCAAAAAAAATCTAAAAATTATATGATGTTCTAGAGGAGTTAGTCCTCTTATAAAATACATATTTTTTCTCCTAGTTAGAATAGATTTGTTTTGAAAAATATGGTGGAAGATGAAAACTATCAATTTCAATTGAGTTGAAATTTCAATCTTTATAAAAGAGAAAATATAGCTCTAAAGCCAATTTTCATTTTATGATTGTTCTAGATATATATGTTATATATAACATAGTAGTAGATCAAAGGGAAATAATTTTATTTGCATATAGTTTTGTGGTGGGAGCTAGACCCCTAATTTTTAGTTTATTTGCATATCTATAAAAATTAGGAAAATATATCTGTTGGTACAAATATGGACCCAAAATTTAAAACTTCAAGTGTAGAGTTTTGAACCACTTCGAACTGAAGTTTGAAGCAGTTCAAAAAATTTAGTTTGCTCATGCAGGTTTAAAAATCTATTCTGAAAGGTTCACATGTATGATTTAGTGGCTTGGTTTGGGTAGTTCAAATGGTTCATCTTCCAGGTTCAGTAAAGAAGTTCAACATTGTGAGATTTTAGGTGGTTGCATTCCATATTCAAGCTTTGGATTCTATTCAAAAACCATAATGGGCCAACTCTAATGTTTAGAGATTCAAGGTTAGCATCTCTTTTGGGATGTGAGGTCAAAATCAAATTTACACTACTCATGTTCAAGGGATACATCATTTTTCAAAAAGACATATTCAGTTTTCTAAATTCATGGCACTCGAATGATTAATTCTAGTATGATTGATATGATTGGTTCATTTAAATTCTAAATGATTCCTTAGTTCAAAGAGGTCTCACTTGTTTTGGCATGGTTACTAAAGAGCTAAACCTAGGTCAGAGACTTTAGAAGCTCAGAAACTTAAAGTTCAAGGCCAAGAGCTCGAAAAACTTGTATTTAAAATGACACATCTTTAGACTCGCCTATTCCTAAATTAGAGTCTATATCAAAATAAATGATTTATTTGTAATTGCATTTCATCACAAAGGGGGCTTGTCTTGGCATGGTGCAGAAAATACATGGCCAAATGTAATTTCATTCCAACCACAAGTTAAACAAACTAATCAAATCAGCTTGATTGAAGGACCTAACTTTTCCCTCAAACAGAGAAAACTCAATCATCATTTTAGTCAATCATAGATTCGTGGGAGAAATTTTTGGATGGCTCAATAGAATGAATTTCATAAGGGTTGATTTTTAAATGAACTCTATGCATTAGAAGCAGCAAATAGTTGATATGAATATGTAGAGCATGTAGTAGTTCATAGAATAATTGGCAAAGTCAAAGCTTCTAATGGAAATTGAGAATAAATGTTTTGATGATTCCACTAAGTCTCGATCTGATCAAATGAATGTGCAATTTGGGAGAAATGGAGATGTTTCCTATTGGGTTTTGTAGATAAAAATGGTAATGAGTACACATAGGTCAAAGCAAGTGAAGATCCAAGCCCATGGACCCTGTGGTAGTTTGAGGGAGTCACCAAAATGAAAGGTGACATATTATGTTCACCATAACCATACACCCAAACAATGCCTTTGTGCTTTATGAGTAGTTGAGCACCAACCAAAATGGAAGAAGAAGCCATGGCCTTTGTAATGCATAGTAACCCCAAATTGACATTTGAGGTGTCAAATACTAGTGTAGATGGTTGGCAGTGGGTATCCAAGATGACACATAGTCATCTGATAACCTTCCATCATTAAATAATTTTCAGTGGTCCCTTTTGAAGGATGCTCAAGCATGGGGGTTGATTGTTAATTTCAGAAGCTCTTATGCTTGAACCTTGCCAATCTCTCCAAAAGTAAGAACATAAACTTGGTTGAATAACATGTTTTGGAATGTTTGGAGACCTTATGTGGAATCAAACCCAAAATATGAATTCTCTTGAATTTATAAAGACTAGGCTCCATTTTGAACTGTTGTTGACATCAAATGCTTCTTGAAAAATTTGCATGGTAATATAAAGATTGGAACATTCTTCTATGTTTTGTTTTGATTGTGACAGTCGAGGATGAAGAATAAAGCTCCCTCACACTTGAATAAACTTTCTTTCAAACATGATACAAGCTTGATAAAAGAACCCATGGGATAAGATAAGAAAAAAACATTAGTCTTAAGCATCCAACATCATCAATACAATAATGTGATCTTGGAGATCATAGTAGGCAACTTTGAAAGACACACCTTGGAATTTTGAAAAATATGGGTCATGTGAGCTTAGACATTGGATGAAGTTTGATGTTTTTCATATATATATATATATATATATATATATATATATATATATATATATATATATATATATATATATATATATATATATGTATATGTATATATATATACATATATATATCTACATATATATATACATATATATATGTATATATACATATATATATACATATATATATATACATATATATATATATATACATATATATATATATACATATATATATATGTATATATATATGTAGATATATATATGTATATATATATGTATATATACATATATATATGTATATATATATATATATGTATACATATATATATACATATATATATCTACATATATATATACATATATATATGTATATATATATATATATATATATATGTATATATATATATATATATATATATATATGTATATATATATATATATGTATATGCCTCACATCAGAGATGGTTAAAGGTTCAAGGCCCATGGTCATGATTGAGAACCATTCAAATCATATTTTCAAGCTAGATGTCGATCAAATGAGGCAATCGTTGTTATATAAAGAGCTCGATGCATAGGAGTCTATCAGATTGAACTACATGTCAATTGAGAGAAAATTGAAAGGAATGTTGTGTGTAAATTCAAAAATGTGCATAATGGTGGTGTTCAGGGACATGTTTCAATTGTTTAAGTGCTCCCAATCTAGCAACTCATATTATTAAATTAACAATTTCCATTAAGAAGTTACCCAATGGTATATGATGATAGGTGTATGTGAATAAAGACTTGGAAAGAAGAAAATAATGTTATAATATTTTAGTAGACATTATATTATCTTTGGTTAGTAATATAACTTAAAGATCATATGAAGACGAAAAAAAAGCCAATGAAAATTTGACAATAAGAAAAGGGCAATTTCAAGAATTAGTTTTGATAACTAAAGATGATCTGATCTTATGGAGGAAAAAGTTGAGGAGTCATCAGAATGGTTTTGAAAACATAAACTTTTAATAAAGTTTATCAAGGAGAACCAATGGGAAAAGATAGAGAAAAACTTCTTGAGAATGATAAAAGAACCAACCAGCAAGAAGCAGTTACAAAAACCAAAATAAACTTTTATGGAATCCTATTTAATTGAGTATGCAAGAAAAAGGGAGGGTTTCATTTTTTCTTTCAAAGTAGGAGATTTTATGCTACTGTAGGGAGAGGGTTCTAGTTTTCCATAGAGAGGTTTTCCAGTTCTTTGGGGAAAAGAAGGTAGACTTTGGAAGTGTAGCATAATAGAGCTTTACTTTTCTAAACTTTGTGTTAGTTATTAAAGGGAATTTGATTTCGAAATCTAATCTATGGGAGATGATTTTCATTTTCTTCTAGATAGTAAAATTGATGTAGCATGTAATAAGATCCATGTATTCTTTTACATCTTAAGGAAGGGAGGTTTGAAAGATAGTTGCAAACTAGAACTTTGAGTCTATGTAGTTTACTTTCCATTGATCATTATCTCTTCATAAATTTCAGTTTTCTTTAAGTGCATCTGATGTTGCTATTTTCTAAATACATTTTTGATAATCAAGATCTCTTGAAGCTTTGATTCTTCATTTTCTTAGGAGGATGGAAATGATTATCTGATCTTTGTCTTCTGTAATGCGGTATACAACAAATGAAATTTGTGTAATATGTTGTATTCTATTTTCTTTCTTTTCAGTCATCAAGTTTACGCATCTATGCTAAATTTATGGATTGATGTTTGAAATCCTTTTGTGCTTTTTGGTCAAAAGAATACATACTTAATTCATTTAATATCTCACATGGGGAGCTATACCTAATAAAATTTAGAGGAAGGTTATCAATCCAATGATAACCTATCCAATTGTTGGAGCCGATTAGTCATCTCACTTGAGCATTCAAGGTTATATTTGCACACTTTTTCTTGAAGGAGAATCTATTCACTAATAGATTTTTGGCAACTCTACTGAGGAGGAAATTGAGATCATTACCTAAAATTATTTCCTTAGTTTTATGGTTATCTCTGCATACAGGAGATTGGCGACTCTACAAACCTATTGAATCTGTATTATGGTGGTACTTGCAACTCAGCCATGTGGGGCTAGGATCAAACCATTTTCCCTAGCCCAATATTCAACCTTACGAAGAATATCATGGGAATACCTTCCCAAGTTTCATGGAGACAAAACACAAGATCTGAAAAACCACATCAAAGTAGTTATAGTTGCATGTGGAATTCTCGATGTGTAGGAAGAAGATGTATTCATTAGACTGTTTGTTCAAAGCCTTGTGGGAAAAGTTGTGGCATAGTTTCAAAATCTACAAGATGGATGTATCACAACTTGGGATGATCTTAAGGGGAGATTCCTTGAGATATTTCAACCCACAATTGATTCCTATCAATTGTTGGTAAATCTTATTCAAATTTAGATGAAAGAAGATTAATTTGTAAGGATGTTTATTGATAGATTTAACCAGAGTGTTGGTAAAATTCCTCTAGCCCACCAACCTACTGAAAGTAATCAAGTATGCTTCTTTATTGCTTCTATGGATGTTGAAGTCAAGTTTTGGTTACAACACCTTGGAGTGCAAAATTTAGTGGACACACATAAGGAGGCAATCAGGTTGGATGATAGCTTAATTCTTAGTGGTATGAAATCTATAAAGACTCCACCAATGAAAGAATACCTCTGTGGACAACAACATTGCATTAATGAGGAAGCTACAAAGAAGAAGCATGTTCTAGAAGAAACCAAATCCACTCCCAATGTTCCTCTTTTTCAGAATCTAACTATTTTTAATGATGAAGATTTCTAGGAACCCTTGTTGGCTGAAGATGATGCTTTAAAGATGATAATATTATGCTGCCCACATATTGAAAATAATGAGAAGTGTGTTGCTTAATTAGAAAAACTAGTGACCAGCTTGAGTGTACCAATTGCAAGTGAAAGACTTGTTCCATATGAGACAAACAAAGGGTTATCAATGACTACTCTTTTTCTAGAATGTCAAGGCTATACTTCTTAAGTTACCAATACACTCTTTGTTATTGATTCTGATCAGCATGATATGGTGTATCAGCAAGAGCAAAAATGGATGGATAGTGAAGAAGGGTATGAAATTTCACTCTCTAAATCTTTTTCATATGTACCACAACAAAAGGAATGCTTACGATCTAAAGTATTGATGAAGCCAGGAGATCTTTCAAAGAATGTGGTTGGACAAACTATGCAGTCTTTGATTTTGTCAATAAGCATTGATGATAAAAATTCTTCACAAGTTGAAACATCCATGAGTTTTGATGAAGCATAATTGCACACTATGGTACAAGATTTCACTCCTATCATGTTGCAACAAACACAAGTGGAATGAGAGGCATGCAATTTTTATGATGAAGTTGGTATTCCCAAAAAGAAAGAGTTCTTGCAGCATGTGGTTGTTGAATCCATCTTTGCAGTCATCATAAGATGTCTATTAATGCTAATGCATTCTGCATATTAGTCACTCTTCCACACAGGCATGTACTTCTCTAAACTAGTCAATGGGTTTCCATGAGAGAATGAATAAATTCTGAGAGGAACAGGCTGTAAGCCTATTTTTGTAAATAAGTTTTTATTGTGTGTAGTGGTAGTTTAAATAACGCGCAACTTTGTGCTTGCTAGCAGTTTAGGTTTTTTGTTGGTTTTTCCATGCTCCCCACCACCCTCTATGCAAGCATCTCCCTATCTTCTTTTCTTTCTGACTCTATTTGCCCAATATTTAAGGCACTCATCTTTGCCAAAGATTGCTGGAGTTCTCTATTTTTGCATCATAAATAATCCCTCAGTTAGAGCCTGTGTTGGTACGCATATGGACCTAGAATTTAAAACTTCAAGTGTAGAGTTTTGAACCACTTCAAACTGAAGTTCAAAGTAGTTCAAAGTAGTTCAAACAATTCATTTTTCTCATACAGGTTTAACGATCCATTCTAAAAGGTTCACATGTATGATTCAGTGGCTTGGTTTTGGTAGTTCAAATGGTTCATCATGCAGGTCTAGTAAAGAAGTTCAAACATTGTGAGATTTTAGGTGGTTGCATTCCATATTCAAGTTTTAGATTCTATTCAAAAACCATAATGGGCCAACTTAGATGTTTAGAGATTCAAGGTTAGCATCTCTTTTGGGATGTGAGGTCAAAATCAAATATACACTACTCAGGTTCAAAGGATTCATCATTTTTAACAAAGACATATTTAATTTTCTATATTCATGGCACTCAAATGATCAATTCTAGTATGATTACTATGATTGGTTCATTTAAATCCTAAATGATTCCTTAGTTCAAAGAGGTCTCACTTGTTTTGGCATGGTTACTAAAGAGCTAAACCTAGTTCAGAGAGTTCAAAAGTTTAGAAACTTAAAGTTCAAGGTTGAGAGCTCAAAAAACTCGTATTTAAAATGACACATGTCTTTACACATGCCTATTCCTAAATTAGAGTCTATATCAAAATAAATGATTTCTTTGTAGTTGCATTTCATCATAGAAGGAAATCATCTTGGCATGGTGTAGACAGTACATGCCCAAATGTAATTTCATCCCAGCCACATGTTAACCAGGCTAATCAAATAATCATCTTGATCAAAGGACCTCATTTTTCCCTCAAATAGAGAAAACTCAATCATAATTTTAGTCAATTATAGATTCATGGGGGAAATTTTTAGATGGTTCAATAGAATGCATTTCATAAGGGATTATTTTTAAATAAACTCCATGCATTAGAAGCTGCAAATAGTTGATATGTATATGCAGAGTACATAACAGTTCATAGAATCATTAGCAAAGATGATGCTTCCAATGGACATCGAGAATAAAGGTTTTGATGATTCCACTAAGGCTGGACCCAAACAAAAGAATGTGCAATTCAGGAGAAATGGAGATGTTTCCTATCAAGTTTTGTAGATAAAAATGGTAATGAGTACATATGGGTAAAAGCAAGTGAAGATCCAATCCCATGAACCCTATGGCAGTTTGAGGGAGTCACCAAAATGAAAGGTGGCATATTATGTTCACCATAACCATACACCCAAATAAAATCTTTTTACTTTTATGATCAATTGAGCACCAACCAAAATGGAAGAAGCAGTTGTGGCATTTGTAATGTGCAGTGACACCAAATCTGCATTTGTGGTGTCAAATACTGGTGTAGATGATTGCCAGTGGGTATCCAAGATGACACATAGTTAGTTGATAACCTTCCATCATTAAATAATTTTTAGTGGTCCCTTTTGAAGGATTCTTAGGAATGGGGGTTGATTATTGATTTCAAAAGCTCTTATGCCTGAGCTTTGCCAATCTCTCCAAAAGCAAGAACATAAACCTAAATGAATAACATGGTTTGGCATGTTTGGAGACTTTGTGTAGCATCAATCCCAAAATATGAGGGCTCTCAAATTTATAAAGACTAGGCTCTAGTTTGAAGTTTTGTTGACATCAAATGCTTCTTGAAAAAGCTACATGGTAATATAAAGACTGGAACATTCTTCTATGTTTTGGTTTGACTATGATAGTTGAAGATGAAGAATAAAGCTCCCTAACACTTGAATAAAGTCTCTTTCAAACTTGATAGAAGCTTGATAAAAGAACCCATGGGCTAAGATAAGACAAAAACATCAGTCTTAAGCATCCAACATCATCAATGCAATAATGTGATCTTGGAGATCATAGTAGGCAACTCTGCAAGACACAACTTGGAATTATGAAAAATATTGGTCATGTGAGCTTAGACATTGGATGAAGTTTGATGTTATATATATATATATATATATATATATATATATATATATATATATATATATATGTATATGTATGTATGTATGTATGTATGTATGCCTCACGTGAGAGATGGTTAAAGGTTCAAGGCTCATGGTCATGATTGAGAACCATTCAAATCATAGTTTCAACTCAGATGTCGATCAAATGTGGTAACTTCTGTTATATAAATAGCTTGATGCATAGGAGTCTATCAGATGGAACTACATGTCAGTTGAGAGAACTCTGAAAGGAATGCCCTAGGTAAATTGGAAAATGCACATAATGGTGGTGTTTAGGAACATGTGTCAATTGTTTAAGTGCTCCCAGTCCAACAACTCATATAATTAAATTAACAATCTCCATTCAGAAGTTGCCCAATGGTATATGACGACAGGTGTTCATGAATGAAGACTTGGAAGGAAGAAAATAATGTTATGTAGTTTTAATAGACATTATATTATCTTTGTTTAGTAATGTAACTTAAAGATCATATGAAGACAAAGAAAAAAAAAGCCAATGAAAATCTGACATTAAGAAAAGGGCAATTTCAAGAATTAGTTTTGATAACTAAAGATGATTTGACATTATGGAGGCAAAAGTTGAGGAGTCATCAGAATGGTTTGGAAAAAATAAACTTTTAATAAATTTTATCAAGGAGAACCAATGGGAAAAGATAAAGAAAAAATTCTCAAGAACGTAAAAAGAACCAATCAACAAGAAGAAGTTACAAAAACCAAAAGAAACTTTTATGGAATCCTATTTAATCAAGTATGCAAGAAAAAGGGGATGTTTTATTTTTCCTTTCAAAGCAAGAGATTTTATGCTACTATAGGGAGAGGGTTCTAGTTTTCCATAGAGAGGTTTTCTAGTGCTTTGGGGAAAAGAAAGCAAACTTTGGAGCTATAGCAGAATAGAGCTTTACTTTGCTAAACTTTGTGTTAGTTATTAAAGGGAATTTGATTACGAAATCTAATCTATGGGAGAGGATTTTCATTTCCTTCTAGATAGTAAACCTGATGTAGCATGTAATAAGATCCATGTATTCTTTTACATCTTCAGGAAGGGAGGTTTGAAAGATAGCTGCAAACTAGAACTTTGAGTCTATGCAATTTACTTTCCACTGATGGTTATCTCTTCATAATTTTCAATTTTCTTTAAGTCCATTTGATGTTGCTATTTTCTAAATACATTTTTGATAATCAAGATCTCTTGAAGCTTTGATTCTTCATTTTCTTAGCAGGATGGAAATTATTCTTTGATCTTTGTCTTCTATAATGCAATATACAACAAATGAACTTTGTGTAATCTGTTGTATTCTATTTTCTTTCTTTTTAGTCATCAAGTTTACACATCTACACTATATTTACAAATAGATGTTTGAAATCCTTTTGTTCTTTTGGGTCAAAAGCATCCACACTTAATTCATTGAATATCTCACATGGGGAGCTACACTTGATAAAATTCAGAGGAACATTATCAATCCAACTATTGGTGCTAATTAGTCCTCTCACTTGGGCATTTGGGGTTATATTTGCACACATTTTCTTGGAGGAAAATCTATTCACTAATAGATTTTTGGTGACTCTACTAAGGAGGAAACAAAGATCATTAGCTAACATTGTTTCCTTATTTTTATGGTTATCTCTGCATACAGGAGAGTGGCGACTCTACAAACCTATTGAATCTTTGATTTTGGAGTTTCAGGCTATATTATGGTGGTAGTTGCAACTCAACCATGGGGGGCTCGAATTAGACCATTTTCCCTGGCCCGATATTCAGCCTTACCAAAAGATCATGGGATAGCTTCCCAAGTTTCATGGAGACAAAGGACAAGATTCAATGGACCACATCAAAGTTGTTATAGTCACACGTGGAATTCTTGGTGTGCAGGAAGAAGATGTATTCATCAAATTGTTTGTTCAAAGCCTTGTGGGAAAAGCTATGGAATGGTTTCAAAATCTACAAGATGGATGTATCACAACTTGAGATGATCTTAAGGGGAGATTCCTTGAGATATTTCAACCCACAGTTGATTCCTATCAATTGTTAGTAGATCTTATTCAAATTCAGATGAAAGAAGATGAATCTATAAGGGAGTTTATTGACAGATTTAACCAGAGTATTGGTAAAATTCCTCTAGCCCACCAACCTACTGAAAGTAATCAAGTATGCTTCTTTATTACTGCTATGGATGTTGAAGTCAAGTTTTGGTTACAACACCTTGGAGTGCAAAATTTGGTGGACATACAAAAGGAGGCAATCAAGTTGGATGATAGCTTAATTCTTAGTGGTATGAGATTTATAAAGACTCCACCAATGAAAGAATACCTCTATGGACAGCAACATTACATTTATGAGGAAGCTACAAAGAAGAAGCATGTTCTAGAAGAAACCAAATCTACTCCTAATGTTCCTCTTTTTCAGAATCTAACTATATTTAATGATGAATATTTCCAAGAACTCTTGTTGGCTGAAGATGATGCTTTAAAGATGATAGGATTCTACTACCTATATATTGAAAATAATGAGTAGTGTGTTGGTCAATCAGACAAACTAGTGACCAGCTTGAATGTACTAGTTGCAAGTGAAGGACTTGTTACATATGAGACAAATGAATGGTTATCAATGGCTACTCTTTTTCTAGAATGTCAAGGCTTTACTTTTGAATTTGCCAATACACTCTCTAGTATTGATTCTAATGAGCATGATATGGTGTATCAACAAGAGAAAAAATGGATGGATAGTGAAGAAGGGTATGAGACTTCTCTCTTTGAATCTTTTCAGATTTACCATAGCTAAAGGAATGCTTACAATCTAAAGTAGCGACAAAGCAAGGAGATCTTTTGAAGAATGTGGTGGGACAAACTATGCACTCTTTGATTTTGTCAATAAGCACTAATGATAAAAAGTCTTCACAAGTTGAAACATCCATGAGTTTTGATGAAGCAAAATTGCATATTATGGTACAACATGTCACTCCTATCATGTTGCAGCAAACACAAGTGGAATGGGAGGCATGCCATTTTTATGATGAAGTTGGTATTCCCAAAAAGAAAGAGTTCCTATAACACATAATTTTTGAATCCATCTTTGTAGTCATCACAAGATGTCTATAATGCTGGTGCATTCTTCATATTAGTCACTCTTCCGCATAAACATGTACTTCTCTGAACCAGTCAATCGGTTTCCATGAGAAAATGAATGCATGAGAGGTATATGCTACTAGCCTATTTTTGTAAACAAGTTTTTGTTGTGTGTAGTGGTAGTTTGAATAATGTGCAAGATTCATACTTTCTCATAGTTTAGGCTTTTTGGTTTGTCAATTTTTCCCTGCTCCCCACCACCCTCTCTACAAGCAGTTCTCAATCTTCTTTTCTTGCTAACTCTATTTTCCCAATGGTTAAGGAACTAATCTTTGCCAAAGATTCCTAGAGTTCTCTATTTTTGCATCAAAAATAGTCCCTCTGTTTGATGCAAGAGCATGTTGGGTTTACTCAGTGGCTACTTAGGATTTCATGAGAGGGATCTTGACATGGTCCTTGGTTGCTTGGCATGGTCTATGGTTGGTTGACATGTTCTTGGACTTGGCATGGTCTAGAAATTTGGTACCTATTGCAAGTCATGTAAGTAATCTTTTATAATGAATTAGAGGACAAAAATTTTAGGGATAGAAGAGGGTCTAGATTTCTAACTACAATTTCAAGCTCGATTTCTAATTCATCTAGAGCTAGGAGATATCACAATTTTACTAAAACATCGATTTTGGGAATTTAATTATTGTAGGAGGCCGACTTTGGCATTTAATTTATGTATTTGTATTTAATTTGTGTTCTAGGCCGACCTGTGGCTTAGATTTGTATAAGTAGGGGTTGTGGGGAAGTCTTTAGGCATTATTCATCCATCGTGGAGAAGTGGAGGACCTTGGAAGAGCAAATTTGGAGAAGGGCTAGTAGTTGCGGCTTGGAAAACAAGGAGATTGCTTGGTGGGCTTGTGAGCACAAGTTTAGATCTTCCTTGGAGGTTTCTACCAGAGTATAATTTGGACTAGATAGGGTTTGGGATTGGATCTTGAGGGATCTTGTAGAACTATTACTTGCTTTGTATTTGGCCGTAACCGGGAAGGCCTTATAGCCTGACACATTGCATGTAATCAGTTATATTTTATGAATATATTATTATGATTTGGTATCAGATCTTGCATTATTTCTCCTTGTCCTTGTGTTGTTTCCATTGCATGGTTGTATAGCTAGGGGCTAGGACATCTCCTTTAGGGATTCTCCGACCTTGCACTGCATCAGATTAGAGCCCCTATAGTTATACATATGGACCTAGAATTTAAAACTTCAAGTGTAGAGTTTTGAACCACTTTGAATAGAAGTTTGAAGTAGTTCAAAGTAGTTCAAACAATTTAGTTTTCTCATGCAGATTTAATGATCCATTTTGAAAGGTTCACATGTATGATTTAGTGGCTTGGTTTTGGTAGTTCAAATGGTTCATCTTCCAGGTCCAGTAAAGAAGTACAACATTATGAGATTTCAATGGTTGTATTCCATATTCAAGTTTCAAATTCTATTCAAAAACCATAATGGGCCAACTCAAATATTTAGAGATTCAATATTAGCATCTCTTTTGGGGTCTGAGGTCAAAATCAAATATACACCCCTCAGGTTCAAGGGATTCATCATTTTTCACAAAGGAATATTCAGTTTTCTACATTCATGGCAATCAAAAGATCAATTCTAGTATGATTGCTATGATTGGTTCATTTAAATTCTAAATGATTCCTTAGTTCAAAGAGGTCTCACTTGTTTTGGCATGGTAACTAAAGAGTTAAACCCAAGTCAAATAGTTCAAAAGTTTAGAAACTTAAAGTTCAAGGCCAAGAGCTCGAAAAACTTGTATTTAAAATGACACATTTCTTTACACTTGCTTATTCCTAAATCAGAGTCTATATCAAAATAAATGATTTCTTTGTTTTTGCATTTCATCATAAAGGGGGCTTGTCTTGGCATGGTGTAGATAGTACATGGCCAAATGTAATTTCATACCAGTCACATGTTAAATGGGCTAATCAAATAATCAACTTGATTGAAGGACCTAATTTTTCCTTCAAATAGAGAAAACTAAATCATCATTTTAGTCAATTATAGATTCATGGGAGAAATTTTTGGATGGTTCAATAGAATGCATTTCATAAGGGTTGATTTTTAAATGAACTCCATGCATTAGAAGCAGCAAATAGTTCATATGTATATGTAGAGCACGTAGCAATTCATACAATCATTGGAAAAGATGAAGCTTCCAGTGGACATCAAGAATAAAGGTTTTGATGATTCCACTAAGTCTGGATCCAATCAAAAGAATGTGCAATTTAGGAGAAATGGAGATGTTTCCTATCGAGTTTTGTAGATAAAAATGGTAATGAGTGCACATAGGTCAAAGCAAGTGAAGATCCAAGCCCGCAGACCCCGTGGCAGTTTGAGGGAGTCACCAAAATGAAAGGTGGCATATTTTGTTCACCATAATCATACACCCAAACAGATCCTTCATGCTTTATGATTAGTTGAGCACCAACCAGAATGGAAGAAGAAGTCTCAGCCTATGTAATGTATAGTGACCCCAAGTCCACATTTGTGGTGTCAAATATTGGTGTAGACAATTGGTAGTGGGTATCCAAGATGACACATAGTTAGTCGATAACCTTCCATCATTAAATAATTTTCTGTGGTCCCTTTTGAAGGATGCTCAGGCACGAGGGTTGATTATTAATTTCAGAAGATCTTATGCCTGAGCCTTGCCAATCTCTCCAAAAGAAAGAACATAAACTTGAATGAATAACATGTTTTGGTGTGTTTGGAGACCTTGTGTGGCATTGAACCCAAAATATGAAGGCTCTCAAATTTATAGAGACTAGGCTCCATTTTGAAATGTTGTCGACATCAAATACTTCTTGAAAAAGTCACATGGTAATATAAAGATTTGAACATTCTTCTATGTTTTGGTTTGACTGTGATAGCCGAAGGTGAAGAATAAATCTCCTTGACACTTGAATAAACTTTCTTTCAAACCTGATACAATCCTAATAAAAGAATTTGCAAGCTAAGATAAGACAAAAATATCAGTCTTAAGCAACCATCATCATCAATGCAATAATGTGATCTTGGAGATCATAGTAGACAACTTTGAAAGACATAGCTCAAGATTATGAAAAATATGGGTCATGTGATATTAGACATTGGATGAAGTTTGATTTTTTTCATATATATATATGCCTCATGTCAGATATGGTTAAAGGTTCAAGGCCTATGGTCATGATTGAGAACCATTCAAATCATAGTTTCAACCTGGATGTCGATCAAATGTGGTAACTTCTATTATATAAAGAGCTCGATGCATAGGAGTCTATCAGATGGAACTACATATCAATTGAGAGAACTCTGAAAGGAATCCTGTGTGTAAATTGGAAAATGCACATAATGGTGGTATTTAGGAACATGTGTCAATTGTTTAAGTGCTCCCAGTCCAACAACTCATATAATTAAATTAACAATCTCCATTTAGAAGTTGCCCAATGGTATATAATGATAGGTGTTCATGAATGAAGACTTGGAAAGAAGAAAATAATGTTTTAATGTTTTAATAGACATTATATTATCTTTGGTTAGTAATGTAACTTAAAGATCATATGAGGACAAAAGGAAAAGCCAATGAAAATATGACAGTAAGAAAAGGGCAATTTCAAGAATTAGTTTTGATAACTAAAGATGATATGATCTTATGGAGGCAAAAGTTGAGGAGTCATCAGAATGGTTTGGTAAACATAAACTTTTAATAAATTTTATCAAGGAGAACCCATGGGAAGAGATAAAAAAAACTTCTAGAGAATGTGAAAAGAACCAACTAGCAAGACACAGTTACAAAAACTAGAAGAAACTTTATGGAATCCTATTTAATTGAGTATGCAAGAAAAAGGGGGGTTTCCATTTTTTATTTTGAAGTAGGAGATTTTATGCTACTGTAGGGAGAGGGTACTAGTTTTCCATAGAGAGATTTTCTAGTTCTCTGGTGAAAAGAAGGTAGACTTTGGAGCTATAGCAGAATAGAGCTTTACTTTTCTAAACTTTGTGTTAGTTATTAAAGGGAATTTGATTTTGAAATCTAATCTATGTGAGAGGATTTTCATTTTCTTCTAGATAGTAAACCTGATGCAGCATGTAATAAGATCTGTGTAGTCTTTTATAGCTTAAGGAAGGGAGGTTTGAAAGATAGTTGCAAACTAGAACTTTGACTCTATGCAGTTTACTTTCCATTGATGGTTATCTCTTCATAACTTTTAATTTTCTTTAAGTGCGTCTAATGTTACTATTTTCTAAATACATTTTTGATAATCAAGATCTCTTGAAGATTTGATTCTTCATTTTCTTAGGAGGGTGTAAATTATTCTTTGATCTTTGTCTTCTGTAATGCAATATACAACAAATGAACTTTGTGTAATCTACTATATTCTGTTTTCTTTTTTTTTTAGTCATCAAGTTTAAACATCTATTCTATATTTATGGATAGATGTTTGAAATCCTTTTGTGCTTTTTGGTCAAATGCATCCATACTTAATTCATTGAATATCTCACACGGGGAGCTATACCTAATAAAGTTCAAAGGAAGGTTATCAATCCAATGATAACCTGTCCAACTATTGGTGCCAATTAGTCTTGTCACTTGGACATTCAAGGTTATATTTGAACACATTTTTTTGGAGGACAATCTGTTCACTAGCAATATCAATCCTTATTCCAAATAATTATTAAAAATTATAATCTTAAAATTCATCCATTTCTACACATTTCATTAGTTTACTTCATTTCCAAATTCAAAATAATAATACCAATTTTATGTCATTGAAGGTGAATAGTTATACTTTTGTTAGCCTTTTCATTTACAAAGGGTGACACAAGTTTGTGCTTTTACCCATATGTCATTGTTCCAACATGATATACATTTCATGAATCATCATATAATTAAATTATGTAATAATAGAAATTGATTCAAAGACTTACTAGGAAAAAATAAAATAAAAAAGAAACCTAAGTCATAGCCATAAATTATTGCAACGAGTTTATTACTTTGAACAAACAAAATAAAGAAAAATCTCAAAATTCTCAAAGTATGAAAATATCTAATAGCAAATCTAAAACCTAATAATTTCTCAAATGACAAATCACATGAAATTTATGTGTACATACGTGTTTTCTTTGCTAAGAGAAATAAAAGTAAGAAAATGTGGCAAACCCATCATCAATATCATCAAAAGACAATCATCGATATTGCTTTCATGAACTATAAGTAGGTCATGATGAAATCCCTTGTGTGCTTTGATTTGATTCAAATATTAACTTGCGTGGCTGAAAAGCACCCAAAAGCATGCATCATGTCTTGTGACACTTTGATCATCCTTATCCAACATAGATTCAATCCTTGCAATATTCTCCTTCACTACATAGAAATCCCAAGTTTTGGACCTATTTTGACTCAATTGAAAAAAATCTACTAAATCAACATCTTTAAGATGGCCAATACACCATTGGATCCATATTACATCACATCTACTTGCTTCAAGAATACAATTAAAAATTCGTGACCCTTTGTTCCTCTATCTTCGAATGCTTGTCAATCTTCAATTTTTCCCACAGACCCTCAAGAAAGTGTGAAATTGTCTCTAACAAGTCGACCTTATGAAAATGCATAGGAAGAAGATGCACCTTGACATGAGGTATTGCTAATCTATAGAATTCAAATCAATGACACACAATCTTTAGAATAAGAAAATTTGAAGTTCGTGACTATTCATTCATACTCGGCCCCCTGATATATCCTCTGCACATTTGCTAGCCACTTCTGCTAGTGCATTTTTGTGATGTTTCCAGATAATAAATTGAGCATGGGAAATATTTGTGGTGCATGTTGTGAAGAAAATTGCTTTCACATTTTCTCCTTTAACAATCTCTTGTGGTGCCCACATTTTTTTGTTCTAATTTTGGAGATACTTGCAACACCAACTCCACAATCGATATCACATAGATGGGCTTCATCTCTTTACATTTTGGGGATAAGGGTAGTAAGAAATGTACTTTTTATTTACACATCCTTTTGATGAATGTTTCCATAGTCTCCAAAAATGCCATCTATAGGTGCTTCCACATTTACCCAATACCCAACTCCTTTCTTATATGATTCTTATTTTTCACTCTTTCTCGTGTGCTGGAGATTATTTTTTCATCTGAATCCAATCCCATCCCTTCCAACTACATTACAATATGATCAAAGAGTACAATCCAGAGTTTGGATGTTACCAACTTCTATCCAATGTCCAGATATCTCATTTAATTATCATAATGAGGACCCCTTCTAGTTTTTCTTTTGTAGTGGATAGTAAAGAGTAAAGAGTTACAAAAAGGTTTGCATTTACAGTCGGTCTTCGTGTAGTGCCCTTTTTTTAGGGGAAACACTAAAGGAGTGGAGGTTTAGGCTATGCTTTCAACATATGTTGAATTTGGTTCAGATAGAGGTTGCTCTGATTAATTACAATGGGAAGAAATTAGATGTACATATTGGGCTTTTGGTTCATCCTTACCTACTTACGTTCCTTGTTCACTATCACAACCACTTCTTCACATACCGATAAACCCATTATTAGACTGCCATGTGGATCAAAACAAATGAATCATTCCTTAATTAAAATAAAATCATTATATTAATTATGGGTGCATTTTTGGATGGAAGTTATATAAAGAAAACTATTATAATCTGCACAGATATACACAACGATAGATAATGGGGGAGAGGGGGGCAGTTACACATGATAATGGTGGTAAGTGTATGGTCACCTGGAACTGAACAATGGTGGTGACTACAACGTAAGTGGTAGTTTGAGATGCATCCTGGAAATATGGCAGAAAAGAGTCACGAGGACCGAAATTCCAGTCTCATAATTATGGACTACGTCTTCTATCTGCCAAAAAAAATTGTGAGGGCATCTCCTTAAATGTTATATATATCCTGCCTATGGTTTAGTATTGAGAAGCTTTGTGATTTCATGGTCTGAGAAAGAAAAGGAGAAAATCTCATAAAGATTCAATGATGGCAAATCATTGTGGTTCTAGAAGGCAGTGTGTGAGAAGTGCCTCAGATTATCACCAACTTCAAGAATGGTTCCATTGAGGATGTTTCCCTTGGCTTTCTCTTGGCATGGGTTGTTGGAGACCTGTTTAATCTTGTTGGGTGCTTACTTGAGCCAACAACTACATGCAGCAAAAGTCAAAGAAGATTGTAGGAAGTGAGTTAACAGTATATACTCTAATCTTGCTCCAATTACCTTGGTCGGTACAGCTGAACGGCGGAGAAACTCAAAATAGTATGAGTCTTTTCCTATTGTATCTCATGAAATGGATTTCTGTGAATGAGGAGAAGGATTTTTAGCTTCAGAATGCTACGTTCATGACACTCATAGAATAGGTAGGTGCTTTGTATGCCTTATGCAATGATTTTGGATGTTCTATACAATGCTACATTGTGGAAGCATTTTAGTTTGGTAGCAAATGCTTATTCCAATAGTAAATGTTTTTCTAGTTTCCTTGAAGTATTGTCTAGCAATATCTCTACTTTATGAAATCTACTTTAATTGGTCATTGGATGTGTGCATGGGTTGAAAAGAAACTCTAAAATCTTTAACCAAAAAAATAAAAATGGATTCGATGTATTTAGTTGAACAAAACTACCACCTAGGCTCTTTTAGTGAAAGATCGTTTTGCATTACCATTGAACTATTAGTCCCTGGCTAACTAATTCTTCTGCGGGTTTTATTTTATTTTATTTTGGCTCTGCTGTGAATAAATTCTCTATCCCAATACTCATAACAAGATGGCCTATGCTAATAACCTTGATTTTAGAATTCAAATGAAAATATAGCTTTTTGTCTGGGCTTATTGTACTTCGATAGGAGGGATGCTGCATTTTTGGATGGAAGATTTATGTAATTATGCTCATTTTGTTTTCATAGTAAAAGTAGTAAAAAATAAGGGGCTATCTTATAATATAAACTAGAAATGAATGTCCAACAATAATTTTAATCTAATTGAAGCTGAGCAGAGTCCTTTACTCATTTAGCATGCTTACTTTAATTTAGGTAGAGTTGCATGTTGAGGTTTTGAATGTTATCATCTTATTTAGATAGGTTGATGCTTGGGTTTCTATATGATCTTACCTTTGTGAGCACTTAATTTCATCTCTACCCTAAATTGGTACTTAAAAGAGATACTATACTTGGCATTAGAAAACACATATAGAGGTTATTTGTTTAGGACAATGTAAGAGATATTTATTAATTGTATTCGAGAGTTGTGGAATTAACCAAAACTATGTGCAAGAAAGCTCTATTTATAGATTACTAACCCATTGAGTCAAATAGTTATGAGAATTACATTGTTCTTTGTTATATGAGAGAGAAGCTTGTATGATTGACAATAGGAAGTAATGTCCTTAAAATGTTACTTGAAGTTGAAGTATCCATTCATCTTGAACATTGAATACTTGTAATTGAATCATGTACATTAGATGTAGTATGATGTGTAATTCTAAGTCATCAGATAAATGTCATGGTCTCACATTTATTTATAGATTACTACTGCTAACCTTTGATATGATGTTAAATTCAACGATGGTTGATAAAGTTGTATAATGATTTTATGATGACTTTACATGGCTTTTTGAGATGCCATATTCGGATTGGATTATGATTCTTATTTTACATGTCTCACATGTATAAATGATGATTATGATGTGAGTTGGAAATAAGGATAAGTTCTTTTAATTATGATAAGATGTATACTGACCTAATTATGTGGTTATTGGGAATTTCTGTTTAGTATATTAATTTTAGATTATGACTCTTCGATACTACACAATTCCATTACTCCTCTAAGTTTTACTCGTTTAGACTATCTCGTTGCTAGGCTGGGTATCTTTCATGTTAGGAAAGATTTTGAGGAAGCTTAACAGCTTCCTAGTAGGGTGGAAAAGCACTCCGACAATATTCTCACTTTGTGTTCTTAGACAGGTTCTGGAGCTCTTTTCAACTTGGTCATCATGATTTACCACCTGGTATCTGGTATCTAGTATTAGTAATCTGGTAAAAAATTTACAATTTCTTTTAAATTTGAGCATATATGTATATGTATCATTTTTTTTAGAGTTAATGATAGTTAATTGACTAATGTTGACTAGTCAATATTCAAAAGACTTTGACTCTAATTGATTTTTCCACATATTACAAGGATTGCTGATGTGGCATTTGTTTTGCAGGGGCATGTTACATATGGTATCAGAGCTCTTGGTTCCACACTTGGGCCTTGAATTCACTATGCTAGGCATAGAACTATAAGTCAACTTGTTTACTTTATATAGTATGAGTTGATGACATGGATTACATATTGTGTCTCTTAGCTATGATTACATTAGACATAGAAGGATTTGATGTTCCTTATGCATGTCATGATTATGAGTTTAAAATTGCATTCCTAAAAAGATTGTTAAAAATGGAAAGTTTATGGAATGACTGGTAAATTTCATACCTCAAATGTTTATGATTATATTTACTTTAAACCATGTGATGGTATAATATGCAAAATATCTTTTTATTATGTAAATGACATGTGATGCACATGCGGTGCAAGAATTTATTTCTATTTTATGCCAGGTTCATGAGGTTCATTGAGTAACTTAAAATGCTAAGTAGGAAGAAGATGGATTTCATTTGCAAAAGTAAGGTATGTTCCATTATGCATTTAGAAATGTGTGATTATCAAGATAAATTATATGTGATGCATGAGAAGTTTGGTTATGTTCTTAGTGATCCTTGGATGCAAGGTTTCATTAAAAATCTACTCCCTCTTGGTGACTAGTGAGAGTCATTGTGCTTTAAGTGAATTTGGTTTCATTTTATTATGTTCAGTTTCATGAACTTGGATGTGATGAAGGACTAGCTTGAGATTTTGTGTTCCTTGTGACCACCAAGCCACCAATTTCTTATGTGAGCTATTTACTTGACTCCTGTTCACTTTTATTTTGGTTTGTATCTCCTTTTTGGACTTTTACTTCAATATTATAAATCTTGTTTAAGATTTCTTTGATCTTGAGGTGGCTAGGTTATGTGCGCGTATTTTTGATGTTGCTAGTCCTATGATTTGGAAGTGATTTCATCTATGATTTTCATTGTGGAGCATTGATAGGATGTACAAGGGAGTAGATTGTGAAGAACATGCCATTCTTCCTTTTGCATTTATCTTATGCTATTTTTTGGAAAGCTTACTTTCCACTATGGGTGTCGAATGTGGACAAACAAGGAAGGTTAGATGCTATGTACTTTCCTCCATGGAAGGGTGTAATGTAGAAATTATGGGACAGATAGCTAGATATCTTCATGTTTAGTTTCCCTATCTACCAGTTTTGTAGAATGGATACATGTCTATTCTTGTTTCTTCTACATGTAATTTTGGATTTTGAAAGTGCTTGGCCAAGCCATTTTAATTTTTCCAAATACTATATATGTGACACATGGTTATACCTATTTGGAATTCTTTTTCTTTTACTGCATATGTATAGATATGTAGTTATTTATTTCCTAGCTACATTCCATGTTTAGACTACTAGGCACATGGTTGCAATGTAGAAATGTTACACGGTCGCACCAGATCCATCCGATCCATCTTGTTCGAGGAAGCTAGGCTTCTCATGTCAGGGTCGGGGAATTCTTCGAGTTAGGAAGAATTTTGAGGAAAGTATCCACGCTATGGTTGGCAAGGTTAAAGTGCTTAGGCCATACTTCCATCTCAGGAAGTAGGTGGGAGACGTCCTACAGCTTTGGAGACTGAAGACCACAATGGAAATGTCATCTCAATTTGGTTGTTTTGCTCATCATTTGAGATGTACTTAATTATGTCATTATGTGATGATTTAATGGCGTAAAGGCAATACATCACAACACATTTTTATATGTTGGGTAAGCACACTATGGTGACAAAATAGGTGTAAGTGCCTAAGGTCACTCAATTGATAAAAGTTGGATTACTAATCCTTACAGGTGATTGGTGAGCATACCTAGAAGATTTACTTAATGGTGTTGATCATATGATAGATGACATTGTGCCTTCATGTTGTGCTTATTGTTCCGTGTTCGACGTGTAGGTCAACATTTTCTATGATGCCCATTAAGGTATGATGCTTTAATATATAATGTAAATCATGCATCTAATGAATGGATTCCTTGGATAATGTCATGTGTTACATTGTAAATGGATAATTATTGTTAATCCTTGATTATGGCAGCCAAACAAATGTTAACTAATCAAGCTATAGTTTTCTTATTTATATGATTCTTGTAAATAATAATGTGGCAAATACTTAATAGGACATGGTTTTACATACAATAGAATAAAGTTGGACATGTAGGTCAACTTCTTCTGATATTTTCATTTATGGCATAGTTATGTGATGATATGTTGTGTTCGACAATTTGGTCGATAATTGGTTATGAAATGTAATATTATTTACACCTATCATTTCAACATGTATGTTGGAAAGTAGAATGAAGTTGTAAACTTAATTGGAAGATATTGTATCTACTTGTTGAGTCAGCTAATTGGAGACAACTTTTGACTAACCGATTTGACTTTTTGGCCATGTGGCAATGTATGAAAATATGGTCTTTCTATGAGGATGCAAATGGGTATGTATCTATTTTGATAATATTTTTGCATTGGTGTTATGTATATGTGATGATCCACCCATGCATGTGACTTTTACTTTATAGAAAGTTGTTAACACCTTTTATTTAGTCAATTTGGTCAATGAATAATGATCAACAATGAAATCATCTTGAGTTAACTGTTTGACTCCTAGTCGATATGGTGTCAACATAGACTTAGACCCTTTGGTTGAATTTTGTGTTTAGGATTTGGTTGAATTATCTATTGGTGTAGAACTTGGATTAATCTTACTTGACACATTTGATTGTATGACTTTTTATCTTTGATCTATCGATGATATTGGTTAAATGTATGTTGTTAATTGGAGCTATATGACACATTAAGATGTAAATACATATGGATGTCAACTATGCAAGAATTTAGATGCATAATGATGATTAAATGTTAATGATTACATTAATGATTTTATATATGCATGTCACTATTTTTTCTGATGATCTAATGAGGATGACTTAGATGTAATGGGATTTCATTACTTGATTGTGTTTTGTGGACACTGGTCTATTGATGTGGACAATTACTCACTTAGTGTACACCACATGTTAGATGGTATGTATGGTACATATGGTACACATGGTATGAATTACTAATTAATTATGTTACTCATGATCAAGATGTGATTAAAAGATGAGTTGAGACGTCATAAAGATGAACAAAAATTTTGATTACTAATATTTGAGTTGATCTCTTTGAGATACTGATTAGCATGGCAGGATGTGGATAATAAGTACCTAATAGTGAGGCAAAATCCATAGGTGATGCTAGGGTATGGTACATGCACAAGTATGTGTGTGATATCATGTGATTTTAAGTCAATATGTTAGAAGTTTTGAGACTTCTTGACATAGGGAAGTATATGATTTTATATTTCATTGGAAAGTCAATTTGATTTATAATATATGATGGACTGATATTTGGTGTTGTTCCTATGAATGAACAGAGGGAATGACACAATATAATAAAGGGGGAATATTGTCGAAGAGAGGTAGCCTAACCTTGTAAAACTATAGAATGGTAATGGAATTCACACACTCACATGTAGAAAATGATCTAGAAATGATTGCTAATACATGTGCTTCTACAAATGTGTGTTATTTTCGCTTTATTATTTACTTCAACTATATGTTAATATTTTCTTGAAAAGCTGGTTCTATGAGAGATAATATGTTAATGCAATGTAGGTTTCATTTAAGGAAACAAAATTTTGGCTTTATTCGAGTAGATGCAAGTCTATATTGTTGATAGAATTGATTGTAGATGCAAGTGTTATTTTGACTAATAGAAATTAGATTAGTGAATGGAATTCTTGAATTTATATGGATACGTTGGTAATCTTTAACATTTGCATCGAGACAATGCCTTTTCTTAGGGGAGGAGGATGACACAACCACTTCTTCACATACCAATAAACTCGTTATTAGACTGCCACGTGGATCAAAACAAATGAATCATTCCTTAATTAAAATCAAATCATTATATTAATTATGGGTGCATTTTCAGATGGAAGTTATATAAAGAAAACTATTATAATTTGCACAGATATACACAACAATAGATAATGGGGGAGAGGGGGGTAGTTACACATGATAATGGTGGTAAGTGTACGATCACTTGGAACTAAACAATGGTGGTGACTACAACTTAAGCGACAGTTTGAGATGCATCCTAGACATATGGTAGAAAAGAGTCATGAGGACCAAAATTTTGGTCTCATAATGATGGACTATGTCTTCTATTTGTCAAAAAAAATTGTGAGGGCATCTCCCTAAATGTTATATATATATATATATATATATATATATATATATATCTTGCCTATGGTTTGGTATTGACAAGCTTTGTGATTTCATGGTCTGAGAAAGAAAAGGAGATAATCTCATAAAGATTTAGTGATGGCAAATCATTGTGGTTCTAGAAGGCAATGTGTGAGAAGTGCCTCAGATTATCACCAACTTCAAGAATGGTTCCACTGAGGATGTTTCCCTTAGCTTTCTCTTGGCATGGGTTGTTGGAGACCTGTTTAATCTTGTTGGGTGCTTACTTGAGCCAACAACTACTTGTAGCAGAAGTCAGAGAAGATTGCAGGAAGTGAGTTAACAGTATATACTCTGATCTTGCTCCAATTACCTTGGTCGGCATAGCTGAATGGCATAGAAACTCAAAACAGTATGAGTCTTTTCCTGTTGTATCTCTTGAAATGGATTTTTGTGAAGGAGGAGAAGGATTTTTAGCTTCAAAATGCTAGGGTCTTGACACTCATGGAATAGGTAGGTGCTCTTTATGCCTTATGTAGTGATTTTGGATGTTTTATACAATGCTACGTTGTGGAAGCATTTTAGTTTGGTAGAAAATGCTTATTCCAATAGTAAATGTTTTTCTGGTTTCCTTGAAGTATTGTCTAGCAATATCTCTACTTTATGAAATTTACTTTAATTGGTCATTGGATGTGTGCATGGGTTGAAAAGAAACTCTAAAATCTGTAACCAAAAAGATAAGAATGGATTCGATGTATTTAGTTGAACAAAACTACCACCTAGGCTCTTTTAGTGAAAGATCATTTTGCATTACCACTGAACTATTAGTCCCTGGCTAACTAATTCGTCTGCGAGTTTTATTTTATTTTATTTTGGCTTTGATTTGAATAAATTCTCTATCCTAGTACTCATAACAAGATGTCCTATGCTAATAACCTTGATTTTAGAATTCAAATGAAAATATAGCTTTTTGTCTGGGCTTATTATACTTCGATAGGAGGGATGCTGCATTTTTGGATGGAAGATTTATGTAATTATGCTCATTTTGTTTTCATAGTAAAAGTATTAACAAATAAGGGGCTATCTTATAATATAAACTAGAAATGAATGTCCAACAATAATGTTAATCTACTTAAAGGTGAGCAGAGTCCTTTACTCATTTAGCATGCTTACTTTAATTTAGGCAAAGCTGCATGTTAAGGTTTTGAATGTTATCATCTTATTTAGATAGGTTGATGCTTGGATTTCTATATGATCTTACCTTTGTGAGCACTTAATTTCATCTCTACCCTAAATTTCTACTTAAAAGAGATACTATACTTGGCATTGGAAAACACATATAGAGGTTATTTGTTTAGGACGATGTAAGAGATATTTATTAATTGTATTCGAGAGCTGTGGAATTAACCAAAACTATGTGCAAGAAAGCTCTATTTATAGATTACTAACCCATTGAGCCAAATAGTTATGAGAATTACATTGTTCTTTATTATATGAGAGAGAAGCTTGTATGATTGACAATAGGAAGTAATGTCCTTAAAATGTTACTTGAAGTTGAAGTATCTATTCATCTTGAACATTGAATACTTGTAATTGAATCATGTACATTAGATGTAGTATGATGTGTAATTCTAAGTCATCAGATAAATTTCATGGTCTCACATTTATTTATAGATTACTACTGCTAACCTTTGATATGGTGTTAAATTCCACGATGGTTGATAAAGTTGTATAATGATTTTATGATGACTTTACATGGCTTGTTGAGATGCCATATTTGGATTGGATTATGATTCTTATTTTACATCTCTCACATGTATAAATGATGATTATGATGTGAGTTGGAAATAAGGATAAGTTTTTTTAATTATGATAAGATGTATACTGACCTAATTATGTTGTTATTGGGAATGTCTGTTTAGTATATTAATTTTAGAATATGACTCTTTGATACTACACAATTCCATTACTCCTCTAAGTTTTACTTGTTTAGACTATCTCATTGCCGAGCTGGGTATCTTTCATGTCAGGAAAGATTTCGAGGAAGCTTAACAGCTTCATGGTAGGGTGGAAAAGCACTCCTACAATATTCTTGCCTTGTGTTCTTAGACAGGTTCTGGAGCTCTTTTCAACTTGGTCGTCATGATTTACCACCTGGTACTTGGTATTTGATATTAGTAATCTGGTAATGAATTTACAATTTCTTTTAAATTTGAGCATATATGTATATGTATCATTTTGTTTAAATTTAATGATAGTTAATTGACTAATTTTGACTAGTAAATATTCAAAAGACTTTGACTCTCGTTGATTTTTCCACATATTACAGGGATTGCTGATGTGGCATTTGTTTTGCAGGGGCATGCTGTTACATTCACACTTCAACTTCATAATGGATATCGTGAATAGTAATCATTAGGACAACTTCCAATCTACACTTTCCTACAATATTAGTACTATGAAAAAAATAATTTGAATGGGCTCGATGATTTTAATTGGCATCCACCATTATCAGGTATTATTAATTGTTCATCGTCTAGATTAGCTTAGGTATCTCATATAAGGAAATGCCTATGGCATTAATTACACTACTCCACATAAGTCATACTGAAATATTTAGTTTTCTTTATTATCCATTAAAGCTAAGTGGTTTTCTTTACTATCACTTAAAGGTAAAACCACATAGATATATCTAATCCTCTTTTAGCTTTCCAAATAGTAACACATTTTTAATATCCTCAACCACTTGGAATTTTGAAATTATTTTTCTGAACTTGTGGTAATGGTTTCTAGAATTAATATCTAAATTATGTCAAACAGTTTTTAGAAATATTCAAACAAATCTAATGGTTTCTCCTGGTACCATATCTATGGATCTTTTAAACCTTTCTAAAGCTAAATAAAATCATATTTTTCCATATTATCTTGTAAGAGAATATCTATCTTTTTTATGAGGAGTTTTAAAAAATGTAGTTGACTAAAATAGCATGAGAAAATAACTACCAATGATTTAACTCAAGACAACTAAAATGCAATTCTAACTGTAATAGAAGTGGAGTATGTTTGAGAGTGAATTCAAGTCAAAATGATACTTTTGAAACCAAAATGGGGGAGAAATTATCGTTGTGGTTTGGGTTCCTAATGCATGGATAGTAATTGATTGTTGGACCCTCACTTATTAACAAAATCAAACATCAAGCTAAGAGCAAACAGATCATTTATATTTTTTGTTAAATATAAAAAATATATATTAATTTGACCAATTTTTCTATTTGATGAGAAAAATTATTGAACATTCAGTTTTTTGATGATCTAGTAATCTTTGTGGAATTAGGAGAAGATGATATTGATAATTTAATGAAAATTTTTTATTCTTATTCACTTGTCTCTCAAGTAGAGATTTTGAAAATTAAATTCATCTTACTAGGATGGTCTAACACTCCTCCATGCTAGGTAATGAAATACAACCTCAGTATTTAGGGTGAAATGAGATTCTAAGACACAAGGGCATCTTGTTTTCTATGAGTTTGAATCTAAAAGATATGTAACTGTGCATTAAAATTAAGATTAAGAAGAATATTGGAAAATAGAGCTAGAAAGCTCTTACAATGGGTGGTAGAATTTTTATCTACCAAAATATTTTATCTTCATACAACATATATTATGCTTCAATATGACTATTCTATAGTTATCAGGTTAATGGTATACATAAAAGGGTCAAAAACTTCTTATAGTCTAATAGGAAAGGAGAAAGAAAGAGGCACCATGTGAAGTGGGATTATTGTTTTATGGGAAAGGATTATAGTGTGTTGATTCTCAAAGATAGAAGGATTCATGGAATAACCCGTGTTGCTAAATGAACCATCAAAGTATTTGCGGGTAATAAACCATCAAAAGTACTTATTATGAACAATATTTCCACTATTACCCCTAAAAGGGCTTAACTGTGGAAGGGGTCTACAACCTCTAATATCATCATTTGTATCACCCCTCCAACATAAAGGTTATATAATTTTTAGAAGAATGAGTCAGTGTCTTAGTTAGTACACTTTTCATTGATGTAGACATGTTCTTGTCATCTGTGATTATTTCATGTGCAGTGATGGTGTGAGATTTTCTCTAAATATTCTTCATACTACAAATCTAATGATGAAGTTACAATATGTTGTTGAGTAAAAGTTAAAAGTGTTAGATTCAATTTTATTTTCTTTAAATTATAGTTTAGTGAGATTTTTTTTCATCTAAGTATGACAATGTTTGATGATATTTCTTGTGTTAAATACATGCTCCTCATTCCTTCACATAAGGGGTTCTAATGATGCGGTTTTGGAGTTACATTGTTTTTGTCTTTAGCTTCATTCAATTTAGTTGACACAAGATTTTGAGTTTTTGAGATATGATTTCAATGTTTGATGGTGTTCTTGCTCTAGAGATTTGATTGATCTTGGTTGTTTCCATGTTAACTAATTTTCTTAGTGAATGTATCATATAGGATGGTTATTTTGATCCAATTAAGATGTTGTTGTGCACTTATCATTACTTTCCAACATGAGAATATTTAGTGTTGATATAATTCAAATTATGCTTGGTTAAGATGTTTTTCTATAGTGATATATTTTGTAAATGAAAGTATATTTTAAATAGATTATGAATTGTTGAGGGAAAGATGTGGCATGTGTGTATATTTGTGAAAGTGTGTGCCTATGAGATGAGGATGTATGAAAGAGAATTTATCTCCATGTAACACAAAGTTTGGTATGGAGTAGTGTAGAATTTTATATGCTAGCTTCTTGAAGTAGTCAGACAAATGCATCTAAACATTTTTTAGTTGAGATACAAAAGGGCATAAGTGAGGAATCTATTATCTTTTATTTTTCTTCATCTCGGTATTGAGCCTTACTGTAGGAAGTGATCCCTTTGGTATTGAGACTTTTATTATAAAAATCACCTTAGTAAGTGTCACCATAATAGGTTTTCTTATATATTTGAAAATAGTTATTCTCTATATGAATTTTCCCTTAGAAAAGATTTTTACATTAATCTTGTGTTCATTATGTATGCCGAAAAAAAAAATCATGTAAAATTTGTGGATTGTATTTAGAGAAAGGTTTTAAATGTTTGATTGTCAAAAGATTCACACCAACCCCTAACCCCCCCCACCCTCCCCCCCTCCTCTCCCCACCCCCACCAACACCATTCTTTGTTTTCATGCACATTTGACAATTGCTATCATAGCTTTGGTTTATTGAATATTTTAATTGGTTGAGGAGATCCTAGTGGGACACAAACTAATATTCCCTATGTTTGATGGATCTAACTATGCTTATTGCAAGGTGAATATAAAAGAATATTCAATCTCTCTTAGTTATAAAACTTATAAGGCTACTGAGAATCTGTATTCGAAACCAACAAATGGGGTGAATAATCCTAAAGTGATCAAGGCTTACGATGGAAAAAGAAGGAAATATATGATATCTTTAGTGCTATTTTTAAGATAGAGTTAACAAAATTAGTATCTTTAGATACTCATGACATTTGGTAAAATATAAAATGTATATATAAAGTAGATGGCATGGTCACATAAGATAAGTTAGAGAATGGAAAGGATAAATATGAAGTCTTGTAAACCAAAGATAATATAATGAGTAACTAATAAAAGATAGATGACATGTTGAGGATGAGATGAAAGGTCTTGTCAGAGAATTTATATAAAATGATATCTTGTAAAAGGTACTCATAACTCTTACTAAACCCTCTTGTTCTAAGGTTTCTACTACATTAATATCTCAAAAATTGAGTAATTATTTAGAGAACATAGATATGGCTCCTTACTTTTCAGATGAAAAAATTTGGTAATACCAATACAAGAATAAATAGTTTGTTTAAATCTACTAAATTAGAGAAAGATGATGAGTTTGAAGAGGGTTAAATCCATGAGATTGATGAGAAATTTATGAGACTAATGATGAAAGGAACTATAAAATGCAAAGTCAAGTATCCCTTTTTATGTTTTAGGTGTGGAAAGATAGACTATTATTCTTGTAGATGTCCTAATATAATTCCAAATCAAAAGAATATTGAATGAACAGGAATATTTAATCAAAAATCTTATTCTATTAGAGAAGATGCTAGTATTTTTTTAATTATAAATTTATTTATGAAGATCATTAGTGTTTTTTATTTGGTTCTTATTTTTTTTATAGAAGACATAAATGAATGATTTGTTGATAGTTGATGTTCTAATCATATGAGTAATAATAAAAGTAAGTTTCTAAAAAATAAAAATTGTGAATCTAGATGTGTTGTTAGATTTAGATATGATCAATTGATAGGATAGTTGTCCAATATGTTCTTTTTTTTAAAATATAAAAGTCATAACATTGTCAATGCTTACCACACTATTGACAATGTTAAAACAAGAGAGTTCAAACTCTTCAACTAGTGTACTTTGTGTAATAATGAGGAGGAACCATTTCCTACCTCCTAATTCACTATCCTTATGCCAAGGGAGTTTGGAAGGGAATCATGGACATGTTTAGGATCATTTGAGTTTTCAATTATCACCTCCAATAATTTATAACCAATTGAAATGTCCTATTTGACCAACCCTCCTTAGGACTATGTGGTAAGTTATCCCTCTGTATGTCTACTAGCATCTTTGAAAAGAAAGGAGAAAAAATATCTTCAAAGATAAAGACTTTCCCACACTTTCACTATTTGTATTCTGGTGAATCTCATCAGGGAGTTCTAATCTAATTCGAGATGGAAAATCCCTTTGGTTCTTCCCACTAATGGGGATTGGGTTGTGGTTGATAAATGGGAAATTCTTCCCCTTGTCTCTAGGTTTGATAATTCAAAAATTATGGCTAGGAAGAATTTTAAATGGTAACACCCTCCTCCCTCCTTGTTTAAACTTAATTTTGATGGATCAACATAAGGTGGTGTTTCTATGGTTGGGGGAATCATAAGGGATGACCAAGGTAATCTTGTGTTGGCTTATGAGGGGAGATGTGGGATGGAATCTAGAAATGTGGCAGAAGCCATGGGTCTATTATAGGGGATTAAAAATGCTATCTCTATGGGCTTGGTTCAGCTAGTGATGGAAGGTGACTCACATCTCATCATTGAGGATGCTAGGGGTCACACAAATGTTTTTTGGAGACTTGTTACTGTTATTAGAAAAATAAAGATCTTAACTAGAAGGTTACATAATATGACTATTTAGCATTTTTATCATGAGAGGAACCATGTGGCAGATACTCTTTCGGTGTATGACCATGACATTGTAGAAGTGTGTCTTAGAGAGACATGGTAGGATTATCAATAGTTTTCTAAAATATTATAAGGAGTGAAAATTTAATTAATGGGACTGAAACACCTCACTCACATGTGATAGTACAATAGGAGCCTTTTTGGGAAGGCCATATTTTGGGTGGGAAAAGGGTAAATTTTAAATTTGAATGAATTTGTTAGAATTATGATTGTCATATATTGGGTTTTTAACTATCCCTATCAGTCAAAAAATATTCTCAATCTTCAAGGATGGATATGAAGTGATTATGTCAGAAAGGAAGGGATGAGCTTATTTAATTATAATGAGTTGTAGGTTTTCAAAGAAAGATGTGATCTTTGTCTACTCAATTGATACTTATAATCTTGGCTTCTCTTTCTTAGATTTTTAACTTTTAAGAACTTATTTTCTTTGTGAGTAGTGGACAATGAAATTATCTATCAAACATTGGGTGCTTTTAGTTAGTAAAGGCAAGGATATGTCATATTCCTCTAAGGAATATGATGTGGACTTAGGGGAAAGAGCTAATATATCATGTTCACATTAAGTCAAGCAATATTGAAGAGGGCATTAAAAATAATGAAGCATCTTGGACTTATTTGCATGAAGGGGGTCTAGTTCCATTCATGAAATGCATTAAAAGCACAATGAAAATATTTCCATCCAATTTTTTTAACTTGTGGAATGACCAAAATGTTACTATGAATTGGATATCATTCAAGATTAATGAAAATGTCATTACTAGAGTGAGTTGGCTCTTCCTTGAAGGAAATAAATAGAACAAGTAGACTATGGTTTCAGATGAAGCTAGGTCACATAAATTATTTTTCTTGGATGAAGAGTTAGTTTGATTATGTGGTGAGTTTGAACATGAAGCCCTTTTGTTGCCATGGGTTGAGGTATGTTATGAAATTGTGTGTTACATTGTACATTGGAAGGTCATTTCCTTATTTTTTATTACTAGCATTTAGCCATCTCAAATCACTTTAGGAATGGGGACCTTATATATTTCCCCTTCCTTCTTCTTTGTTATATGGAGGAAAACATTTAGAAACTTGGGAAGAAAAGAAAAGAGGGAAAATCTTATATTGTGCTTCACTAAGCCTTCATGTTTTGACTTTATAATTTCCATAGGGCTCTATGTGCCCCTATACCCATTAATGTCCAAGTCCTTCAACCCAAACTATTGCATTCCATTTCTACTCCTGCAATTCCTATTGAGTTTGGCTCAACTATTGATACTAAATTCCCAAATCTTGCCTCTACCTACATGCTCCAATAGATAAATTTGGAGAAAGATCTTAGTGTTTTTTATTCTAATGCTAATTTTCAAGTGGGTAGGAGAATATCCTTGAGGTCTAGAAACAATTTAAATTAGGGAAACCCAAATGAGAAGCAAGAGTGTACTATTAGCTTAGACTCTATGAGAAATGGAAAAGTAACAAACCTACCAAGAGGTAGAAGAGGGAATTAGACCATAGTAAATATACAAAGGATGATAAGGGTGACATTGTGAGTGAAGAAGCTTAGATGGGAGATGAGTTTATCCCTATGGATATCCAAGTGAGCCTCTTTCCCTCTCATATTTCTAACACCCTCAAAGGTGATACCCACATTTCTTAGGTGGACAATACTAGAGGTGTCTACAGAGACCTAAATACTAACAAGAGGGTAACTTAGACTAGAGTTTTGATGACATGACCAATTTTAAAATCAAGGTGATACACTTGATGACCACCACTATTCACCTCCTACACACTAAGAAGGATGGTTGTGCTTCCTCTATTAGATTTCATAAGATGGCCTCCTTGTACTAGTTCTTGGTAGATGACTAGCTCTATGTGCCATTGGAGAAACTAAATAAGGAGAAAAAAGAGAAATAACTCTCTTGGTTATGTTTTCTTTCTTTTATTGTTAAGTTGTCTTCTTGGTTGGGCTTTTGTTATGGTTTATAGTTGGACTCTCATTGTTATTATGATTATGTGTATTTTTTATTTTCTAACTATTAGCTAGTCTATAGGTGTAGTAGATTTAGAAAGTGGGACATGTTAATGTGGGGGTTTTTGATATTAAGAAATGTTGGAAATGAGAATGGAGTAACTAAGAGGGGGAGGGGGTGAATCAGTTACCACAAAAACATTTCATAGTCCCTTAGATGTCTAAAATCTTGATCTTAGTTATAGATTACTAAAACTTGATAATGCAACATATACTAATAATTATTAAGAACTGATAACCAAAACAATTCAACAATCATGAACACTAGAGACACTAGATTTAACGTGGAAACCCAATATGCGAAAAACCACCAATGTAACTAGTTACTGTTTTTCACTCTTCTGAAGTGAGCCCTGTTAGGAGCCAACTCTATTAAAGGTTACAAAACACACTATTAGGTGTGACCTTGTTAGAGGATTTAATCACCCTGTTAGGAGTCGACTTGCTAGAGGTCTTTAGAACAATTCAACTGAACTGCCACCTTGTTAGAGGATTTATAGAATGGTTGTTAAACCAACTCTGTTAAGAGATTTTGAGTTCACTGTTACAATGGTTAGAAAGCAACAATGAAATGACCTGATATAGTGTGCAACTTATCTTTGCTGATTGCAGATCTCTGTTATGCTTGACTGGATCCTTACTGATCAAATACAACTTTGCAGCTCCTTTAACACATTTGATCCTCCATTAGACTTTTCTCAACATTCGCCTCTTCATACTATAACTTGCATTCATAACTTTTCCATAATCACACTTCTCTGTTTTTGATTTGCAACTTGAGTAACCATATATACCTTCCAGATTATCTTAGTCGGCTCAAATCACTGACCAATAATCAAACAATATACAATAGTCAGCTAGAAATAATTAAAATTACAAACTAACAAATCCCTTTACTGGCCGACCTTGCTCGGTTAATACTGTTCAAAAAATAATTCCTGTGTTAACCGATTGAGCTCGGTTAATACAGTGAACTCTGTGACAATCCTTCAATCGTCGAGAGAACTCGGTAAGTACTGAGTTTCCATAGATGACCGAGTGAGCTTGATGGAAATTGTCTTGGTAATCACTGAAACCTTCATTTACCTTCTTGACTCGGTAAACACTAAATCCTTCGTTTACCTTTCCAGCTCGGTAAACACTAACTTTTCTTCGCTTACCTTCCCAGCTCGGTAAACACTAACTTTTCTTTGCTGACCTTCGCAGCTCGGTAAATACTCTATCACAATTTCCTTCGATCACCAAGTGAGCTCGGTAAGTATTGAACTTCCTTTGTTAACCAAGTTAGCTCGGTAGAAGCTATCTTTACAGTGTAATATACAACAACGCTCGATAGACTCTGCAAACTACTATGCTTACCTTTTCAGCTTGGTAGACTCTGTCTGATGACTGATATGACATTTGTGTAACATCAAAGACAACACTCAATTTAACCAATTTTATCCAACAATCTCCCTCTTTGGTATTGATGGAAACACAACATGTCATAGCAGAATGAAATTTTAAAACAAGTCTTTCTCTTATAGTGCAGCACAATATGTCAACATACTACTTCTCCCTCTTACATAGAAACTTCTCCCTCTTTTAGTAATCTCCCTCTGTGAAGGAATTGTATAACAGAAAGATATGACAGTTTTATTCTCCCTCTACAAATGCTTACAAATTTTAGAATAGATATTATAGTTTTACTCTCCCTCTTTGACAACACATGCCAAAGACAATACAACACAGTAAAAGCTCTTCTTTGTATGCCAAAAGTACTCTCAACTGGATTACAATGTACCTTATGTACAGATTCATATGCAATGACTTCAATACTCTACTGCATCAACTTGATAGATTTTCAACTTGTCATAGGTTAATGCATCACTTAAAACTTTATTTTAGTGAACTTCAGATAGGGGAGTGACCCCTAACTTACCTCTGAGATACAAGAATGTATCCTTAGGTAGTGGCTTTGTGAATATGTCAGAAATTTGTTCCTTTGTATGCACATATTCTAGTCTGATCTCCTTTTCCTACACCAATTCTCTGACAAAATGATATTTTATTGCTATGTGCTTGGTTTTGGAATGCATCACTGGATTCTTAGATATATTGATTGCACTAGTATTGTCACAGAACATAACAACTGGTTCTTTGATTTCCATCTTCATTCCTTGTAATAACTACTTAAACCAAACAATGTTGGAATAGTTTACTGTTGCAGCAACATACTTTGCCTCTGCTATAGATTGGGATGTACAATTCTATTTTTTTGTTGTCCAAGAAACCAATCTCTTTCCAAGAAAGAATGCTCCTCCACTTGTGTTTTTTCTGTCATCAAGATTCCCTGCCCAATCAGCATCAGTAAAAACTTTTAGATCCAAATTACCTCCAAATTTGTACCATAGTCCATAATCTTCAGTTCCTTTCAAATATCTCATTATTCTTTTAATTGCCATTAGGTGAGTTTCTCTTGGTTTTGCTGAAAATCTTGCAACAATACCAACTGCAAGGGCAATATCTGGCCTGGTATGAACTACATACTGCAACTTTCCAATCATAGATCTATAGAATGTTTGGTCTACTTCTTTGGATTCATCATCTTTGGTAAGTTTCAATCCATTACACATAGGAGTTCCAACAGGTTTGCAGTCCTCCATACCAAACTTTTTCAATATCTCCTTGATGTATTTTGATTGAGTAATGAAGATGCCATTCTTATTTTGTTGAATTTGAAGACCAAAAGCCAATTTTATTTCACCAAACATAGACATTTCAAATTCTTTGTTCATTTGTTCTAAAAATTCTTTGCAAAGATCATCATTCCCTGTGAAAATAGTATCATCTGCAAATATTTCTGCCAAAACAATCTTATTATCTGGTCCTTCCTTTATATGCAAGCTACTATTATCATTAGTTCTTCGAAAACTAATTTGAATAAGATAGTTATGTAATCTTTCATACCATGCTCTAGGGGCTTGTTTCAGACCATACAGTGCCTTGTGTAATTTGCAGACCATGTTCCTTTTATCTGGATCAACAAAACCTTTAGGTTGTTCAATGTAAACCTCTTCATCCAGTATTCCATTGAGGAATGCTGACTTGACATCCATCTGATAAACTTTGAATCCTTTGTGAGCAGCATATGCAAGTAAGGTTTGGACTCCTTCCAATCTTGCAATAGGAGCAAAATTTTCCCCATAATCTATGCCTTCTTCTTGAGAGTATCCTTTGCATACCAATCTAGCTTTGTCTCTGGATACTTTACCATCTTCAGTCAACTTGTTTCTGAATACCCACTTGGTTCCTATTATATTCTTATCTTTAGGCTTGGGTACGAAAGTCCATGTCTTGTTCTTCTTTATCTGTTCTGTTTCCTCATTCATTGCCTCAATCCAACTATCATTTGCCAATGCGTCTTTAATACTTCTAGGTTCAAAATCAGCAAGTAGACAAGTATTTTTTTAACTTACTTCTTGTCAGGGTTCCTTCATATTTGTCTCCAATGATCTGATTTGGTGTATGATGTCTTCTGACATATTTAGCTAATACAGGTTCTTTACCTCTTGAATGAGTTTCATTGATATCTACTTGTGCTTCAATTTCATATTTAGGCAGTTCTGGCTTGGTTGCTTCAGACTCGATAGACACTTGCTCGGTAGTGTCTGAATGTTGTTGTGGCTCAGTTTGAACTATTTGCAACTCGGTTACTGAAGACTCAGGAGTTGAGGATTCTTGAGTGAATGGTATACTTGGTATAGTATCAGGTTCAATGTAAACAAATCTCTTGTAGTCTTCAGGTATCTTTTTGCTTTCTTCTTCTGATTTGTCTGCAAACTCATCAACTTTCATATGTGCTATTTCTATGACTTTGTGAGTGGATAGATTTAAACATCTATATGCTTTTCTTTTGCAAGAATAACCCAAAAATATTCCTTCATCACCTTTTGCTGAAACCTATCTTTTAATACCTCTTTCAATGCAAAAGTTATTGAATTCATGTGAAATGAATTCACCACCTCTGTCTGACCTTAAACATTTCAGCCTTTTCCCTGTTTCTTTTTCATTTCTTGCCAAATACCATTTGAATTTCTCAAATGCTTCTGATTTATTCCTTAGATACATGACAGTCATCATTCTTGAATAGTCATCAACAAAAAGAATGAAAAACTTTTCTCCAGTATAGCTTTCTATTCCAATGGGTCCACATAAATCAATATGCACAATTTCTAATATATCTTCAGACTAATAGTTTTTACCTTTAAAACTAGTTTTTCCCATTTTACCAATCTAAAAATTCTTGCATAGACCAACCTTAGGTTTCTTAATGTTAGGAATGTCTCTTACTTTCTTGAATTTGCTTATTTTTACCAAATTATCAAAATTGACATGACACAACCTTTTATGCCATAACCAACTCTCTTCAATTTGAGCAATAAAACATGAACATTCACCAAGTTCTAGATAGAACAAGTTACCTTTAGTTTGGCTGCCAGATCCTATCATTTTTCCTTGCTCATTCAATAGTCTCACCTTTCCATGCATGAATTCTACCTTGAATCTAGTATTTAGTAACTGTGCAACACTTAGCAAATTATGTTTGAGACCTTCAACCCAGTAGGCATTATTACATATAAGTTCTTTGGATAGACAGATTCTTCCTCTTCCTTTTATGAAATGAGGTTCATTATTACCAAACCTCACACTGCCACCATCATAGTCTTCAAACTGATCAAACTTAGTTTTATCACCAGTCATATGATGTGAGCAACCGCTGTCTATAATCCATATATCATTCTTACTTACATGAGATATAAGAGCCATTTTATCTTCATCACAATCAGAGTCATCTTTAATAGCAATATAAACAATTTCATCCTCACTATTATCAGAATCCTTAGAATTTTCAGCCATGAAACATTATTTCTTACCTTTTTTCTTGGATGATTTAAAGTCTTTCTTGCCATTCCATTTTGTATCTTTCTTTTCATCATTGTTTTGCTTTTTTGGGAACCTTGCTGCAATATGACCAATTTCATCACAAGAAAAACATATTAGAGGAACTTTACCTTTGTATTTTCCTCTGCCTCTAGAATATTTCTTGGCTAGTAGAGCTTCAATCACTTCGAGATCACTGTTTGAACTTTGGCTTGATTCATTTTCACTTTCTAACTGTGATTCTATCTTCCTTTTTATTTTCTCTTTGAGTGAGAGCTTGGCTTGAAATGCTGATTCAATGTTTTTGGAGGCTGGAACATAGTTGTCAAAGTTATCTAGTTCAAATGCAGTTAGTCTTCCGACTATGGCCTCAAGATTTATCTTATGATTTGCTTCACACCTTCTTTCCTGTATTACAGAGACTCTGATTGCATAAATAGGAAGCAAGATTCTAAGAACTTTGCTTACAATTGTTTCTCCTTTGATGTCACCTCCAGCTGCCCTGATTGCACTTACACATGCTTTAACTCTTTCAACATACTTTGCAATGTTTTCATCCTCTCTCATCCTCATTTGATCAAATTTTCCTCTTAGACTTTCTGCTTTTGCTCTTCTCACATTATCATCCCCTCCATAGATCTCCTTTAGCTTGTTCCACATGTCAAAGGTAGTTTTGCAGTCCTTAATGTCATCAAATTCTTCATAGCTGAGAGCAGATGCTATATCTATCATCATATTGTTGTGAGTCTTCTTTTCAGCAATATCATTAACTAACAATGTGCCAGAAGGTTCTTCATATTTTTCTTCAAGGTATTTCAGTCCAGTATCACCAATAGTAGCTAGATGAAGTTTCATCAATTCTTGCCATGCTGAGAAGTTATCTCTGTTAAGTTTTGGAATTTCTCTTTTGTAAGACATCTTGATCTTTGGCTTAGAACCTTGAAATCCTTTCCTGCAAGCACCAAAAATCTTTGATACCAATTGTTGGAAATGAGAATGGAGTAACTGAGAGGGGGAGGGGGTGAATTAGTTACCACAAAAACATTTCACAGTCCCTTAGATGTCTAAAATCTTGATCTTAGTTACAGATTACTGAAACTTGATAATGCATCAAATACTAATAATTATTAAGAACTGATAACCAAAACAATTCAGCAATCATGAACACTAGAGACACCAGATTTAACGTGGAAACCCAATATGGGAAAAACCACCAATGTAACTAGTTATTATTTTTCACTCTTCTGAAGTGAGCCCTGTTAGGAGCCAACCCTGTTAAAGGTTACAAAACACACTATTAGGTGTGACCCTGTTAGAGGATTTAATCACCCTGTTAGGAGTGGCCTTGCTAGAGGTCTTTAGAACAATTCAACTAAACTGTCACCTTGTTAGAGGATTTATAGAATGGATGTTAAACCAACTCTGTTAAGAGATTTTGAGTTCACTATTACAATGGTTAGAAAGCAACAATGAAATGACCTGATATAGTGTGCAACTTATCTTTTTTGATTGTAGATCTATGTTATGCTTGACTGGATCCTTACTGATCAAATATAACTTTGCAGCTCCTTTAACACATCTGATCCTCCATCAGACTTTTCTCAACATTCGCCTCTTATACTATAACTCGCATTCATAACTTTTCCATAATCACACTTCTCTGTTTTCTCTATTTTTTTAGGTTGACCCCCATTTTTTGCTTCTTTTTAATATAAAAAACATTGTCAATGCTTACTATGTTAAATTTTTAAATCATAATCATTTGTGTTGAAAAAATACATCAAAGTGCATATAATATTTATTTATTTTTAAGATGATGGTTATAAGATTAGGAAAATATAAAAAAAAATTATTGATGTTAGAAGAAGATAGATGGAAATGTTCATCAATTCAAAACTACTAGGGGATGTTGCTTGATGTCTCAAATCAATGAGTTGGTTATGACACCGAAGAATGTGTCATGTTGATTTTGATAATATAGTAAGGACTTGTTCAAATCGAGTTGTAAGAGATTTTTTGAATCTTAAAAATCATATTAACAATGTTTGCAAGGAATGTCAAGTTGGAAAACAAGGGTATGCACAAGATCATGGTCAACCAATCTATAGCCTTAATTGGCAATGAAAAATAACAAACAAAGGTTATGTCAACTTAATGTGTAATTTTAAAGTAGTTATGAACTTTTTATCAAAAGCTTTTAAGATAAGAATTTGTAGGAAATTGAATGTAGTTTGGAATACTAGGCCTTATCTAGAAAAAACAAAATTGATTGGTCAAAATTTTTGATTTTAATGCAGCTGTACAAAGATTTTAGGACAAATCTAGAAAGTAGGTGTTTGTCTAACCACCTCAATCAAGTTCAAATGATAATATTTTTAAATATAATTCTAGATATAAGAAGTCGATGCATACCCAAATGTGACATATTTTTGGGTATTTTCATCCAAATAATTAATTAATTATGAAATTTCTACTAGATTATCATATATTGCCATATAAGTAATTTCTACTTGGAGACTGATCATAGCATTGACATGTAGCTCCCACTAGAATATCAAACCACCCTAGAATCTATTGTTCTTTTGTTCTATTTAGTGTAAAAGACCAATCAAAGTTGAACATGAGTTCATCTTTTCCCTTGTCACTAGCTTTGTAAACATATATGTTGGATTATCATCCATATGTATCTTCTCCAACTTTAATTGGCCATCATCCAAAAGTTACTCAATGAAATAGTACCACAATTGTATGATCTTTTTTTGTGAATGTTGAGAATAATTCTTGGCAATATGAATAGCACTATGGCTATCTCTAATCAAATAATTGTCCATCTGTGAATGCCCCAACTCTTCCATGAAGAATTAAAGCCATATCATCTCCTTGGTGACCTCTATAGCAACAATATACTCTTTCTCTGTAGTGGATAAAGCATTAACCTTCTAGAAATTAGAAATCCAACTCATTTGTGTCCCACCAACACTAAATACACAACCTATAGTACTCCCTCTAGTATCAATATCTCTTATAAAATTTGAGTCAATATAGCCTTGTAAATCAGTAGTAGAGGCCCCAAAATGTAAACACTTACTGGATGTTTCTCTCAAATATTTGAGAATCCATTTAACTACATTCCAATTCTTAGTTATAGAATGACTCATATGCCTACTAAAAACTCCCATTGCATGTGCAATATTGGCCTAATACATACAATGGCATACATTAAGCTCCCTTCAACTAAAGCATAAGGTACCTTGGAAATTTTATCCTCCTCTTCTTGCATCTTTGGACACATCTCCTTAGTCAATTTTAAATGACAAGGTAAAGGTGCCCTGACATCTTTAACATTCTCCATAAAGAAACATTGCAACACCTTCTCATTATAATCAGCCTGAGATAATGTCATTTGTTTTTTCTTTGTATCTCTGCAAATTTTCATACCAAGGATTTCTTTTTCCTACCCCCAAATCCTTCATAGCAAATGAATGTGCTAGCTATTGTTTTAACCCCTTAATGTGATCCATGTTAAACCAAGCTACCAACATATCATCAACATATAAATGTAAAATAATTTATTTTTTATGATATAACCTCTTAAAATAAATACAATTGTGAGAATGACACCGAGTATAATCATGTTCATTCATAAAATTGTCAAACTTAAGATACCATTATCAAGGTGCCTACTTCAAGCCATATAATTTTTTCTTCAATACTCACACTAGATTCTCCTTATCTTTTCCCTCAAATCCCTATGGTTGTTCCATATATATTTCTTCATCCAAGTCACCATGAATAAAGGTTGTTTTAACATCAAGCTACTCCAAATGAGAATTTTCAATAGCCAAAATACTTAAAGAAATACAAATAAAAGTCATTTTAACAATAGGAGAAAATATCTCATCAAAACTAATGTCATTTTTTTGTGCATATCCTTTTACCACTAACTAGGCTTTAAATATTTTCTTACCTCCATCCTCTTCTTTCAACCTATAAACCCATTTATTACGTAAATTCATTTTACCCAGAGGAAACTTACATAAATTCCAAGTCTTATTTTTCACCAAGGAGTCCATTTCTTCTTTCATTGTAGACTCCCACTAAATCTTTGTATCCACTTACATAGTTTTATCATAACATCTAGGTTCACCAAAATCTAATAATAAAATAGAATACAAAGAGGGAGAAAATCTTTTTGGAGGTCTATTTAGCTTTGTTGACAATCTAATATTCACTAAGGTGTGTGGTATTTATTATTGTAGTTGTTGCAGAGCATGAGGGACTATTGGAACATCATTTTTTTGAGTTTTTCCTAGTACTACATAGTCATTTTCTTTCTTCTCATGTTGTTGCAACAAATCTTTGTACAACACTTTCTCATTGAATATGACATTCATTCTTCTTAAAATGTCAAGATTTTCAAAATATTAAAGCCTATAACCAAATTCATTAATTTCATATCCAAAAAATACACATTTATTTAATTTTTCTTCTAGCTTGGGTATATTTTGAGAATCTATATTTGCAAATTCTTCTCAACCAAATGTTCTGAGAAAAGAATAACTTAGCTTACTAGTCCATGCTTCCTCTAGAATACCATAACTCAAAGGAGTAGAGGGACCTTTATTGATAAAATATATAATAGTGTTGGAAACCTCAACCCACATGTTTAATGGTACTCTATCATGCAACCTCATGCTCCTTACACGCTCTATTATTGTCCTTTTCATGCATTTAGCCACTCTATTTTTTTGTAGAGCCCTTGGAATAGTTTTATGTCTATGAATACCATTAGTGGAACAATAATCTTCAAAATAATTTCAGCAATACTCACCATGATTATCATATTTGAGACATTTTGACTTTTTACTAGTCTCATTCTCAACCAACCATTTCCATTTCTTAAAAGATACAAATACATCATATTTCTTTCTAGGGAAATAAACACGTACTTTTCTAGTTGCATCATCAATGAATGTAACATGATAATGAGACTCATCGAGAGAAGATACCTAAGTTAGTCCCCTTACATATGTATGCACAAGCTCTAATTTTTCATTTTTCTTATCCTTCTTACTCTTCACAAATCTAACTCTCTTTTGTTTTACACATACACAACTTTCATAGATGTCCATATTAACACATTGTAGGCCTGGTCAAACTTTCTTTGAATGAATTAATTTCATGCCATTCTCACTCATATCCAAAAGTACATTGTTCCATAATGTTATTTCAAAATCTACAAAAATTGTGTGTTCTCCCTACTCAACTACAACAACTATTCCTAAACATTCATTTTTTCTCTAAAAAAATTAAATTCAAAGGAATAATATGTGTTGGAATATTGGTTGGAAGCATGAATTATGATTATATTATTATGGGGGAGTATTGTATATATGTTACTATGATGATATGTTACATTCATGACTAAGTTTGTCATTGATGTCAATATAGCAGTTTTCTATGGTTTCTAACAGAAGAACAATAGAAAGATCAAGTAAGTATGGATAGATAGTTAAGTGTTTACACTATCCAAGGTTATGGGAGATACCTCTAAGTATTTGGTATTTTCAATTAACATTGGAAAAATAAAGGATAAGTCTAGAAGAAGTTATGTAAGTTTTGGTGATGTCTGTTTTGAGATAGAATTTATAGAGGCATGTTTTGGTAAACTTTTTATATCTTTTAGTAGAGTTTTTATTCTAAGAATTGAGCTTGAGGACATGAAGAAGGCATATTGGTGATGACTTGGCTAATCCCAATCATCATAATATTGCATGTACTGAAAGTTATTCAAGTTTCAAGGTAGGAAATTAATGTTATCATTGAGTATAATGTATTCGTAATGTGATCTTATAATAATTAATTGAGAAGGCCTAACAACCAACTCAAGGAATTAGTTTGAGGACTTGGTACAAAGGAAGGATATTTTCCTTTATCATGGAATGGAATGATATATTTTTATGATTGACTATAAGTATTAGAGAGTGTAGAATTTGAAGTCAAGTAGAGCAGTGCAAAAGTAAAGGAAACTTAATTGTCGATGTTTTATTGAATGATCTAAGGTTTGTGACCTAGTCTATAGGTTTGATAGTGGTTAGTCTAGTTGATAGGATAGAGGAAAGAGGAAGATAATAGTAAATTACTTGCTTGAGCAATGAGCTCTTCTTGTAGTTGAAATTGCATGTTTGGGTAGTGGGCTCATCTTGCATACATTGTACTACAACGCCTAATAGGGTTGGAATCTCCTAATAGGGATTCAAAGTATTCTAATAGGGAATCATTGTATTAAATGTTGTAATAGACTCCTAATAGGGTCCATCCTCTAAAAATGAATATTTATATTAGTACATCATCTTGTGAGCATTATTCCCATCGGGATTTTCCCTCTGATCAAGGGTTTCCCTAGTCAACATATCTAGTGTAATTGTCTATGTCTATTTTTTTACGATTGTTGTTTACTTTGGTTGAATGTTTAAGTTTATTTATAAATGATAAATTTTTTATTTTTTTGATAACTCATTCACACACCCCCCCTCCCCACTTATCTTGGTGGACTATTGTTACTAACAATATGACCTATAGAAAGAAATAAGGTGTCTACTTTCCTACATTTTTCAGCTACAAGGGAACCTTTTGAATCCTTCCAATTTTTATCATTAAAAGTAACTATGCAACCCTCATCACCCATTTTTTCTACTAAAATTAATTTCCTACTCAGCCTTGGAATATGTCTTACCACTTGTAGTAGCCAATGATTCCCATTCTGCAACTTAATCTTAATTCTTCTATTTCCAACAATCTTCTAGCATTCATTATCCCCCAAATAAACAAACACAAAATTCCCTTGGACATAATCAATAAAATAAAATCTATGGGGTGTAGCATGAAATGAAGCCCTAGAATCTAAAACTCATGAATCATCAACACTTTCTAAATAAAGAAGCAAAGTATCATCTTCGTATTTATTACTTACCACATTTTCCTCCTTATTCCCCTCTTATTTTTTTCCCTTGTTGTTCTTTTAAGTCTAATAATATTTCTTCTTATGCCATGGTTTTCCATAGTTCTAACAATCTCTTGGTCCCCTTGATTAAGATCTCTTTTCGATTGACTTTCTGCTTGATTTCCCATGATTTCCTAAATTATTTCTTCTTTCAATCATTCTATCTATGCTTTGTGCATTCAAAATACTTTGTGATCTAGTTCCACCTAAGCTTTTCCTACTAGTTTCCTCACTTAGAATAACACCAATCATATCATCAAATTTTAGGGTATTAGATCTAGAAATATAATTATTCATAACCATTACCAAGTCATTCCAACTTTTAGGTAAAGAACATAAAATGAAGAGAGACCTAATTTCTTCATCAAAATTGGCATTTACATAAAATAACTAACTAGTAATCATAATAAACTCTTTTAAATGATCAACAACAAATCTACCTTCTACCATCTTCATATTAAATAAATGCTTCATGAGAAATACATTATTTGAAGTGGAGGGATTTTCTTACAATTTTTCTAGGGTTTGCATCAACTCCTCAATCATATTCTCTATTGTAATATTAAACACCACTGATTGCGCTAGGAATAAATGAATACTTCCAAGTGCCTTACTATCAAGAATTTTCCAGTCCTCATCTGTCATAGTAGTCAGTTTCTTTGATTTTCCTCGTAATGGTCATCATAAATCCTTCTGATAAAGATAGTCTTCCATTTTCATCTTCCATAACTAAAAGTTCTACTCATTAAAATTTTCAACCTTCAACTTACCCTTTTCTATCATTTCTCTCACTCAATCGTGAGACCTACCAATAGAGGATAGCTAAAAAAATGATGATAGCTTTCTTTGATACCACTTGTTAGGATTAACCATAGATATAAGTAATAATTACATGCATATATAACCAATATGATAAAACAATAAACCACATAAAAGAGAACATAAGACACAAATATTTAGCATGGTTCAGCCAATTACTAGGTTGCATCCACCAACACTGAGTCTAATATTCTTATTATCCAGTGATTACAACCTCATTACAATCTATAATCCCTTATAGCTCAATACTACTGCAAGAAGCTACAATCTCATCATACATTATGAAATTCCTAACCCAAAGCCATTTTATTCAAGATTTTTTCCACTTGTAAAAATTAGTGCTAGAATAAGTCATCCAATAGAAAAAACAACCAAAACCTTTTACAATAGTAAACCCACAAGGGGCATTGTCCCTTGACCCCATCTTAGGGGTACTACCCCCAAACCCTCATAGTACTAATCTAGGGGGAAATCATGTCAACTAAAGTAAGATAAATTAACCTATGATTTTGATTAGGTTCCACATCACAATAATCTCCCACTTGATGACTGATCATACTCCACAATAATATCACAAGCATTGGTTACATCAACAAAGATACTTAACTCTAATATCTAGCCTCTTAGGCACTAGGCATTTCCTAGGAGAGTCAAAAGTAAAATAAAAAATAACTAATAAATATATAGACAATGGGGCTCTAACTGTGAATGGAAATGTCAAAGGGTCTGGGATGTTGATTCTACCTATGTTGGAAACGTATAACTGGAACAATTTTTGTTTTTTCATTGATGTCAAATCTACTGATAAGATATATTGTTACCTAATCTAAATGTCATATATGTTTGATTGATGGGATTGATTTGAGAAATTTCTCACAACAATAGCACCTAGAGGAAAGGTTGAGTTATGGAAAGGAAACTACAATGGACATTTTGTTAGGATTGACCTTAAACAAAAATAATAGTTACATGAAAATATAACCAATATCAAAAAATAATAGATCTCATAGAAAAGAACACAAGACACCATGATTTAACATCATTCATCTAATCCCTAGGCTACATCCACCAACAACAAGTCCAATATTATTATTATATAGTGATTACAATCTATAATTCTTTATAGCTCAATACCGCCACAAGAAGCTACACTATCACCATTACATTATGAAATCTCTAACCCTAAGCCTTTTTATAGAAGCTTTTGTTGCTTAGTAAATTAGGGCTAGAATAAGTCATCCAATGAAAAAAATAATAGTCGATGCCTTTTACAATATAAGGGCATGTTTGGCCTTGGGGGCACTACCTCCCAAAACTCCTATGGGGGCATTTCTCTTTGACCCCACCCTATACTGTGATAGGGAGGACACCTGGGGCACTAACCTAGGACTCCACAAGGGTACTACCCCATCTTGGGGGTACTGCCCCCAAACCTCCATACAAATAATATGGGGAAGAAAACTTATTGAATAAACCTCTAAGTCTGATTATGCTCTACATCACAATAATCTCCCACTTTGAGACTGATTAGACTCCACAACAATAATCTCCCACTTGGAGACTGATCATAACACTACTAAACTTGTAGCACCCACTGGAATAAACCACCCTAGACTCTATTGTTCTTTTATTTTATTCTATCAAGAAGACCAACTAAAGTTAAAGAGGAGTTCAACTTCTCCCTTGTTACTACCTTGGTAAATATATCTACTAGATTATCATCTATATGTATCTTGTCCATCTTTAGATCTCCATCATTCAAAAATGACTGAATGAATTGGTACCGCAATTATATGTGTTTTGTATTTGAATGTAGAGATGAATTATTCGCAAGATGAATGACACTTTGACTATCTGTAAACAAATAATTATCATTGTAAGGGTGTCCTAATTCTTCCAAGGAGAATTGAAGCCATATAATCTCCTTCGCTGCCTCTGTAGTAAAAAATACTTTGCCTCTATAGTGGATAAATCATTAACCTTCTGCAATCAAGAAACCCAACTCACTGTAGCCCCACCAATAGTAAATACATAACCTATAGTACTATGTCTAGTAGCAATATCCCCAACCAAATATAAGTCAACATATCCCAATAAATTAGTAGTAGAGCCCCCAAAATGTATACACTTACTAGATGTTCCTCTCAAATATCTGAGAATCCATTTAATTACATTCCAATGCTCAATTCTTGGATGACTCATATACTTGCTAATGACTCCCATTCTATGTGCAATATCTAGCCTTGTGCATACCATAGCATGCATCAAGATTCTTACAATTGAAGCATAAGGTACCTTAGACATCTTATCCTTCTCTTCTAATGTCTTGGGACACATCTCTTTAGTCAACTTCAAATGACCAGGTAAAGGTGAGCTAATAGCTTTAGCATTCTCCATAGAGAAATCTGACAACACCTTCACAATATAATCAACCAAAGATAATGTTAATTTCTTATTCTTCCTATCTTTTCAAATCTTCATACCAAGGATTTATTTTTCTATCCCCAAATCCTTCATAGTAGATGCATGTGCTAACTTACATTTCAGCCTCTTAATGTGATCTATGTTAGACCCAACTACAAGCATATCATCAACATATAAACATAAAATAATTTAGTTGTCATCATGCAACCTCTTAAAATAAACACAATGATTTGAATGACACCTACTATATCCATGCTCATTCATAAAACTATCAAATTTTAGATACCATTCTTGAGGTGCTTGCTTCAAGCCATATAAATGTTTCTTCAATCTACACACTAAGTTCTCCTTACCTTTGACCTCAAATCCCTATGGTTGTGCCATATATATCTCATCATTGAAATCACCATGAAGGAAGGCTATTTTAACATCAAGCTACTCCAAATGAAAATCTTTAGTAGCCACAATACTTAAAATAATGCAAATAGAAGTCATTTTAACAATAGGAGAGAATATCTTATCAAAATCAATGCCTTTTTTCTATTCAAATCCTTTTAGCATTAACCTAGCTTTACATATTTTCTTACCACCATCCTCTTCTTTCAACCTATAAACCCATTTATTATGTAAAGCCCTTTTACTTGCAAGCAACTAGCATAAATCTCATGTCTTATTTTTCAGCAAAGAGTCTATTTCTTCTTTCATTGTAGATGCCCAATGCCCATTGAATCTTTGTATCCACTTTTATAGCTTCATCATAACATTTAGGTTGACTAGCATCAATAAATAAAATAGAATACAAAGATGAAGAAAATCTCTCTAGAGGTCTACTTAGCCTTATTGACTATCTAACAGTCACTAGTGTATGTGGTATTTGTTATTATTGTTGCAGATCATGACGAATTGTTGGAACATTATCTTTTGGAGTATCATTCAACACTATATAATCATCTTCTTTCTTCTCATGTGGCTACAACAAATCTTTGTACAAAACTTTCTCTTTTAATATGATAACCCTATTTCTTACAATTTTATGATTTTAAAAATCCTAAAGCCTATAACCAAATTCATCAATGCCACATCCAAAAAAAACACATTTCTTTGACTTAGCTTCTAGCTTGGTTTTATTTTTAGAATCTATATGAGAAAATTCTTCACAACTAAAGGTTTTGAGAAAAGAATAACTCACCTTCTTACCAGTCTATGCTTCCTCTAGAATACTACAACCCAAAGGGCTAGAGGGACCTCTATTAATCAAATATATACTAGTATTAACACCCTCTACCCAAGTGTTTAAGAATAACCCTACATGCAACCTCATGCTTCTATAATGCTCCATTATTGTCATGTTCACGTGTTCAGCCACTCCATTTTCCTGTGGAGTTTTTGAAAAAATCTTTTGTCTATGAATACCATTAGTGGAGAAATAGTCTTCAAATTCATGACTTTAAATTCACCACCATTATCATATCTAAGACATTTTAATTTCTTACCAGTCTCATTTTCAACCAAGCATTTCTATTTCTTAAAAGTTTGAAATACAATAGATTTTTTTCTAAGGAAATAAACTCATACTTTTCTAGTTGCGTCATCAATAAACGTATCATAATAATGAGAGCTACCAAGGGAAGATACTTAAGGTAGTCCCTATACATCTATATGTGTGAGCTCTAATTCTCACTTTTCTTTTCCTTCCCAATCTTTAGAAAACTCACTCTCTTTTGTTTTCCATACACACAACTTTCAAATAAATCCACATTAACACATTTCAAACCTAGAAAAACTTTATTTGAATGAAGTAATTTCATACATTTCTCACTCATGTGCCCAAGCTTGTGGTACCATAGTAATGTATACAAATCTATAGTAACTATTTGTTCTCCCTGTTCATCTACAACAACTATTCTTGAACATTCATTTTTCTCTAAAACAATCAAAGTAGAAGGAATACTATGACCTGCACAAAGATATAAGGTGCCTACTTTCACACCTTTTTCTACTATAGGAGAACTTTTTGAAACCTTCCAATTTTTATTATTAAAGTAACTATACAACCCTCATCACCAAGTTTCCCTAGTAAAATTAAATTCCTACTCAGCCTTGGAACATGTCTTACCTCATGTAGTAGCCAATGATTCCCATTTTGCAACTAAATTTTAACTTTTCCTTTTCCAACAATTTGATAGGGTTCATAATCCCCCCAAATAAACAAGCCCAAAATCCTCTTGGACATAGTAAATAAAATAACCTCTAAGGTGTAGTATGAAATGAAGCACCAAAATTTAAAATATCAACACTTTCCACAAACAAAAGCAAAACATTCTCTTGGGATTTGTTACTTATCATGTTTGCCTCCTTGTTCCCTTTTTGGTTTATCTCCTTCATTGTTCTTTTGAGTCTAACAATATTTTTTCTTATGCCCTAATTTCCCATAGTACCAACAATCTCTTGGTCCTCTAGATTGAGACCTCTTCCCCTTTGAGTTTCCTCTTGATTTCTCATGATTTTCAAAATTATTTCCTCTCTTAGTTGTTTTGTCTTTACATTGTGCATTCAAAGAACTTCCTAATATAGATCCACCTAAGGTTTTCCTATGAGTTTTCTCACTCAAAATAACCCCAATCACATCATCAAATTTTGAGGGTATTAGATCCATAAACAAAATTACTCATAGCTATTACCAAGCCTTTCCAACTTTCAAGCAAAGAATACAAAATCAAGAGAGCCCTAATTTCTTCATCAAAATTAATACCCATAGAAGATAACTAGCTAGTAACAGTATTAAATTCATTTAAATGATCTGCAGCAAATCTATTTTTTGTCATTTTCATATTAAATAAACACTTCATGAGAATCACTTGTTTGAAGTGGAGTTTGATACAGTTTCACTAGGGTTTGCATTAACTCTTCTATCATCTTCACTTTTGTAATGTTAAATATCACCAATCTTTTCAAGCATAGTCAACTGCTTCTAACTATCTTCCTATCTAAAATCTCCTAGTCCTCATCTTACATAGTTCCTTGTTTCTTGGATTTTCCTTCTAACTGCTTCCATAAATCCTTCTAATAAAGATAGTCCTCCATTTTCATCTTCCATAACTAAAAGTGCTAACCATTAAACTTCTCCACCTTTAGCTTACCCTTGTCTACCATTTCTCCCACTCAACCATGAGAATCCAACTCAATCGTGAAACCTTCCTATAGAGAATAACCAAAAAAAATGATGATTGTCTGGCTCTGATACCACTTGTTAGGATTAACCTCAGACAGAAATAATAGTTACATGTAAATCTAACCAATATCAAAATATAATATATTGTATAGAAGAGAATACAAGACACTAAGATTTAACATGGTTCACCCAATTCCTAGGCTATATCCACCAACAGAAAGTCCAATATTTTTATTATCTAGTGATTACAATCTGCAACCTATTATAGCTCAATACCATTGTAAGAAGCTAAAATATCACCTTACATTATGAAATCCATAATCCTAAGCTATTTTATACAATATTTTGTCACTTACAAAATTAGGGCTAGAATAAGTCATCGAATGGGAAAAATACTAGCCGACACCTTTTACAATAAAATTGCATTTTTTGCTTCAAGGGCATTGCCCCTTGACCCCATCTTGGGGACACTTCTCCCAAACCCCCGTAGAAATAATATGGGGAGAAAACCACATTTAATAAACCTCCAAGTTTTAGTAGGCTCCAAATCATAACACATTTGATTAGTTAGACCTTGATAAGGCAAAGTGATTGTTTATATCAAGAAAGTAAAGCTAAGTCAAGAAATAGAGTAAAAGATTAAGGAATGTTGAGCGATGCTAGTGTCAACAGAGCCATTGTAAGTGATAAGAAAATTTAGTGCTGATTGAGAAAGATAGTTGATGCTGAGCCAAACAAATTACAGTAAATAAATGATGATGATTGAATGTCAAAACTTAGTGATTGTCAAGTAACAATATTTTTGAATAAATTTGAGGAAATTGTGATTTCCAACTGACTCAATTGATTGCTTGGGATATTTATGCAAGAGCATCTTGGGTTGATGTGTTATCCTACTCATTTTTCCCATTCTTCTAGTTGTTTTTTGAGTTTCAAACATTATCAAGTTGCAACAATTGCTAAGTGCCAGTAATTTTGTAGTTTAAACCAAGTTCAGATTATCCCAAGTTTTGTTAACACTTAGGTTTGCATGTTATCCCATCTCTGTAATGTGTGTTGAGTTCCACAGTGTGTGTACTAAGATTCTCTTCATGTGTCAAGTTATGTAGTGTATGCCAAGTGACTCTTCATGTGCTGAGTTATCCTATTTATGCCGAGTGTTAGCATTTTGGATGTGATTTCTACATGTTTTGTGCTAGCCAACTTGTAGGATTGATTTCAATTTCAACATTTATGATGAGATCTTTTCTTGGGATTTGTCCAAACTATTATTAGGTCAACCTTGCTATTATGTAATATTCTAGAATGATCTATAAGCCATTTTGGAAAGTATAAATAGGATATTTAGGCTTAGAGTTAGGTAAATTAGAGGGATTCAAGAGAAAAATGTGAAAGTTTAGATAGTTTGTTGCATATGGGTCTAGAGTTGCAAATTTGAAGCTGGATCTTTGATCTTGAATGCATATTATATCTAGCCATAACCTAGAAGGCCTTACAACTGGGCATGTATGCTAATAATTTCATGAATCAATAAAAGAATATTGTTCTCTCTCTCTATCTATGGTGTTATCCTCTTTGTGTGTTTTCTTCCGATGTGTTAACTCTGCAAGGTTGGTTTGGATTGTTAGGTATTCCTTTGGCCTAGTTATTCTTTACCCTCCTTTCATTAGGTGGTATTAGAGCTTGAGGTTCATCCTTATGGAGATTGGATCATGTAGAACCCTAGTTCAAATTTCATGGTTTGGCTAGTTTCTACGGGAAATTTATAAAGAATTTTAGTGATGTTTGTAATGCTATGACTAAGACAATGAGGCGAGATAAAAAGGAAATCAAGTGGACACATGGAACTGATAAGAGTTTTGAGACTTTGAAATAAAAGGTTGTTGAATTACCTGTATTGGCTTTGCTTGATTTTAATAAGGTATTTCAAGTTGAGTGTGATGCAAGTGGTAGTGCAATAGGAGTCATATTAAGTCAAGAAGGTAAACCTATTGCTTTCTTTAGTGAGAAGTTGAATAATGCTAAAAGGAATTATTATTTGTATGATCAAGATTTTTATGCTATTGTTTAAGATTTGAAAAAATGGAGACATTATTTGATTCCTAAAGATTTTGTGTTGTATATTGATCATAAGGTTTTACAGTACTTGGGAAGTCAACATAAATTGAATCAAAGACATATGAAGTGGGTTGAATATTTACAAAATTTTACATTGGTGATCAAGCATAATAGTGGAGTTACTAATCGATTTACTGATGCATTGAATAGAAGATGTTCTTTGCTAACTAAAATGAAGGTTGAAGTTCTTCGTTTTGATGAAATGAAAGAGTTGTATGCTGCTGATCCTAACTTTTTAAAGCCATGGAGAGAGTGTAGAGCACCAAATCTGACAGATCACATCAGTAAGTATGATAAATATTTTATTCAAGAAGGTATTTTGTTCAAAGGTATTCAGTTGTGTATTCTTAGAAATTCTATGAGGCTGGATCTGATTAAATGAAAGGATAGTGGTGGATTGGCTGGACATTTTGGAATTGATAAGACATTGAGTTTGTTAAAAGAGAAGTATTATTGTTCATAGATGTATAAGGATGTTTAAAAATTTGTGAAGAGTTGTGGAGTTTGTGAAGTTGCAAAAGGAGTAAGTTAGAATACTAGATTGTATACACCTATTACTATTCTTGAGAAACCTTGGAGTGACATTAGTATGGATTTTGTTCTTGGATTGTCTAAAACAGCAAAGTGGTATGATTCTATATTTGTTATTGTGGATAGATTTTCTAAAAAGGCCCATTTTATACCATTTAAGAAGACATTAGATGCTGAGTATGTTGCTGAAGTTTTCTTCAAAGAGATTGTTAGATTGCATGGATTACTAAGAAGTATTATTTCTGAAAGAGATAGTAATTTTATTGATTATTTTTGGAGAACAATGTGGAAGAAGATGGGTATGGATTTGAAGTTTAGTTTTATATTCCATCCATAGACTAATGGACAAACAAACGTTGTGAATAGAAGCTTGGGTAATTTTCTATGATGCTTAGTTAGAGATGAAACACATAATTGGGAGATGGTATTTGCACAAGCTAAGTTTTCATATAATAATTCTATGAATAGAAGTACAAGGAAGAAACCTTTTGATATTGCTAATGGAATGAAGCCTAGAGGAGTATCAAATTTAAGAGATGTTGCTGGTAAAGAGAAGAGAAGTGTTGCAAGAGAATAATTTTCTAATTTCATGGAGACTTTGCATAAAGGAAGTCAAGATGAAGTTGGAACAAAGTAATCAAAAGTACAAGGAGAATGTGGATAAGTCTAGAAGACATCATGTTTTTGAAGTTGGTGATGAGGTAATGGTTCATTTGAAGGAAGGAAGATTTTTAGTTGGAACATATAATAAGCTAAAGATGAAGAAGTTTGGACCTTGCAAGATCTTGAAGAAGTTTGAAAAGGAAAATGCTTATGAAGTTGAGTTACCTGATGACATGGATATATCTCCTATATTCAATGTTGTTGATTTGAATAAGTATCATGAGTCAGATGATAAAGTTGTTGTATTTGATGATTATCCTAAGAAGTAGATTGAAGAGGTTGAATAGATATTAGATCATAGAGTTGGAAAAAGCACAAGAAGAAAGGACTACTATAAATATTTGATGAAGTGAAAAATAGACTAGTTGAAGATTCTACATGGATTTCTCAATCTAAGTTGGATTTAGCTTAGGTTGTGACATCTCAATGATTCAAGAGAATCATTTCTTTCTACCCTGGTTGTCTAATGTAGGAGCCTCTTCGGTTGACATGTTATCCTTCTCATTTTTTCCCATTCTATCATTTGTTGCCAAGTTTCAGACATTGCCTAGTTATAGCAATTGTTGAGTGCCAGTAATTTTGTAGTTTAAGCTAAGTTTAGGTTATCCCATGTCATGTTAACACTCAAGTTTTCATGTTATCCCATCTATGTAGTGTGTTCTAAGTTCCACAGTGTGTGTGCTGAGCTGCTCTTCATGTGGTGAGTTACCTAGTGTATGTCAAGTGACTCTTCATGTGCTAAGTTATCCTATTTATGTAGAGTGTCAGCATTTTGGACGTGATTTCTACATTTTTTGTGCAAGCTGGCTTGTGAGGTTGATTTTGATTGTGACATTTGTAATGAGATATTTTCTTGGAATTTGTCCAAACTATTATTGAGTTAGCCTTGCTATAATGTAATGTTCTAGAATGATCTATAATCTTTTTTGGCTAGTATAAATAGAGTATTTAGGCTTAGAGTTAGGCAGATTAGAGCGAATCAAGAGCAGAATGTGAAAGTTCAGATAGTTTTTTGCATATGAGTTTGGAGTTGCAAATTTGAAGTTGGATCTTTGATCTTGAATGCATATTATATCTGGCTGTAACCTAGAAGGCCTTATAGCTAGGCATGTAAGCTTATTATGTCATGAATCAATAAAATAATATTGTTCTCTCTCTATGTTGTTGTTGTCTTTGTGTGTTTGCTTCCATTGTGTTAACTCTGCAAGGTTGATTTGGATTACTGGGTGTGCCTTTGGCCTACTTATTCTTTACCCTCCTTGCATCGGATATGTAAATAATGTTGAAGGTAATATTGATGAGTTGGATCATTAGATTAAAGGAGAGGATTAGGTATTAAAATATCTATAATCTAATTTGATGGAAGAGAAGATTCTAGTAAAGAAGGAAGATTAACAAATATAATAAACCTGATGAACCAAATCATAAACCCTAAGATCTATGGTAATCATAGAAAATAGAAAAGAAAGAATTACCTATTTAAGGAGGTATAGACCGAACTTGGAGAGTATGCACACAAAGAAATGTGGAACAAAGATGCATAAGAGTGAATACAAGTGTGTAAGAGTGAAAGTGAAGCTAAAGGAGATTGCTTGCACAAATTCTTCTAATGTTGATAAGTGAATCTAAGTGGATGGCTTAAGTTTTGTTGAAAGGAGAAGATTGATTTTTTGAAGGGTTTCCAAGTGAATCAAGAATAGAGATGACAATGGGAAGCTTATCAGTAAATCAAAATAAGAACCAAATAGTGATTTGAACTCAAAGTAAGTTGTAATCATATATATCAAAACCCTACTATTTTCTTTCTAAACATTGCAAATAGTTTGTATTGAAACCATTTTAATAGGGGTTGACCTAATAGTCATTTGAAGGACTTAACAATCTATGCAAATCCTTTAACAAGGTGACTTTCTAAATGGAATGATCAATGTCCTCTAACGAGGTCACTCCTAATAGGGTGGTTAAATCCTCTAACCAAGTCACATTTAATAGGGTTCTCTCCTAACAGAGCTCACTTAGAAAGAGTGAAAAAGTGGTAACATGTTGCTAGCATTTTTTCCCAAATTGGGTTTCCATGTCAAAACCTAGTTTCAAACTTGTGTTGAATTTTCAACATATTTGAAATTTAATAAAGTTTACATTCAATAGAGTATGTTATGTTTAGGACAGTAATTTTGTTTATTGGTATAGTAGAGACTGAACAACAATACGATAAGCAAAATAGTGAATGTTTTATGTATAATTGTTAAAATGGTAGTTATGGACCTTGAGTAATTGATTCACCACCCCCCCCCCCCCCCCCCCCTAGTTATTATAAACATTTCTAATAATTGGTATCAGAGTTGAGTGCTTACAAAGAATTTTTTAAATGTACTTAAAGTTAAACATCATGACTCACAAAAGAGAGGTACCAAAGCTTAACAAGGAGAACTTTCATGCATGGAAAACCTTCATGAGGTTGCATATATCTAGTATTAGTGATATTTCTATCAACTTTGTGGACAATGAGTATGTTAATATAGCATCTGCTCCTCTGATAGCTGATCAACTGAAGCAAAAGAAAGAAAATAATCAAGCAATGTTAGAGATTGCATCATCCCTAAGCTATGTGTACTTTTATGATTTTAAAGAATGTGATAGTGCAAAGAAGATGTGGGAAAAACTGAAAACCATATATGGAGGTGATGACAATGTCTTAAAATCATCCTAAAAGACTATATTAATTTAATTAATATTTCCCTTGACATTATAATTAATTATTTATTAATTAATTATATTTTTCATATTCTTCTACTTATTTAATTAAATTTATTTGATTATGTAGGTTCACTTTTCTAAGGTATTTAAATTTAATTTAAATACCTCCAGCCTTAATGTGTTAAATTTATTTAATACATGATCCTTCATAAATTCTCCTTTTAAATAAATTCTATTTATTTAAATCCCTCCATCTCATTAATTCCTCTTTACCTATGATTAAATCAAATCTTGTTTAATTTAATCCTAAACCTAGCCTAAAGCCTAGTCTACACCCATCTCTTTCATCCTCCTAACCCTATGCACCCTTTAATCTCACTTAATTACCCTTAATCATCTTGCTAAACCCTTCTTAAGCCTAAATGTGTGCTCACACACATGTGAGCAAACTTTGAATGTTGACCACTAGCATGGCTTGCATGTCACCTTAAGTGGCACCTACATGGATGCCACCTCACCAAGCCCTCCCTCAAGCCTATAAATAGATGCCTTGTCTCAAGCATTTTAATCTCCCATAATTGCATTGTTATCATGTTGGTTTGAGATTTGAGCTTTCATAGTGGTTTGAGTTTAGAGCTTGCATAGTGATTTCTAGGTTGCATACTAACCTTTGGTAGCTGATTTAGAGTTCATTTGCATTGTTAGAGTAGATTTATGGCTTCCATTTCTCATCTCCATTTCATGTGCATCTTAGTTGAGCTTGCATCATAGTTTAGATTCCTTTGTTGGATTTCATATCTTCATCTTTGAATGCTTTCAAGTATGGCTTTCTCCATAGCCATTTTTTGAGGTGTTCTTCATCTCATGTAGTTTATGTTCATAACTTCATAACTCACATTTTCACATCCACATTCAAGAGATTCACTATATTTTTGTGTTTGGGAGAGCACACCAAACATACCTCACATCCTAACACACCAACAAGGCTTCTCATGGGTGCCTTTGTTGAGCTATAGAGGTTTATTGAGGGCTTGATTTGTTGGTTGCTTTGAGTTGAAAAACTCAAGCAAGTATTAGTTTGTTTCTTTCATTTTGTGAGGATTTGATACATGTGTTTTAACTAATGTTTGTTTTTTTATTCATGCTCCCAACAGGTCATTTCTTCTAGCATATAGTTAGAGATGGCATCATCCCCAAGCTATGCATACTTTTATGATTTAAAAGAATATGATAGTGCAAAGAAGATGTGTAAAAAACATGAAAACCATATATGGAGGTGATGAAAATGTCTTGAGCCTAACATGTCAATTTGATGACATGAGAACAATGGAAGGTGAGAAGATAGTACAATACTGCACAAAAGTCAAAAAATAAAATTAATGTTGTTCATGATGCAAATGGAGAAATCAAAGATAAAACAATGATAAGAAAGGTACTAAGGGCTCTACTACCTATATATTCTCTTAGAGTGTCTACAATTCAAGAACTGAGATATACACTAGGTAACACTTTGACCTTGGAAGGTGTAATTGGTAGACTTACTACTTTTGAGATGTCTAACTTTGATAACTATACAACTTCTACTATTGAATTTGTCTTTAAGTCATAACTGGTTCTTAGTAAAAAGAAAAGAAAACATGAAAAGAGTGACAATGGTAGTTTTGATGATGAGCTTGATGAACTTGAAGTCCTTATTATAAAAACATTTGGAAGAGGAAGAGATAAATATAAAGGTAAAATATATATTATTTTTTTCTCATGCAACAAGGTTGGTCATATTACTTCTAGGTGTCTTGAAAGATATGATATGGATGAAATAAAGGAAAGCAAGTACAAAGGAAGAAGAGATGAATGAGACTACAAGAGAAACAAAGATGAAAAAGGTAAGAAATCTTGTTATATTACTAAAGAAGAAACTAACAATGAATTTGAAAGTAATGATGATGAAGTTGTCTATGTTTCTATGAAAGATGATTTTGATGAAGATGAGAAAATTGCATTAATCTCATATGTAAAAGAAAAGTGATAGATGGATAATTGATAGTGGATTCTCCAATAATATGACTAGTGATAAAGATAAATTTGGGGATATTGGTGCATACAAAGGTGGATGTGTTAAATTTGGTAATGATATCCCATGTGTCGTAAAAGATCAAGGTACTATTCAACTATCTGACAAAGAAAAATTTAACAATATTTACTAGGTTGAAGGACTTAACTATAATCTTTTGAGTGGTTCATAGCTGAAAAAATTAGGTTACAGAGTTGAATTCCATCATAGGTAGGCCAAGATATATGATGTTGATAGTAAGTTGACTGGAAGTGGATATCACACAAGAGGTAACTTATTCTATCTAGATTTATCTAATGAGACATGTTTATTTGCACAATAAGATGATGTTTGGTTATGGCACAAGAGGTTATTTCATCTAAACTTTGACAATTTAGTGAATATTAGTAAAATGAATAAAGTAAGAGGGTTTCCAAAATTGAAGAAGTCTGACAATGCTATGTGTAAATAATATCAATTGGGACAAATGACCAAGTCTAATTTTAAGAGAAAAACATACATGTCTAATGATATTTTGGAATTGGTTCATACTGACCTATGTGAACCTATTGATGTTCAAAGCTATTGTGGAGATAAGTATTTCATTTTATTTATTGATAAGTTCTCTAGGATGATGACCATGATGTTCCTTAAAGCTAAATCTAATGCTTTTCAGTTATTCAAGTGGTATATAGCTAGAGTTAAGAAAGAAACAAGGAATAGTCTAAAGTGTTTGAGATATGATAGAGGTGGTGAATTCATTTCAAATGAGTTCAATAAAATTTTCAATGATAAAGGAATCAAAAGATAGATGTTAGCACCAATGAACCCTCCTTAGAATGGGATAGCTTAAAGGATAAACATATCAATAATGTACTATGCAAGAACATTGATGATGGAGAAAAGTGCATCAAAGAAGTATTGGAGAGAAGCTATCAGTATTGCTATCTATACCCTAAATAGAGTACAATTCAGGAAAGTTAAAAATGCTACACCATTTCAACTATGGTATGAATATGTTCCTAATGTGAAATATTTCAAAATATTTGGAAGAAAATGTTATATACATAAAAATAATAGGAATGGAAAACTTTATGCAAAGAGAAATGAAGGTATATTCCTAGGATATTCCACCAAGACTAAAGCTTACACGTGTTTAAAATCTAATCCTAATAAAGTTGTGGAAAGTAAAAATGTGAAAGTTGATGAGTTTTTAGAAAGAAGTGACATTACATTACATGAAGAACTTGAAGATTATAGTACATTCATCTATATGGATTATGGTTCTCCTAGCACTCCAAATGAACAAGAAAATCAAGATGTAGTTTCCTAGTAGATAGGAAATTATGTAGTGCAACAACCAATTAATGAGAAACATGTAGTGAATGCCGAGTCAGAGATAGACAATGTCAATCACCATAAACAATATGTTGAACATGTAGAATTTGGACCATGACCTAAATAAGAAAGAGAAAATAAGCTTGAGATTATTTTCCAAGATGAACTTGTTGAAGAACAAAGAATGAAACCACCTATGCTAGGAAGGCTTGTAAGAAGACATCGTAAACATGACCAAATTATTGGTAATGTTGAATCAAGTGTTATGAAAAGGAAAAGACTCAAAGATGACACTTTCTTACTTTGTGAATTTGAGCCCAAATCAGTAAAAGATGCTCTAGACAATGAAGATTGAATGTAGGCAATGAATGAGGAAATTGAAGAGATTGAGAAGAACAATACTTGGACCCTAGTGTCAAGACCTAAAGACAAAAATGTTATTGGAAAAAAAAGGGGTTTTAGAAAAAAATTTAATGAAAATGGTGACATTACAAGAAACATGATAAGACTGGTATGCAAAGGATATGATCAAGAAGGAGTTAATTATGGAGAAACTTTTGCTCCTATGGCAAGACTTGAAGGAGTCAGAACTCTGCTTGCATATTCAGCCTACAACAATTTCAAGGTATATCAAGTGGATGTCAATTCTATATTTCTAAATGGTATACTTGAGGATGAAGTGTAGATTGAAAAAACTAAAGGATTTGTAGATCCAAACAAGAAGAATATGGTATGTAAACTGACTAAAGCTCTTTATGGATTAAAACAAGCCCCAAAAGAATGGTATGAAAGACTACATAATTATTTGGTGAAGATTGGTTTTGAAAGGACAAATGATAATAGTAATATATATTTGAAGAATGATAAGAGAAATGAAGTACTAATATCTAAAATATTTGTTGATGACATTATATTTGGAAGAAGAGAAGCATTATGCAAAGCATTTACTAATGAGATGAAGAAGGAATTTCAAATGTCTATGTTTGGTGAAATCAAATTCTTTGTTGAATTACAAGTATGTCAAATGAAATTTGGTATTTTCATTACTCAATCTAAATACACCAAGGAGATACTAGATAATTTTAAGATTATAGATTCAATACCATTGAACACACCTATGTCTATAGGACATAGGCTATCTAAGAATGATGAATCTGTTATGTGCACTAGACATTATACAAATCCATGATTGTAAAATTGTAATATTTTGTTCATAGCAGATCTGATATTATATTAGAAATTGTGATAGTTGTTGGATTTTTAGAAAATCCTAAGGAGAATCACATGATGGCAGTAAAAAGGATAATGAGATATCTAAAAGGTACAGAAGACTATGGATTGTATTACAAGAGAATAGATAGATTTGAACTAAAGTTATTCAATGACTCTGATTATGAAGGAAATATTGATGATAGAAAAAGAACTAGTGGAGATACATTCTTCCTAGGAAAGAGATTGGTGTCATGGATAAGAAAGAAAAAGAATTGTATGTCCCAATCAATAGTTGAAGCTGAGTATGTGGATCAAGTAATTGCTAAAAGGAATGATAGAAGAGACTAAATATATAGTAGTTATCTACTATGATAACACAAGTGCTATTAACATTTCAAAAAATCCAATGATTCAAACAAACACAAAGCACATTGCTATCAAGTATCACTACTTAAGAGAACTAGTTCAAGACAAAGAAGTGTAGTTAGAATATGTGCATACCAAAGAATAAATTGTTGATATATTTGCCAAATCCTTACCTAAATATTCACATGACTATCTTAGAGGTAAATTGGGGGTGATTCCCTTAAAAAAGAAAAATTAAAGAGAAAAGGTGCATTGCATCAAATGTGCTAATCAAAATATCTTACACATTGATGCAAAACAACTCTACTTTGGGAGATGCCTAAGGTAGATACTCAAGTACAACATTATAGACCAATCATAGATAAATAAGAAAAATTAGCTAGGCATTAAAATATCTACATAATTCTGATGTATGAAATAATTGAATCCAAAAAAGCTAAGTGTCTTTGGCTTTTTTGTCAAAGAGGGAGACATATACAAAAGAAAAAGAGAAGCTATATATGAAAAAGAGGGAGATCTATTACAAAATAGAAAGAGAATATATATCGATGAAAATGGATAGATGTATCCAAGAGGAAGATTTATTACCTCAAAGGGAGAAAATCAATCAAAATAAAACTAATGATATTGATCACTCATGATAGTTAAATATTTTGGATTGTATGGTAACAAAGCAAGATACATTGAGTTGTTAAGATATTGAGATGTTTCCATCAATGCCAAAGAGGCATATTGTTGGAAAATTACAATTGGAACAATTGTTGTTTTTTCATTGATGTCAAATCTAATGATAAGACATATTACTACCTAATCTAAATGTCATATATGTTTGATTAATGAAGTGGATTTGAGAAATTGCTCATAACAATAGTGCCTAGAGGAAAGGTTGAGTTATGGAAAGGAAGCTACAATGGAAATTTAATTAGTTAGACCTTGATAAGAAAAAGTGATTGTTTATATAAAGAATGTAAAGCTAAGTCAAGAAATAGAGCAAAAGATTAAGGAATACTGAGTGATACTAGTGTCAATGGAGCCATAGTAAGTACCAAGCAAATCTAGTGTTGATAGAGTAAGATAGTTGATTTTGAGCCAAAAGTTTTACAATGACCTAATGATTAAGTGATGACCAAGTGTCAAAACTTAGTGATTGCTGAGTAATAGTATTTTTGAATGAATTTGAGGAAATTGTGATTTCCACCCAACTCAGTTGATTTATTGGAATATGTAAATAATGTTGAAGAAAATGTTGATGAATTGGATCATTAAATTCAAGGAGACGATTAGGTATAATACATATAATCTAATTTGATGGATGAAAATATTCTAGAAAAGAAGAAAGATGAAGAGATACAGTGAACTTGATGAACCAAATTGTGAACCCTAATATCTAAGGTGATCATGGAAAATGGAAAAGCAAGAATTACCTATTTAATGAGGTATAGAGCCAAACTTAGAGTGTATGCACATAGAGAAAGGTGGACTAGAGGTGCACAAGTGTGTAAGAGTGAAAGTGAAGAAAAAGGAGATTACTTGTGCAAATGCTACTAATATTGATAAGTGAACCTGAGCAGATGGCTTAGTTTTGTTGAAAGGAGAAGATTGATTGCTTGAAGGGTTGCCAAGTGAATAAAGAACATAGATGAAAATGGAAAGTTTATCAGTGAATCAATACATGAATCAAATAGTGATCTAAACCTACAAATTGAATTGTAATAATACATATAAAAACCCTATTTTTTTCTTTCTAATCATTATAAAGAGTTCCTATTGAAATCCTTTTAACAGATGTTGACCTAACAGTAATTTGAAGGACTTAACAATCTATGTAAATCCTTCAACAATGTGACAATCTAAAAAAAAGATCAAAATCCTCTGACAAGGCCACTCCTAACAAGGTGATTAAATCCTCTGACTAGGTCACATTTAACAGTGTGTATTGTAACCTTTAACAAGGTTGGCTCCTAATATATCACTTTGAAAGAGTGAAAAAGTGGTGACATGTTGCTGGTGGTTTTTACCGAATTGTGTTTCCACATAAAATCCTACTGTTAAACTTGTTTTGAATGTTTTATCTATTATACATTTGATAAAGTTTAAATTCAATAAATTATGTTATGTTTAGGATAGTAATTTTTTAATCAATATAGTAGAGATCGAGTAACAACAAAATAAGAAGAATAGTGAGTGATCTATGTTTAATTGTTCAAATGGTACTTATGGACCTTGAGTAACTTATTCACCCCCCTCTCTATTATTCTAAACATTTCTAACAACATGGAGTCATCACCAATGACCACTCCTAATATAATAAAGAATGTAATAATATATCCTTGGTAGACACAAGCTACAAGTATTCCACTATATTTAATCACTTTTAAAATACCTAATTACTTTTCCCTTCTAATTAATGTGTGGTGGCTTACACCATCCACTCTTCCCCCATTGAGAGGTGATACTTGCAAGAGAAAAGAAAGATGAGAGACCATGTATGTTCCAATATCAAATAAAATATCATGAGAATGTAACATAATGTACAATAGACATCTCAAGGCCAAATGATATAGTCAAGAGCATGATATCATCAACTTGTTTGAGCTCATCCTCAATCAATAGATAAACATGAATAAAGATCATATATATGTATAAGTGTGTAGTTGTTAAAATTATTTTACTATAAATATATATTTTGAATCAACTATATTGAAACAAAAAATGTATACACTTAACAACACAAAAGAAGTCAATGGATTTGCAGGCCCCTCATCCTCTCTCATGTTAGGGTCTATAGTCACTATATTTATGTGACTTGTATCATCCTCCCCAAATATAACTTGATATTAAAAATTAATGATGGGAACCAAACTTAAATTATTGTGCATAATGCAAGTATGGTGCACACAAACATGTGATGTTCTCATCAATGATGAACTCGCACCAACATCAACAACATGAGGAAGCAACACTGACCTAGTTTGGGAGATCAATAGGCTACTCAATCTATGGATGGCTCTAATAGCCTAAGTTCTATCCTCTAAAATAATATTATGATATAAGTTCTAGCATTCTATTATTGGGAAAATGGTCTTTGCTGGGGAGCTCCTCCTCCTACGCCCATTTTGGGCCTCATGTTCCACTAGTTCACTTTGAGCCCCAACAAAAATTCAGTGTATAATTTTTTAATGAAATAAAATGGGACCTCCAAATTGTTGTGTGGTAGTTTGTCAAAAACCATCCACCAATGACCCCAAAATCTTACACAAATAGCCTTTTTTGTGCACTATTTAATTGATAATTTTGGTTTTTTATGATCCATTTTTTTCCATTTTTGAGTTCACAAATAGTTAAAATATATCATCTTTGGTTATGTTAAGGGCTAGAGCATCATCATAGTCTAACTTAGCATCAAATAGAGAATGCATCTCCTCATGCCAATAAAGAGAAACATTATCCTACTAGAAAAGTGTCTGATTATTATCTAAAATGGTGTTTAATGTGGATAGCATGGGAGCCAATGTCGTTATATTTTTATACATTCTTTGTAAATCCCTTAGTTTTATAAGGCTTTTTTGTATCAAATCTTTAATTCAAGGAGGGTTTTGAGAGGTTGTGAATCATTTGGTGGAGGTTGAGGATTTTGAGAAGGTTGTGGAATATTTGGCAAAGCGTTTCATTGAACATTATTTTGTGATTCAATGTTATCAACTTTGTTTGGGTCAGTCATGCCTATTAAATTACAAAGAAATCAAGAATTACTAATTCTATTCATAGGTATGTGTAGGATCATGGTGTTAGGATTTGATAGATCCAAAAAAATATACAAATAAATAGTTAAATACAAAAATAAAAGAAGAAAACCATAAGAACACAAATTTAACATGGTTCACCCAAAACCTAGGCTACGTCAACCTACATAGCCATCCAATCTTTCTTATTATCTGTTGATTATAGTACAAACCTTTACATCTCAATACTACCACAAGAACAAACTATCTCATTATACATTACATTACCACAATCCATGTCCCTAAGCTATTCTATATAATATATTCCAACTTTAGGTTTACAATATGCCTATCTAAACAAGGTGTGATAAAATAGGAGCATTTTTTTTTTGGGTGATGCTATGAACCCCAAAGAATTATGAAGTATGTATAGTACTTCTCTAATTAGTCATCACAAACTGATAATATCCCACTTGAGGACTAATAAAACTCCACCCTCGACAACAATCTCCCACTTGGAGATTGATCTTGTAGCAATACCACTACCACATGGGGCTCCCACTGAATAAAAGCCTTTGTTCTATATTAACACCACAATGATTAGTCTAGAATCCCAATAGAAGCTAAGAAAGAAACCAACTTTTCCTTGGGGATTCTCTTCGTGAACATGTCTATAGGATTATCACTTGTGTGAATATTTTCAAGCCATAATTGGCCATCCTCCAAAAAAGACTGCATAAAATTATACCTGAGTTGTATGTGCTTTTTCCTTGAATGAAAAGTAGAATCCTTTGCAAGATGAATGATACTCTAGCTATCATTGTACAATGGGTGATCTTCCTACTTCTGACCCAATTCCTCCAAAAAAAAATGTAACCAAATCATCTCCTTGCCAGCTTCCATAGCAACTACATACTTAACTTTTGTTATTAAAAGTGATTAACCTTCTGCAATCTAGAAATCCAACTAACTATAGTACCCCCTACATTAAAACCATACTTTGTAGTACTCCTCCTAGAATCAACATCTCCTTCTAGATTAGAGTCAACAAATCCAATCAAAGTGGAACTAGATCCTATGAAATATAATGCCTTTTTAGAAGTTGTTAGAAATAGGAATTACTCGGAGGAGGGGGTGAATTAGTAATTTACAAACTTTTTTCGCAAACTAAATATTATTTATTACTTTGAACCATACATAAGAAAGTAATAAAGTAGTTTTGAATAGTAATAGTAACCATGCATAAAGATAAATCATAACACCATGTTTTGTTAACTAGTGAAACCCTTGCCAAGGGAAACCCTAGTGGGGATGATACCCGCTAGCTAATATACTAATATATATGCTTCTTGTTAGAGGATGGACCCTATTAGGATTCAATGAGAAAATTTAGTATAAAGAGTCCCTATTAGGAGATTCCAACCCTATTAGGAGTTTTGCCAACCTTGCTAGGAGTTGTAGTATACTAGATGCAAGATGAGCCCATTGCTCAAACATGCACTTCCAATTACAAGAAGAGCTCACTTCCCAAACAAGTAATTAGACTTCTAGTATATAGGTACTATAACTTCTTTCTTAACTGATCTTTAATCTTTGGCTCAATCTTGGATCACAAAAATAGCTTCTCAAACTTTGCATATATCTCTTTCACAGAAAGTTCGCATATAAAAATTCTTGCGCAACTTACACTTTCTCTTTGCAATATGTCCTTTGCATAAATACCATACCTTATCACAAATATTTTCTAGGTTAGCTAAGACCACAATATAATTTTTTAACTTAGAGTAAACATCTAGGATGTTGGCTCTAATTGGTTAAGTAATTATTTTATAAACAAAATTATTCCTTCCTTTAATTCCATTGTTGTGTTTTACTGGTAAAACATGAATATCACTTTTTTGAATATTTTGTAATAACTCTCAAGGTTATACACATCATCATAAACATGTATACAATCTCCATCTAACTTTGTTAGTCATAATATGATGTCAGTAACAAGTTACATACAAAACAATACACTGATGTAAACCAAATTCATACTTAGACAATTTTTTGAGTACCAAAAGCTAAGTATATTTATTTTTGAGGTTTTATGTTGGCTCTAATTGGTTAAGTAATTATTTTGTAAACAAAATTATTTCTTCCTGTAATTCCATTGTTGTGTTTTACTGGTGAAACATGAATATCACTTTTTTGTATAGTTTGTACTAACTCCCAAGGTTATACATATCATCATAAACATGGATACAATCTCCATCTAACTTTGTTAGTCATAATATGATGTCAGTAACAAGTTACATACAAAACAATACACTGATGTAAACCAAATTCATACTTAGACAATTTTTTGAGTACCAAAAGCTAAGTATATTTATTTTTTAGGTTTTATGTAAGAATGTACATCATGTGTTTTCATAAATGATAATAATTACATATTTTCATTAGCCAATTGCCAATAATCTTCCCCTTTGGCATTAATGGCAAGAAACTAGGGAAAATTGGCTAAGTATCAAAACTTTTCAATAAAAAATAAAGTAACATTACATTAATCATCTATTACAACTTGTCCATCTTACATATACTCCCCCTTACAATATGATTTCCTACCTTACAATTTTATCTTCTATTTTACCTAATTTATAATTTTCTTATCAATCTTCTCCCTCTTTGATATCAACAACAAAGGTTAGAATCTCAAACAAACTATCAAAATTGCTATCAAAAATTCTAAAAAGCACCTTTCTTAAACTGATAGTATCTTCATGCAATCATCAAAACTTTCCTTAAGATTGGTTAAGTCTTTGATCCATGTATCCTTGGGTGATTCAATAGAAGTGAGAATTGCACATAGGGCATATGATGCAATTCCAACTACATTAAGATTGAAATATAAAAAGTTATAATAAGTGTCCTTGGCCTCAACACATTCCTCAAACTATCTCTTAACAATAGATAAGAGCAATAGACTCTCTGAAACCCAAAAATCTTTTTAAAATTTGTTCCTTCCAAAGTTCTAGTTTCTTGATATCACAATGAATACTAGCCAGTTCTCCTTTACAATCATCAAATTTATTTAAAGGTTGTTGTATGTGGTTAGATAGAGCCTATAGATCACTTAACATACCTTCAATCTTACTATCAAGATCCTTATTCAAATTATGAGATAAGGTACACTTGATGTACAATACCTTTCCATCCTATTGAAATTTATGAAGTTCCATGATACAAGTATCAAGACTTATCAAATTTCTCTTGATGTTTTGACAAATAGCATCATGTGAAATATGTGCCTTTGACTCTACAACATTTAGTAAATTTGTAAATTATTCATCAAAATATTTTAGCACTAATTGTGCCCTCTGTTCAAGATCTACTTCTATATGTTGGACTGCTAGAGCACTATGTAATCTATCAGTAACTTCCATCAAGGTTCTCTATAGGCTCTTCAAGTTCCTATTCTTCTCAATAAGCTTTGTTAGGGATTAGATCAAGTTAGTTTTATCATCATCATGACTTGTTAGGTTAGCAAGAAAAAGTAGAGTAGATGGGCTAGATGGTTTAGATTCATCTTCCCTTTACTTCTTTTCAACTACCTCTTTGATTCTTCTCTCTTCTCTCTTCTTTATCTTTCTCTTCCTTCTCTTTTCTTTCCTTCTCTCTCTTTTCTTCCTCCTCTATTCTCTTCTTATCTTCTTCTAATTTCCTCTTCTTCAAAAATAATTTGTTTGCCTTCTTCTATTTTCCTCTTTTGTTCTTCTAATAGCCTATTCTCCTCTTCATTTTGTTACAATTGTTCTTGAATATCCTTGGCATGAGATTTAGGCTATTCTAAACTCTCAAAATGGTTAGTATCATCAATGTTAATGGTAACATTGGTCTAATCTATTTTCAATGTGTCACCACTTACTAACACTTCTGATGTTCAAAGTTTAGGTGAAGGTGCTTCCTTAGAGTCTGTCATCATTTGACTTATGGCTATCATTGTTTCACTTCTAATCTTATCCTTCTCACCCACCATAAAAAGAAATGGTCTCACATTGTTTCTCAAGTAAGGCACTAGACTACTCAACAAATTCTTTACTTCTTCTTCATCATCAGTCTTGCATATAGTCCTTATCATAGACTTTTGAATTTTTATCTTCTCTTCTTGAGCTAGTACTTCCTTTACAATAAGTCTATCATATGCTTTTTGATTTACCATTCATTCAATATCCTTAAGTTTTATATTATTAGCTATTATATATCTCATAGTAAAGATATCAATCTAATATTTTTCAATATCATTAAGCAAGTTATAAAAAATTTCCATCCAAACAAAGTTGCCTTCATTAGAAATGGCTGAATTTATTTTCTCTATCTTTGGGTTCTAGGGTTGGTGAGCTTTTCCTAATGACTATTTAGAAGTAGATACATTCTCTACTTATTTATCTTCTTCTTGTTGTTCTTCTTCACTAGTTTCAACAATTGTCAATAATGTTTGTTGTCTCTTTTCTAGTCTAGTAGCTTGTTGCTTAACCATTTTTGTCTTGGTGGTCATAACTTCCACTAATCTTTCAGATTTCCTCTTTGGCTCACTTGGTTGTCCATTTGACACTGCTGCATATGGAATGCTCTGTTATGAAGATGTCTCTGCAATAGACACTAACAAAGGTTGTACATATACACTACACCTTGCTACATAGTCTACCTGACTGTTTGTGACTCACTTTCAGTCATACCAACCTCTATTAAAGCTTTCTTCATTCTTGTCTCTATTTTCTTGTGAGATGCCTTATCTAAGGATGCCTGATGAGTTGATTGGGTAATCTCTTCATAAGTCCCAAATCTATACTTAGTGTTGTCCTTCTTACATTTTAACAATAAATTAATGTATCCAACTACTACGTCATCATTAAATTCATAACCTAAGGGATCAAGAAATGTTTCCCAAGGTTCTATTGCTTGAATATAAGTAAAATTTGTATCAACCATAATGCATATATCTTCTTTAAATCTCTCTACAATTATAGATTCAATCTAGAATCTTTGTCTCATCTCATTCTGACATGCTTTCATTATCAGATTCCCACTATCTAAGATTTTATTTGCTAGATGTCTTCTACATACATATGTGATCTTCTCTATTGTACACTTCTCATTGCTCATAATCTCCATGACTAAAAAATATGAAAATCTCTTAAGTACATGAAAAAATAAATGATTGATCAGTGATTAAAATCTAAACACTCCATTCTTAGTCCTCTTGATTTTCTCCAAGTTTTCAAGAAGTTGCATTCTTAGAATTTCACTAAGGTTAATGTGTTTCTTCTCAACACATATCTTGTAGCCTGCATATATGAATCTGGTTGACAATTCATCAATCTTAGAACTTGCACATATAAAGTAGGCAATTATTCTACTCAAGAATCTTACATCATCTTGTTTAATGGTGTTGATCATTGTGGCCTTTCCATTATAAACTTCTTTTGTGTAGCTCTCAACCTTCTTCTTAACAAGTTTCTTGCCTATAAGTACACCATCTTGTTTGTGAAGACCAATTACCTCATGAATAATGTCAACTAAAATATCAACTACATTATCTTCCATCCATATTTTTCCATCATGTATTCTACTTAGTATGATCTGATTCCACTCATCAGTGTCCAATTCTTAGAAGAAATGATATTTGAACATGTCTAGTTTTTTCAAATGTTCAAATTTGGGCTTCATAGTCATATCATGATTAAAGACTAATTCCATATCTTTATTGATATAATCGCTCCCAATAGATTCAAACTTGCTATTAAGATAACTTCCTACATCTTCTAAATAAACCACATTGTTCAACATAATGGATAATGAAAAATTAGGGTTTCTTACTGTTGGTCTGATTTTTCACAATGCAAAAATTATGGAAAAATTTAGTGAAAAATCATTTGAATCTTAAAGTCTTGCAAATTAGGGTTTTCTCCTTGTATTTTTCAAACCCTTAGATTTTCCTAGTTCATAGCCTAGTTTCTATGTCTTTGAAATTCTATTAAATTCTCAAGGTTTGTCTTCGAAAAATTTCTCAAAAACCCTAGTGCCCTATTTTTTTTCCTAGTTTTGAAAAACCCTCAAAATATTTTCAAAAAAGTGTTTTTAATGGTATATCATTTTACCCAAGGTTGGGCTTGTGTAAGCATAATTTCATCAAATATTGTTTAAACCTTTATTAGCTGTGTTTTGTTTGCATCGAGCTCAATTATTTTATTGAGAAAAAGTCCTATGTAACATAGATTTTGTGTGACCGTTGATCTTGATTAGATCAACAGGCATCGCATTCCCATAATAAGAAGATGCAGGCTCTTAAACAATGCAGGCATGCACTATGATGACATGTAGCCCTTCCTGACATTCCAACCTCAGTGTGTCGCAAAGGTTCATGGTCAGAGCTAGTCAGATATTTTTGCAGAGTTGTCAGTGCTCTCATACACGCTTTGAAATTCTTGCAATATCATTGGCTCATTCTTTAATGAAGGTATTATTTTATAGTTTAGAATTTTTGATCATTGATCTTGCAAGAATTAAGGGTTATTGCAATCTTGCAATAACAAAGTGCACAAATTTTATATATTGCAAGGAAGTGCCAATGTGACACATGGCATAGTGTGACATCATGGGTTCGCCTTTCTCAAAAGGTAATAAAAACTTTTCTTATGTGGAACTTGTTAGATGAGCTGGAGTATAGAAAAATCATCTCATTGGTTTGACTAGCTGACTAGATATTACAGTCATGCAAGATTTTTAATCACCATAGATCTAATGATGATATTGGATGTAACATGTTTGATTCATATTATTCTGACAATGAAGGGTATGAAAGAGATGTAAATGATTAGAGATGGTTTTAGAGTGTAAATCAACATCAAGTATTTTCTAATGAAAGTGATGTTGAGGATGATGTGTGTAACATGGTAGGTTCAAAGGAAGAAGTGACCCTAAGAAAACCCTCTAGAGAAGAAATTGACCAAATTACTGCTAATATGGTAGCTCAGGTTTAGACTATAAGTATGGTTCAAGGAAATGAGGAGAATAAGGTATCTAGAATTTTCATAAAAGGAACTGGCCATAAGAAAGGGGAAATTGCAAGACCTAAAGATTCATCTACTATGAAGGTTAAATTTGTAAATAAAAAATGGGAACCAAAGAAAGGGGGCAACCCTTAGAATATAGAGCTTTCAAATAATGTCCCTAGAAAAATAGATGAGAAGGTATTAAAGATCATCACAAAACATGATAAGAATCATCAAAATGCTCTGAACATTTTGGATAAACAAGATGAGAAATGTTTATGTGTCAAAGAATAAAAGGTTAAAATAGTATAGAAATGCAGTATGGGACATGATTGAGTGCTTTGATGAATTTGGGATAAATTGGAAGGATAGATCTAACAATAAGATGGCGGATTTTCTGGCAAATATAGCAATAAAATATGATGATATTACATTTTCTGGTATATCTAAAATTGAAACTCAAACTAGACCTTCTATCCCTAATAATGTTCAGAATTGGCAAGTGTTTGAAGATGATAAGGATATTCTAAGATTTTTGAATTGTGAGCATATGTTGTCAGGACAAGAAATTGATTGTGTAGCTTATGTGGAAACTATATATGGAAAAGATACTATTTTTGGGTAGGAAGTTGTGCAATTGAAGACAAAAAAAATTCCAAAGGGGCTAGTTGTTTCAGAAACTATTTTTGACAACCAAGATAGGACACTAATGGACACTAATGGATATAATGCCAAAGATTTAGAGGAGGTGAACTTAGGAGCTCAAAAAACACCTAAAAATGTATATCATGGTAAGAGACTACCTCCTAAAATTAGGAAAGATTTAATAAACCTTTTAAGGAAGTATAGACATGTGTTTGATGATCTAAAGGCCTACAGAGAAGATCTTTTTCAACATGAAATCCCTTTGAAACCAGATGCTAAGCCTTTCAAACAAAATCAAAGGCCAATAAATCCAACCTTGGCTCCCACAATGCAAGAAGAATTGATCAAGTTAAAAGATGTTGGGATTATAAAGCCTATTAGACATTCTTCTTGGGTATCAAATCTAGTACCAGTAAGAAAGAAAAATGGAGACATAAGGTTATGTGTTGACTTCAAGAATCTCAATATATCTTCCTTAAAAGATAATTATGGATTGCCAAATATGGAAGCCATGTTGTAAAGGGTCACTGGCTCAAAGCTTATGTCAATGATGGATGGGTTTTCAGGTTACAATCAAGTGGTTGTTAAAGAATCAGAACAGTTTAAAACTACTTTCACTATTCCATGGGGTACTTATGTTTATGTCAGGATGCCATTTGGGCTTACCAATGCTGGGGCTACTTTTCAAAGGGCTATGGATGTGTCTTTTGCTGATATTATTGACAAATTTCTAGCTGTGTATTAGGATGACCTTACTACTTACTCCAAGGATGAAAATGATCATTGCATGCACCTAGAAAATGTATTTATTAGAGTCCTTAAATATGGAATATCTTTAAATCCAAGGAAATGTAACTTTGGTGTCATTGAAGGAAAATTTTTAGGACATCTAATTGGCAAGCATGGAGTAAGGATTGATCCTAAAAGGGTAGAAGCAATAGACAAGATTTAGAAGCCTAAAAGTGTTAAGGGAATTCAATCATTTTTTGGGAAAATTAATTTTCTTAGAAGGTTTGTGACTAACTTTGTAGAGATTAGTAGGCCTATATCAAGAATGCTAAAGAAAGGATCTGAGATAAAATGGGATGGTGAACCTAATATTGCATTTCAGAAGATTAAGAAAGATATTAAAGATGACCCTATTCTAAGAGCTCCAGATTATGATAAACCAATGCATATGTTTTCTTTTTCCTCATCTCACATTGTTGCTGCAATATTGTTATAGAAAAATGAGGAGGGTTATGAGCAGCCTATTGCATTCTTTAGTAAGTCTTTGCAAGTAGGAGAACTCAAGTATGACATCAATGAAAAAAAAAGCATATGCACTAGTAAAAGGGGTGAAAGATTTTAGATGTTACTTAATGGGAACTATTGTCATTGCTTTTGTTTTAATTGCTATTGTGAAGGACATCTTTTCATAATAGGAGGTATCTGGTAGGAGGTGTAGGTGGACCAATAGAATACAAGAATTCAATATTGACATCAAGATTACTAAATTGGTTAGAGGTCAAGGTTTGGCCAAGTTGATGATAGAAGAAAATCTAGAGGCAAACCAAATTAATCAATTGGATGATAATTGCAGAGAAGACCTCTGTGATATGGACACCTCTAATTGGTTATAGTCCCTTAAGTTGCATGCTATAAGATATGTTATAGTCCAAGGATAGTTGTGGTGGAGAAGCATGGAAGGAGTCCTTTTAAAATGTGTGGATGAAACTGAGTCTAGAAGAATTTTGAAAGATATGCATCAAGGTGTATGTGGTGGTCATTATATGGCTAAAACTATTGCTCACAAGATTCTGAGGGCTAGGTTTTGGTGGCCAACACTTTTTAAAGATTCTCATAACTTTTTGAAATTATGTGATACTTGTCAAAGATTCAGTGAGAAGTTGAAGTTTTCTGGAAATCTACCCTTAAGACTTGTTGAGGTGCAAGCACCCTTCCAATAATGGGGAATTGATTTTATAGGCAAAATCACAAACAAGTCCAATGGAGGTCATTCTTGGATCTTGGTGGCTACTAATTATTTCACCAAGTGGGTTGAGGCAATCCCTACTAGGAATGCAACAAGAAACTGGTGATTAATTTCATCCTGAATAATATTATAATTAGATTTGGTTGTCCAAAAAAGATAATAACTAATAATGCTATGTGTTTTAGATCTGATGAGTATAAAGAATTATGCAATAAATATGGCATTACAGAATATACATCTTCGCCTTATCATCCTCAAGGGAATGGCCAAGTAGAACCAAGTAATAAGAGTATATTAAAAATTATCAAGAGGATCTTAGGAGAAAACAAGAAGGCTTGGGACTCAAAGTTGCCATTAGCTCTATGGGTTGATAGGGTTACTATGAAAAAGGCCATTGGATGTGCCCAATTTCATTTGGTCTATGGTATAAATGCTAGACTTCCACAAAATAACCTCAAAGAGATGTATATATTTGTTCAATTGTAAGAAGATGATATCATTCATGAGATGCAACTTAGAATGGATGATATATTACAACTAGAGGAAACAAGGAGAGAATTTTTTTGTTCAAAATGCCAAGTTACAGTCACAAATGAAGCATTTGTATCATAGAAAAGCCAGTGACAGGAAATTTGAAATAAGTGACATGGTATTGATGTGGAATGCTAGATTGGAAGATAAAGGAAAACATGGTAGATTTGACCCAATCTGGCTTGGTCCATATAACATGTGTGATAGAAATGGAGAAGATTCATATTTTCTGAAGGATTTTTCTAGAGGTATTCTTGAATTGCCAGTTCATGGACAATTCTTGAAGAGGTACTTTTCTTAAAAGTATATGTTTTCCATGAATAGTAGTTTTACGGTTCTTGGTTTTCTTGTACATTTTGTATATTTTGTAAATCCCTGTGAATAGTCTCTCTGTACAGTTTGGTTTATTGTTTCTTGTTTCTATGTGTTGCTCTGCACTCTCTAAAAAAGTTGTCATCCCTATACCAAGTATGTGGTCTTCTCTCCCAAAGATTATGAATTCTTACATAGACTCAGGTAGTCTATCATCCCTAGACAAAGCCACTATTGGTCTAATTTTTCACAATGCAAAAATTATGGAAAAATTTAGTAAAAAATCATTTCAATCTTAAAGTCTTGCAAATTAGGGTTTTGTTCCTTGTATTTTTCAAACCCTTAGATTGCCCTAGTTCATGGCCTAGGTTTTGTGTCTTTGAAATTCTATTAAATTCTCAAGGTTTGTCTTCAGAGAATTTCTCAAAAACCCTAGTGTCCTATTTTTTTTCATAGTTTTAAAAACCCTCAAAATATTTTCAAAAAAATGTTTTTAATGGTATAAGCATAATTTCATTAAATATTGTTTAAACCTTTATTAGCCATGTTTTGTTTGCATCGAGCTCGATTATTTTATTGAGAAAAGGTCCTATGTAACATATATTTTGTGTGACCATTGATCTTGATCAAATCAATGAGCATTGCATTCTGGCAATAAGAAGATGTAGGGCTTTTAAACAATGTGGGCATGCGCTATGATGAAACATAGCCCTTCCTGACATTCCAGGCTCAATGTGCCACAAAGGTTCATGGTTATTAGAGCTAGTCAAATTTTTTTGCAGAGTTGTCAGTGCTTTTGTACGCATTTTGAAATTCTTACAATATCATAGGTTCATTCTTTAATGAAGGTACTATTTTATAGTTTAGAATTTCTGATCATCAATCTTGGAAGAATCAAGGGTTATCGCATTCGCACAATAACAAAGTACATGAATGTTATATATTGCAAGGAAGTGCCAATGCAAAGCATGGCATAGTGTGACATCATGGGCCTGCCTTTCTCAGAAGGTAATAACAACTTGTCTTATGTGAAACTTGTCAGATGAGCTAGAGTATAGAGAAAGCATCTCATTGGTCTAACTAGTTGACTAGATATTATAGTCATGTAAGATTTTTAATCACCATAGATCTAAACAAGATCAAGGAAATGCACTTGCCTACAATATGGAACTGCTCAAATTTTAAGGAATGCAGGAATGCACCTTTGTGTCACATGTCATAGTGGGGCCAAGTATTATGGGAAAAAGCTGAGACATGCCATGTTGTATGACACATATGCTTAGGTGGAAATACTTATGATGTGGGCACAGAAAGTATCAGAAATTAATGCAATAGTCAGGTGAGTCAGAGCATGTGGATTGAAAGTAGTCATTTCATTGGCCCAAGTGGATGATGCAAGCATAAAATGCAGAATTGTTTCACACTATTGATCCTATCCTGATTAATGAGGGGTGCTTGCCCACATTAAGAACTTGAATGAAGTTTAAGTAAAGTGGGTATGTGCCATGCAGAAACGTGTCCATGGTGATGTCTAAATTCTTAACTTAGAAGCTCTGTAGGGTATAATCAGTGTCACCATTGATCTTTCAAAAATCAATGGCTGGTGTAATCTTGTAATAAGGAAATGCTTGATCAAATAAGGAAAGCGAGAATGTTTCAGCTTGACACGTGGAGATAATGACGTCAAGCACTTGCTCGCTCAAAAGAAGATATGGGACTCACTGGCGTGGAAGTTTCCAGAAGGTGCAAACTCATATAAAGGCTTCCTATTGGTCAGTATAACTGATTGGACTTTGTTCAAATATGAATTGATCTGATCATTGATCTTGTCTTAATCAACAAGTGGTGATTCCCTGCAATTCTAAGGTGCAAGAAATTTAAGAAATGTAGGCAAGCGGTATTGCAACATGTAGCCTTGTTTTTAAAGCCATAAAATTTGTTGCCTTTTAAATCAAAGCCATTTGATCTAGTGACAATATCCGAATAGGATTCAAATTTGGTTGCAATTTGGAGGTAACGGTTACTAAGAGTAAATATGGTTCATATTTCATTCGTGTGATTTCAATATATGAAAAGAACTCATGATCTCACCATTAATGAATCACCAAAGTGTAGAAAGAAGATTAGGGCATACGAAATTTTTAGAGCCAAGGCACAAAATTTTAGCTATCGATCTAGTAAAATTGTAGAAGAAATCACATAGTGTAGAAGTGTGAATTCTAGCGGGTAAATACTCTGTGACTCTTTTATAGTTTCAAGTATCTACTATTATAAAATTTCTAGGGTTTTATTCAAAATGCCTCCTCGAAAAGAGTTCACGGGACAAATGGATTATTTGAAACATTCTATGCATGATGATTTTCTTGAGCAATTCCCCTTATCAGTACATGAAATAACTAAGGGGAAGGAACTCATTCCGAAACACCTGAGAGTAGTTGTAGCAAAAGGTTTTTATGATAGAGAAAATTGGATAAGAGATGCCCAAGTTTCCATGGGGGGTTTGGAGTTGTTTAAGAAATGGTTTTTAGAGTGAAAATTGGACACTCCTATGAGGAATGTATGGGAGTTTGACATTGGTAAATTAACAGTACCCACAATTTTCTTTGATAGTGATTTGTTGATGGATTTGGCCAAGAAATATGATCTGATTATAGGGTGGGTAAAGAACCATGCTGGAGTGAATCTCTTTAGGGTTTTCCTTGAATTAATTAGTGAGGTTTTCAACCTCAATCCTAACCATGTTGTGCATGAAAATATTGATATGGATGACCTTCAAGCAAGGTATGATGCACAAAGGATTTACCTAAGAATAGGGCCATTGCAGGAGCATACTGCTAAAATTGGCACCTTGCCTATGATTATAGCTAGTACCCCAGAGCCATTGCTGAGAAGGCATTTCAACCTTAGAGCTCAAGCATTATATTTTTCTCTTTGCAATATTTTTTGGATGGATGAAGTTGATCAAATGTCAGGCTCTATTATCCTTATCATGGCTCAAACTCTTCAATTTGGGATGAGCACTATTCTAGAGTTTGTTACTTTTCTTGCGAAATAAATTCACAATGGTCTAGTGGGGATAGCACAGGGAAAAGTGGAAAAACCATTCTATTGGTATTCATTTCTTATGCATGTATGCTTGTACAAGGGATTTACCTTCTTCTCCAAGGGTATGGAGCTGGAAATGATCAGGGATGGAGAAAGGAATCCAGTTCAGCTGTGGATTGTAGATATGACTTCAAAAGCTATAGATTCCAGTTATGTGAGATTTGATAGATACTTTGCATCAAAGCTTAGGTTGTTTTTGAAAGGGGACAGCCCCTTAATTCCATAAGCATTGTTAGAATTGGTCAGACCCAGGGACCATGCACAAGGACTATTGGTTAGTCATAATTGAGGGGATATAGTCCCTTATATGTTTCAACTATAATAAGAGTATATGGTTCTTTGGGAAAGCCACATGTGTTTCCTTTTCATGTACCCTTGAAGATAGGGATAGTTGAGCTCCTATGAAAAATAGTCACTATAGATGAGAGGGAATTGTCTAAGAAGGGTACCTTTTTTCCAATTGTTACTTTGGTACATAATTTGGTCTTTGTCAGGAAGGGGTGGAAGCACCTGTATTTTTTTTAGATAGATATAACATGGCAGAATGTCATACTAGATTTATTGATCTTCAAGGATTCTATAACCTCTTAAGAGAGAGGGTGAAAGCTTCTCGCATGGTACAACAAGTTTATTATCCAGAGGATATAATCAAAAATATTTTCACTTTGCAAGAACAAGAATTGAGGAAAGAAAAATGGATAGTATTCAGCAAGACCCTAGAATTTATTAATGCTTTTGACCCCTAGTATGACCCCTTGAAAGACAAAAAATATTGGGGAGCCAAAATGCAAGCATTAATGAATAATTTTGTTGTGATCATCCAAACTATGAATGAAAAGAAAGCCACATATATTGAGACATATCTAGACAAGGCTATAGAAGTACAAAGGAAGATAAGCAACAAAAATATAGTGGCTCCTAGCCAGTATACATTATAGAGAAGGGCAGGTTATGTCATGATTCAAAGTGTGCAACAGACACCCTTTCATCAGAGGCCAAGGCCAAGAAGTCCATCTGTAGCCAGCTCTCTAAAAAGGCAAAAATTAGAGCAGGGATCTTCTTCTTCTCAAAAAGAACAATACTCTCCAAGCTAGTCCCCAATCTAGATAGATGATGAAGCATCTTTGAAGGAACAACTTAGAAAAATTGGTGGAGAAGGGAATGTAATTGTTACTTCCACAGATTTGGAGATTGGAGAACCATAAGAACCTTCTATGCCTTCCTTGGATTTAATTATTGTTGATTACCAAGGTAAAGAAATTGATCTGATAGTTGCCCAAGCCTCTAAAAGGTTTATTAATGATGAGAATTTTTTTAAATCTAGGGATTTTGCTCAATATTTGTGGAGATTAAACATGGGAAATTTTGAGAAAACCTGTGCGAAGATAAAGGCAGAATAGCCAGACAAACCTGATTTAGATATTAAGGAAGAGGTGAAATCTAATTTTTTGAATGATTTTGCTCAATTTACTTTGAAGTTGGGAGGTAGATAGTTAGACAGTCAGGAGTCCTCCTTCTGCCAGAATGGGATATAGAAAATGCCATTTTTTTTTATTTAGTAAGGAAACATAGGTATGTTCAACTAAGGACTGCAAAATAAATATTATAGGCTCATAGAGGAGTCAAATTTAGTGATGATCACCAAGCCCTTGTTATATGGTCCATGGAAAAAAGGGATAATACCAGAATGCATGAGATTCCCATTGCAGAGCATACTGGTGCATTGACAGTGTTTAGGACTAGTGAGATAGGTAGTAAACAAATAATTGGGATGGAATCAAAGATGCTAAAATTTGGTACCATGGTGTCTGGCCAAGAGGAAGATAAATTTTTCCATCTCAATGCTAGGTTTGAAGAAGTTTTGAAAGCATATGAGGAGAGGGGTATCCAAATACAATCATTAGAAAATAAAGTAACTCAAATGGAGAAGATTCTTGGGAAAATAAAATTAGGAGAGACTAGTAAACCTAGTATTGCATACCCCCCATGGCCACCTGTTGAGCCTTTTAAATCAACACCAATTATTGAGATACTTGATACTCCAGAAAGGCCTTAGTTCTATACTATAGAGGATTTTGAAGAGGAGAAAAATAAGTTATATGTAATGCATGTAGAACTTAATAATCAATATGAAGAAAAATTGAGGCAAGGTATCATGTATTTAATAGACAGGATAGAATGGCCCACATTTTTTGATCAATTAGCAAGGATTTCAGCTATCAAGGATGAATTGAAGGAAAATGAAGCTATATTTAGACCCATTGTACAAAAGTGGATAGAGAGAAATTTAGAAATCACTGTTATGTGTATATCTTTTATTCAGCTAACATATCATCAGATAGAATTTTTTTTTAATTTACTAAATAAGTTGCAAGGTTTTGATGATAAGAAAGATTCTTTCTATAGAAGATTAACTATTTATTTTTCCAAGTATTTTGCAGAAAATTTTGATTTATTCCCTTGTGCTCTAAAAATAATTAATAAAATAAAGGAAAAGGAAGGATGGAAGAGGGAGCTAGATGAAGTAGTTTGTGAAAGAATAAATAAGGTTATAAATGAAATGTGCCATTTGTTATGGGCAATGAAAAATGAGGAGTTGGTAAAAGTACAATTATTCTATAATATCATCAGAAAAGATTTTGTTGATATAGAGGCAAATGCAAATTCTTTAGTAACTGTACAAAGAGAAGTTCTAAATTTTGACTAGCTAGGGGACACTACCTACAATGAGTGGAAGGAAGAGTTTATGCCTATAGAACAGACAAAAGGAGATGATGAGGTGGAGGATGATGACAAAGAATAAGGTACGAAAGTTGAATCCACCTCTACCATTGATGATAAAGACAAAGAGGATCCTCAGGTAGCAAGAGATGACTCATCACTATGACATTTGATGGCCACCTATCTCGAGGAACCAGAACGCTAAAGGAATCTGATCATAGTATTTTTTCTTTCCAAAGAGAACAACAGAAGCAGACCCAAAAAAGAATGTTTGATGTACTAGTATTTTTTTATTCATAGTTTTGTCTTGTTGTGATAGGTGTATGTAAAACTCTTTTGAAGGACACCTATCAATCACATCTGCCCTTTTCTTGTTGCAACTCATGCCTATATAAATGAGTTTTCAAGGCAATGTGATGGTCTGAAACTTGTAAAATTTTGTTTTCTTTCAAGAAAAGTACATTCAGTCAGTCCAATAGTATCTAGTTGTTTTGAGTTTGCTTCTAGTTGTACTCTCTGATAACATATTGAAATGACAGAAATAGCAGTCTGTTATGGGCTTTCAATTGATTTCTATTGGTCATTGTATTAGTCATCTAAAAGGATAATACAAAGGGGTATTTACACTATATTTTTGTCATCAATTTCTATCTCCATTTTATGGATTTGTCTACTTTGAAGTCATTTAAATAAGGTTTAACTTGGCTGAATGCAATCTGGATGGGTTGTATACTAATATCATTGTTGCTTTTAATTCAATGAATTATATAAATGCTTCAATGAATCAGTAGGGTCTATGAGTTTATACAAAGGATACTTCTAATTCATTTACAAGTTATTTGAATTAGATCTCCTACCAGTAATCAATTTTTTGCCCAATGGATAAGGCACTAGTCACATAAGTCAGAAGTGAGCAAGGGTGAATTTTGGTGTTGCATATCAAATCAATTTTTAAAAAAATCAAAAAAATTTTCTTTCCATTTTGTTTAAAGTTACAAATGTTGGTTACCGCTCATTTGCATATAGTTTTCTGAGTCTTAGATAGCCATTAATTCTGGGAAATACTTGTAAACTATAGGATATTTATAACCAAATTTTCTTATAGGGGATGCATATAGATTTGAGAATCTTTTAGAGAAAATTGATAAACTATATATGTGCTTGAGGGTAAAAGATGAGAATCAGAATGAAACTAAGATAATTTCATACCATAGTTTTCATTAGAATCATCCCTAGGTATACCCACCTTGGTTTAGCAAAGCCAAAAGAGTAGAAAACCATTTTTGGTTTTTTTGAAGTTGGGTCAAAGTGGTTTATTCATGTAATACTAAGAATTGGCTAATCCTTAGATTGTGTGAGTAATTTCACTGTGATATTGAGCATTTTGTTGCTCAGTAGTTTCAAACACCAACACCTTTTATGGGTTTCACAAAAATAACCTTCAATTTTGGTCTCTCCTCATTCTCAACATTATGAACTACTAACATATCAATGATTCTAACAAATATGAACTTTAGTGAAGAAATTTTTTTGAATAAATGATAAATTACCTTTTTCTAAAAAGAGGGTTTACTTCAAAATTGCTTTATCAAGTTGCTTTAGAGTGCTCTATACTTTGGATGTAATCAAAATGAATTGGTAATCAAGTTCGTACTCCATTTTATTCATCAATTCAAACTTGTAATAATTGTATACTTCACAAATATGAAAAAGCTATTAATTACATTTTGAAATCAAATATCTACTTAAGATCTTCTATCTGATCTTTATGTGCTACCCAAGGTTTTTGGAAATATAAGAGGAGTAACTGAGATGGGAGGGGTGAATCGGTTACTACTAAAATAAATCCCAGATCCCTTAGATGTCATTACAAAATACAAACTAAAAAATGTAATACTATCGATGCTCAATAAACATACATAAAATGCAAACTTTAAATCTTATCTATGATTACCATTACTTTAACTTAGTTGCAAACACATAAAAAAAAATAGCATGAACATATTTGACACCAAGACTTAACGTGGAAACCAAATTTGGAAAAAACCACCAATTGCAACTAGTTAGTATTTTCACTCTTCTAAAGTGAGCCCTATTAGGAGCCAACTCTATTAAAGGTTACAAAACACACTGTTAGGTGTGATTTTGTTAAAAGATTTAATCACCCTATTAGGAATGGCCTTGTTAGAGGTCATAAGACAATTCAAAGGAACTGGCATGTTGTTAGAGGATTTACAAATAGCTATTAAGCTAACTCTATTAAGAGATTTAAATCACTACTACAATGTTTAGAGAGTAATAATGAGTTGACCTGATTTGAATGCAACTAAATTGTTGATTACAGATCTATGTTCTGGCATGTACTTGATCCTTCCTAATCAAATATAGCATTTCTACTCTACAAGGATATTATGATTATCCTTCAAATTCACTTTCTCTCCTCATCTTCAATACATTCATAACATCTTCATACTTACACATTTTTGAATCCACATCTTGACCTTATACTTATATCTTTCATATTCTCAAGTTGTCTCACATGCAACTTAGAATAACTAATACGCATCACCTTAGTCAGCTAGAATCAATATATCAATCAATTAAGTTTAGTATGCCAAAATAAAAAAATCCTTCATTAGTCAACCCAGCTTGGTAGACACTAACTCAAAAATGATTTCTTGTGTTACCCAATAGAAGCTTAGATAACATTGCAAACTTGTGAAGATCCTTTGGCAACTGAGTGAGCTCAGTTAGCACTAGTTCCATCCAACTTCCTTAATTAACCAAGTGAGCTTAGTTAACACTCATTTTTTTTAGACTTCCCTTCGATGCCTGAGTGAACTTGGTAGACACTGCCTTCTAAACTTGGCAACTGCATGAATGCTTGATAGCCATAGAAAATTGACTTTACTTCCTAAATGAGCTTGACATATACTGACTAATAATGATATGACATTTGTGTAACATCATAGACAACACATAATTAATCAATTATATGCAACAATCTCCCTCTTTTGCATTAATGGCAACACAACATGTCATAACACAATGAAATTTTGAATTTATTCTTGAGAACTCCCTCTGTTAGTATGAACTCTTCCTTTTTCTCAATTCTTCCTCTATTTGCAACAACTTCTATCAAGTTCATTCATAAAACTTTCTCCCTCTTATAGAAAACTTCTCCTTCTTTGGAATGAAAAAAATTTCTATGAGATATGATAGTAAACTTCTCCCTCTTTGAAAATACATGCCAAAGACAATAATTCTATTGATATCAATGTACCTTAAGTATTGATTCATTTGCAATATACCCTTTTCAATTCTACACGACCTGACTGATCTTCAACTTAGCTCTTGTTGATGCTTCACTAAGCTTTATTTATTGAGCTTTAGATAGGGGAATGACCCCTAGCTTACCTCTTAGATACAAAAATGCATCCTTAGGTAATGTCTTGCTGAATATGTCTACAATCTATTCTTTTGTATTTGCATATTCCAATATTATTTCTTTATCCTACACTAATTCTCTTAAGAAGTGATATTTTATAGCAATGTGCTTTGTTTTGGTATGCATCACTATATTCTTTGATATTTTGATTGCATTGGTGTTATCACAGTATATGACTATTGGATCCTTGATCTCTATCTTAATTCCTTCCAACAATTGTTTGAACCAAAAAATGTTAGAAAAATTAACTATTGGTGCCACATATTCTACCTCTACTATGGATTGAGAGATGTATTTTTGTTTCTTGCTTGTCTAAGACACCAGTCTTTTACCAAGAAAGAATGCTCCACCACTAGTGCTTTTTTGGTCATCAAGACTTCCTACCTAATCAGCATCAACAAATACTTTTAAGTCCAAATTACCTCCAAGTTTTTACCATAAGCCATAGTCTTTAGTGCCTTTCAGATATCTCATGATTCTCTTGATTTCCATCATGTAATTTTCTTTAGGATTTGCTGAGAATCTTGCCACTATTCTAGTTTTTAGAGCAATATCAGGCCTTGTATGTGTTGGCTCCTAATTTAACAACAATTATTATTACTAGTAGAAAAAAAAATTTATTATACCTAGAGGTAGTTAGTGCTCATATTTAACATAATAAACTATGTCTTTGGGCCAACTTCACAAAGCACAATTACTTCCTACATTTCTGGCTCTATAAGATCAAGGTGGGAGTACCTTAGGGATTCAAATATCTTCTTAACTCTTGCCCTTAATCCCTAGAAAAAGTAGATGTGGTCAAAATGCTCTGATATATATGAAACAAAGATGAGCTACAACAGCTAACAATATCTCATAAATTCCCATAGATTAGATGATGACCACCCTTATGCACTTGATACAATACTTGATTGATTTAGATTTGAATATGAATTGGATATATGCAACAAAATTTACTTCAATTTATTTCTAATTTATATGACTAGTGCCTTATCCATTATAACATAGAGCCAACTATTAGTAGTGGATCTAATTCAAATAACATGTATATGAATTATATCAACTATAATCACCAATTCCCATTCTTATTAAATATCCTTCTTATAAACTCATAGACCGTACTAATTCATTGAAGCAATTCCTTAATTCCTTGAATTAAAAGCCATAATAGAATCAATATACAACCTATCTAGATTGCATTCAATCAATTAAACCATATTTAACTGATCTCAAAGTAAAAAAATTCATAAAATGGAGATAGAGATTGATAATACATATGTAGTGTAAGTACCATTTTGTATTATCCTTTGAAAAGACTAATAGAATAACTGATAGCAACTCAATGAAATCCAAAATATCTTGACAGTTCTATCATTGAAATGAAAGCATAAGGAAATTAAAAAGGTAGAAAATAAACTCAGAAGACTACACATAACAATGGACCAACTATACTTTTGAACAAGGAAAATTTACAAAATTCACAGGCCTCTTCTCTAAGCTTGGGATCTCACTCATATAGGGTGAGATGTAACAAGTTTTAGGTATAGAGAACTAACAGATGTCCTTAGGACAATTTATTTACATCAATATTTCCACAAAAGACAAATAAATGTGTAAAAAGAAAAGTTTACATCATAGTATCCTTTGTGGGACCATTTTTTTTGTTACACCTATTGTTATACTTTCTTTGTTAGAAAAAATTGATGATTGGCCTTATTACTATTGTTGCTCCTTAGAGGTTATAGCCAGTGGGATTGATTGTGACATATCTGGCTCTGATTGTTGCAAATTGACCTCCACTTGAGGATCTCCATGTAAATCATCATGAAAAAATAAGACAACATTTATTTTTATTTCCTCTTCTACCATGTCATCAGTCTAGGCTTCTATGCCAGCAACTACAATTGGTTGCTCACCTTTATTCTCTTCTACCTATTGATCTTTTGATGATGTAACAATTATATATATCTCATCTTGTTCCATTTCCTCATCATCATCAATTTCAACATCTTCTAACTACTCATTAGGATCAATATCAACCATCCACTTGTCAAAAAGTGTGTCATCTAGCCAATTGAACTACAGAATATCATGTTGTGTCTTAATCACATATTCAGCTATTTTGTCAATTTTAATAAAATCTTGCTTTAAAGAATCAAAGAATAATTGGGCTTTTACAATTTCTTTAGTAGTAGCTACCCAACATGCATTTCCTCTTTCATTTATGACTCTATTCATCCTTAGACAAAATAGGTCATCCAGCTCTTTGGCCCATTCCTCCTTACTTTTCAATTTATTCTTTTTATCCAAAGCATGTGAGAACAAATCATATTTAGCACTCTTGTAATTGTAAAAGTAACTAATAATTTTCCTTTGTAGCTCAACTCTTTTATCATCAAATTCTAGAAGATCGTTGGCAACATCATAATTTTTATCTATATGATCATATGATAAATTGATGATAGAAAAACATAAAAATGTGACCTCTTTTCTTCTCTTACTCCACTTTTTAACAATTGGCTTCAAGGCTTCATCATTTTCCTTTATCTCATCCCATATATTCACTGTCTTTGCTAGTTGATCATAGAATAAGGGCCATTCAATTTTATCAACTAAATACATGAGGGCCTTTCTTAGCTTATCTTCATATTGCACATTTAGCTCTACATGTAATGCCCACAATTTCCTCTTTTCTTCTTCAAAATCCTCAGTAGTATAATATTGTGGCCTATGTGGTGTATCAGTAATCTCAATGAGAGGAGTGGATTTGAAAGGCTCCATTGGTGGGCAAGGGTAGGTAATCCTTGGCCTAGTGGACTATCCCATCACTTTATTCTCAAGTTTAATTCTGCTTTGAACTTTTTTATTGTATGCTTCCAAGACCTTTTCATATTTATCTTGCAATTTCAACCTTGCTTTTTCATCTCTTTTAGTAGTGGGTAAAGTCAAGTTGGATACTCCAACACCTAGGTGTGCAGCTTCTAAACTAGTAGTTTCTTCCACTCTCTTCACAATGAGGCTACATATTAATCTAGTGTTATCAGGCTGGGAAGAACCATTCCTAGACCCTTTCCTTATTGACCAAATGACCAATGTGGCCTAGTCCTCACTAAATTTAGCACCTTTTATTTCCTTCTTCCCCTGATTCTTTATACTTAGTTTATCTAAAATATAATTAAAAATTAAAGCATCTACTATATCCCAATTGGATAACAACAAAACATCAGATGCCTTTACCATTTGTCTCCCCTCTTCATGGGTCATGCTTTGGAATTCTCACATATTTTCTTCTTTTACCTAATTTTGCAGGTCTACATCCTCCATTCCTGGATGCTCTAGTTTCAATTTATTACACCTTTCCTCAAACTTTCCCATCTTTACTCTCTAGGAAAATTCATAGAAGGCTCTAGTTTTAACAAAATTGGCATTAGATATAAACTTATAACTAGTCTATTCAATCACAGGATCCAACTCCTTTCCTCTATAATCTGCTACAGTTAGTTCAAGGTTTGGCATTGGTGGTTCTTGAGGATTTCCCTTATCTAACTCTACTTGGGTGATGAATACTCCCCCTTGGGATCCCAACTACTCCATCTGCTCCCTAGTGAGCTATTCATCTCCTATCTATAGTGGGGACTATGTCGTCAAGTATTCCTCAATGTGAGGTGTTTGAACTCTTATTATACTCTACCTCTTGGGCGAGGGCTCATCAGGTCTTTCTTCTAGGACAATAATGGTTGATCCTGCTATTTGTTCTCCTTTATCTATAGTGGCCCTTTTATTATAAATCACATTATAGCCAGGTCTCTTTTGGACAACCAACTACCTTGTTTCTACTATAGGAGTAAATTCCAATCTCTTCATGACCTCTCTAGCTTTTTTTGGAAAAGAATTGATAAAAAATTATTTCTTTTCATTCATGGCCTCAATGATTTTAGGAAAAGTAATCAAGAGACTTTTTATTCTATCTACCTCTATTTTTGCATCATCTAGAGGCTTGTAATCTTTATTAAAACAATTAATAAATTCCAAAACTCTAGAAAAAAATCTCCATTTTTCATTCTTGATCTTTTGCTCTTGCAAAGAGAACTCATTCCTTATTATATCCTCAGGGAAATAAGGTTCATGTTTTTTGGAACCAACTTTAGCCCTTAATCTAAAAATATCAAAAAATCCCTCAAAATCACAAAAGCAGGGGTGAGACATAACCATCTTGTACTATTCCAAGAATTTATACAAAAACAACCATCCACCTTTCGTAATTATGAAATGGTGGGCTACAGTTCAAGTGGGGAAAATTGAGCCTTTGTTTCTTCTAATCAATTATGTTTCCTCCAATCCTCCTAGCTACCACAAAATCTCAGCTATTCCTACTTTCAAAGACACTTGGTAGGATAGTACATGGGGAGTCCCTTCAAAACCATAAACCCTAAAAATAGTTGAAATAGGGTATGGTATAATATCATCCCAATTATGTGACACTTTTAAATCAGATGGATTATCCATTGGTCTGATAAATTTCATTAATGCCCTAGGGATTCTAGGATTGTCCCTTAATAAGAGGCTTCTCAATGTAAAAGCAAAATATTGATCAAACCTAACAAAACTAGCCTTTTCTACATCCTCAGTCATATCTGCACTCCATCATTGGACTACCAGAGCCTCTCCTTCATGTTCTCTATTCAAAACCATCTCCTCCCCAAAATATGTTACCCCCTTAAACAAGAACATTTTCATCAACAATGAGTAATGGCCAAAAGTCTTTTCTACTTTGCTCTTGGCAAGTCCAACTAGCCCTATATGGATTTCTTCTACTATATAGAATGCAAAATCAAAAATAATATCTACACCAAAAGAAGAAATATGAGCCATCATATACATAAATTTGACTGGCATAAAACTCTACTCATCCTTGCCAAAAACTCTACGTAAAGTCATATATATTTCTAGGGCTCTAGAGGTGAAAAATTCCTTCTTAAAAGGCTATTTTGTAGATGCTATAACCAATGGCAGATTCCCAATTGAGGCTAAATATGCCCTCAGTGTACCTTTCATAATTGTGTCCTTCTTTGATAAGTATTCCTTTTCTAGTTCTGGCAGGTCAATGGGTATGTGCTAATCTAAAAAAGGCTCCAAACCAAAGACCTTTCAAATTTCTTCAGCATTTATACTCATCAGGGACTCCCCATCTAACCTTCTTAATACTCTGGCTATAGGGTCATAGTTTTCGGCAATGGCCATGAGTAGGTTGACATCCAAAAATACACCAAGGACCACTAGTTTTCCTAAATCAAAATTCCATATGTTTCCATGGGGAGCAAACAAATTTCTCTCTGAAAACCATTTCTTAAAAAGAAAAATCCCTAATTTGGCAGTAGTAGCATCCCTAATCCAATTTTCTCTATCATATAAACCATCTACAATCTTGAGCCTAGGGTTTACAAAAATAACTTCTTCATCTGGGCAGATTCATTTGTAAACTTAGGCAATAATTCAAGAAGGTCATCATGTATATTTTTGTTAGCATAATCTACTTGTCTTGAGAATAGTTTCTTTGGAGGCATGATGGATAAAATTTGTAGAGTACTAGAAAAATTTGATATATATGGTTAATTGAGAAACTTACTTTTCTCTTTACTAGTCTTTCACTGCAATTCTATCACACACTATAAATATTGGAATCTCTTTTACACTTTAATCACATAAGGAACAATTCTTCAATGGCTTGAGCTCTCTAAAAGTCTAAAATTTGTTTGCATAGAGAAGAAATGGTGAAATCTTTGCAATATACTCTTTTTTTGGTTCGCATGGGGAGCCTTCAATCTTCATAAATGAATCATAAGGAAAAACAGGGTGGCACCACCACCTATTTTTAAAACGCATCATCAATTCCAAAAATTTGAACAATCCAGGAACAAAATTGTAGATGACTTATTTTCTACTTGCAAGGTTGGTAGTCAACCCAATACAATTTCTCCACCTAAGCCTTTCCTTCCACTATTGGCACTCGAGGACACATGTCACAATCTTGCTATGTCATTGTGCATAAACATCAAGCAAATCCTACATGTGACATAGTGACCATCATTGATCTACTTCTGATCTGATGATGTATATTTTACAAAACTTTTGGTGGGTCCTCTTATCTTTCTATTTAGTTGCCATGTCACATGTGCTAAAAAATGAACAATTTCACAATGACTTGGTGATTGTCATTGATGTATCTTTGATTTGACGGCATACAAACAACATGTTTCCTACTTATGAGTGCAAATCCACATGGCTCATGACACAACAATCACTTTGACATGCTGACAAGGCATTTATATTAATTAAATTTTTGGTGCTGCCTTTTAAACTTAGGTTCCACCATGTTTTGTCTTCATAGAAAGGTGGTGTATCATTACTGGTATGAACTAAGAGTTTTCCAATCATGACATAGTGACCACCATATTCTTTGATGGAATCTAGCCATATGAAATGCACATGTTCACATTGTTGTTATTATATTCAATACTCCTAACATTCCATGATGATCACATGGCTTCACTAATAATGAAACATTTTTTGGCACCTATTATATGTGTCAATTCCACCTTATTTACTTTTTCAGGAAGGCACTATGTCATTACTGGCCAAAATGATGAATTTCCTAGTCATGACATAGTGACCACTATGATTTTGTAGAAAACCACCACGTTGAAAAGGAAAATAACATGTTCCTATTTTAGTTCCACCTTTACTACACCTAACACATCCAACAACCCACCATGCTGGTAGAGTTCAATTACAATAGGCAAGATCTTGGCACCATATCCACTTTTGGGCCTGTCGTGTTTTACTTAGGTAGGAGGTTGTCATCTCACTACCAATTAAACCCTTCCATTTTTTGATCACAACATGGTGACCACCATTGATTTTAGAAGATCCAACAGCTCGGGTGAAACACATTAAAATTATATTAAATATCAACTAGGTCCCACGTGTAACACTATACTTGGTCACTATGTCACATGAGATAAAGTGACAAAAAAAATTCATCGCAATATAACAACCACTGTAGATCTTTAAAAGATCTAGCAATGCGAGATTTTTCAGGGGATTATGGAGTCAAAAAAAAATCTTAAAGGGTTCCCACAAATTATAAGCTTTTCAAAATGATTTTCTCCCACTCAACCAAGAGGTGACAATCATATGGTCTAAAGGGCTTGCTTAGGGCAAAAATCTTGTTTTGGTAAAACCAAACCCTAATTTTACAAAACTTGTGTAGATCTACTTGATTTTCATACATATTTTAGAAAAAAATTACACTATAAAAAATCAAACCATCAATATGTACTACATACTATAATTTTCCAATTATTGATCTATATGTGGTCTAATCTACTTCTTTGGAATCATCATTTTTGGAGAGCTTATGTCTAGTAGACATAGGGTTTCCAACTAGTCTTGAATCTTCCATTCCAAAATTCTTTAGTATCTCCTTGATACACTTAGATTGAGTGATGTAGATACCATTTTTGTTCTGTTGTATTTGCAACCCAAAAAATAATTTTATCTCACCAAACATGGACATCTCAAATTATTTACTCATTTCTTCTAAAAATGTTTTGTACAAGTCATTATTTCCTATAAATAGAGTATCATCAACAAATATTTTTGCCAAAACAATTTTTTTGTCTAGTCATTCTTTGATATACAAACTACTATTATCTTTTGTTCTTTGAAAGTCAATTTATACCAAGTAATTATGAATTCTTTCATACTAAGCTCTGGGAGCTCGCTTGAGACTATATAATGCTTTGTGTAACTTACAAACCATGTCTCTTTTGCTAGGATCTACAAAACCTTCTGGTTGTTCAATGTAGACTTCCTCATCAAAAGTTCCATTCAAGAATACAGTTTTAACATCCATTTGATATACTTTAAATCCTCTATGTACTGCATATGCTAGTAAAGTTCTAACACCTTCCACTCTTGCTACAGGAGCAAAAGTCTCACCATAATCAATACTTTCTTCTTGAGAATAGCCTTGGCACACCAATCTTGCCTTATTTCTTGTAACTTTTCCATCTTCATTTATCTTATTTCTGAATACCCACTTTGTACCAATTACATTTTTATATTTGGGTCTAGGAACAAGGGTCCAAGTTTTGTTCTTTTCTATCTATTCTATCTCTTCATTCATTTCTTCAATCCAACTTTCATTATCTAGAGCATCTTTAACATTTCTAGGTTCAAATTCAACAAGTAAAGATGTACCTTTTAATTTTCTTCTTGTCATTGTTTCATTAGATTTGTCTCCAATGATCTAATTAGGTGCATGATGCCTTATGATGTATCTTGCTAACACAAGCTCTTTGGGATTTGAATGGGTTTCACTTTCTTCATTATGGACTTCAGTTTCAAGCTCACGTCCTTTTGTCTATGACTCAGGTTCATCAGACTTGGTTTGAACTAGCTTAGTAGTCTCTAACTATGACTCAGGTCCTTTAGACTGTGACTTGGGTTACACTATCTACAACTCGGTAACTATTGGAGATTTTTGGCACTTAGGAGATGAAGCTTCCTTTTTTTGAGATAGGTTTCTTAGGATATCAAGTTCATAGTAAACAAATCTTTTGAAATCCTCTAGCTCCTTGTTGCTTTCTTATTCACTCTTTTCTACAAACTCATCAATTCTAACACATGCACTTTCTATAATTTATGAGTAGACAAATTCAAACATTTGTATGCTTTACTTCTGTAGGAGTATCCTAGAAATATGCCTTCATAACCTTTTACATCAGATTTTCCTTTTCTATCTACTCTTTCAAGATATAACATTTGCTGCCAAATGCTTTCAAGTAACTTACATTAGGTTTGTAGCCATACCATAGTTGATAAGGAGTTTTGTTTGAATCTTTCTTCAACTATAATTTGTTTAAGGTATGAACTACGGTGTTGATAGCTTCCTTCTAGTATTTGAGACAACATCTTTTTCAATCATCAAGGTTCTTGCACAATCCATGATATATCTATTTCTTCCTTCAGCTATATCATTCTATTGTTGTGTACCAGGGGCTAATACTTGTCTTTTAATTCTTCTTTCAATGCAAAAATTATTGAATTCATTAGAGATGAATTCACCACCTCTACTTGATCTTAAACATTTCAACTTCTTACTAGTTTCCTTTTCTAATTTTGCTAGATACCACTTGAACATTTGAAAAACTTCTAGTTTTTCTTTTAGATACATTACATTCATCATTCTAGAATAGTCATCAACACAAAGAATGAAAAAAAATTATCCACTATAACTCTCTACTCCAACAGGTCCACATGAGTCTGTATGAACAATTTCTAAGACATCTTCTAACTAACAGTTTTTTCTTTTGAAACTAGTCTTTCCCATCTTACCAATTTTGCAATTCTTACACAAACCCATATCAAGCTTCTTCAAACTAGAAATACATGTTATTCTTCTATTTTTTCTTATAGTAACTAGATTATCAAAGTTTACATGACATATCCTTTTGTGCCATAACCAACTTTCTTCTACTCGAGCAATAAACCATGAACAATCACTAAGAGCAAGATAAAATAGATTACCTTTTGTTTTCTTGTTAGATCCAACTAGATTTCCTTTTCCATCTAGTAGTTTGTCCTATCCACTCATGAATTCTACCTTGAATCCAATTTTATTCAACTATGGCACACTTGGTAGATTATTCTTTAGTCCTTCGACCCAATAAGCATTATCACATATAAGTTCTTTAGTCAATGAAATACATCCTTTTCCTTTTATGTTACATGATTCATTGTTTCCAAATCTTACACTACCTCCATCATAATATTCCATGTGCTCAAATTTTGTTTTGTCTCTAGTCATATGATGTGAACATCCACTGTCAATAATCCATATATCATTTTTTATAACATGAGAGATAAGTGCCATCTTATTTCCTTCATCGTGATATTTATCTTTTATGGCAATATATACCATTTCATCGTCACTCTTATCAGAATCTTTAGCTATAAAACAAAATTTCTTACCTTTTTCCTTATAGTTCTTGTAGTTCTTGGAATCCTTCTTGCCTTTGTGCTTATTGCTTTTCTTTTCATCTTTGATTTCCTTGTTTGGACACCTTACAACAATGTGACCAATTTCTTCACAATAAAAGTAGATCAAAGGAAATTTACCTTTATACTTTTCTCTACCTTTGGAATACTTCCTTGGAAGTAGGGCTTCAACAACATCAAGATCAATGTCTAAAATTTCTTCTAATTCTTCTTCTAAACTTCCTAATTGACTAGACTTTTATTTCTTACCCTTCTCTTTGAGTGAGAGTTTAGCCTTTAAAGAAGACTTAATAACTTTTAAACTAGGAACATAGTTATCAAGATTATCTAATTCAAAAGCTATCAATCTTCCAACTAGAGAATCCAAAAATATTTTATTATTTGGATCACATCTCATTTCTTGAATATTAGATACTCTAATTGCATAAATAGGAAGAAGAGTTATAAGTACCTTGCTTACAACTATTTTCTCTTCAATGTCTCCTCTAGATGCTTTGATTGCACTTACACTTTCTTTGATCCTTTCCACATATTTTGCAATATTCTACATATTTTGTGATATTCTCATCTTCTTTGATTTTCATCTAATAAAAAAGACCTCTTATAATTTCATCCTTAGCTCTTCTTACATTTTCATCTCTTCCATATATGTCTTTTAGTTTGATCTACATCTCATGAGTTGTCTTGCAGCCTTTCACTTCATCAAATTCAACATAACTAAGAGCTGATGCAATATCAATCATCATGATGTTATGATTCTTCTTTTTAGCAATGTCTTCAATTGATAATGTTCCCATGGGAGTCTTGTATTCAATATCAAGATATTTTCACCCAAATCACTGATGGTAGCCAAGTGTAACCTCATAAGTCATTGCCATGCTACAAAATCATTTATGTTTAGCATGAGGATCTCTCTTTTGTAAGATGTCCTAATCTTTAACTTAGGTCCTTGAAACCTTCTCTATAAGCACCAAAAGATTTAATTCCAATTTTTGGAAATATAAAAGGAATAACTAAGAGGGGAGGGTTAAATTAGTTACTACTAAAGTAAATCCCATATCCCTTAAATATCAGTACAAAATACAAACTAAAAAATTGAATACTATTGATGCTCAATAAACATACATAAAATGAAAACTTTAGATGTTATCTGTGATTACCATTACTTTAACTTAGTTTCAAACACATAAAAGAAAATAGCATGAACATATTTGACACCAAGATTTAACATGGAAACCCAATTTGGAAAAAACCACCAATTTTAATTAGTTACTATTTTCCCTCTTCTGAAGTGAGCCCTATTAGGAGAAAACCCTATTAAAGGTTACTAAACAAACTATAGGTGTGACCTTGTTAAAGAATTTAATCACCCTATTAAGAGTGGCCTTATTAGAGGTCTTGAGACAATTCAAAGGAACTACCACCTTGTTAGAGGATTTACAAATAGTTGTTAAGCCAACTTTATTAGGAGATTTAGATCACTGCTACAATGGTTAGAGAGAAACACTGAGATGACTTGATTTGAATGTAACTAAATTTTTTATTACAAATATCTATTCTAGCATGTACTTTATCCTTCCTAATCAAATATAGCTTTTCTTTTCCACAAGGATATTTTTCTTATCCTTCAAATTCACTTCCTCTCTTTATTTTCAATACATTCATAACATCTTCATACTTACACTTTTTTGAATCCACATCTTGACCTTATATACTTATATCTTTCATATTGTCAAGTTGGCTCATATGTGACTTAGAACAACTAATATTCATCACCTTAGTCAACTAGAACCAATAGATAAATCAATTAAGCTTAATATGCCAAAATAAGGAAATCTTTCGTTAGCTAACCCAGCTCGGTAGACACTAACTCAGAAATGATTTCTTGTGTTAAAAAAAAAAATCTCGGTTAACATTGCAAACTTGGGAAGATCCTTTGGCAATTGAGTGATCTTGGTTAGCACTGGTTCCATCCAGCTTTCCTTCATTAACTAAGTGAACTTAGCTAACACTCATTTTTTGTAGACTTCCCTTTGATGCCTAAGCGAACTTGGTAGACACTACCTTCTAAACTAGGCAACCACAGGAATGCTCAGTAGCCATAGAAAATTGTCTTCACTATCTGAGTGAGCTTAGCATATACTAACTAATAATGATATGATATTCGTGTAATATCAAAGACAACACATAATTAATTAGTTGTATCCAAAAAGGTTTACCATATCTTCTTTCAATCATGAAAATGCTCCACAAAACTTTGCTTCACAAAATTCTATGTAATAACATAATTTTCATCTTCTGCTATAGAATTAACTTTCTCTATAATAACAGTAACTCTTAATTCCTTCATAAAAATGTTAGATAAGTTCTAAATTTCAAGTGAGCTTAGATACCATCTAAAATTATCTTGATACACCCTTTCCCAACTTCACTACCTCTAGTTCAATCTCTAGATGAAGTTTTAGATTCTAGTGTTGTGAACAAACTTAATTCAACTTAGTTGAATCAAACTTGATTACTGACTTAGATCTTCCTATCTCATCATCTTCCAATTTTTCTTTTAAGATGTCTAATATGTTTACAAATGCCTCATTGAATTCTTCTCAAAGTTCACTGACTACATTTCTTTGTTCCTCATTATCTTTCTTAGTTCTGGATTTCCTTTCATGGTTCCTTCTATCATTTTTGACATTTCTTCCATTGTTTCTTCTATTTCTTCTATATCTTCCATTTTTCCTTCCATCTCTAAAGTTTCTGTCCATTCTACAATACTTTCTTGTATACACAAAGTTGTTGGATAACTGATATACTAGAATTTTGCTTCTAGGATTTTCTTGATCATTAGGTGCATGAAAATTTTGAGCTATGTGTCTGAAGTTGTTACACTTATAACACATGATCTATCTTCATAAGGTCTTCCTTCTCTTGATGTCCTTTTATTAGATCATTTTTTTATCTACAACGTTAGTATTTCTAGACATTCTACTTTTCCTTCTATCATTATCATATTTAGGTTTCCTATAATCAATTACTTTATGACCCTTACTATGAAAATTATGAAAATAAAAATCCTTCACATGATTTAATTACTTTTTTTTACAATCTCTTTTCATATGACCTATTTCATTACATGAAAAATACTTACCTCTATATTCATACCTAGTTTCCTTAGGAGATTCCACTTTTTTTGGCTCATCCAATATCTCAACTTCTTTAGGTTTATCAAAAGATTTATTGGATTCAATCTTATCATCATATTTATCTTTTTCTTTATGATATTATATAATCTTAGGTTTCTTTGTAGACATGTTAAATAGATAACCAAGACTAGTCTTATCATAAGTAGGTCTTTGTATTGACATTGAATCATCAAGCTTTTCATTACTAGAATAAAGCTTCTCAATTTTTTCCTTGCTTTCAATTAGTTCATCTTTCACAATAGTATTGTACTTATGAAATTCTTCATGATCTTCTTTCAATATTTTCACCAAACTTGCTCTAAGATTTGTATTCTCAGTCTTTAAATCAGATTCAACTTTTCCCGGATCACTCTTCAAAGTCAACTTTAGATTTGAAATCTTCAATTCATGCTTCAAGATCTTGTACTCTATCTTCAACTTTGAATAATCATCATCACTAGTTTTAGATTTAGTAGATCTAGGATTGGATTTGAGATGTTCAATCTTATCCGTCACTTATCTAATGTCTAATTTGGAGTCTTCATATATATCCTTCAACTTATCTCTTTCTTTAGTAAGGAGATCAATTTGTTCAAGTGCCTCTTCAAGGTTCTTCGTCAATTTTTCCATCTCTTTAGGGATTTTACTCATGTTCTTAAGCCTCTTCTGAGTAACTATGCTTTAATACCAATTATTAGAAATAAGAATTACTAAGAGGGGGGTGGGGGTGAATCAATAATTTAAAAAGTTTAGTCACCAACTAAATATTATTTATTACTTTGAACCATACATAAGAAAGTAATAAAATAATGTTGAATAGTAATAGTAACCATTCATAAAGATAACTCATAACACCATATTTTGTTAACTAGGGAAAACCTTAATGGGGATGATAACCACTAGATGATATACTGATATATATGTTCCTTTTTAGAGGATGGACCATGTTAGGATTCAATGAGAAAATTAAGTATAAAGAGTCCCTGTTAGGAGACTCTGAATCCCTATTAGGAGATTCCAACCCTATTAGGAGTTGTGCCAACCTTGCTAGGAGTTGTAGTCCAATAGATGCAAGATGAGCCCACTGCCTAAACATGACCTTCCAATTATAATAAGAGCTCACTCCACAAATAAGTAATTAGAATTCTATTATATAGGTATTGTAACTTATTTCTTGACTAATCTCTAATCTTCAGCTCAATCTCAGATCACAAAAATAGCTGCTCAAACTTCACATATATCACTTTCATAAAAAGTTTGCATATCACAATTCTTTTAGAACTTACACTTTCTCTTTGCAAGACAACCTTTGCATAAATACCATGCCTTTTCACAAATTTCTCCTAGGTCAGCTAAGACCACAATATAATTTTCCAACTTAGACTAAACATCTAGGATGTCGGCCCTAATTGGTAATGTAATTGTTTTGTAAACAAAATAATTCCTTCCTTTAATTTTGTTGCCTTGTTTCACTAGTAAAACATGAATAACACTTTTTTGTAGAGTTTATATTGACTTCTAAGGTTATAAACATCATTATAAACATGTATAAAATCTCTATCTAACTTTGCAATTCATAATACGATGTGAGTAACAAGTTACATACAAAACAATACATTGTTGTAAACCAAATTCATACTTAGACAATTTTCTGAGTACCAAAAGCTAAGTATTTTTATTTCCAAGGTTTCCTATAAGCATGCACATCATATGTTTCCATGAATGAAAAAAATTACATATCTTCATTAGAAAATTTTCAACAATAGTACCTCTCAAATATCAAAGTATCCATTTGATAGGTCTCGAATGTTCCATACCTGGATTACTCATATACCTGCTAACAATTCCCATTACATGAGCAATATCTGGCCGTGTGCATACAATTGCATACATCAGACTACCAACTATTGATGAATACAAGATGTTAGACATTTTATCTACCTCTTCTTGTACCTTTGGATAAATTTCCTTAGTCAATCTGAAATGACTAGCTAAAGATGTACTTATTGCTTTTGCATCATATATATTAAATATTTTCAACACCTTTATATACTTACTTTGGAAAAAATTCAAGGTTCTATTTTTCCTATCCCATGTGATCATCATATCAAGGATTTTCTTAGCAATACCCAAATCCTTCATAGAAAATGACCTTGCTAATTTCTATTTAAGTTCATTTATCTTTTGCATATTAGTCCCAGCAACAAGCATGTCATTAACATAGAGTAATACAATAATGCAACCCCCATTATCCAATCTCTTAAAATATACATAGTGATTAGAATGGCATCTATGGTAACCTTGTTCAACCATGAAACTATGAAATCTTAAATACCATTGCCAAGGTGCCTGCATTAGGCCATACAAACTCTTTCTTAACCTACACACCAAATTCTCCTTACCCTTGATCACATATCCCTCTGGTTGCTACATGTAAATTTCCACCTCCAAATCTCCATCAAGAGAGGTTGTTTTCACATCTAGCTAGTCAAGATGCAAGTCCTCTATAGAAAAAATATTTAGTACAATTCTAATTGAAGACATTTTTACAACATGAGAGAATATTTCATCAAAATCTATACCCGTTTTCTATGCAAAACCTTTTACCACAAGCATGGCTTTATATCATTTCTTTCCTCCATCTTCCTCCTTCATCCTATAAACCTATTTGTTAGGAAATAATCTTTTTCCTTTAGGTAAAGGGACTAAGTCCCAAGTCTTAATTTTTAATAAAGATTCCATCTCCTCTTTCATGACTAGTTTCCACTGTTGTCTAGAATCTACCTATATTGCCTTTTTATACACCTCTAGTTCACTAGAATTAGTCAATAAAATAGAGTATAAAGAATGAGAAAACCTTTCAGGAGGTCTACTCGACTGAGTAGAAAATCTAACACTTACAGGAGTTTGTGGGATAACCTATTGTTGATGAGCATCAAGTACCAGTAGTATATCTTTTTCAAGAGTCTTATCCAAAACCACATAGTCTTCTTTGACTTGTTCATGCTTCTTTCCCTACAATTGTTCTTTGTACATGACTTTCTCATTGAATATAACATCTCTACTTCTATTTATTTTCAAATTTTCAAAATCTCATAACTAATAACCATAGTCATCTATTCCATATCCAATGAAGGTGCATTTATGAGATTTAGCATCAAGCTTGGTTTTATTTTCTTTATCAACATGGACAAAAGATTCACAACTAGAAGTTTTCAAAAATGAATAATTTACCTTTTTACAAGTCCATGCTTCCTTTGGAATACTGCCATCCAAAGGAGTTGAAGGTTCTTTCTTTATCAAATAGACATTAGTGTTTACAACAGCTTCCCAAAAATGAAGTAGGAGTCCACCACACAATCTCATGCCCCTTTCACATTCCATGATTGTCCTATTCATCCTCTTGAACACACAATTTTCTTGTGGAGTTCTTGGAATAGTCATTTTCCTTCTGATTCCATTAACATAATAGTAATATTTAAAGGACTTGTTGCAATACTCACCTCCATTATCTAATCTGAGTCACTTTAGCTTCTTTCCTATCTCATTTTCAAGCAAAGATTTCCATTTCTTGAAAGTTTCAAATACATCAGATTTTTACTTCATAAAATGCACCCATGTCTTCTGAGTTGAGTCATCAATGAATATAACATAGTAATGAGAGCACCAAGAGATGACACCCGAGTCAATCCCCACTCATCCGAGTACACTAGCTCCAACTTCTCACTCTTCTTCTCTTTTCTAACTTTGAGAACTTTGACTATTTTCTATTTACCATAAACACAATTATTACAGAACTCTAAATCATTATTTTCAACCCTAGCAACAAATTCCTAGAGTGAAGGATTTTCATCCCTTTCTCACTCATGTGCCCAAGCCTATGGTGCCACACAACTAAATATGTTTTTGCAACATTTACAGTAGCTTTTGTTGCATTATCAATATAAGTAGAAACTTTAGTGGAATAATTGTTCCCAATACACAAGTACAATGTTTCAACCTATGCACCTTTAGCTACTACTAATGAACCTTTAGTTACCTTCTAGACATTGTTTGTAAACATGACTACACAACCTTCACTGCCCAGTTATCCTACAAAAATTACATTTCTTCTTAAACTAGGGACATGCCTTACCTCATGCAGCATCCAATCATTTATGTTTGGCAACTTGATCTTTAGTTTTCCTTTTCCAACAATAGGACAAGGCTCATCATCACCCAAATATACCTGTCCAAAATCATCTTGAACATAATCTTGAAAATATTTCCTATGGGGTGTAACATGGAACGAGGCCCCAGAATCTATTACCCAAGAATCATTAACATTATCTAAACATAATATTAAAGCATCTTGTAAAACATTAATTACAACATTAACTTCCTTACTATCATCTTCATTTCCATCTCCTTGTTTGTTTTTCTGAGACCAACAATATTTCTTCAGGACACTAGGTTTTCCATAGTACGAACAATCTTTCTATGCTTTAGACTAAGAACATCCTTTCTTTGACTTCCCTTGTGACTTTTTATGTGAAGTAACTTTTCCTCTTTGACTTGTTCTTCCTCTATTCTCCACATTCAATGTAGAACTTGATGAGGTTGAAGTTTCACATGGGCTTTTCCATTGCATTTCCTTGCTTAGGATAACACCAACAACTTCATCAAATTTCAAAGTATTTAAACTAGAGACAAAGTTATTTATAGCCATAACCAAGCTATTCTAGCTTTCTAACAAAGAACATAAAACTAGAAGAGGCCTAATCTCTTCATCAGATGAAATTTGTATAGATGAAAATTGACTGGTGATTGTGTTAAACTCATTTAAATGATCCTCTATAGATCCTCCCTCACCCATTTTCATATTAAATAAACACTTCATAAGACATACCTTATTAGAAGCTAAGGGTTTCTAGTATAACTTAGCCATTGTCTCCATAAACTCTACAGTCATTTTTTCCTTTGATATATTGAATGTTACAGATGGTGCAAGGAATAATCAAATAGATCACAATGCCTTCATATTTGAGATCTCCCAATCTTCATCTATGATCATTCCTTGTCTCTTAGCTTTCCCTTCTAATGGCTTCCATAGATCCTTCTGATACAAATAATCTTCCATCTACATTTTCCATAACTGAAAATTTTGGCCATTTAATTTTTCAATCTTGAATTTGGAATCCCTCATTACTCCCACTCAAATTTGAAAGTCTTATCAATCTATAGCAAAAAACCTCACTCTAATACCAATTGTTAGGATCCACAATCCCTAACCCTAAGCTATCTTATATAATTTATTCTCACTTTAGGGTTACAATATGCCTATCTAAATAAGGCACAATAAAATAGGAGTGAAACTTTTTTCAGGGCAATACCTCAAAACCCAAAGAATTTTGAAGTATGTATAGTACTTCTCTAATCAGTCACCACAAACTAACACACAGTGGGCCATACTATACCCTTAATTGGCAATGCAAAATCAACAAATCAAGTTTATGTCAACTTAACGTGCAATTTTGAACTAGTCATGAAGTTTATATTAAAAACTTGTAGTAATTGAATCTATAGGAAATTGAATGCAATTTCTATACTACTAGGCCTTATCTAAAAATAATTTAATCTGATTAGTCAAAATTCATATTTTAATACAATGTTACAAAAATTTCAAGAAAAAAATAAGACGTAGGTGTATGTTTGACCAATTTAGTCATAATAAATAATAAGATTTTTTAATAAGATTTTAGATATCTAAAGTAGACTCATGCCTAGATGTGACACATATATTTTTTGTATTTTTATTCCAAATAAATAATTAATTATGAATTTTATGCTATGACGTAATCAAGAAAAAAAGGCTTGTGTTTGACCACCTTAACTAACTCAAGGAATTATGAAATCTATTTTTATTTATTTTTATTTGTATTAGGTGAAACATAGAATGTGACACATCCTTCAGATTTCAAAAATGTCTTACAGTTTGAAAGTTATAGTTATTTTTCAATTAGTATGTAAATCAACATCTTGTAGGTGTATCTTCATTTTAAAATAAGTAATAAATACTTACCAGACTAATATCTTGTTAATAATTATAACACCAAAAATATGAGAATGTACTCTACAAAACCTTTTCATTTCAGTGAATTCCATTAGATTAGAAGTCATCAAATACGTCACTGAAGTTTAGAACACCCCTAAACACTACAAATTCACATTTTTTTAGTTGACCAAGGAGGCTTGGTAATTACCAAGCCTGATCAGATACCCAATATATCAGGTATCTGATATATTGGATACCCAATATCCTCCCCCCCAAATATGTAAATGAATGACATAAAAAATGGAGGATGGGGATTGAAAGTTGAGGAAGGGTCATGATTATCCCCTCCATGATCCATGTGATGTCCAAGTCAAGTGTGTTTTTTATTTCTATGATCCCTGTGATTAAAAATTATGATATTTAATATATACATAGTTTATATATTATATATATTATAATATAGCATATTATATTATCATATATTTTATTATACAAAGTATAACATATTATATTATATAGTATATAGGATATTAAAGCCATATTATAAATAGGGACAAATGTGTTGAAAGGGGTCATAGGTTATCATATGACCCCTTTTGACACATGTGAACAAGCATAATGTGTTCCTAGAGGTCCTACAACCCTTAGGGACATATGTAATAATTAAATGTGTCAAAAGGGGTCATAAGATATCCTATAACCCTTTTTAACACATATGAACAAGTGTATTGTGTCCCTAGGGGTCCTAGGACCCCTAGGAACACATGTCATTATCAAATGCATCAGAAGGAGTCATAAGTAATCCTATAACCCCTTGCAACCCATATCAATAAACTTGCAATGTGTTCCTAGGGGTCCTAGGACCCCTAGGGACACATGTCAACATCAAATGTGTCAGAAAGGGTCATAGGTTATCTTATGAGCCCTTTTAACCCATATGAACAAGCACAATGTGTCCCTAAGGGTTCTAGGACCCCTAGGGACACATGTCATCATCAAATGTGTCAAAAGGGTTCATATGTTATCCTATGACCCCTTTTGAAGCATATGAAAAAGTGCAATGTATCCCTAAGGTTCCTAAGACCCCTAGGGACACTTGTCATCATCAAATGTGTCAGAAGGGGTAATAGGTTATCTTATGACCCCTTTCCACCCATACGAAAAAGTTCAATGTGTCCCTAGGGTTTGTAGGACCCTTAGGGACAAAAGACATCATCAAATGTGTCGAAAGCAGTCATAGGTTATCCTATAAACCTTTTTGACCCATATGAACAAGCTCAATATGTCCCTAGGGTCCTAGGACCCCTAGGACACATGTCAACATCAAATGTGTCGAAAGGGGTTGATACTTATCCCCACCATGATCCATGTAATGTCCAAGTCAAGTGTATTTTTTATTACTATGATTCATGTGATTACAAATTATGATATTTAATATATATATGTTTTATAAGATATATATTTATAATATATTATATTAGACATAGTATAGCATATTATATTATAATATATTATAATATATTTTATTATAATATATTATGTTATATTGTATTATAATATATCATAGTATAATATATTATATTTTAATATATTATACTAAATTTTAGAATATTTTTAATAATATATTATATATAGGGACAAATGTGTTGAAAGGGATCATAGGTTATCTTATGACCCATTTTGACACATATGAACAAGCACAATTTGTCCCTAGGGATCCTACAACCCCTAGGAACACATGTCACCATCAAATGTGTCAGAACAGGTGATACATTATCCTGTCACCCCTTTCCACACATACAAAAAATACAATGTATCAAAAAATACACTCAAGAATTAGACATCACATGGATCATGGAGGTGATAATCATAACCCTTCATCAACTTTCAATCTTCACCCTCATTTTTTCATGTGATCCATTTACATATGTTTGGGTGGGATATATCAGATACAAACAACATTCAAAAATTTGTTAGACTTATGGGCAGCTATCAGGTATCTAGTATATCAAATACCTGATATGCCAAGGTAACTTCTTTAAGCATTGGTATTAGGATTGGAGGATAAAAGTCACACAAAATTTCAAAGCACAATTGGACTAGATTTGTTCACATTGCTAGTTTTTTGATCCACCATGATCCTACATGTACCCTCATAATTTATAATTACAATGAGAAAAAAATCAGAGATTTCTGTTAAAAAACCTAATTTTAAATAAACATAATACAAAAACCAAAAATTTGAACTTACCTTTAATGTAAATGGTGGATTTAAAGTAAATCATGGATTAAAAGTAATGGTTGATTGAAGCTAAATGTCGATCTCTTACCCATAATCAAATCATATACATGAAAGGAGGAACATTCACATGCAAATAAACAATGAAAAATGATGTTTGGGTTTTTGAGCTTTTATTTTCTACGCATAGGTATCAACTACCTCATATGACATTGGACACTCAATAAGGTAAGTTATTACCTTCTTGCTTTGGTATTAGGATAGGTGGGAAAACAAGTCAAAATGGATATTCACACACTTTTAGATGTTCTAAAACTACAAATTTTTCATATCACAACTTTTTGACACACCATGATCCTACACATACCCACAATCAATTCCTTTAAGAATAAAAAAATGTTATTCTACCAAACTGTTGCAATTGTTGCAAATCAATATTTTCCATCCAACTAGAACAAGAAGTAAAAAAAGGTGACATGTACTTTATGCTTTTAATTGGTGCTTTTTAGAATGACTTGAGTTACTTTCTTGAAAGAAAAATTAGAATCTCTATTAAAGTTTAAAGTATTCAAGTTTATGGTTAAAAATGAAACAAATTTAAGACTTGAATGATTAAGGGATAATAAAGGAGGAGGACATACATTTCAATAGGTTAAAACTTTATACAAGGAGGTACTTGTCTACTCTAGAATACCATAGTCTAATGGTGTGGTTGAGAGGAAGAATAAAATAACTAAGGGAGCCACTAGAAAAATGATGTTGTAGAAGCACCTCTCCTAGTCCAAGGGTGATTAGGGATCACTTTAACATTTTTAATTTTGATTGTAATAAATCCTTTTAAAGGATAAGGATTTTATCCTCACTCTCCTTAATAAGATCATAATGACCAAATTGTATGTAAAATCCCTAATTGGGCAACTATGGTCAAACTAGGTGAATCCCTCCAAACCATGTCAAATAGAGGGAGATGGTGTATTTGGGGCCAAAAAGGTCCTTTTTGAAAAAAATTAAGGGTTTTGAGTCACTTTCATGTGACAAACATAAAAAATACATGAAGGTGTAAAAAGTTGCTCAAGCTACAAAAATTTTGAATGCAACTCTTACAACTTTCTTGCCAACTTTGATTGTTGTAACTCAATGATAAAATAATTACTTTTAGTGTTAGATCTATGGGAGAAAGTATGTTTAAGTCCTATTGAATCAATTTGCGATGTGATGGTAAAGTTTTGGATGAATTTTAAGGTGTTTCTTTGTTGAATATTGTGTTTTAATGTATTTCTCATTGTTAACTAGAATTGTATGGATTCAATTTAATTGGGCCACATAATCCATGCCCTTGGACACTTAGTTTTATGAGATATATTTCATCTATGGGAGAAAGTATGTTTAAGTCCTATTGAGTCAATTTGCGATGTGATGGTAAAGTTTTGGATGAATTTTAAGGTGTTTCTTTGTTGAATATTGTGTTTTAATGTATTTCTCATTGTTAACTAGAATTGTATGGATTCAATTTAATTGGGCCACATAATCCATGGCCTTGGACACTTAGTTTTATGAGATATATTTCATCTAAAATTTATTTAAATTCATTTAGTGTTAATTGAAAAGAGTTCCACAAGTTTTGTAGAGAAGCATTCTGTAAACGAGTCAAACTGAGGGTTTTTGGATTCTAATGACCCTAACATAACATTCCATTATTGGATCAATCCAATCTCTTGGGGGATGTTAGGGTATTTTTTTAAATATAAGATGTTGTTTTCAATTATGGGTTAAAATAGATTTTTTTTAGGGGACCTAACACCCCAACAATGATTACATAATATTCAAAAAAGTTAACTAGTTTAAATAGTGTGCACCATGTCTATTTGTTTGTGTGTGTGTGTGTGTGTGTGTGTGTGTGTGTATATATGTGTGTATATATATATATATATGTATATATATATATATATATATGTATATATATATGTATGTATATATATATATGTATATATATATGTATGTATATATATATGTATATATATGTATATATATATGTATATATATGTATATATATGTATGTATATATATGTACATATATGTATGTATATATATGTACATACATATACATACATATATATACATATATATACATATATATATGTATATATATATATATATATATATATATATATATATATATGTATATGTATGTACATATATATACATACATATATGTACATATATATACATATATATATGTATATATCTATGTATATATATGTATGTATATATATATGTACATATATATGCACATATATATATACATACATATATATACATATATATATATGTATATACGTATACATGCATGCATGCATACATACATACATACATGTATATAGAAAGCCCTCAAGATGGAAAACAAGCTACTAAAAAATAGAGCATATGAAAATCCCTTAGGTTGCAAGTGCAGTGTCAGATGAGGGAGGATCTTGATCATGAGAACCCCATACATTAGCAAGGTTAGTGGGTGGCTCAAGATGAGCCCATTGATCAACAACATAAGTAGAATCTTTATCTTTGTCTCCCTCTAACCTGGGAGTGGAAATCTCCAAGTCCAACCAATAGAAGGTTCACTTTGGATCCTTGCTAAAGGGGGGCCACACAAAATTAGGAGCAATAGAAGAAGCCACTAGGGACTAGCCAAAGCCCTTCCTCTAAGGAGGTGAGGCAGAGTAGTAGTGACTACCAAAACCACCATTGGGAGAGTAGCATAGAGGCTATGACTTGGAGGTATGCGAGTATAGAGAAAAAGAGCTAAGGCCCCATTGATAGTCATGAGGTAATGTACGGTCTCTAGAGATAGTATCATTTGATGCTTGGTCACCATATAGGGAGCATTCCCTGAATGAGTGAGAAGCTCCTAGAGATGGGCCACCTCTAGCAGCACCTTGTTAGTACTTGAATCTGCATCATTACATTGTTACATATACAAGATTTGTTTGACATAGAGACATTTATATCAAGAAAGGTATGAGAAAATAAGACTACATTTCAATCTTTCTAGATAGTTAGAAAAATCTCCATTCTGAAAGCACGTTAGATCTAGGAACATTTAAAGGGGATGCTAAGTGAATCCCTCAGAATAACCATATTCAAAGAAAAGGCTTTTGGTTGGAAAGGCTTGAAGAAGTCATGAATCCAGTGCTAGTATTGCTAGGCACACCTCAGGAATTAGAAAATATGTAGAAATTTTTTTGGTTTCCCAGAAAAAGGACATCTAGGGTCTGAAACTCTCAAATGCCTAAGCAGAGAGCCTAAAGGAAACCATTAAAAGAAGATGCACTAAGAAAAGTGCACAATTTTTGGCTTACTAATGGTTTTCTAAATAGTGATAAAACTAAGACTACAAGTCTTCTAAGAGGAATGAAAATGCTAACATTGGTTGAGCACGTCAACCATAGGCAAGTGGGGAACCAACCACCAATAACCCAACTTAGGTTTGTACCAATTCCAATCCTTCCATCAAGGTCTAGATGACTACATAGCAAGCTTGTGTAGCATATGGGAAGGCAACACAAAAACTAGAAGATCAAATGTATGTCAATCTAGACAGGAAAGCTAGAACTCCACCTACATGTCCTCCTACAAGAAAAGGCTCATGGTGAATCTAGAAAATAAGTCCTTTGGGGGTCTTGATGCCACATTTGAAAAACTACAGAGCATTGATTCCTTGCACTTTAGCTAGGGGAACCCCTTGAATAGAAAACAAGGGGGCCACCAGAGACTATGTTGATTCATAGAGAGCCCATCTCCAACCCAATGGATCCATGGTTTCATAGATTCCCAAGCTTTGCAAATTCTCTTAGCCACAAAGGTACCCTAGATTTCTATAGGTTCAAAGATAACTAGAAGGGTTTGAAAGTCAATCCCCTTTCAAGAAGGTTGGTTAACCAAAAACCCTATAGAAATGCAATCTCACAAAAGAATTTTCCAAGCCTCATTGCTAGTGAGAGCTTGAATGAGCCACTTGGAATAGAGAGAAACACCCTTCTTTTAAGTAGAAAGAAACCCTAACCATCCAAAATCTTTAGGAAAACAAGAAAAATTCCACACTACCATGTGGAAGTCGTGGTGAGAAGCATCTAAAGTCCAAAGAAAATCATGCAACAGATGCTCAAGCTTTAGATAAGATGCCTTTGAAGGAGCCTAGAAAGAGGAATAGTACACGTGTAGAAGCCAATGCCTTAGAGGAAATTTAAAATTTTCCAGCTAAGAAGAGTGATTTATTTATCCAGCATACCAATTTCTTCTCAATCTTGGCCAAGTATTCATTCCAAAGCTATATAGGGGAAGCTTTAAAGGAAAAGGGGATACCAAGAAAGAAAGAAAAAATTGTGATGCACCCATTTCCATTAGCAATGAGTGAGCCATGACATGTTAGGTAGGAAGGAGTGTCAGTAGTAGAGAGTCTTGTGCCATTGAATGGTTGAGCTAGAGGCTAAGTAGAAGGTGTCTAGGAATCGCAAGGTGTTGGAAAGATTGTCCTCATCCTCAATGAGGGTGAGGAAGGAATCATCCACAAACTGGTAATTGAGTAGTTGGTTAGAAGAATTAAGAAGACTAATCCCATGCACACAACCCACTAAAATGGAATTAACAAGCAAGTAGCCAAACCCTTCCTTAGCTAGAACATAGAGAGAGGGTGCAAGAGGGCACCCATGGTGAATAGGCTTGAAGATCCCAAAGGAATTAGGTTGTTTCCCATTGATGGTGACATATTTAGAGGTGTCCCTAAAGAGTATTTTCATAGATTAAAGGAAAACAAGACCAAACCCTAAAGCTTGCAACATGGCTAGAGTGAAGGACCATTCAATCTAGTCATAAGCTTTGGTAAAATCAATCTTGAGGAACAAGGCATGTTGTTTGGACGGACAAGTCCACTCCATACACTCCTAGACTATGATGAGTTTATCTAGAATATACCTAGATTTAATAAATCTAGTTTGTTTAGGGTGCATAATTTGCAACAAGAGATGTTAAATCTTGAGGGAGAGCACCTTAGTGATGATCCTATCAGAGACATTCAAAAGCGTGATGGATCTCCAATTACAAATATCCTCTGGAGCACCAACTTTAGCTATAAAAATGATGTTTCCTTTTTTAATTATGCTCCTTAAGGGATATGAAAGAAAAGATTCAAGATAGACTTTGTGCAAATCAGGGCCTATTTCTTCCCAAAATGGTTTATAAAATTAATAGGGGAAGCCATCACATCTAGGGGCTTTATCATCTTCCATGGAAGAAAACCCCTCTTTAAGATCAACAAGCATAACCTTTTGCTCAAAAAAGGCATACTGCTTTGGTGCAAGTTTGTTAGGAGTAATAGAAATGCAAGATTGTAAGGCTTGCTTGCATGAAACAAAAGAACCCTACACAATGAAAATTTTCTCGTGATACCACACAAAAGCCTCTAGAATATCAAGAAGCTATCACAAAGTTTTTTTACCTTCCTTGATTATCTTTATGGCAATAGCAATGTGATGAGCTCAAAGATCATGAAAAAATTCTTTTGAAGCCTGATCACGAACCTCCAACTAGTAGAAACGAGCCTTGATATAAGCTCCCTAAGAAACACAGCTCACTACGACCTTCTTCTAATGATAGAGGTGGGAAAGCTAGGTCTCCAAGTTTGTATCAAAGGGATTCATGGCAAGGGTTTTAGAGGCCATATAGAGATATTTATTAGTGGCCTCATAAGATCTACAATAGTACTTAGCCAACTTCCTATCATAAATGTAAAGAAATCTCACAATGTTAGTGATGACATCATTTCACCATTGAATCCACCCAACATGAGTGTGGAGTCAAGGCTCAATATTCTAAATGTGTAAGATATAAGAAGAGGTGGGTGCATGGTTTAAAGAGGCAAAGGTGCATGGAATCACTTCCTGCACTAATCTTGAGAGGATGATTATGCAACTTCTACTAACTATTATAGAGATTTCAATGGACAAATAAATATACATAAATGAAATATCACAATAAACACACAACATAGTAATTGTTGAAAATATAGATGAAGTAACTGAGAGGGGAGGGGTGAATCAATTACCACAAAATTTAATTGCAAAATAAATCCCTTAGATGTCTTTACTTACTACTGAAACTCGGTAAACAGTGCAGGAATACTATAACTAATTACTGATTATTTAGCATTCATTAATATGCTTGCAAAGATTAAAATAAATGAACACAAGAGACACCAGATTTAACGTGGAAACCCAATATGGGAAAAACCATCAAGTAACTAGTCACCAATTTTCGCTCTTCTGAAGTGAGCCCTGTTAGGAGCCAACCCTATTAAAGGTTTACAAAACACACTATTAGGTGTGACCTTGTTAGAGGATTTAATCACCCTATTAGGAGTGGCCTGGTTAGAGGTCTTGAGAACAATTCAATTGAACTCTTACCTTGTTACAGGATTTACAAAATGGCTATTAAACCAACTCTGTTAAGAGATTCTAGATTCAATGTTACAATGATTAGAAAGCAACAATGAGGTGACCTGAATGATATGCAACTTATCTTTTTCTGATTATAGATCTCTTTTCTACTTTACTGAATCCTTATTGATCGAATACAACTTTGCAGATCCTCTAGGATATCTAATCCTTCATTATAATTCACTCAATATTCGCTTATCTCATCTTTATCTATGTATTCACTCTCACACCGATTCACAACTTGAGCATCTATATATATACCTTTCAGTTTATCAAGTTAGCTTAAATATAGGTTACAATAATTGAAAATCATTACATCAGTCGGCCACATGAAACAATTAAACTTAATATCAAAATAGTAAAATCCTTTATTGGCTGATCCAGCTTGGTAACAACCACTCTAGAATGGTTTTCTAGTGTCAACCAAATGAAGCTCGGTAAACACTATAAACCCTAGAAAAATCCTTTGGAGACTGACTGAGCTTTGTTAGCATTGACCTTCCTTTTCTGACCTTTGGAGCTCGGTAAAAGCTAACTTTTTGTCGCATTTCCTTTGATAATCGAGTGAGCTCGGTAGACACTGGTTTTTCTTTGTTAACCATGGGAGCTCGGTAGACATTAACTTTCCTTTGTTAACCTTGGGAGCTTGGTAGACATTAACTTTCCTTTGTTAACCTTGGGAGCTTGATATACATTAACTTTCCTTTGTTAACCTTGGAAGCTTTGTATTAACTTTCCTTTGTTAACCTTGGGAGCTCGGTAGACATTAACTTTCCTTTGTTAACCTTGGGAGCTTGGTATGCATTAGCTTTCCTTTGTTAACCTTGGGAGCTCGGTAGACTCTGTCTGATGACTGATATGACATTTGTGTAACATCAAAGACAATACACAATTAACAATTGTATCCAAAAATCTCCCTCTTTGGCATTGATGGCAATACAACATGTCATAGCAGAATGAAATTTGAAAACAAGTCTAACAAGTCTTTCTGTCAAGACAACTTTCTTTATTAGATAGAAAACTCTCCCTCTTTTAGTAATCTCCTTTTGTGAAGGAATTCCATAGCAAACTCTTCCTCTCAAATAAATTTCAGAAAGATATGACAGTAAAACTCTCCCTCTTTGACAACACATGCCAAAGACAACACAACTCAAATGGATTTTAATGTACCTTTAGTATTGATTCATATGCAATATTACCTGATTATACTGCATCAACTGATAGATCTTCAACTTGGTATGCATTGATGCATCACTAAAACTTTTTTTAGTGAACTTCAAATAGGGGAGTGACCCCTAACTTATCTCTTAGATACAAGAATGCATCCTTAGGTAATGGCTTTGTGAATATGTCAGCAATTTGTTCTTTTGTATGAATATATTCCAATCTGATCTCCTTGTCTTGCACCAATTCTCTGACAAAATGATATTTTATTGCAATGTGCTTGGTTTTGGAATGCATCATTGGATTCTTAGATATGTTGATTGCACTTGTATTGTCACAAATCATAACAACTAGTTCTTTGATTTCTACCTTCATGCCTCCTAACAACTATTTAAACCAAACAATATTAGAATAGTTTACTGATGCAGCAACATACTCTGCCTCTGCTATAGATTGAGATGTACAATTTTACTTTTTTCTTGTCCAAGAAACCAACCTCTTTCCAAGAAATAATGCTCCTCCACTTGTACTTTTTCTATCATCAAGGTTTCCTACCCAATCAGCATCAGTAAACACTTTCAAATCCAGATTACCTCCAAGTTTGTACCATAAACCATAATCTTTAGTTCCTTTCAAATATCTCATTATTCTTTTGATTGCCATCATGTGATTTTCTCTTGGTTTTGCTAAAAATCTTGCTACAATACCAACTGCAAGAGCAATATTTGGCCTGGTATGAACTACATATTGCAACTTTCCAATCATAGATCTATACAGTGTTTGATCTACTTCTTTTGATTCATCTTCCTTGGTAAGTTTTAATCTAGTACACATAGGAGTCCCAACTGGTTTACAGTCTTCCATACCAAACTTTTTCAATATCTCTTTGATGTATTTTGATTGAGTGATGTAGATACCATTTTTATTCTGCTAAATTTGAAGACCAACAAAGAATTTGATTTCACAAAACATGGACATTTCAAATTCCTTGTTCATTTGCTTTGAAAATTCTTTGCATAGATCACCATTCCCTGTGAAAATAGTATCATCTACAAATATTTTTGCCAAAATAATCTTATTATCTGGTCCTTCCTTTATATACAAGCTATTGTTGTCATTAGTTCTTTGAAAACCAATCTGAATAAGATAGTTATGCAATCTTTCATACCATGCTCTAGGGGCTTGTTTCAGACCATACAATGCCTTGTGTAATTTGCAGACCATGTTCTTGTTATCTGGATCAACAAAACCTTCAAGTTGTTCAATGTAAACCTCTTCATCCAATATACCATTAAGGAATTTTGACTTGACATCCATCTGATAAACTTTGAATCCTTTTTGTGCAGCATATGCTAGTAAGGTTCTGACTCCTTCCAATCTTGCAATAGGAGAAAAATTTTCTCCATAGTCTATTCCTTCTTCTTGAGCATAACCTTTGCATACTAGTCTTGCTTTGTTTCTTGATATCTTACCATCTTCATTCAACTTGTTTCTGAATACCCACTTAGTTCCAATCACATTTTTATCTTTAGGCCTAGCTACAAGAGTCCATGTCTTATTTTTCTCTATCTGTTCTATCTCTTCATTCGTAGCCTCAATCCAACTATCATTTCCCAATGCATCATTAATATTTCTAGGTTCAAAATTAGCAAGTAAACAAGTACCTTTCAATTTTCTTCTTTTCATAGTTCCTTAAGATTTGTCTCCAATGATATGATCTGCTGAATGATGTCTCCTAACATATTTTTCTAATACAGGTTCCTTTCCTTTTGAAAGAATTTCATTGTTATCCTCTTGTACTTCAATTTTAGGTTCTAGCTATTCTAGCTTGGTAGATATTGGCTCAAGTCCTTTAGACTCGATAGACACTTGCTCGGTAGCATCTGAATGTAACTCAGGTTGTTGTAGCTCAGTTTGAACTACTTGTAACTTGGTTACTGATGACTCGGGAGTAGAAGATTCCTTATTGACTAGTACTGTATCAGGTTTAGTGAAAACAAACCTTCTATAATCTTCTAGTTCCTTTTTGCTTTCTTTTTCAGTCCTTTCTGCAAACTCATCAACTTTCACATGTGCACTTTCTATGACTTTGTAAGTAGACAAGTTCAAACATCTATATGCTTTACTTTTGCAAGAGTATCCTAGAAATATTCCTTCATCACCTTTTACATCAAATTTTCCTTTTCTAGATTCTTTCAAAATGTAACATTTACTTCCAAATACTTTTAGATAACTTATATTATGTTTATAGCCATACCATAGCTCATAGGAATTTTTGAATGAGTCCCTTTTAAGCTGTACTCGGTTCAAGGTATGAACTACAGTGCTAATAGATTCCTTCCAGTATTTGATAGCAATGTTATTTTAAATCATTAAGGTTCTTGCACAATCCATGATATATCTATTCCTCCCTTTAGCTATTCCATTTTGTTAAGGAGTTCTGGGGGCTGATACATGTCTTTTGATTCCTTTTTCAATGCAGAAGTTATTGAACTCATGTGAAATGAATTCTCCTCCTCTGTCTGACCTCAAGCATTTCAATATTTTTCCTATTTCCTTTTCTACTCTGGCCAAATACCATTTGAATTTCTCAAATGCTTCTGATTTGTTCCTTAGATACATGACAGTCATCATTCTTGAGTAATCATCAACAAAAAGAATGAAGAACTTTTCTCCAGTATAGCTTTCAATTCCAGTGGGTCCACATAAATCAGTATGCACAATTTCTAATATATCTTCAAACTAATAGTTTTTACTTTTAAAACTAGTCTTTCCCATTTTACCAATCTGACAATTCTTGCATAAACTGACCTCAGGTTTCTTTATGTTAGGAATGCCTCTCACTTTCTTAAATTTTCTTATCTTTACCAAGTTATCAAAATTTACATGACACAACCTTTTATGCCATAACTAACTTTCTTCAATTTGAGCAATAAAACATGAACATTCACCAAGTTCAAGATAAAATAAGTTACCTTTTGTTTGAGTGCTTGATCCAATTAGTTTTCCTTTGCCATCCAGCAGTCTGTCTTTTCCATGAATGAATTCTACTTTGAATCCATTATTGAGTAGCTGTGTCACACTCAACAAATTATGCTTTAGTCCTTCTACCTAATAGGCATTATCACATATAAGTTCTTTGGTTAAAGAGATTCTTCCTCTTCCTTTTATACAACAAGGTTCATTGTTACCAAATCTTATACTACCACCATCATAGTTTTCAAAGTATTCAAACTTAGTTTTATCACCAGTCATGTGATGAGAATAGCCACTATCTATGATCCATGTGTCATTTTTTCTCATATGAGAAATGAGTGTCATTTCCTCATCATTATCTAATTCATCTTTCATAGCAATGTAGATAATTTCATCTTCTTCTTCATCATTGGAATCATTAGAATCTTTAGCCATAAAACATGTTTTCTTTTCTTTATCCTTGAATGATTTGAAGTCTTTCTTGCCATTGTCCTTGTAACCTTTCTTGTCATCTTTGTTCTTCTTGTTTGGGCACCTAGCAGTAATATGACCAACTTCTTCACATGAAAAACAAATTAGAGGAACTTTACCTTTATATTTTCCTCTACCTCTAGAATATTTCCTTGCTAATAGAGCTTCAATTACCTTAAGATCACTATCTAAACTTTGATCTGATTCATCTTCACTTTCTAATTGAGATTCCTTTTTCTTTTTACTTTTCTCCTTGAGTGAAAGCTTGGCTTCAAATGTTGACTCAATGTTTTCAGAAGCTGGAACATAGTTGTCAAAGTTGACTAGTTCAAATGCAATTAATCTTCCAACTATGGCCTCTAGATTTATCTTATGATTTGCTTCACATCTTCTTTCTTGAATTACAAAAACTCTGATTGCATAGATGGGAAGTAGAGTTCTAAGAAATTTACTTATAAGTGTCTCTTCCTTGATATCTCCTCTAGATGCTTTGATTGCACTGACACATGCTTTCACTCTTTCAACATATTTTGCAATGTTTTCATCCTCTCTCATCCTTATTTGATCAAATTGTACTCTCAAACTTTCTTCTTTGGCTCTTCTTACATTATCATCACCTCCGTAGATTTCTTTCAGCTTTTCCCACATTTCAAAAGCAGATTTACAGTCTTTGATGTCATCAATTTCTTCATAACTTAGAGCAGATGCTATATCTATCATCATAATATTGTAAGTCTTCTTTTCAACAATATCATTAACAGATAGTTTACCAGCTGGTTCTGCATATTTTTCATCAAGGTATTTTAGTCTTGTATCTCTAATAGAAGCTAGATGAAGTCTCATCAACCCTTGCCATGCTAAGAAGTTGTCCCTGTTAAGTCTTGGAATTTCCCTCTTATAAGACATCTTGATCTTTGGCTTAGATCCTTGAAATCTTGTCCTGCAAGCACCAAAAGCTCTGATACCAATTGTTGAAAATATAGATGAAGTAACTGAGAGGGGAGGGGTGAATTAGTTACCACAAAATTTAATTGCAAAATAAATTGCTTAGATGTCTTTACTTACTGCTAATACTCAGTAAACAGTGTAGGAATACTGTAACTAATTACTGATTATTTAGCATTCATAAATATGCTTGCAAATATTAAAATAAATGAACACAAGAGACACTAGATTTAATGTGGAAACCCAATATGGGAAAAACCACCAAGTAACTAGTCACCAATTTTCACTCTTCTAAAGTGAGCCCTATTAGGAGCCAACCTTGTTAAAGGTTTACAAAACACACTATTAGGTGTGACCTTGTTAGAGGATTTAATCACCCTATTAGGAGTGGCCTGGTTAGAGGATTTACAAATGGCCATTAAACCAACTTTGTTAAGAGATTCTAGATTCACTATTACAATGATTAGAAAGCAACAATGAGGTGACCTGAATGATATGCAACTTATCTTTTGTTGATTACAGATCTCTTTTCTGCTTTACTAAATCCTTACTGATCGAATACAATTTGCAGCTCCTCCAAGCTATCTAATCTTTCATCAAAATTTTCTCAATATTCGCTTATCTCATCTTTATCTATGTATTCACTCTCACACCAATTCACAACTTGAGCATCTATATATATACCTTTCAGTTTATCAAGTCAGCTTAAATATAGGTTACAATAACTAAAAATCATTACATCAGTCAGCCACATGAAACAATTAAACTTAATATCAAAATAGTAAAATTCTTTGTTGGCCGACCGAGCTCAGTAACACTGCTCCAGAATGGTTTTCTAGTGTCAACCAAATGAAGCTCAATAAACATTGCAAACCCTGCAAAAATCCTTTGGAGACCGAGTGAGCTCGGTTAACATTGACCTTCCTTTGCTAACCTTTGGAGCTCGATAAAAGCTAACTTTATGTCGCATTTGCTTTGATAACCGAGTGAGCTTGGTAGACACTGGTTTTTCTTTGTTAACTATGGGAGCTCGGTAGACATTAACTTTCCTTTGTTAACCTTGGGAGCTCAGTAGACATTAACTTTCCTTTGTTAACCTTGGGAGCTTGGTATACATTAACTTTCCTTTGTTAAACTTGGGAGCTTGGTATTAACTTTCCTTTGTTAACCTTGGGAGCTTGGTAGACATTAACTTTCCTTTGTTAAACCTTGGGAGCTCGGTATACATTAACTTTCCTTTGTTAACCTTGGGAGCTCGGTAGACTTTGTCTGATGATTGATATGATATTTGTGTAACATCAAAGACAATACACAATTAACAATTGTATCCAACAAGTAATTACCATCGGGAAACCCTTCTGGAAGAAAAACCCCACCCTCCAAAACCTTCACAATGTATTATCAAATCAAGAAGATTACAATACACTTGCAATGCAAGTTCTTACAAGAGTGCATCACCACAACTTGAACTTGGAAAAACTCCTTCTGGCACCTAGTCTTGCAAAGTGAACTCAATGATCCAAACACCTCCTCAAGCCCTCTTTTTATAGCTATTTACAACCCGAAAACCATTTTTGGTTTTACAAAACCATGGGCCAAAACCATGTGCAAACCCACCATGCCACATGTTACCCACTTGTCATTTGTAACTCCAAGATGAGAAAACAACCAAGTTAAAATAGCATTTTCGTCTATAATTTTGTCCTCTAGTATAGACCCCCATAAAAGTCATACAATGAGTTGTTTATACTCTACAAATGACCCTCCTATATTCTATGAGGGACAAGGCACATTTTTAATAACTCATACACCTTTTTCCAACTCATAAACATGTCAAGAACTACCAAAAAAAAACTTCTAGAATTTTCTAGAAAAATCTTGCAAGGTTGAGATAGAATTCTCAACATTCTCCCACTTGTCAAACACCTTGCAAGAGTCAGGGAATCCAGAGTATCATGGATTTAATTGATAGGGGTTGAGAGGCCCATAGAATTTTAACATTATCTAAACTTCTTTGTGCTCACAGGCTTAGTTAATGCATCAACAACATTTGCCAAAGTTTCTACCTTCTCTAGCATCACCTTGCCATCCTTGACCATATCTCTGACAAAAAGATATTGAACATCAATGTGCTTGGTCCTAGCATGAAATTTTGGCTTCTTTGCTAGGAAGATTGCACTATGACTGTTAGTATAAATTGTCATTGTACCCTTATTGAACTCTATATATGAACACATTCTCTTTATCCATATGGCTTAAGTAGATGTCATATACTCTGCCTCTATAGTGGATAAAGCAACCATAGTTTGTCACTTGCCCATCGAACTAACTGTACCACTAATTAATGTAAACATATATGCACTGGTGGATCTTCTTCTATCAACATCACCAACCCAGTTTGAATCCACATAAACTTGAATATCCAAGGAATGTTCATTTCTTGTTCCATGGAAACATATAGAGTACTCTAAGGTACCCTGCAAGTATCTAAAAGCTCTTTTTACTACATCCCAATGCACTCTTCCTAGATTAGACATATAACAAGAAAGTACTCCTACTACTTGGGAAATGTATGGTCTTGTACAAACCATAGAATACATCAAACTTCCAACAAACTTTGGTATAGTACTTGACTCATCTCTTCCATCTCCAATGGGGATGTAGGACTATGAGCTAGAAAGCTTTGTTCCCATAGTAAAATGAATACTCAATGGTTTGGAATCCTACATATTGAATCTACTCAGAATAGTACCAACATACTTACTCTGGCCTAGCCAAAGCCTTTTTTTTTCCTATCTCTTATAATATCCATTCTTAGAATGTGCCTTGTTGCACCAAGATCTTTCGTTTCAAACTTTTTTAAGAGAAAATATTTTAATTATGTAATGAAACCTTTTCCTTTGTTGATAAACAACATGTCTTCAACATATAAGGCAATAACCAGGAAATAGTCACCATGAGACATGTAATATATATAGTGATCAGATTTAGATCACACAAATCCCAAACTCAATAAATATGTATCAAAATTTTGGTACCACATCCTAGGATTATATTTTAAACCATACAAGGATTTCTTCAATTTACAAACCAAATGACTTTTACCTTTCACCACAATGTGCTCTAGTTGTGTCATATAAATTTCTTCCTCCAAATCTCCATGAAGGGAAGATGTCTTCACATCCATCTGCTCAACTTATAGATCATAAGCTACTACAATAGAAAGTACAAATTGAATGAATGTCATTTTTGCTACAGGAGAAAAAATTTGACTATAATCAATTCCTACAACTTGGGAGTAACCTTTTGCAACCAAACATTCTTTTTACTTCTCAATGCTTCCATCTAAACCCATCTTACTTTTGAACACCCATTTACAACCAAAAAGATTCTATCCTTTAGGAAATGGTTCAAGGTCCCATGTTTCATTACTCTTAAGAGATTCCATCTCTTATTCCATGTCTATTTTATAGGACTCTAAATCATTCATACCAAGAGCCTCTTCTACAAATCTCGGTTCATCAATATTAGCATTTAAAGAAAATATACACCTCCAATCATCAAGAGAATATCCATACCTTTATGGTGTTTTCCTCTGCCTATTATACCTTTGAACAAGATTTGGTTTGGGTTTAGGTTCAAGTTCTTCCTCTTCCTTTGATCATTCAAAACTCATAGAGATCTCTTCAACATCTTATCTTTTAAGGGCCTTGATTCAACTTTCTCAGGTGTAGGAAGAAGTTGAATCACATATTTCTTTTCTTCCATCTGTTCTAGCTACATTATAACAAAAGAAGGCTTAGTTTCTCTAAAAATAGCACTTCTAGAATAAAATACCTTTTGTGCAATACGATCCCAAAGCTCATATCCTTTCACACCATAACTATATCCGATGAAGATACATTTGATAGCTTTGTTGTCCAGTTTTGTTTGCTTCTCCTTTGGCACATGAGCATATGCCTCACAACCAAAAACTCTCAGATGTCTAAGAGAATGCTTGTGGCCTGACCATGCTTCTATTGGTGTCTTATCAATAAGAGCTAATGTAGGAGACCTATTTATTAGGTAGCAGGAAGTGGCTATAGCTTCAACCCAAAAATTTTCTTCTAGTCTAGCTCCACTCAACATACTCCTAGCCTTCTCCATTAAGGTCTTATTCATTCTTTCTACAACTCCATTATGTTGTGGATAATATAGAGTCATCTTCTCTCTCTTAATACCACAATATATATAGAAAAAAAGTGTTAAAATCATTAGAGAAATATTCACCACCATTATCATTTCTCAAAAACTTTATTTTCTTTCTAGTCGGCAACTCAACCATTGCTTTAAATTCTTTGGAATGACTGAAAACTTCAACTTTGCTCCTAAGCAAATAAACTCATGTTCTTCTACTGGAATCATCAATGAAAGAAAAATAATAAACTTATCTACCAATAGAAGGAACATCAACTAGACCAAATACATCAGAATGGATTAGATCCAAAATACATAAGGACTTATGAAAACTTGAGTAGAATTGAATGTGGTTTTGTTTACCATAGATACAATGCTCACAAAAATTAAACTCAAGATTTCAATCAATCAACCCATGAACAAGGTTTTTATTTTTTTAAGTTTTGTAGACCTTTCTCGCCTATGTAGCTAATTCTTTGGTTCCATAACATATTCTTCTTTGCAAGAAAGTTTGATTCAATAGATTGAGCACCCTTGGGTACCTAGAAATCATGGCCATTTGTTGAAAGAGAAACCCTCTCCTCCAAAAAAGTAGGTCTTTTCACAATCTTATCAGAAAGTACTATTACACTCAACTATTCATGCATCAAGATGGTATAATTTACCCAATCTACTTCATCTTTTTATTAGCATAGCACCTCTCACCATTTTCACACCTACTTTAGAAAACTATACATGCAAACCTGCATCTATTAGTTTTCTAACAAATAATAAATTCCTTGATAGTCTTAGGCTATGCAAGAGACCATCAAATCTTCTAATTATACCATCAATTTTTTTTGCACAAATACTTCCACTACCAACAATATCAAGAACTGAGTTATCACCCAAATAAACCTTATCACCATCAAACTTTTCATACTTACTATACCAGTTTCTATTAGAATTCATGTAGAAAGATGCACTTGAGTCTATCAATCATGCATTGTCACAGGCATGAGTGACCAAGGCTATGATGAAAGCATCTCCATCTTCCTTCCTAAACTCAGTATCAAAATCTTATTTCTTCTTCTTCTTTTTCTTTTCCTCGTTATAGTCCTTAAGAAGTGTCTAGGTTTTCCACAATTCTAGTAGATTGCTTTAGACTTACTAGGATATTTTGATCTCCCCTTATTTTTGAACTTAGAATGGCCATGCTACTTTTCATTCTTGCCTATATCTTTTGATCTTCCTCGAACACTCAAAGTCTGTTTGGAATTTAGCTAGACCTTCCTTCTCATCTCTTCAGAAAGTAGAGAACCAAAAACATCCTCCATCTTCAAGACAATTGAAGTGCTCCCTATGGCCACGATAAGGCTATCCCATGTGTCAAGCAAAAAACATAGCAAGATTTGACACCTTTCTTCTTCATCCATCAACAACCTAATAGAGGTCAACTCAGTCACCAACATATTAAAACTTTCAAGATGCTCAAAAATCTATCCACCTTCTTCCATTCTCAAAGAATACAAATTCTTCCTCAAGAAAATCTTGTTCACAAGTGATTTTGCTTGATAAATGTGACTTAGCTTCTTCCAAAGCTTCTTCATAGTAGGTTCTTCATGGACATTTATTAGAATTGAGTTTGCAAGACATAGTCTAATGAGACCTTTATCTTTTTTCTCTATCACATCATATTGTGTGGCTGAAGTCAGATCTATGAGCCTTTGCTTATTCTCATCAATCACATCCCATAGATCTTGATCAATCAATAGATCTTTTATCTTCAACTTCCACAATGCAAAGTTTGTGATAGAAAACTTCTTGACATCAATCCTCCCCAATATGATTTTCATCTTTGCAATCCTGCAACACATAAATGAAAACCTCTACACAAGCTCCCACTCAAACCTTGATTAGCTCAAAAACCCCTATACTCAACAAATAGAACCAAAAATGGCCATGTTCTTATATCACTTGTAAGGAAGAAAAGAGGCACAGAATTGCTTCCTATGCTAATCTTGAAAGGATGTGTAATAATCCTAAGAGAAAAATCCCACCCTCCAAAACTTGGACAATGTATTATCAAATCAAGAAGATTACAATACACTTCTAATGCAAGTTCTTATAGGAGTGCATCACCAAAACTCAAACTTGGAGAAACTCCTTCTAGCACCTATCTTGCAAACTAAACTTAATGATCCAAACACCTCCCCAAGCCCTCCTTTTATAGCTATTTACAACCTGGAAATGATTTTTAGTTTTACAAAACCATGGGAAAACTAACCATGCCACATGTTACCCACTTTTCATTTGTAACTCCAAGATGAGAAAACAACCAAGTTAAAATAGCATTTTCATCCATAATTTTGTCTTCTAGTTTAGATCCCCATAAAAGTCCTACAATGAGTTTTTTATACTCTAAAAATAACCCTCCTATATTCTACTAGGGACAAGGCACAATTTTAACAACTCATACACATTTTTCCAACACATAAACATGTGGAAAACTAACACAAACAAATTCTAGATTTTTCTAGAAAAAACTTACAAGGTTGAGATACAATTCTCAACACATGGGACTATAGAGAAGTGTTATAATAGAATTGTGTTTTACACATATGAGGCTCAACTATGTGCTAGATCATGGAAAAGAAGATGAGAGAGTGATGTAATGAGGTCACATTTTCTAAGGGAGTAACAAGTAAAACTCTATGTTCAGAGAAAGAAAAGAAAGACTGAGTTGTAAGCATAGAACAGTCAAGCCTCTTAAAAACCTTGTCAGTACCAACGCAAAAATTGGACCAAGTATGCTAAACCCCACTAGAATGGTAGTGGTTGGCATTGGGATCTAAAAATCCTAATTTATTATACATGTAGAACTAGGCCTCTCTTTCACCACCTAAGCAATGAAAAGGTAGAAGGCCTTCCTTGTCAATAGCCATCTCAACCATATTGAAGTCCCCATAAAAGACCCTTATGGTAGGTGGAAGATGGTCCTCCATCCAATGCCATAGATGTGAATGATCCATGACATCATTAGGATCATAAACAATAACAATACCAAAAGAATAATTCTAAATGGACAACAAAATCTAAATAATTCACTACATGGGATCTTAACCATGCAAAATAACAAAAGAAAGTAAATGAGGTGGGTGAAGAGTAACTACACCACCTCAACTAGCTTCATACTATGAAGAAAACATGGCACTCTCTAGCCAAATAACATGGCAGACTGAGTAAGAAGAAACCCAACAAATTTTACTTCTTGAAGGCAAAGGAAATCCATGTTACCAAGCCTATGCCTAGTATCATGAACAAAATATTTCAAGGGAGCTATGTTAGCCCCTACAGATTCCATGAGAGAAAATTCATCATAAACCACCTTGCATGTCATCCTCATCCCCAAGAGAGTTGAAATTATTATGCAAGAATGTAGAGGAAGATTCAAATGAGGGATCTCTGATGGAAATGACCCTTTATTTCTCCTCATTATTAGAAAACTCATTTTGGCCTTCTAGGTTGTGATAGTGATGAAGGGATTGCACGAGGAAATCATTAAGGTCACTTGCAACATTCCAACCCAAGTGGCTCGAGGCTCGGTATCATTAGGACCCATCATCCCCGAAGAACCAGAAGGAGGCAAAGATATGAGTAGAGGAACGAAAGAGACCTATGGTGCCATAATGGAGATGGGTAATCTAGTATCGTGTGATGAAGAACCTTCTTTGGTGGTAACATTGCCTCTTCCATGTTTTATAACAATGGTGCACTCATCTTTTTTTGCTACCATAGTAGGCTTCACTTCTGGGCTTAGCTAACAGTTACACTCTAGCAAGCAACAATCCCTAATCTTTTATTTGATGGATGAACAATGATAGAAAGCATCATAAGATTTGGTAAAGTAGCTTTTGGGTGAAGGTGGTACTACCCATCTGAATCTCCATAGTTTCCTTGAGGTCCCTAGAAAGGTCGACCAAAATGTAGGCCCTACTCTAAGCTCAAGCATTGTAAAACTTGTCTAGCTCAAGGCATATCACCTTGCCAATAGTTTGTGCAATTGCTTGCAAGAACTACCAACATAGTATTGGAAGCCTAGGAAACTCAAACCAAACTGACACTTTAAGTTTGCGGTCATCAAAGACATCAAAGTTTTCAGACCATCTCTGAAAAGTCTCGAGACAATACGTGGAAAACTAAATTTTGTATAACATTTGAAGATTATGCAATCCTACTAAATTTAAATATTTTCCAACAATCCTTAGTCATATATAGTTAAAATAAATTTTATAAATATTGTATTCTAATCAAGAACAAAATGAAATATATTTTTTTAATTTTAGAAAACGAATTTAACTAAATGAGACCCAAACTTTGAAATAAAGAAAAAGAACTTAGTAACTTTGTGATTTTTATAGAGATTGTCAAAGCTAATTTTTTTGAAATAAAAGACTTTAAAAAAAAAAGTATTCTAAAATTTAAATACTTACTTATGTTTTTACATGCAACTGGAACTCATTGAACTAAAGACTAGTTTAACATGGAGTTCAATTGAAGAATAGTTTTCCAAGAAGTTTTATTAAATTGAATTAGAAAGAATGAAAAATAGGGAGTACTTCATACACACTCAATGATTTTTGACTCATCAAATTGCTATTAAATTACTATTATAAATTTTAGCTTGCATGTAAGTTTTTCAAAGAATGAAAATAGATTGCTTAACTTCTAGTTGTTTCTATATTTTCCCTATTAATTTTTTATTTTCTTAAATCCATTCACCATTTATAAGTTATTTTTAATTTCAAAAATCCTATTCAACAAATTGATTATAGAGAAATTCATAGGGAAGTGACAAAATGTATTTACATAGTATTTGATCTATTAATACCTTCACTCTTTCATTCTTTTACAGTGACTTACAACCCAAAACAAAACAAAAAAAACAAAAAATTTAAAAATTACAATACGAGAAAAATATCTAAAAGAATAAAAAGTGAACAAAATATTTTGGGATAATAAAATTGTCAAATGAAAGCCCTCTCTCCATTACCTTCCTTCTCTCTTCACAAACACAAAGTGAACAAGTACCACATAGTGACATGTACTTGTGGTGAATAGTAAATAGCAATAAGATCATTTGAATTAATAAATTGTTAATTTTTTTCTAAATTAAATAATCGAACATCCAAAAAGAAATGAGTACAAAATCAAAGCAAGGGAGGCAAGCCTCAACCACCAAGCTCAACCATCAAGTTCAACTGAGATCCAAAAAGATAACTAACTCGCACAATATGAATCAGTTTTTTCAAGAATACAAAAGAAAATGGTGAAAATTAATCCAGAATGTCATTATGGTCTTCAATCCAAGTAGTCCAACCCTGCTCTCCTTCCATCCAAACTATTTTCTTGCTCTCAAGGATATGTGCAAAGAAATCTAGCCTATCAGGAGAAGGACCTCTGGTATCTCTAATTTCCTTCAACAGATGCTTAAGGGCAACCTCAAAAGTTGTCTGATCGTCTACAATGCTAGCCCATTCCAATCCATAGCCATCATGGAGGAATCTTTTCAATTTATTTTCCTCAAGCTTCATGATGCAACACACCTGCAAAACAATCTTAAATCGTATGAGTTTCAATTGAAATAAAGTAAGGGATCTACCAATGTCTTGGAATTTGTCCTCATTTCTAAATTTCTAGATAAACCAAAGAATATGAGAGGATATAATATTCCAAAAGAAATTAGCATCCTTTCTGAGACCAGTAATATAGCCAAGAATAATATCCATAACAGACACATGATCAGTAATAATAATTCCAAAAAATTTCCATATAATCTTAGCAAACTGACAAGTAAGAAAAATATGTCTTAATTTTTCAGGAGTCCTACAAATAGAGCAAGAGTTAGTATTGCCAAATTGATCTTTGATAGGAAGTCTATCAAGAAGAAGTTGCCACTTGAAATCCAATATTTTGGGAGGAATATGAGATTTCCAAAACCTATCAAGAATTTTTTGCCATTTAGAAAAATCAAGATTCATATACCAAATAGAATTCAGATGGGAGAGAATGGAATTATCTTTATTAAGAACTTTATAAATATCCTTAGCCTTGAGTTTATGCAAGAGAGAACCATCATCCCAATGAAAGGATAAGAATCTGTGAGAGTCCACATCACACCTACAAGGAAGATTGAATGAACTGCATGCATTAGATATCAGATTATAAGTATGCCTATGGGAATCAGGAAGATTAAACTTAAGCTTGATATCTTGCCAACTGGCAAGATTATCATTCTCAAGGATATCAATGAAACATTTAATACCAAGTTTGTTCCATACCTTAGCAGAACACCCTTGAGTCAAGGTGAGAGGCTTGTCCTTGTGCTTCAAATTCCACCAGATGGAGCGTTCACCGTGAATGGTATTATTACTATCAGAATTAGAATTATAAATGAAGCCTCTTACAAGTTCCCAAGCCTTCCAGATAGATTTAAAAACCAGAGAACCTTGAACAAAGACAGAGAACATCCCAGCAACGAGATCAGCAAAAGGAATATTCTTCCAATACTTGGCCTGCTTAGGAAAACCAGATTGAATATTATGTCTCAAAAGAATTTTCCAAGGCTCTTGCCCATGAAGAGCTTGAAAGATCCATTTAGCCACAAGAGAGACCCCTTGAATCCTAAGGTTTTTGAGGCCTAACCCACCTAACCTCTTATCAATGTGACACAAGCTCCATCTAATAGCATGTTTTTTCTTATTTCCTTTACCATCAGACCATATAGAATCTCCTAATGGCCTTCTGAATTTCAAAAATTTGATAACTACTAAACATCCAAATTGAGGAATAATAAATACTATAAGAAGATAGAATTTTTTGACAAACTTGCACTCTACCGGCGAGGGAAAGAACCATGTTATCCCATTTGTAAAGCTTTTTGAAAATTCTATCCTTAACCCAAATCCACATAATTTTTTAATTTAGTAGATTAAAATATATATAATAATAAATAGTTACTACTAGGATAATTTTAGTGAATTAACATTGGCTAAAATTATATTTATGATTCTATATTGAGTAGGTTTAATATAAAAATCAAATGTGTCTTAAAAGATTATATGATTGCGTTTGTAAAAACTAAATGAATATTTTTTAAAAAATTAAATATTTAATATTTTAAGTATTTGCTATCAATATAATATAGTTTATTTATCCATTTCCTAAAATTTTGTCATGAGTTATGGAGCTATCTAGGTCAAAAAAAATTTTATTAATATTTATGATTCTATATTTTGTAGGTTTCAATATAAAAATCAAATGTGTCTTACAATGAAAATTAATTTAAAGATTATGATTGCATTTGTAAAAACTAAATGAATAATTTTTAAAATTAAATATTTAATATTTTAAGTATTTTCTCTAAAAATCCGCATGAAAATGATTTTGGAAGTATATTTGAATAAAATCAAAACAACCTATCAAATTGGTGAAAATTAATTTTTAAAATATATAAAATTCATGATAAATTAAAAAACATTGGAAACATGTTAGTTGCATAAAAAATGTCATTCTTGATTGGTGCAAATTAATTGAACAATGGGAGCAACTGAATGCAATAAAAAATGTCATTCTTGATTGGTGCAAATTAATTGAACAATGGGAGCAACTAAATGCAATAATAGATTTTGAGATAATAAAATTCTCAAATGAAAGCCCTCTCTCCATTATCTTCCTTTTCTATTCACAAACACATTCTAGAGTGCATTGTTGAATCAAAGATTTATTTCTTAAATGTTTTATTGATGCAAATCTACAACCATGGCATCATTTCAACCACCACATTTTGCAGTTGTATATATAAAGCCTTTCATACAGAAATTTCTCACGATAAAACTCCCTACAGATACTTACATAGATTATTATTACCTTCTTGTGATGCTTTCATTATGGCTTGGGGAGTGACAATGTTAACAAATTATATACAACAATAACATTACGTCTTTCGATTTTATTTTCCTATAAAGTTTCTATGGCTTGTTGAACAAATCATTTCTTTACATTAACAACAACAATCCACAAATATTCTTCGTTGTGATAGCTTACAAAATATTAATATAGACATGCACACATTTCCTTCAATACAAAACATTAATACATGCATTAGCACAAAACAATAAACAATGTTTTGGGAGTTTACAGAGGATAGTAGACCAATCACAAAGAAGTCATTAGTTGCAAATGTCCATCAACTATGAAATCATGATCTTTTCTATTATTTAAATGCAAATATGATTCTAATTGTCATAAACTAACATCGAAAAATTGTCCACCCATGGAAACATGCTAATGAAAAACCCTAACAACATAAGGCTAACTACAGATCCATTTCAATTACCAACAACAATGGAAAACTATAGTACTACTATTCCAAATAAATATTCTCAAATTTCCATTAATACTATTTTAATTTGGTAGAACCTATGCAAAATATTTAATATTGTAAGATTTTTTTTTAGTTTTATAGATCAAGGGGTCTATATAATTGTAACAGTAGAGCCTCTATCTTTCCTGTAATTATATATATATGAACAATTAAATTTATGAACAACTCACATTCCACTACTATATGTGATTATTATAGAATTTACGGATATCAAATATAAATTAAACCTAACTACAACTCAAATATATATTTAAAGGAAATAAGGAATTTATATTTCCCTTTAACCATTCTAACTCTTTTGTTTTCAATTTCTTACAACTAGTCACGAACAACTCACATTCCACTACTGTATATGATTATTATAGAATTTATGGATACCAAATATGAATTAAACCTAACTACAACTCAAATATATATTTAAAGGAAATAATTAATTTCTATTTCTCTTTAACCATTCTAACTCTTTTGTTTTCAATTTCTTGCAATAGTCATGAATCGAATGAATTGTAAATCCTCTCGCAATAGAGTAATGAGTAATCTCAATCCATATAAATAAATACAAAGGATAAACACAACTGTTTTTAAATCTTTTTGGGCTAAAGAAGAGTCTTACAAAAGGTCACACAGCATGATCTTCATCAAAAGAACAACCATATGAACATAACCATCATCTCCTCTTCAATTCAAGTTCAACAAAATGTACCCATATTCTTTAATCACCATAAACCCACCACCATATTCTTAAGTCACTATAAACCCACCACCAGACAACTGAAAAACTCGCATGAAATCGATAAGCAAAATAAAATTTACAATCCTATGAGTATTCTCAATTCTTATAAATAAATAAAATAAACACAACTATTTTTTATTGTTTTTTGGGCAAAATAAAAGCCTTACAAAAAGTCACATGACATGGATTCATCAAAAGAGCAGCTATGTGAACATAACCAGTAATCTCCTCTTGTATTTCAAGCTCAACAAAATATACCCATATTCTTCAATCACCATGAACCCAGCGCCATATTCTTTAATCACTATAAATGCACCACCAGACAAGTGAAAACCTAGCAGGAAATCAATCAGTTTGTAAAAGATAGCTCATGAAAGCTTGACTTCATAACGTCTATACCCAAGCATTCCTCTTCTTTTATTCTTCCTCCTCTTCCTGTAGATCACGAACCCCAATCCACCCAAAGCCACTACTAATAGAACTCCAATAGTTACTCCAGCCTTCTGACCAGAACTCATTCCCTTTGAAGACTTAGAATTTGAAATGATAGTTACTCCAGCCTTTTGACCAGAACTCTTTTCGTTTGAAGACATAGAATCCGAAATGATAGATGGAGGAGGAGGGAGAGGGACAGGGGCAGGGGGAGAGGGAGATGGGGCAAGAGAGGGAGAGGGAGAGGGAGACTCAGAAGGAGATGGAGAAGTGGGGGGAGAGGAAGACTCAAGAGGAGATGGAGGAGATGGAGGAGTGGGAGAAGTTTGACCTACAGATTCATAAGATACATATAGAAGAAGAACTCTTATGACTATGACATAGTCTGAACCTCGCAGTATGGAAGCCATTTTTGAGAAAACTGGGCTTTTGCTGTTCACAAGACTGGTGTGATTCTTGTTATGATCTGGAGTGTTTCTTGATTCTAGATATGACTCTGGGTATTCACTGTTCAACCACATCTTGAAAAAATAAGCCAATTTTGACTATTTAACACTTTCAGCTTAAGAATCAAACCTTAGTTTGTGATATTTAAGCCATCCCAGAGATTTGTGAGTTGAATTGGGTATTCACAATTAAATGCTAGAAACTATGAAGTGAATTAGGTATTTCTAGTGGTTGCGATGATAATCTAAATCGGTTAACTAGAATATCTTTTCTTGCAATTTGAGATGTGATCTGAAAAGTGCATGAGGAAAAACATACATAGTAAATCTAGATATAACTCTTGTAAAAGATGGACTGATGCAAACTTATATTGAGATGTTCCAAACTTCTCTTTGGAAGGCCTGGGAATATGGACCAACTGAAAATTGCAAATTGAATTCAGAGCCCAAAGCAGAGATAAGAATGATTCTAACCTTGGATTTGAATTCAATTATGAGCAATTCATTTTCTGAACTAAATTGAGTGTGTCTTGTAATTTGAAGTGTGATCTGAAACTCTATCCAAAAAAAAGTATACAGAACAAAATAAGAAACAATTTCTATTCAAATGGGACTGGAGAAAACATATGCTAAGAATTTGGAGGGTTGCCAAAATCCTCCTTGGAAGGCATAAGTATTGCAAATGATGTTAGCCTTGGATTTGAAAGTGAATTTATAGTAGCTTCGGTTTCTGAATTGGGTATGTCTCTTGAAGATTGGCAGAAATTTCTGTGAAGCATTTTATTTGAAAAGTTCAGTATTCCAGCTTCGGGGTTTCTAGTTTTAATCGCTCTCATTGTTTGTATTTTATAAGCTTTTCTAGCAGGCGTTGGGATTGGAATTTCTGATGGCGGAGTTTGTAATTTCATGATGGAGGGAGTGGACGTACATTTTGTGAGCCAAATTGGAGTTACTCGTTTGGGACAATGCATATAGCCAGCCTAATGTATGAGGGAGGGACTCAAGCTCTTCTATAGTTCTTGTTATTTTATAATTTTATTGTTTTATCTTCTTTGGAAGTCACAAATTTCATTGTTTCTTTCTTTTGTAAGAGTCCGCAACTTTATAATTATAATCTTTTGTGACGCCCACAAACCATCATCATTAGTTTCCTTTTAAAGAATCACAACCTTTCATAGTTTCAACACCTTTGAGCCTTCATAAATTTTTCTTTGGAAGAAGTCACTTACTTTCTTCTTATCCTTTTTTATTCTTTCTTGAATCACATTCCCTTCTCACTTCCCTCATCTCTCCCTTTTCAAATTAGCTCTACTTTTATATCTTATGTTGAAGGAGTCACAACTCTTCATTGCATATCTCTTGACCTTTCATTTAGCTTAAATAAGATTTTCTACTATTTATTTATTTATTTTTATATATAATATATTATTATTATTATTATTTGTTATTGAATCTTATTTCAAAAAGGAACATTACATAGATATAACCAAATGTAATACCATAATAAAGATATCACAAAAGAATCTCTTTCAAAATGTAACTAAATTAAGATGTACACATACATTTTAAAAGCTTATAGATAGTTGTGAAATATTCAATGTATAAATAATAATATTTAACCGCACACATATATTTGGTGTATTCTTCTTAGAAAATATATCACAATTTATTGTTAGTATTTTAAAAAAATAGTTAGATAATTACTCAACAATTTAAAAATATACGCCATATACAATGAGACACCAAATCAATGTTCATATTTGATCACTGATTTTTTTATTTAAAAAGGTTATAATATGTTACAACAAATATAAGATGAACCTAGGGCTTTACAAAAGTAAAATACAATACCCAAATCTTAAAACTACAAGTCAAAGCCTCTTCATCATCTCTATAATACTTCTCTATGTTCTCCTACTATTCCATCCTCTAACAATGAGAATTATTTGACCCTTAATGTTATCAAGAGAAAAACCAAGTATACAATGAATGTACAAATCCACTATTACAATGTAAAAAATTCCCATACTCATGGTGCATCATATTACAAATCCACTATTACAAATCAAAGAATTCACATGCCCATGGTGTATCATTTTTCTTACCTTGTGTCTTAAAAAAACCCACATAGATGTACCATGGAAGAATGGGGGAATAATATTCATTGGTCAACAAAATTCCTACCCATTTATGACACTATTTAAAGTAGAATACAGGTGAGAGAGAATACAAAACAATTGAAGTGCCACACAACTTTATTAATTGGTGGATGAATTTTTATGGGTGAAAAACCCCATCTAGAGGAGTTAGAAGGATATATCAAGTCATTTATAGAAGTCTAATAGTGTAGGCAACTAAGTGAGGTGCATTGGAATCACCATCATGCTATTGTTCATTGTCATCTACTTATCACGTTTTGTAAGCATTTTTGTCTCCTTCTCTTTTGAAAATACTCGTACATTTCACAAACCATATCAAACCTTCACATGGATTGGAAACTCACAAACCTTACAACATTCAAAATTGTCCGCTTCTTTTTTTCCACCTTTTATCTTTCCATATTTCTATACTTAATTTGTTGTGGAATATTCTATCTTTTCATCCTCTACTTCACCTTATTCCACAACCAACTTTTACATGCTTTATTACTCAATGCTTAATCTATGTCCCCCAAAGAATACTCAATCTTTTCTACTCTATCATATCCCTCCTTTACTTTTTGCATCTCTTCTCCACACACATCTTCATCCATAAATACACCCATACCTTTACTAAGACTATATAAGCACTAAATTCCATGATCTTCTTCATAGTCCTTAATTTCTTCATATTCTCCTCTTGTTTTCACTCCTATATATATATATATATATATATATATATATATATATATATATATATATATATATATATATATATATATATATATATATATATATATATATATATATATATATCATTTTCTTTCTTCTTCTACATGTATCCCTTCTAATGAACACTACTTTTTTGACCAAGAAAAAAACATTACACTTTTATCTTGTTCAAGAACTCACAAACTTTACAACATAAGAAAAATAGTCATTCAGTCACTCTTTATTTCTTTCATTATATTCAATTTCTCATTTTTTTTTGCATAAAGAAGGAATTATGAAATCATGCCACATTTTTACAAACCTTGTGTACTTGAGAACTTTGTGACATTTTGAACTTTACTTCTTTGTTACTTGTTCTTCTTTGTTTTTTCCCTTCACATCTGTTTTGTCAACTTTTTCACATTTTTTTTACTAGGAAAATTATATTGTATTTTCACTACATGTTGGAAATGCAATAGGGAAAGTAAACTATGAGATAGGGGGGGTGAATCAACACTTAAACCTTCAACCTTAAAATCATTCACCACACATCCATCTCACAATTTGTATATGTAAACTAAAACACCAAATTAAACATATACATCCATAGCATGAAAGTAAAAACATTCAACACATGTATGACACAAGATATATGGTTACCCAGAAATCCTCCAAGGAGAACATAAAACTAGGGTGGGGATGACACCCACAAATCTCCACTACTGCAATAATAAAGTGTATCCAATGAAGGTTACAATGTTTTGATCATGAAACATGATCTACCCTTTGAAAGGTCTACTCTATTAAAGGTTTGCAAGATTATTAGATCTTACCTTATTAAAGGATTTCAACACCTTGTTAGAAGTGTGCCTGGTAAAAAGATTTTAAGTTACAATGAAGTAAGCACCATGTTAAAGGATTTACAACAGCTTGTTAAGATTACTCTATTAAGAGATTTAACTGATTCACCTATTAGAATGTCTCAACAATGATCCTTTAGTTAGCACTATGTTGCTTGATGAAAAATCATATGCTCCCTAATGTGTACTTGATCCTTTTTTATCAGATGTATCTCTTGATCCTTTCTTATCAGATGTATCTCTGATGTCTTATGATTCCTTTCCTCTTTTCTATTCTAACTAATTTTGCTATATATCACAACTCCTTAGTTACCATGAATGCTTTCTTTGTGCATGCAAACTTGTCTCTTTTGTCACTACTACATTCATAAAAAGTTTAGGGTTTGTCCTCCTTAAGAAGACCTAGGTGACTTAGGGTTAGGTATGAATCAATGAATGTGATTGACCCATATGTTGATTAATCCTTCACTATTCCTAATTTGTTGCATGTAATGCATAGGGATTTAAAATAAAGATTCATTCTTATCATCTAAGGTCACAAAAAAATCTTTAAGTCAGCTCATAAATTGTTTACAAAGAATTTTGTGTCATTACAGACAACTATGTCAAAACTGTATTACTCAGCACTTGAAGTCCCTAATGCTCGACATTAACTACAGTTCTTAAATGTTGTAACTTGGCCTTTGAGTGACTTGGAATCCATTGATCACTTAGCATCTAAATAACTTGAAACTTACTATCTTCTCGACACTTCAGTGACTCAACACTTACTATTTACTTGACACATATTAAATATTCCTTGCTCAATAGATACTATCTGACAACTTATGCTCTACATGTATTACTTGTTTGGTATGAACTAAGTAAATGAATTATGTATATTGTCACTCATATGTCAAAACCAGTATAAGATTAACAATCTCCCCCTTTGACATGAGTGGAAAAATACTTGTTCATGCATGAATAACCTTAAACCTTTTAAGCATAACTTAGATAATATCCACTTACATACAACATTTCAAAACTTCACAATTTTGCAAAAACATATGACTAATAAGTCATACTTCAAAATTCAATAACTCCCCCTAAGTTAATTGTGTTGTTTTTTATCTTAACCGAAATCATTCCTCCTGCTAAGTATATTTGCATAAACTGATCTGTGTACCTATGTTTCTATAATTAACTCCCTCTTTCTCAAAAATAGTAGCTCCTCTAAAAACATTATCTCTCCCATAATTTCTTTCTTATTTCTCCCTCTTTTTGATACTTATGTCAAAGGGTTATATCCAAAATGTTTTATGGACCTGAAGTATAATTTTCAAAGCAACATCCCAATTGTCACAAGCTACCTCCAATGATTTGATTTGGATGGCTAGTTCGGCAGCAAGGTGTACTAAGCCTTCATGAGTAGAAAGATGTGGACCTTATTTCATGAGTGTTTCAGCAAAGGCTAGTTCCTTTTGCAATATCTACATATGTGGGGTCTATATAGACTCGATGTTGATTAGTTTGGCCTTTATGTTTGCTTTGTCCACATGTAGCACTACTAACTAACTCTTGGAGTTCAAGAAATTCTTGAAATGTTTCTCACTTTGGCCTTGAGACCTTGGAAGAGTTATACCAATTGACTACATATGACCCTCCAAATTTATTATGTGGTTCCTGACTTCCTATGTAAAAAGTGTTGGATTGCACAATTTGGTGTATAAAAAGAAAATGTTCTCTAGTACCTTCTTCACATTGTCAACTTTCATTGCTAACTCAACCTATGATAGTGCAATAGCACTTGATATCTTTTCATTAACCTTATTTTGAAACTTTCTTTTAGACCATTCAAGTAATTTCACATTCCAATCTAGGTCTATGTCACTAACCTTCTCAACTAAGCTAGTTAACTACTCTATGATAGGCTTTGTTTCTTCTGGTGCTAGTAGGATAAATACATCAAGAAAAATTTCCTTGATATCTAGAAAAACTTGTTTCTGCCTATGCTCCCTTTTGATAAGTTCTTGGTTTTTCTTCTTTTCAAGAGCATCCTGTAGTATGCTCATTTTTTCAATAGTTGTGGTTGCAAGATCAAACTTTGGAAACTCAATCACTTTATCTAAGTTCACATCACCAAATGATGTAACTTCATCTACCTTGGATATTCTTGGACTCTTCCTTGATGATTGTAAAGGTATAGTTTCTATACTCGACCTATGAAGAGATTGACTTGGAGTAGTAGCATTTTCTAGCAAAGTCACCAATGTTTGTATTGCTAGTTTCTCCTCAAGTTTCATAGTCAAACTCAACTCTTTAGTCCTATCCTTTGCTTGTTCTACATTCTTAGTTTCACCTTAGTTTTGTGATGTAGGTAGGAGTAACATCATTTCCTATTTGTGCTTGTGTTCCTTCATTCTCTTCTTTTTCATCTTTCTTCTCTCCATTTGTCTTATCATTGTCATTTTATTTTTCCTTTTCATTGCCTAAGACATGAGCACTATGTACGAATGTATTGACAGTAGAAGTTGTTGCCTCCTTCCTTTGATATACTACAATAGGTAATGTAGCTTGTACCATGGTGTATTGAGGAGGGATTATAGATGTCTCTTGTGTTTGAATTTCCTCCCCTACATATGCCTTTTCTACCTTCTTTAATCTCATCAACACTTACCAGTATAAGATTTTCACAAAGTTTTTCCTAGATGGTGGATTCTATCATTATCTTCTTCAAGTCTTCCTCTATAGGGGGGTTGATGTTTTGAGTGATAGTACTAGAAGCATCCTTAATCTGTATAGTATTAGTGTCTGTATTCAACTTATGTTGAGGACTGACACTTGACACTAGTGTATCTAGTACACTATGTTCTGTCTGCTGCTCAACCTCATTTGGTGCCTATGTATTTATATTCATTTTAGTGCCTTCCAAAACTGTACCATTTTCAATGTCTTCTTTGGTAACTTCAAGTGCTTCTTGTTGTTCATCTTTGTCCTCACCTACCTCAATAGGTGTTTTTCCTATTGCCTTTGGTGTTGTCAAGCCATATAATGACTTCCACAACTGGGTGGTCTTCTATACAACATCATCAATATTATTATGCAATATGATGAATGCTTTGTATTTAGGTATAAATTTCCCTACATGCTTCTTTATTTTCTTTTTCATTGTTGCCCTATCTAATTCTAGCATCACTTGTGCACCTATAGTCTCTCTAATTTATCTTCTATATTGAGACTATATTGCCACTTTTTCTCAACTCTGTCATATAGATCTTTTGGTATGAGATGGCAATCTCAATCGAAGTTTGTTTGAATGTTTCCATCATGACATATATTGACTCCTCTACTTGGTTCATCTAATTTTTTCCAAGTTTATCAAATTCAATATGTGTGAAACCAGCATTATTCTTTATATTTTCACATAGATTGTCTAAATCTAAGAAAGGAATATGACTTACCACTTCGAATTGGTTATTGTCATCAAATTTTGTCCTTTCTTCATCAGATTTAGCTGGAGCTATATTCTTTCTCCTTGGTCTCTTCTCAAGCTCTTCTTCTTTACTAGTTGATCTAGCCCTCTTCTCTTTTGGCTCTTCCTCTTGAGCCTTTTCAGCAATAGCTCTTATGCTTGGTTTAGTAGTAGGAATTGTAAGCTTAGATTGTGTGGGTTTTGCAACCTTATTTTGCTTGCTCATTACTAGAGTCTTAACTTTTCTCTTCTTTTTCTCAGTAGTTATAGGTGCTTCACTGGCTTTTTCTCCCTCAACACATTCTTCAATTTCTACCTCTTCTTCTTAGTCTTCACCTTGACCTTGAGTAATAGCCAATAGTGCTTGGGCAGGTACATCTTCACTTTCTTCATCATCATCTTCTTATTCTTCTTCTTCTACCCTCTCATCAAATTTCTCCTTGAGTTTCTTGACCATTTTATCCTTCTTTCTCATAACTTAGGCAGTCTGTAAATCCATTGTAATTTTAGATTTAGCCACATCATAATTTCCAAAGGTTATAGCCTTCTTATCTATTTCTTCTGCAAGTAATATTGTAATTATATCACCTAATTTAGTAGTGCAATATTGAATACTAACTATAAATGAAAGCATTTACAATATTAAAGCAATTAACACTTATGATAGGACCAAGGTTATCACCAAGAAGGAAGGCAAACCAAGAATGGTAAGCTCTTTGGGTGTAGCCTATGATGATGTAGATATGTTCCTGGTGGATAGGGGATGTATGCTCACGATGTGTTCAAGCTTCCAATAAATGGGTGTTCCTATAAAGTGTGTAGATGGGTAAGGGTTTTAACAATGGAGATAAAAATGGGTTTTAACATGGCTATGGTGCAAAACAAGTATAATGCAGTGGTCAATAGGGGCATTATAAGTTTGCATGAAAGTGGATTGATGAATTGTGAGAGGGAAGGGCTTATTTATAGGCCAAGGGGTAGAGAGATGGAGGGTCAGGATGCAAGGATGGAAGAATGGTGAGGGAGGGCTAGGATGCTTTGAAAGGGGAGCACATGGATTGTGCTTGTTTGGAGCCAATAAGGGAGTGACACTTGTCACAAGGAGGATGAATGTGAGAGGATGGGATAATGCTTGGTCATAGAGAGTAATGAGGGAGGAAGAGTGTGGAAGAGGGATATGAGAGGCACTTAATAGCATGTAAGAGCCATTAATGCTCTAAGATAGGGATGGAAGAAGATAAAGGAGACTTATTGACTTTAGCTTGGGTTAGCAATTCTTAACCCTTGCTTAAAGCTATGCACATGTTTAGGAGGGGGATTAGACTTAGTATATGAAGGAGGTTAAGGGGCAAGTGGCTTAGCTTTGATGGGATCAGTTGGCTAAGTGGTTAAGTGAGGTTAGTATGGTGAATGGGTTAGGATTAGGGATGAAGGTAGGGGTTGAATTTAGTAAATGGTTTATTTAATAAAGAGAGGGATGTGGGATAAGATTAGATAGATTTGAATAATTTAATATTTAATTTAATAAATGAATAGGGTTTAATATTAATTGGGTTATCATTTGGTTTTGTTGATTGATATTGTTTAATTAATTATTAATTACTAAGGGGGATGAACTATAATTAATAATTAAATAATGTCTAGACTAATAAGACTAATGTCCTAGAGATGACTAGATTAGATTCTAGGATGTATTAGATTTTGCTCTCTTTGACATAGTGTTGGAACAATAGTTGAATTTTCAAAGAAGTTTAGATGTAAACAGCAATGCAAAGAAGATTTTTTAAAGAAACATAGTTGCCTCTATTTTGAAAAGAAGAGGAGAGAATGGACTATGTGATTCCCCTTCAAGAAGGTAGTGGGGGAAGAAAATGAGGGTCGATAACTTCTTGAAAAGTTGCAGGAAGTTAGGGCGAGCAAGAGGACATAAAAGGATTAAAAGGGGGCGAAAAGGAGAATAAATGGGAAAAAATAAATAAGGCTAGGGGAAAAGGAGGTCGTTGGAGGAGTCATAGAGGAAGATAGGGCACCCTAGGCAGCCTATAAGGTGTTTGAGAAGGGCTAGAAAGGGTTATTTTCTCTCATAGAGATGACGAGATATTTTTATTTGGAGCTCTAATTTGGATGACATGATGGTTGTGCTTGGATGACCAGAGCATTAAGCAAACATGGTATGGTGAGTGCAAGTGTGGTGGACAACATATCGATTGGTAGGGTCAAAAAACAAGCCTATACTTTTTATTTTGTAGTGTTTGTAGCATTCCCATAATGTAGGAAACAACATGGATCCAACAAGATCACTATAGGTATTAGTAGGATCACGGTCCTACAAAAATGGCTAGAGGGGAAGGGTAAAATAGGTGGTAAAAATAGTTTTCATGAAGTCACAAATTTGGTCGATATATTTTGTGGGATTATGATCCAATAGTGGGAAAGCAATCCTACCAGTAAAAATGTGCTCTAGGTGATAGAAATGCAATTTTGTTGCAACAGGTAGGGTCAATGTGGGAATGAGATAGGGGTTGACTGATAGGGTAAAGTCCAAGTGCAATCTTGTGATAAGTGAGGTTGGCAGGATCGCTAGGTTTTAGCTTGCATGAGAATAGGCCTATAGGAACATGGACTAGGGTTTTGGGGGGTCAAATTGTCAAAGAGCAATCCTGTGATAACCTATTTCAGTAGGATCGTGAGTTTTGAGTGTTCACTGGAACGTGATGGTAGGAATGTGGGAAAAAGAGAAAAGGGGAAAGGTGCATAGGCAAAAGAGGGATTGGGTAGAGGAATGGGGGGTTAGAAGTTAGGCAATGTAAATATGAAAGGAAGACTAATATGTTGATGGTTTTGTGTGCAGTGGTCCTTAGACACTCTAGTGTCACATGTGAGATGGGTGATCATATTACGCACTAGAGAGTAGCTTACACTGGCTGACTAGGCAAGGATTGATGGCATCAGCCTAGGGTACTTGGTGAGATTGTCCCATACATGGACTTATATGGCAATGGTGACTGCCTTGTGCGAGCAATGGCATAGCGAGATAGGCACATTTCACATGCCGATAGGAGAGATGATAGTGACACTAGAGGATGTGTATAGGATTTTTAGATTACCAATGCGAGGGACATCGATAATGGAAATGAGAGAGATGACAAGAGAGGAAATGGTGTAGTGACTAGTGAGGCCAGGAGTAGCATACTAGATCCAAAGGGGGTGGGTCCCATTGGATGAGCACTTGGACAAGGTAGCCACAGAGAGGCAAATTTATTTTTATGTATGTAGGCTAGTATTAGGGTACATTTCCCTAGATACAGGTGGGACAGGAATCACCTTGGCTTTGATACTAACTATCATGTAGATAGTGGATGTTGGAGTCCATATAGCTTGGGGATCTTTGATATTGGTAGACCTATACAAGGATCTGCACCAGATAGTCTATCAAGGGGTAGCAAGGGAGGAGCATGGGGTTTACTACATTGCTTCAAGTATGGGTTTGGGAGAATATCGTGGCATTCATGCCAATTGGATGAAGGGATAGGTAGGTAGAGGAGCTACTTGTGTATAGCTAGGGGGAGCCATTGACATACCATCATACAGAGGAGGTGGACTACTGGTGAGTCTAGATAGATAAGATTTGGGTGGTGGTATGGAGAACATACATGGGTTTGAGGCCATGGGCGGAGGAGGGACAACATCTACTGTACACCATATCACCATGTTTCATTTTTGGGTGATGAGAGTATATTGTTGAGCAATACCAACCTAATAGGGCCTTGCGGCAGTTTAGATGGATACAGATGGCTCCAAGGGAGCCAAACTGGTATTAGTGGGTTACATGCAAGCCAATGTCAATGTTTGGGCCAACACTCCAAAGAGAGGAATTATTATAGGCCTAGCAAGAGTTAGCACAAAAGTAGTGGGATTGGTTTGGTAGAGTGGTCGATGCGGGCTCCACATAGAAGTACCAAGATTGGTTTGAGTGACTGAGACTAGTAGGCTGAGTGCAAGTGACTAGAGTTGTAGTGGTGGTACGAGAGATATCCTCAGCAGCTAGATAGGGTAGTTATGTAGCCAAGGGACTATGACATTGGGTAGAGGTGGTGGTACAAGAGGAGGGGCCAACAAGGCAAAGGTGAAGGGGTGCAAGAGATTTGAGGTAGGAGGAGAGGAGGGCATAACCAGAGAGGGGAGAGGAGAGGCCAATAGTGGAGAGGAGACTGTAGGTGGAGCGGAAGTAGAGGTCATAGGGGCCAGTAGGTGGAGGAGGAGGGAGTGGCAAAGGGGGCCCATCATTAGGGGGAGGAGATGATGGACTAGCAAAATAATACACATCCCTATAGTAGAGACATGAGGCAACCAGCTAGTTTTCGCGAGACACTTAGCAAGAGAGAGATTAGTTGCACTCTGAGTGTGATGTGGTGCAAGGATAGGTGAACAGAGCAAGGATAAAGGTGGGGATATTGCAGGTGGAGGGTGGACAGTTGGAGGGGAGGTTAGAGGTTTTGACTTTGGAGAGGTAGATGTTACAGGCATAGATAGACACCATCTAGGAGGAGTGGGATAGGTTAGTGGTGGAGGTGGTGATGTTGAGAGTACAAATGATGGTAGGTGGAGGGATAGATGAATTGAGAAGATTTTGTTAGGGGAGATATCATGAAGCAATTTTAGTGGATCAAATTGAGCATTATAGATGATGACTAACATAGTTAGGGACAACTTGGACCTGTACAAGCATGCAAGGAAGGGGAGAGAGTGGATGGAGCATTGGGGGCTTGCAAAGGATAGGTGGGTTTCAACACATAGGGTAGAGCCATAGAACAGGGCAAAGCTAGAGGCAAGATAGGGGGATGAGTGGGAGGAGGGATGAGGAGGAGGGCTTAGGTATGGGAGGAGGATAGATGAGGCTGCCATCTCCACTAGCAACAATGCTAGGGGTAGAGAGGGATCCTATGAGTCTCATGATGAGGAGGCGACTGATGAGGGAGATCAGTGATATGTTGTTTTTTTATATATTATTTTTCAATCTACTGTTGCATTTTTTTTGTGGGTATGGACTTGATATATTGATGTGGTTATTTGTATGATATGAATACTGGATATTTGGACTATGATGGACTTTGGTAATTTTAAATGGGGGGTGATTTATTCTTTATTCTTTGTGGCTAAGAGATATATATAGATTGGATCATTCTTTGGGGTGGGATATGGATGTATGGACTTATGATGTCATGATTTTGTTTATGATGTGGATGTTTATATGATTAGATGTAGATGAGAGATTGATATAGTTGTATACAGTATGTGATGTTTATGAGATACATGATGTTACTAATAGTTTGTGATGTAGGATATGTCATTTATGATGAGTTTTTTAGAGAGTGCTAATGTGTTTGTGATGTAGGATGTGATGTTTATGATGAGTTATATGGATAGTGTTGATGTATTTGTGATGTAGGATGTGATGTGCGTTATGATGAGATTTTAAATTTTTTTACTTATGATGATGTTTATGATAACTAAGAAAATAATTAAAAGATGAACCTAAGAGATGGATGTAATGTGTTTTGACTTTTGAAAAATATAATTGGAAATGAATTTTTAGAAAAGAATAATGATAAAAAACATGACACAAGAGATGAAATATGAATGTAGGATAAAAAATAGAATAAAAGTGGATGCAAACTTATGATGATGGATATGGTAAAAGAACATATTTTAAACTATGATAAAAGATGATAAAAAGAACATAAAATATGATAATGACTTATGATAAAATGAACACGAACTATGATAAAGTGAATGTGAGATTTATGATGATGAAATATAATAAAAATGGATGCCAATTATGATGATAAAATGTGATAAATGAACTCAAAGCTATGATGAGAACATATGGTAAGTGAACTAAAGATTAGGATGATGAAACATGAGAAATATACCTAACATGTAATGAATGCATTTAATCTATGATGTTGAAATGTGATAATATGAATCTATACTATGATAATAGTCATGATAAATGAACACAAGCTATGATGATACAACATGGTAAATAAATTTAACACTATGATGGTGGATAGGAAAAATAAACATAAGCCATGATGATAAAATATGATCAAGGAATTAAAAACTATGATGTAGGAATATAATAAATAAACTCAATCAAGGATGGTGAATATAGGATAAAGAATGCAATCAATGATGGTGAAACTATAACTTATAGATTTGTGATTTGTATGAGTATGATAATGAAGATGAACTCAATGTGTGAGGAGAAGGAAATTGAATCAAGATATTTTAATGATGCAAGGATCCAAGGGGTGAAAAAGATCAGTGATGTAAAGAAAGAATACATCCAAGAAAAGTGATGAAGAAAATGGGAAAAGGGATTTGAGGGAATGCAAGTAAGATGAGCAATTTATGATATGAAATGTAAGTAGAGTGATAAGAAAACATATATGGGGTGCAATAGGATGGTGCAATAGATCACCGATTGGTTAGGGCCATGGTTAGGAGGGAGGAACAATATGCACAAATTTAAGCATAGCATGTGTGGAAGACTTAGGGGGATGGGATTGAGTAGGAGATTGAGATGACGAGGAAAAGTGAGAACATGGTACATAATAGCTTGTGAGGGAATGGGGATAGAGAGGGTAGGCATGATGTAGGAAGAGAAGGTGTAGTGGGGGGCTAGTATGGATGTGCATGAGGGTGGTAAAAATTGAACAAAAAATGGGGAGAGTGAGAGGATACACTAGAAGCTTGAGGGCGGGGTTCTTCGTAAAGGAGTACCACCATGTAGTGTGAGCAGTTTATTTGATATAGAAATATTAGGGACATGCTAAGGTTACTAGGAATGTCAAGGCCTTTTCACCAATATTACATAAGACTAACTCAAAGAAGCATGCAAGGATTTCCCCAACATCACACATGAGTCCCATAGAAATTAGTGTGGAAACAATGCTAGGTGATCTACAAGCAAATGATATTTCCCAACTGCATCATGTGATCATGAATGAAAACATGTTTGGAATATGCAAGGGTGATATCTAACTGACTCACAAGAAGAAAAGGACTATTGTCAAAGCCATGCTTTTGATTTGCCCCAATCAAATCACACCATGGTATAGAAGACCATGGTTACCATGAGGAGGGATAAACTAAATCATTTGGAAATGACATTTTTGAATAAACATACACACAAACAATCCAATATCAAAAGAAAGAATAAATCCATGACAAAGTAACCTTTTTCCAAAGAGATTAGGATAACTAGTTACTGATAGGTGAATGTTAGGTATGAGGAAGGATGCATCTTGTAAGGACCTAATGACAACATGTTGGGGATGATGATAGAATTGGCAACTATACCTTCCTATAGACAACTGGCTAGTCTCGTGGGGTTTTACTACAAGACTCAAAAATGTACAAGCATGACTATACATTGGGAAGACAACTCATGAATGTGTGATAGAATACAGTAGTGGTTGTGCATATTATGAGGAAAAAGCTCAAGATGAGGAGGTAGAATTGATGCAATATGGTTATTGTCAAATGGGTATGATACACAAGGTATTGTTTATTGTTACAAGGGCATGGTACATAGAATACTATTGTTGTTACAAGGATATGATACAAAGACATGGTACAAAGGATAAAATACACTTGATATGATACATGTGTTAGGGTATAGGGACGGAATAGATATACTAACCATGGAAGAATATGTGATCTAGGTAGGCTTTCCAAGCTAATAGATGTTGAAAAGAAATGCTTAGAGTATGAGGATGGAATTCTTAGAACACCTTGAAAAATGGGAAGATGAGAAATGAGGTGTGAAGGGGTGATGGGGGAGATGTAGGTCATTGATAGATAATAAAAATGATAAGCACACCTAGCACCTAATTACTAGGTTTTCACTAGGGTACCTATCCAAGGTGCTTGAATTGCCCTGTTTTCACCATTAGACACTTATTTTTCTTTACTATTTTTTTATTTATTTCTTTTCCCTTCCATTTTCTCATTTTGAGGGAGCAGGATACACTAAGGATTTTTAAGTAAATAATTTCTTGAGGTGAATGATGTTGGTGGGATCATTCAAGACCTCACCTTCAAGCATGGATAGCTGATATGCCCCTGAACCAAAAGAGGTTGTGACTACGTAAGGACCAAGCCATGTGGGCTTAAACTTTCCTTTCTTTTCTTGATCTATGTGGACCTTTATATTTTCTTTGAGGACCATGTATCCTTCTTGAAATTGGCATGGTCTTGTTGAAGTTGTGCTTGAGATGGTTGTAGTATACCATGAGGTGGCCATAGGCTTGTTGTCTTTTCTCATCAAGGAGAACTAGATGAGTAAGTCTAGCCACTCTGTAATCCTCATCTAATATCTAGCCCCACAAAGAAATGCATAGGGATGGTATTTTGACCTCAATAGGTAATGTTGATTCAGCACCATAGACTAGGGAGTATGGGATTGTGCTTGTGGATATATGGAATGAGGTGTGGTAGGCCCATAGGGCGAGGTTGATTTGCGAATGCCAATTATAGCCAAAATCATTGACAACTTTCTATATGATTTTGAGCATGGTTTCATTAGTTTCCTCTAGCTAATCGTTACCTTATGGGAAGTATGGGCTAGAAAAATGGTGATGGATATGAAGGGAAGTGCACAATTCCTCCATATTGAGATTTTCAAAATTACCTCCACGGTTAGTGAAAATGGTAGTTGGGGTGCCAAAGTGACATATGATATGATAAAGGATAAATTTGGATACTTGAACTCTTGTGGTAGTAACAAGAGGGACTGCCTCTACCCACATAGTGAAATAATTAGTGGCAATGATGATCCACTTGTGCGCTTTTGAAGAAAGAGGTGCTATAACACCAATAAGGTCAAACCCCCAACATGCAAATGACCATGGTAGTGCAACAAGTTGTAGATCTTGAGTTGAGGCTCAGATTAGGTTAGCATGTTTTTGATAGCGTAGACACCTTTTCAAAAAGTTGCATGTGTCATGCTCTAGAGTAGGCCAATAATATCTAGCCCAAAGGATTTTCTTAGCTAGAATTATTCTACTTGTGTGAGCACCACAGAATCTGACATGTACCTCTTTTAGGGCCATTGTAGCCTCATTTTGGTCTAAACATCAAGAGAGAGTATCATGATAGCCACGATGATATCGGGTTTGGGCTATGATATTATAACGGGATGCTCTACAAATAAGGTTTTGGCATTGGGTTTGTGTGAGATGGGGAGATATGATACCATTTTATAGATAAGCATGAATTTCATGGTACCATGGGGATTTGGAACCAACCAAGACACATACCCCTATTGATTCATCATTCTCATATGCAAGCACATGTAGCTACTCAACTAAGAATTCATAGTATGTAGCCTCCTAAGAGATCTCCAAAAGTGAACCAATAGTGGCCATGGCATTTTCTACCTTGTTAGGGATCTTTATGAACTAGATCTGAGTAAAATGTTCCTTCAATAGTTCTACCAAATCCTTGTAAGGTTGCAACTTTTCATCTTTGGTCTGATATTCATCTAGACCCTACTTGATAATAAGTTGTGAATCTCTGAAGACTTGTAGCTCTATAATGTTCCACTCAATTGCTATTTTGAGCCCTATAATAAGTGTCTCATGCTCTAAGATGTTGTTGGTACAATGGAACTATAGTTTAAAAGATTCAAGAATGTAATCTCCTTGAGGTGTGACCAATAGTATGCTAGTGTTGGAGCCATGGGATGTGTAAGATCCATTAAAGTATAATATCCTGGATGGTTGTTCTTCTATTGAATAGAGATGTTCATCTAGGAATTCCATAATGAGAGAGTGATCCACAACCAAAGGTGCATCTGCTAGATGATTGGCTATAGCCTAGCCTTTGATAGCCTTTTTGTCAACATATTAGATGTCAAATTTTCTAAGAAGCATGACCCATTTAGCCAAGCACCCTATGAGTACTATGTGTGACAACATATACTTTAATGGTTCAATTTTGGATATTAGTTGCACAGTGTAGCTTAACATATAATGACACAACTTCTGAGTGGAAAATACCATAGCTAAGCAAGATTTTTCCATTGGTGTGTAATTGAGCTCATATCCAACTAGAGTATGACTGATGTAGTAAATAGCCCTTTCCTTGCTTGTATCATCAAGTTGTGCAAGAAGAGCACCTAATGGTATTGGGGTAGCTGTGATGTATAATATGAGTGGACAACTTGCAACTATATGAACCAATATAGGTGGATTAGCTAAGTATTGCTTGATCAGTTCAAAGTTACATTGGAAAATGGGGTCCTACCTAAAATTATGATCCTTTTTGAGTAAATGTGTAAACAGATGGCACTTATCAATGAGTTGAGAGATGAATCATCTAACTGATTGCAGTTTCCTCTAAAGAGAGAAAAGCTTCTTGAGTGTCTTAGGAGGAGCCATATCCATAATGGCCTTGACCTTTTTAAGATCAATCTCAATACCATGCCATGATACAATGAATCCCAAGAGCTTTCCCGAGGTAAAGTTGAAGACACACTTCTTAGGGTTGAGCATGGGATGATATTTATCCAATTGATCAAACACTTCTTGAGATGGAATAAGTGACCAAGGGCATTAAGATATTTGACTAAAATATCATCCACATAATCATCTAGAGTTTTATGGATTAGGTCATGGAAGATGACTATCATGGCATGCTAATATGTTGTCTTGACATTCTTTAACTTGAATGGCATCATGTTATAAAAAAATGTCCCCCAAGGGGTGGTACATGTTGTTTTATGCTGGCCTACCTCTACTATTTGAATCTAATTGTATCCAACAAAACCATCCATGAGTGATAAGAGCTCATGGCCCACAATGAGATAATCATATCTATGTTTGGTAATGGGAAATCATCCTTCGGGTAATTCTTGTTGAGATCTCTAAAGTCTATGCAAATCCTAATATCACTAGAAGGATTTATGAAAGGTACCATGTTGGAGATACATTCATTTTTTCTAACTCTACTTTAACCAATAATGAAACTTTTGGATGCATCTTATGGTACTTTTGCTTGACAAGATTAGCCTTTGGATCCATGGCCAAATGGTGTACCACTAGCTTGGTGTCTAACCCTAGCATATCTTGATAGGACCATGAAAAGTGACCAACATTTTCATGGAGGAATTCAATGAGAAGCTTTGCCTACTCAGGTGGTAGAGATTTCACAATATATGTGATCTGTGGTACCTCAGTTAGATTGATTTTGACTGGTATAGTTTCCTCTACCAAGACTAATGATATGGTAGGCCTATGATTTCATGGGGGGAGGATGAAATCTCCATCCTTGAGTGCCTTGAAGAGGTTTTCACCATCAAATGCATCCTTTATTTTCTTTTCATTTTTTGAATCATTCAATGGTGCTCTAGAGGAGTTTTCACCAGAGGATAGTTTTGCTTTTCTTTTTTTCTTTTTTGTTTTATTGTATAGTTCAATTTTGTGACTAAAGATTTCCTCCTCCCTGAATAGCCTATTGGGTTTAGTTTGTAGACATATGTTGATGGTTTTGATGGCCATTTATGCAATGTTTCTACTCCCATGAATCTAAGGAGTGCATACTTTGTAGAGAATTCATCAACATGAAAAACACTTGGTTGGTCCCAATTAATGAGTTTGAGGTAAGGGAATAGTAAGTCTATGAATTTTAGGGATAATTGGTAGAGCATAGAAGCTCCTAGGATAATTTCATCAAGGAAGAAATCATCATAGGATTTCTTTTCTACTTCCTCAATAATGTCCTCAACCTTAATGGGATTGTTTTGGATGTTTTTGAAGGCATGGCCTTCTTTCATGGTGCCCCTAGTGATGAGAATTTCCTAGCCTATGCCTTTCTTTTTCTTTTCTTTGTATGCTTCCATATCCTTCTTAATGCTTGACTCCAAATGGCCTAGACCACCTCCTTGATAATCCCATTGTTTAGTAGCAAGGCAACATGACCATGGGTATTTTTTTTGAGGTGATTGAGAAGTTCTTCACTTTTCAAAGGTGGTTCTTTCTATAGCCATGTACTAATGTCTAGAATAGTTTCCTCTCCATTGAGGATACATTTGGTAATAAATGTGGTATGACCTAGTTGCCTTAGTTGAGGGGTTGTATCTGGCCTTGGTCCCTAATGTGTTGGGCACCCTTGAGTATGTGGATCAAGTGGTAAAGCACCAAAAACAAAAGCATTTGTGAGATTGTACTCTCTGCAACCTTGGTAGTTTATCTTAACCATGGAAAGGGTAGAAGATAAAATGGTATTTGGATCATGGTAGGTGCTAGAGGAACTAGCCATGGTGTGGCTAATTTCAATTCTAGGACAATGGTAGGTGTATGAATCTTTGACCACATTGCAATAAGCAAAGGGTTTAGAATCTACATGGATGGTTACCTCAATGCCATTATGTGGAAACTTGATGCACTGATGATATGTAGATGGAACAACTTTCATGGTGTGAATCCATTTTCGACCAAGGAGGATGTTATACAGAAGGTTAAGATCAACTACATGACAGATTATTTTTTGAGTGGCAAGGCTAAATTTGAGAGGTAGCAAGATTTTTCCTTTAGTGGTGCACTTCAAATTTTCATATGCTTTGATGGTAATGACCTCTTTAAGGATATCGACCTTAGTGTATACTGCTTGTTTGATGAACTTTAAAGTACATAGATTTAAAGCTAATCCATTATCTATCATGACCTATTTGACCACAAAGTCAAAAACCATGATAGCTATATGAAGTGGAAGTATATGGTTAGGTTTGATTGGTGGGATGTCAGAGGTTTTGAAGGAAAAAGCACATGATATGGAAAGATGGTTGACCAAGTTGTAGAACTCAGTGGCATTTATGTCAGTGGGGATGCGTGACTCATGGAGAGTACTACCAAGGATCTCTTGATAAAGTGGGCTTGTTCATAAGAGATCTAGAATAGAAATTTGGGCTAGTATATTTCCAAGATGTTCCAAGATATTATATTGTAGTCCTAATGGGGGTGATCCTAATGAAGGTGGTCTCAATGGAGGTGGTCTTCATGGTGTAGATAGAGATGGGCCAATTATATTGAGTCAAGCTTGTCGAGTAGTAACCACAAATTGGGCATCTAGGCCTTTGATGTTTATAACATTGATAGAAGGCTCAACTTGTGATATACCTCTGATAAGGTTTCCATAGTCTAAGTACATTGAGATGTAGTTTTGAGACTTATCTTGGTTATGTCCTTCTTCTTTTTTAGCATTGTTGGGTTTTTTGAAAGGAGTGTTTGTAGGCACCTTACTTGTGTTTGTGTTATGGGGAGGAAATGCATTTTGGTATATCAGTAATCTTACATTTAGTGAGGCTAGTGCCCCCATTGTGATCTCTTTTAGATCAATAAGGTCTTGGACATAGTCCTTGAGTTGCATGCATTTGAGGGTGGTATGTCCTTTGACATGATGGAATTTGCAACACTCATTATCCTTATACCAAGATGCCATAGACTAATTAGGTTCTAAGGTTTGTGTTTGTAGATTTTGAATAAGATTATCCTTGGCCAATTTCTCAAAGATTACATCTAGAGGCTCTCCCAATTGGGTGTATACATGAGGTTGTCTCTGAATACATGATTTATGTCCAACTAAAAGTTTGATGGCATTAGTTTGATTTTGATGGCTAGGTATTTGGACATTGTGTTGATTTTTTTGCATAGGAAGCTACTAATATATAGGTGGTTTTTGTTGATAAGGTTGTTGTTGACAAAATGTGGCAGGAATGTTAGTTGCTACCCTGATGACATGAACATATCAAGTGTTGGTGATGACATCAATAACTATGTTATTATTTTATTCCAATAGCATAATTTGTCATTGCTAGGACCTCTGTCTTGGGTGTTTCTTTGTAATTTTTGATGACACCATCCTTGATGAGCCATTGCTTGATTCCCATCCCTTTTTCCTTAATATCTTTATAATTTTATAAAGAGTTCATAACAATGTGATGGGAAAGACTAGGATGTGCATTGTTAATGAATATTTCAACAAGGTGACATTTGGGGATAGTGCATGAGATACTAGTTGTCAGGGTTTTCCAAAATTATAAGTATTTGGCAAGGCTTTCTCCTCCATTTTTCTTTGTATGAACTAGGTCCACTATAGATAACTCATTCTTGACTAGATGAGCATATTGAGCCACAAAGGCTTCAGAAAGATCAGCAAAGGTCTTAATGGTACCCTCGGGTATATGAAAAAACCATTTGAGGGTAGGGCCCCCTAAACATTTCAAAAAAGGTCACATGAGGAATACATCATTACGGGCCGCTTCTTGATAGTGCATATAGTATTACTTGAAATGTGTAATTGGGTCACTTTTCCCTCTAAATTTATCAAACTTGGGGATCTCAAAATGTTTAGGAAAAGGTGTCATCATGATGGTTTCATCAAATGGATATGGACAATAATTTTCTAATATGAAATTTTTTGAGTCTATCACATCCCTGAGGGCTTTAAGAGCATTTTTCATCTCTTCCCATTCAGAGTTGATAGGCAGGGTAATAGGTGCCCCTAGTCTAGGTGTCCCCAATGTGGGATATGTAGTGGATGTTCAAGGATGATATGGGAAACCTTGACTTCTGTATGGTGGTGGCTGAAAAATAGGTTACACTACTATTGGGATGGATGTTATGGGTTTTTGGAATGTAGTTTGGGCATACTGCTACATTCTTTGGGTAGATTGTTGTCAAGGAACATAGGTGTGAGGTTGTTTCCCTACTAGATAATTCTATGGGGACTCCTAGGTATACTATTGGTGTGATGACTATGGCTGAAAAGATGGTAGTGTAGGTAATACCTAGGTCATGCTTTAGGAGTGTATACCTTGTCCAAAAGATGTGGGTTGTGCTCCTACTTGAGAAAGAAATTGAGTATTAATAGGTGCCAAGTAATTGATGTAAGGAAGAGTGTTCACAACTGGGTATTATGATGGAGTGGTGATTTGGCTATTGCCTAAGGGTGTCATAAAAAAATAATTGGTAATGAGTAGTAATGAATAGACTTGAGGAGGAAGGGATGAATGTGACTGAGGTATGGGCATGGTGATAGTGTTGAAGGGGATACTACTGGCAGGCCCATGTGTCATACCAAGACTCCAAGGTCCTAGAGGAAATGAGGCCAAAGTACTTTGGCTAGTGACAAATGGATTCACAGTGATGTTTGGTAGGATGGAAGATGAAGTATTCGACCATAATGGAGGCATTCCCATAGTGTGCTAGGATGTAGGTTAGATGTGTTTTTAAATGGTAAGGAAAATGATATGTTGCTAAGTGAAAAAGGAGTATATTGTGAAGTAGGGACATGGGTAGTGGAAGCATATGTAGATGATATACTTGTGGTTGGTTGGGATGTGGTATGAAATAAGGGTTGAGTGAGGATGGAAGTAGTGACCTAGGTTGAGGGGATATTCAAGTCTAATGGTTCTCCTTATGCTGGTTGGTACCTACTATTTGGTGAAAAGAAAGAATCATGAGGAATAGATGACCCTGTGGATGGTGGTTTCCATACAAATAGAGGATGTGTAGAATATTTAATGTTTGTGGGCAGTAGTCATCCAAAGTCAAAGGTGCCAGCATTGTTTCTTAAGAAGTTTTCCATGATGCTCTCCCTATTTTGATCTATGATGGCATTAACAATGGTTGCATGTCTGGGTTGGTTCATGAAAGAATCAATATCTATTGAAGAGCATGTTTCTTCTGGATTTTATCATGGTGGATTCTATGGTGTCATGGAAACTATGGGGTATGGGTGAGCCCTAGCTGTGCTACTATGAAGACTAGGATCCATGTCCTTCTATTTTCATTTATTCTTACCAAAATGTGTGCTAGGTGGCATGAAATGATAATTTTCCTAAGATGGAATGCAAAAGGATGATGATAAGTGTATGTGAAAAAATGATTGATTTAGGTTCGACTAGAGTGGAGGGATTGCCTAAGATGCAAAGGAGGATGCGTGAAAATGTTTTTTGTGACATCTAGGAAGCCTAAATGATATGGTACTAAGTGAAGGCGATTGTGCTTCCCTTAAGTGCGAGCTTTGAGATTGTGGCGGTGATATCAAACCCTAAGCTAGCCTTGTGACCTTTTGGAAGACAAATGAGAATCAAGTGTGTAGCCCAACCTTTTGCTTAAGGTGATGTGGGACACAAGTGATAGTTTATCTTAGAAAATACTTAGTTTAGGGACAACTATGATAGTGACATGGATGAAGATTTTTTTGAGGGAAACAAAGCTTAATGGGGTAATGCTAACTATTTCTAAATGTGGCATAAATAATGGAGGATACTAGGCCTTAATTATGATTACTTTGGAGGATTCCTAGAAACCTAAGGTTGATGACAAAAAGGAAGAAGATGATTCTAGGAAATGCTTAAATGGGATGGTGGAGCTATGTGAAAGCCTAAGCCTATGAAGAGATAAGTGCATAAGTGTGTGTGGAAAAAGAATGACCTAATCAAAGTAAGTAACACTAGCGTTATCGATAAGGCTATGGTTAACACCTTGTCGAAGAGTTAGGTTCTAAATTTTGTAGTCTCACTCAATTTTTAGTGCAATGTTTGGACCATCTATATCAACTTGGTCTAGTTTAGTGATCCTTGGGTTTGGGTTATACTTCTTGTGTTCTGCTTCTATTTCCTTGTAAACTAGTATTTGTGGAAGTTTAGCCTTTTTGAATTTGGTTTTGGTTTGGCTTGACATGAGATAACTCTAGGGGATTTGCTTAGAACTGTGGGTTTTTTAAGGTAGTGACTATGCAAAGTATACCTTTTAACTTGGGGTTGAAAACATAAAATAGTTGAGGAGTAACTAGGTTTCAAGAGAATAGTGTGTTTGTGTAAAACAAGAAAAGTGGTTTGGGTCTTTTCTTTAGGATGTAAGCAACAAAGTGGGGCAAACTAGGCTTAGAATTTTTGCAAATAAACTTGCTAACAATCCTTTTGAACAAAGGTAAGGAGGACCTTTTGGTGAAAACAAATTTTTTCATTTATAAGGAAAGATTTCATCAAGTAAGATATGTAACAAGGGTATTTTGAAAAAGATAACTTTGGACCAAGGAGAAAAAAAGTTTATTTGCAACTAGACTTTGTTAATGACTATTTTTGAGATAACAAGGATAGTTTTGAAAAAGGTAAAGTTGAGCCAACAAAACTAAAGTTGTTGCGAATGGATCTGCTAACAAGTATTTTTGGAATAACAAGGATAGGACCTTTTCTAATGCAATGGATTATGAGAAAATAGTTTCTCAAAGGACAAAGAAACTTTGAGAAAGACAAAAAAATGATCTCTTGAACAAAAGAATTTGATAGTGTCCATAGAAATTGTGTAAGTTTTTACAAAATAATTTCATGGGTCTTTTGTACAAATAAGACAATTCAAACACACCCTTTATCCCTAAGGTCAAATTTTGATTGCAATATGCTATTCAACAGCCCACAACTTGATGGCTCTTGATTATAGTGCAATATGTCCCTCTAATTGAAGAGGTGAGTCGATACAAGATTTTATCAACAAATGATACACATCAAAGAATCTTCAAGTCATGACAAATAGAAGTTCCCCTTCTGCAGGAACAATGACCCTTGGAGATGAAATCCAAGTAGCCTTATGCCTCTACCAAGGGAACAAAATGGTGAGTAATCTTGAGGGATGTTTTTTCCCTTGCACTATGAATTAATATACCATGGATAAAATCATGATGGCTAAAATAGGGTTGTAAATAGGTGTGTGGAGTCTCACCAAATTGTTGTTACGTATGTGATTCGCTTAAAGATCTATTCTAAACATGCTAAAATCATGGGAAAGTTTTTGCACCTCATGCTACCCCTAGAAAAACACTACCTAAACTTGGATTATAGAGCATGAAAGTTTACCTTTTCCCTCATTTATATACTAGCTAGATTTTTACCAGTTTGAGCTTCTCACCAAAGGGAAAGTGCTTCCTAGAGGTGGATGAACTTGCTAGAAGCACTCCTAGGTTGTTGTGGATGATCTTGCTAACAAATTTTGGTACATGCATCATGTATTTTAAGGTCTTAAGATGTAGAAATATAGAGAAGAAAAATATTTTCTAGAGGGCACAATCTCAAAATATGCAAGGAACTTGGTTCATTTCTATTTTTGACACTTTAGTGTATCCTAACAAACTAGTTTTTGAAGACGTGCATGATCTTAGCATTCAATTATTTATTTCCAAATTCACAATGATGGTCAAAAAAATAAATTACATCAATAAAATGAAATTGATCAAGAAAGTTTTTAAAAGGAGTGAATAAGAATGAGTTTATCCTTAGACATTCAAGATTTGATGGATTTATTTTAAGCTCTAAAATGGAAGTGTTTTTAATAATGTTCATTTGCACTTTAAATGAAGTGTTCATCACATGGGTTTAGTTTTTAATGCTTGACATTCAAGAGTGGATTTTTTAGTTAAACTATCCAAATATTCCAATAACCAACAAACCCACATGTTTTAACTCATGATTCTGCAGTGCAAGAAAGTAGTTAAAGGGCCACAAGATTGAGGTGCAAAGAACTAGTAAAACCATGAAAAAATAAGTCATGTGAAGAAAGTAACAAAGTGATCCCACAAAATAGCAATCCTACGGGTCTATGGGGATGCATTCCTTTGATAGATGTATCTACAGGTTCAATAGAGGAGGGAAAAAGTGGGGTATAATGGTTGACTAATTAGCTCAAGCAATTTTGCAAGTCTTTTATAGTGATCCCACTAGTAAAAATTAGCATCCCTATAGGAATAAGGTCAAAAAGAATGATGGGGGTGTCAAAATGTATCACCTAATTTAGTAGTGCAATATTGAATACTAACTATTAACAAAAGTATTTACAATACTAAAGAAGTTAACACTTATGATAGGACCAAGGTTATCACCATAAGGAAAACAAACCAAGAATGGTAAGCTCCTTGGTTGTAACCTACGATGACATAGATATGTCCCTGATGGATAGGGGATGTATGCTTATGATGTTCTCAATCTTCCAATGGATGGGTGTTCCTATTAAGTGTGTAGATGGGTAAGGGTTTTAACAATGGAGACGAAGATGGGTTTTGACATGGCTATGGTGCAAAACAAGTATGATGTAGTGGTCAATGGGGGCATTGTAAGTTTGCATGAAAGTGGATTGATGGATTGTGAGAGGGAGGGACTTTATTTATAGGCCAAGGGGTGGAGAGATGGAGTGTTAGGATGCAAGGATGGAATAATGGTGAGGGAGGGCTAGGATTCTTTGAAAGGGGAGCACATGGATTTTGCTTATTTGAAGCCAATAGGGGAGTGACACTTGTCACAAGTAGGATGAGTGTGAGGGGATGTGATAACGATTGGTAAAAGAGAGTAATGAGGGAAGAAGAGTGTGGAAGAGGGATGTAAGAGGCATTTAATGGCATGTAAGATTTATTAATGCTCTAGGATAGGGATGGAAGAAGATAAGGGAGACTTTTTTATGTTGGCTTGGGTTAGCAAGTCTTAACCCTTGCTTAAAGTTGTGCACATAATGCAAGTATGGGGCACACAAACATGTAATGTGCTCACCAATGATGAATTCACACCAACATCATCAACATAGGAAAGCAACACTAACCTAGTATGGGAGATCAATAGGCTACTCAATCTATGGATGGTTAGATATGATAGTTTGATATCTAGCCTCTACAATGATATCAAGATGTTGCACTTGAGGAGGGGGGAAGACCTCAATAGGGGGTACATAAGTGATAGCATTCTTCCACTAGAAAAATGGTCTATGCTAGCGAGCTCCTACCCCTATGCCCATGTTGGGCCTCATGCTCTAGTAGTTCAATTTGAGCTCCAACTCAAATTTAGCATAAATTTTTTTAATAAAATAAAATGGGACCTCCAAATTGTTGTGTGGTAATTTTTCAAAAACCATCCACTAGTGATCCCAAAACTTTACACATATAGCCTCATTTGTGTACCATTTAATTGATAATTTATTTTTTTCTGATCCACATTTTTAAAAAAAATTGGTTTCACAAATAGGTCAAATATATCATATTTGGTTATGTTAAGGGTCACAACATCATCATAGTCTAATCCACCATCAAATAGAGAATACATCTCCTCATGCTAGTGAAGAGAAGCATTATGTTGCTTGAAAAGTGTTTGAATATTATCCATAATAGTTTTTAACATGGATAGCATGTGACCAATGTAAGTATATTTTTATATGTGCTTCTTGAACCCCTTAGTTCAACAAGATTGCTATGTGTCAAATCTTCAATTCGAGGAGGGCTTTTAGGGAGTATGGATCATTTGACAGAGGTTGAGGATTTTGATAGGGTTGTGGAACATTTTTCTGAGAGTTTTGAGGAAAAAAATTTCATGGCTCAGTGTTATCAACTTCATGTGGATCAGCCATGCCTATTAAATTGCAAAGAATTCATGAATTACTAATTCTATTCATAATTTATAATTAAAATGAGAAAAAAAAACTAGAGATTTCTATTTAAAAACCTAATTTCAAATAAAATGTTGAAGTTGATGAACTATAAACCCCACATCTCTAAAGAATCACCGTCATTTAAACGCCTATCATAGATAGAGAGAAGAAAAAGCTATAGAGGCTAGAATTCCTAGATCCATAGAGGAGACATTTTTTATGAGCAAAAAGAGAAATTATCATTATCAAAAGTGAATGAATGTCTAATTACAAAGAAAGATCATATTTATAAAGGAGATACAAACCTTAACAAGTAAACAATGTTTAAGTTGATGAAAGATCAACCCCATAGCTCCCAAGAATCATCTGCATGCAAACACCTGTCACAAAAAGAAATAAGCAAAAGCTATGGAGACCAGAATTCTTAGGTCCATAGATGAGACATTCTTGATGAAAAAAAATGAAAAAATTATATCATCAAAATTGAATGAATGTTTAAATACAAAGAGAGATCATCCTTATAAAGGAGGTCAAAACATTAACTGGTAACTAACCTAGGTTGCATGATAATAATTAAAAAAATAATTAAGTAGTATATGCCAAAGTTTAGCTTAAGTCAACTGGAGATAATAAGTGACTTAATAATTAAATCAATATGATTTATTTAATGAAAAAAATTTAATAATCTAACACCCCCTTAGATAAACTAATGGAGTAGCTAGAAACATAGAAACTACTATTGAAATTAAACTTGGGTCTCGACAACGAAGGCCTGATGAGGTACCTAAGCACAACCAAATCTCTAAAAAAAAGAGAAATATAAAAAATCACATGGGAAAAATCCTACTCCAAAAAGAGATGGAAATAATGTTGAAAAGATCTAGTGAAGGAATAAAGAAGCCTCCAAACTAGGGAATGTTCCAGAAAATAGGAACAAAAGAGATGATCATGTACAACACCATTGAAGCATGTAGAAGTTGCAAAACTCTATCAAAAGTAACTATTGATCTCAAAAACCTCCACTAAAATAGAACCTAACTAGGAAGAGAAGACTATAATTTGCATCAAAACAAGAGACACACAAAGACAAACAACCGTGTCTAATAGTAAATGATCTAGGGTAAAAGTATAAACCTATGTCACCCTTTTGTAAAAGAAAAAGCTAACAAAAGTATAACTGTTCATCTTCAATGACATAAAATTGGTATTATTATTTTGAATTTGAAAATGAATTAAACTAGTGAAATGTGTAGAAATGGATGAATTTTAGGATTATAATTTTTAATAATTATTTGGAATAAAAAATGATATATTTTCCTAATTCTTATAGATAATTTTGTAGGTGTTGAAAAATGGTGTAAATTAGGGGTCTAGTTCCCACCACAAAACTATATGCAAACAAACATATTTCCCTTTGATCTTAGACTATTTTATAAATAACATATATATCTAGAATAATCAAAAATAAAAATTAGATTCAGAACTATATTTTCTCTTTTATAAGGATTGAAATTTCAACTCACTTGAAATTGATAGTTTTCATCTCCCCCCAAATCTATTCTAACTAAGAGAAAAATTATACATTCTAAAAGAAGACTCTCTCCTCTAGAATTTCATATAATTTTTAATTTTTTTGATATGATTAAATTTTTTTTTCTATCTCAAAATTGGCATCTTTTTGAGTGTTAAAATTTGTGGTTGTGAAATTTTTTAATTTCAATACACTATATCTATTTAAAACACTATAAACTATACATGAGAATATTCTTGACTCTGAGCTTTATAAAATGGTGTTTATATTTTATTAAAAACAAATCATAAAAAATAGTAAGAGTTATTGAAACACCACTTTTCTAAAATGATTTTATTTTTTTAGTAATTAGATACAAACTAGTACAAAACATGCATTTAATAGACATTTCCAATTAGAAAAGTGTGAGACCATATATAACTTAGCTAGAATGAATTTATCTAGATCATATGTTTGAAAAAAATTGAATTTTAGATAGAAATATTCAAATTTAGTCATTCTGATAAGTCAACCTGAAAGGTGACATAGCTTTGTACTTTTACCCTCCATCTCACCAAAATGCATAGGTACCTAGCCACTAAATCTGCCTAGTACATAGGAATAACAATTAAATACATAGCTCACTCTATCAAACCAAGAAAGTGTGAGAAACAATAGGAGAACCCCCCTAATACAAACAAGCGTGAGATGATGAGAAACTGAAAAGTGGGCCAAAAGAACAACATTCCAAGGAACAACAACCAAGATGCACAAAAGAATACATATGTGTGTACAGAAGGGAATTTCACTAGATATAGGAAGATAGAAAACAAAGGAAAAACATTAGCCCTCCCCTCCCCCCCACAATGGCACTTTAATTAGAGTAGTGCATGTACAATAAGACACAAGATATGGTGAATCCCAAGAAAACAATAATCTATGCAACTATCCTTAGATGACACTACTTGAATCAGAAGGAAAAATTGTAAGGAATCTTGCAAGAAATAATATAACCATTTCCACATAACCCATAATAGATATGAAATAAATAAGAAATTGAAATCCACATGCAAGAGAATAGACAACATAACCACAAAAATGTGACACAAGATATACCCTTGGAGACCCTCATTGAGGGAAAAACCCAGCAAATACAACATTGCAATACAACCATGGAAGCCTTCAAAGCCATAGCCACAACCAAGCAATCTATGTGAACAAGCATGAATCCACACATCCCATACCATACTTCCAACCTTCACAAATGCTCCCTTGGCTAACCTATTAAGCCTTCTCCCACTCGACTCTTTCCCTTTTTTCCTTCTTCACACTAACAACTACCCTTTTGGCTACTTATATAGTAGCAAATCTGACAAAACCACCAAATGGTATTACATAAACCATGTGCTGCCTAACAACATTGACCCCACATTTAAGATTGAAATTTTAATTCTTTTCTCCAATATTAAATAATTACATGAGATTTTATCACAATGTTACAATACAACTCATCAAGTATATCCCATGGGAATCTTTACATGTTGCACATCTATCTAGGTGCAATATTACATAATAAAATATAATAATATTATGCAATATATGAAACACCCATTATCTCAACAATCTTCTACTTTTTGTATACATTGCATAGGGTCAATTTGTATCCACATAAATAAAAAAGGGAACAATCCCTCCCTGCACATCCACCATCATGGATCAAAGTACACAAAGTGCTCCATCTTGGTACCCACAACAAAATTAAAGTATCCAGCATCTCAAACATGAATGGTCTCACCTCCTATTATGTCACTGCCACCAAACATACATAGAAGCCATCCAAGGAGAAAACCACCCAACCTATTACATTAGAAGATCATAAAATTTTGTACCAACTAAAATGCCAAGCACCAAAAACCTGCTTCAAAGGTAGTCACATGTATCTATAGTTTTCAAATATCCATAGATGAAATAGTGCCCACAACAAGTGCCAAACCATCCAACTACCCATACCTCCAAAGGTATACCAAGTGAATCTCACATCATCAACATATCCAATCTATAAGCTATAATCACAAGTTTCAAGAGCAATACCTACCACATATTTGCCAAGATGCTCCCACTAGAAAAGATTATAATGTCTAATCTATAACCAATCAACTCACAACATCTCAAAGAAGTGAATCCATGTAGTCTCGAGGACATCCATAACACATAATCCAATAACCTACAAGAATAACTCTTATAAAAAAATCTCCAACAGTCTCCAAATATCTCCACAACCAATATAGGAAAGAGATAAAAGAATAACCATGTCATCTCTCACATGACATATATGAGAACAAATTAGTGTTCATAATATCTAACCAATCTCAAATACAATGTATGTGAAAATTGGACATCCAGGAAGATAACCAAGACCAAAGAGAAACCATACAAATCATAACATGTATCATGTCCTTCTACACACACCTCTAAATGTAAACTGTGCAAGTATGATCTCCTCCATAAAACTCTAACAAGAAGCCACAACAACACCCAAACCATACCATATAACTAATCATGGATGTAAGTCTCTCACAAGAAGATCAAACTCATAAACCATTTCTAAACCAAAGAATAACCATTCCTAATCCAAAGAATATGTCCACTATAAAATCATCTCCCAAAATCAACCAACATAACAACATATGCAAATGGAGATAACAAATGGTAAACCATATTTCCAATGAACCCTTTATCATAGCTCAAGATCCATATCCATGAAAGACAAGCATAAACATAATGCACCTAAGAGAAACAATGGGTTATACCTCTCAAGTAGAAAACTTTTTGAGTAGACCAAGAGTTGGGAATGAGAATTCTCATCAAGATATCCAAGTCTCCAACCAAGAATCATCTAAGAACAATCTCCTCTCAAGTCCATATCAAGTGAATGCCCCTCAAACTTCCTAGTAAAACCAAACAACCATACAAATACTTCTCTAATCCAAGAGAAATTTGTATCACTATTGTCTCTAAGTATCCATAAGCACCTGTAACCAATCAATCCATGCCAACTCCAAATGCAATATAGTAATATCATGAAGTATCCATCTTATGATCAATGTACTCAATACAAGAAACTAAACCAAGATCATTATGAAAGTTCCAACCATGGCCTCAAGAACATAAACATGACAACATGATCTAACCATCTCAACCAAAGAGATATCATGCTCCATATGAACATACTATAACATGTCAAAACTCTAAATTTCTATCAAGAGTATACCATGACATAATAATAAAACCATCCTCACACCAAGGATAACATGTCAAATGAAAGCATAAATCACATCTTACCAAGACCTCCACTAGTCCTCAAGATCCAACCATCTCCACACACCATGAAGATAACCAAGAACTCCATGAGTCCTCAAGATCTAACCATCTTAAAACACCATGAAGATAACAAGTGCACCATGCAAATGTAAAAGATACTTTTGCAACAATAGGATCTAAGATAGACCTCCAACATCTATAACACTCAATAAATATATCAATGTCAATAATTGCCACTCAACCATGGTATCGAGTCACCCATAGAATCATAAAATCCATCTCCTACATGAAGATCTTCTAGGTCTACACTCACATAACAAAAGTGTTAGCACCAAGTGAAAACAAGATCTCCAAGCCAAGAAGATACAAACCAAACTAGGAACTAATCCTATACTATCACCTCATCACTCTCACAAGCTCCCACTAAATTGTGTATCCAAGCTATCCATAACATCATGATGAAAAACCATCCTATAACCATGAGAATCAACCAAGGCATCACAGCATCAAAGAACTCAAAGTACACATCATGAGCTCCTCAAAAGAAACCAAACAACCATTATCCTCAACCAAGAAGATGTACCACCATAACCAAATTAAGAATCCAAGCCAATGAGCATCAGGGATGTACCTATCTATCCAATCATGTCGTACAAAAATCTATGGCACTATGATCACATCCATGAATTGAGCAACTAACTCTCAATATGTCCAACTTGTCAACATAAAATAGTCAACCATAATCCTCCACCATGATTGTACCTGGTAACAACATCTCATTCCTTCTACATGAAGAAACATTAGCAAATCATATGACTTAGGGCATAGACAACCCAAATCAAAGCCACCAATCTAAATATGCATCAATATTGAAAGATCAATGGGCAAAGACAACCCATATCTAAGCTATAAATGCAACCTATAAGTATAGACTGCTTACAACACTACACAACTTGTAGACCCAACAAGTCATCATACATATCCAAACCAAATATTGATAACCATATCATCATGAGACCAATCTGAAATATGAACTAAGTATACAATGACATCAAATCCAAAGCTCCAAACATACAATGTCATAAACTTGCAATGTTACCATAGTCAATATATATCATAAACTATTTAGATAAATATATCTTCAAATAAACCATGTCAAACCTACACCACATCTAAACCAATGTGTAGAGCTTTCCAAAAACTTTTCGTTGACTACTTGAAGTCCAAAATCTAACTCTGTATGCCCAAGTTATGCCCTAATTTGTGCTCAAAATAAACAACATCTAACTTTTAGGCTCTTAAAACCTAATAAAATGTCAAAATCATAGAAAAAAACCTACACCAAGTTGTAGTGCTCTAAATTATCTTTCTAGCACCTATAAGAAGTCTGAAATCTAATATCTTGAGAGAAAGTTGTGGCCATTTTACTAAGACATTCTTTTTACCATTTTTACTGCAATTTTATTATTATTTTTTTGTGAAAATTTTTTTATGGGATTAAATTTGACGGCCATCATGGGGTGAAACTAAAAACTCTTTCATTTCCTCTACACATGGCCAAACTAGGGCATGTTATATATCAAAATTTGTAGAAAATTTGACCCACATCCAATGGTGAGGTCTATTTTTACCTAGGAGGTCATTTCTTCAAGCTCCTCCTAAAACTCTCATTTAAATGAAACATCCAAAAAAAATCCTTTTGTCCAAAAATTTCACATGCCTAAAATCTACCAATATCTCATCATAACAACAGAGCAAAAACCCTTAGATCTGCAATAAATAACTCATATATCTTGCCCTTTCTTTTATCCTCTTATGCATTCCCATGGATTTAATCTAGGGTTACCAACAATAAAACCATAGCTCTAATACCACTTGTAAGGAAACTTGCAAAAAATAATATAATTGTTTCTACATAATCCATAATAGATCTAAAATAAATGTGAAATTGAAATCCATATGCAAGAGAATAGACAACATACTCACAAAATTGTGACACAAGAATACACTAAGAAACCCTTATTGAGTAAAAATTCCAGCCTCCAAAAGTATCCATCACCATGCATTATTTAGCAAAAACACCATTGCGATACAACCATGGACGCCTTCAAAGTCATAGCCACAACCAAGCAAACTATGTGAACAAGCATGAATCCACACATCCCATGCCATGCTTCCAACCTTCACAAATGCTACCTTGGCTAATCTATCAAGCCTTATTCCACTCAACTCTTTTCCTTTTTCAACTTCTTCTTCATACCAACAACTACTCTTGTGGCTACTTATATAGTAGCAAGTCCCACAAAACCACCAATTGGTATTACATAAATCGTGTGCTACCTAACCCATTGACCCCACATTTAATATTGAAATTTTAATTATTTTCCCCAATATTAAATACTTACATGAAATATTATCACAATGTTAAAATACAACTCTTCAAATATATCCCATTGGAATCTTTACATGTTGCACATCCATCTAGGTGTAACATTACATAATAAAATAAAATAATACTACATAACAATATTATGCAATTTGTGCAACACCCATTATCTCAACAAAAACAAGGCAAAATAACTGAAATGAAAGTACAAATGAAATATGACACTTTATCTCAATGTTTTTTCAACAATGAATAAATTTTTTTGTCCAAATAGACCAGAAGATACATGAGGCCAATACAATAGATAGTGTAGCCCATGACAAATCATTTGAAGCAATGAAATTGATACCCAGACCTAAAACAATCAAGATATCCACCATAATGCAAAAGTGCAAAAAATTGAATAGAATTTGCCTAGAGTAGAATCTGAAAAGATAATTACCATCACTAGAAAGAGGTCTAAAATACCATTCTAATGATGTAAAGAGTTCCTAAATCAAAGATCGAATGCTCAAGATATGTCTCTGAGAGTGCAAAAGTATAGCCCCTAATTTTGATAGTAGAAAAGGCCATCAAAAAGTATCAAAATTGAATATTACTTGTACCACTATGACAGGCTTGGAACTAACTTTTTGGCAATATCTGATTTACAAAAATGGAATCTATATGCTCAAGCTATGAGCAAAAAACTTGAAGGTAGGTCGAAATAGAGCCTAAAGGGAAAATAAGAATGTTGATGCAATGCTGATGTCAACACATGATGATCATAAATTTGATGGTCAAATGGTCATCAAGGCAAAAAATGATCCCTACCGAATAAAAATCCAATTGCCAAAAATACTATTCCATATCAAAGGGTCAGTGTCGAGAAAAAATTCTAGTGGCTAAAGTACTACCACACAAAGAAATTCGTTGGTGAAAATGACCATGCCAAATAAGTCCACCTAGATACAAATAGTGAGAAGACAAAGGCATTCAAAAAATGCCTAACCTTGTGTGAGTATGAGAGCCTACAATCCAAGGTCAACTTGCATGCAAAATATAATTGGAAGTGCATGTAAAAACTAGGTACATGGCACGATAGGCCATCAATATCACATGTACCCCCCAAAAAAACCATTTGACCAATAAAAGTGCCACAATTTGGAAAAACAAAGTGTCATCTAAGGCATGCACAATGTAAGATGCCCATTGGCATCACTGGAGGTGGGCGCAGATAGCCTAGATCATCAAAAAAAAGTGGGAGCTCCTTCCCAAAATATGCACCAAGGAGGGTGAAACCTCCAAACTTGCATAAATTTTGAAACAAAAAAGGGCCATTACTGTTACTGCTGATGACTAGAAGCATAATTTTTGGGATTGGAGAGCCAATAAAAAAAATAACATTAATGGTACTTTGACTGTGAGCCTTCCATTAAACCCAACATACCTTGCAAGGTAGTCACACAAAAAAAAATTAGTGAATGCACACCCACAAAAGGGACCAAAAATGGTATGGATCCCAAAAAACTTCCCAATCACCAAAAAAACACAGTGGTGGTACATATACAAAGGAGTTGGTAGAGAAATTGGTGGCATGGGAGTTCATCTCTTCCAAAAAATGTCACAGGTGTTGATCGCCAAATATGGTCGAACACAAGGTACAAACCCAAAAGAAAGAGGCACCACATGTCCCAAGGCACGTGTCTTACCAAATTTGCTTGTCAAAAAGAGTGTAGCTCGACAATGTATAGAGTGGGCCCTCTGACATGGGTGAAACCCAAAAAACATGGCCAAATTTTATTTGCACGATTCAATTAGAAAAAATTGGTGTGAGAAGAGAGAGAGAAGCCCTCACGATGCTTCAAAATTTTGTTCCACCCATGTAGTTTTGATAAATAAAATCAAAAAAATTGACATATACTCTTTTTAAATAAAAAATTATCGCCACCTTGTTTTACATGCCTAGGTCAATACAACTTGGGTACAAAAACAAATTTTTGTCACAAGTTAACAGCATTCAAAATGGATGTATTTTATATAGAAATTTGGGGTTTTGGGACACTCTAAGCACAACAATGATGTTTTATTTAGGTCAAAATGCTCCTAAAAATAGGTTCCCCTTAGATCCAATACAAAATCCTCTAAAAGCCACATATTTGAAAACCAATGTCAAATCTCGCACAAATAGAATAGGGGCATGAAGATTTGGTGCTCTAATACCATGTTGAAGTTGACAAAAGATCAACCCCATAGCTCCCAAGAATCATCTACATGAAAACACCTATCATAGAAAGCAACAACTATGGAGGCTGGAATTCCCAGATCCATAGACGAGATGTTCTTGATGAGCAAAAAGAGAATTTCTATTATCAAAAGTGAATGAATATTTAATTACAAAGAGAGATCGTCATTAGAAAGGAGATCATCAAAACTCTAACAAGTAACTAACCTAGGTTGCATGATAATAATTAATATAAGAATTAATTATTATATGCCCAAAGTTTAGCTTAAGTAAACTAGAGATAATAAGTGACTTAATAATTAAATAAATATTTTAATTAATAAGAAAAAAACTTTATTACTCTAACATAAAAAATAATCAAAACAACCAAAAAAACCAAAAAATTGAACTTACTTTTAATGTAAATGGTGGATTGAAGGTAAATATGGATATGATACCCAAAATTAGATCATATACATGAAAGGAGGCTCGTTCACATGCATAATAAACAATGAAAAATGACATTTGGGTTTTTGAGTTTTAATTTTCTACACACAAATATCAAGTACCTAATATAACATCTAACACCCAATAAGGTAAGTTATTACCTTTTTGCTTTGGTATTAGGATAGGTGGGAAAAAAGTCAAAACATATTTTCAAACACTTTTAAACCTTTTAAAACTATAACTTTTTCATATCGCCACTTTTTTTCACACCATGATCCTACTCATACCCACAATCAATACCTTTAAGAATACCAAATGTTATTCTACCAAACTATTCAAATGTCACAAATGAATATATTTCATCCAACTAGAACAAGAAGTTAAAAAGGTGACATGTACTTTATGCTTTTAATTGATGGTTTTTAGAATGACTTGTGTTACTTTCTTAAAAGAAAACTTATAAGCTCTATAAAAGTTTAAAGTATTCAAGACTATGGTTAAAAATGAAGCAAATTTAAGACCTGAATGATGAAGGGATAATAAAGGAGGACATACATTTCAATAATTTAACACTTTCTACAAGGAGGCACTTATCCACTATAGAACACCTTAGTAGAATGGTGTCGTTGAGAGGAAGAATAAAATAATTAAGGGAGCCACTAGAAAAATGATGGTGTACAAGCACCTCTCCTAGTCCAAGTGTGATTATAGATCACTTGGTCATTTTTGTATTTTGATTGTAATAAACCCTTTTAAAGGATAAGGAATTTATCCTCACTCTCCCTAATAAAGACATAATGACCAAATTGGATGTAAAAGCCTTAATTGGGCAACTATGGTCAAAGTAGGTAAATACCTCCAAGATGATGTATTTGAGTCCAAAAAGGTCTTTTAGAATTTTTTAAAGGATTTTGAGTCACTTTCATGTGAAAAATGTAAATAATGCACCAACGTGTAAGGACTCTTACAAGTTTCTTGACAACTTTGATTGTTCTAACTGAATGATCAAATAATTAAATTTTTTGTTAGATCTATTGAATAAATGATGTCTAAGGCCTATTCAATCAATTTCCAATGTTATGGTGAAATTTTGCATAAATGTGAAGGTGTTTCTTTGTTGAATATTGTGTTTTCTTGTATCACTCATTGTTAACTATAAGTGTATGTATTCAATTTGATTGTGCCACATAATCCATGGTCATGGAAAATTAGTTTTATGAGATATATTTCATCTAAAATTTATTTAAATTCATTTAGTGCTAATTGTAATGAGTTCAGTCAATTTTTGTAGAGCAATGTTTAGGAAACTGGTCAAACTGAGGGTTTTGGATTCTAATGACCTTAACATAACATTCCATCATTGGATCTATCCAATCTCTTAGGGAATGTTAGGGTATTATTTTTAATATAAGATGTTCTTTTTGATTAAGGGCTATAATAGATTTTTTACAAGACTTGAAACCAAAATAGTCATTACATAGTATTAAGAAAAGTTAATGAGTTTAAACAGTGAATATATAAACAAAATGAGATGTTTTTATTTCTATTTTTGAAAACAAAGTTAACTAACCAAGAGAAAAACCTTGAAGTAAACAAAAAGAACTTAGTAAGTTTTTCATTTTCATAGAGATTATGAAAGCTTATTTTTGCAAATAACACAAGGGTTTTTAACAAATTTTTATTGTTATAACATTTGCAGATTATGCAATCTTACTAAATTTAAATATCTTTTAATATTCCTTAGTCATAGATAGTTAAAATAAATTTTAGAAATATTGTATTCTAAAGTCAAGAACAAAATGAGATATTTTTATTTTTATTTTAGAAAACAAAGTTAACTAAATGGAAACAAAACTTTAGAATAAAGAAGAACTCGGTAACTTTGTGATTTTTTTAGAGATTATGAAAGCTATATTTTTGGAAATAAAAGACTCTTAACAATGTTTTACTCTAAAATACAAATACATACTTATGTTTTTGCATGAAACCAAACTATGAATGAAATTCATTGAATTAAAGACTAGTTTAACGTGGGATTTTATTGAAGAATATTTTAATATGTCATGATATTTTTTTTATCATGACATGGGATTTTAACCAAAAAAATTATTTACTCACAATATCTTGAAACAAAGTTAAAATTCTTAAAGATGAATATGTAAACCATCTATATTCTTTGTGAATATTGAAGATTTTTCCAAAAAAAAAAAAAATTACATGAGAAAAAATATCTCAACCAAGAAAAAGTGAACATATTTTGAGATAATAGAACTATCAAATGAAAGCCCTCTATTCATTATCTTCCTCTTCTATTTGAGAGTGCATCATTTAATCAAAGATTTATTCCTTAAATTTTTTATTGATGCAAATCTACAACCAAGGCATTATCTTTACCACCATATTTTGCAATCATATATATAAAGCATTTCATACAGAAATATCTGATGGTAAAACTCCCAACAGATAAGTTTACATAGATGATATATACCATGTCATGATGCTTTCATTATGCCTTGTGGGGTGAAAATGTTAGCATATTATATAGAGGAATGACATTACATCTTTCAATTTGATTAGTCCCTATCATTAATGCAAGAGACAATAGTTTTCAATTGTCATTCTAATGTTATTTTTGTCTTGAAATTTGTACAAAATCTTTTCATACATATGATCTTAGAATATATTTCAATTAAAACAATTTTCAATAGTTAATTATTTTTTCTCATTGGCTATTTCTATTTATCTCAATAATATTTTATATTTTTTTGAAAGAAAATAGGTATAATTTTTAGCAATCATTTTATTAAAGATGTTAACATTTATGGTAATTGTAGTTGTCTAACATGTATCCTCTAGGTGTCACTATCTCTTTTGCATGCAACAACATGATTTACAAAGGTAACGACTGGCATTAAAAGTTGGTTTGATATTAGAATATCTTCTTTTTCATTATGCATTAGATTCTCAACTTACAATCTCTTTGCTCATTTCTCTAGGATTTCTTAGGAGTGTCATTTTTGTTACATGATCTTTCTCAGACTTTCTTGCAACAAGGTTTTTGAGAAAGCCACGGGACATTATAATTAGTCTTTGGATTCTTTTGGTCTCTCTGTTGTTGAGCATTGGAATTAGAATTGGGGTATTATTTCTATTTTTTTGTTTTTTTTGGCTTTCAACTATGGGACCAAACTAAATGTAAGTTTTGATTGGTCTTTGGAAGGAAAAGATGGTTTCTATATTTGATTGACTATATTTTGTGCTTGAATTTATATGTTTTTCTTTCTATGTTTGGTCAATTGATTGAATAGCCTTCTGTTCCTTCAAATTATTAGGTTTCATGAAAATTTTTATTGTGGTATCACCCAATTTTCCCTTAAGACTATCTAAATTTTCTAGTGCACAATTTGGTTTTTATTCTTGGTACCCTTTCTTTTGCAATTTCGATTGTTGGATTCAACAACCTTTATTCATGTCTTTTATTGTGGGAAAATTTTTGTGGCATGAGAACTTTGAGTTTTTGGCCTCCTGACAAGGTAGAAATGCCATCCCTAATTGTGTTAGCGATTCCATAGTTTGTGATGTTGGCAGAAAGCGCACCCACCTTAATGAACAATTGGAATCTGAAGTTCAGTGCTCCTCTCCATTGCTTTGGTGCCATCTCAAAGAGATATAGAGGGAATAATTGCAATCTCAATCATAAAACTCATCATTCTTAAATTTAAAATATTATACTGTGGCTAGACAATAATTAAAAGATGAAAAACCTTGAGACTGTAATCGAGGAAAAGGACATACTTGATTGGCAAAACCAATACCGATTCCCAACATGATCTGCTCTAGTATCATCATACCCACCTTAGGAAAACCACCATCATTAAGGGGTTATTTATCATCCATCAAATACCACACTTCTATTTAATTCAATTCAAAAAAAAGCTGAAAGTAGCCTGAGATTCCATTTTCATAGCCAAAGACAAGCCCCCCAGTTGGCACTACGATACATGCTCCCACTACAAAAGGAGTTGTTTGCCTTTGTATTCCTTAATAGCATGACTTTTGCAGCCTCTATTTCTCCCATCCTCCAAAATTTTTCTTCAAAATGCTCAGGATTGATTTCTTTGGGCACTCTCATAATGCCCTCTAAATTCTTGTATATATAGACTTGTTACATACATAAAAAATGAAGGCAAATAGTTGGGACTATCAATGTTCAAGGAAATCTCTTCAACCCTCTGATGGGTTAAATTTTATTAAAATGAGCACTATGGACAATTTTTGTAGTCAAGTTATCAATGTCAGGATGACCAACTACAATTCAAATTCTTGCTTCTACCTATTGAACTATCACCAAAAGCAATTAATACACAAAATTCAATTGAGAACAAACTGAGATTACTTGTGTAGCCCTATCAGTTATTCAAGTTTTGGAAGAAAATTTCCTATATTATTTTATTATGAAACAACACTCTGAGAAATTTGGTTTTCTTGATTATGAAACAACACTTTGAGAAATTTGGTTTTCTTATTTTGGAGGGGCGGTATTTATTCCATGCAGCCACACTTTTTGTAAGCCTTGTACTCGCGAGATTATTGTTTATAGAGGATCATGCCCACTCTGTAATAGATCTATTGTCAATGATTTTAATCTTGTGTTGATGGTTTTTTTATAAGGGATTAGGATTACTTTGTTTTTTTAGTTTATATGAGAATTTTTACCTTTTTCTACATCAATGGTAAACTATGCATTTTATTATCTTTCACTATTTTTAAATGAGAACTTATCTAATGTATTATAGACTTGATGAGTTGTAGAATAGGGTTGACAAATGAAAATGATTTAATTTAGTCCAGAACTACAAAATTGGAGACATATTTGTTCACAAGCCAAAATGACATGGATATGATAAGTTGATTAATAGAGATTGAACTATAGCTTTGCTACAGTGTTAATAGCAATGAGAAAATTCAAACTACCAAATATTTGTGGAATGAATGTGTTGCACCTAGTTGCCCAAGTCAATCAAGTTTTCTAGAGGAAACATACCAAGGTAAGTTATTTTCTGCTAAAGCTCTAGGTAGTTTTAGAATAGGTTAGATAAGAGAGGATCATATTTAATGTTTAGGTTAGTCCTTTTAAATACAATTAATATATTTTTCTTTTTTGTTGTGTTAATCATGTGTTCGAACCTTTTGTAAAAATAGTATTTTTAGGGTTTTGGGTACGTAAGTAAATAATTCACTGATCACTTTTCAATGGAAGTGACAACTTTATGGATTATTTAGGTAAGTGGAAAATAATGCTTGAACTCTATTTTTCCATCCTTTTATAAACGAGTTAGTATTTATTTGTATCTCACTTTCATTTAAAGAAAGACATCAGCTCATATCTTCAATGAAATGTCATTTTTCTCGATGATGTTTTGGCCAGTTTCCCTTGTTTATTTTTGGTCTTATTCTCTTTAATGTTAAATCCTACTTAGACTAAAGGCCATGCTAGTAACTATAGAGGATGATGATTGTCACAGTAATTCCCACTTTCAACAATGGAAAAGCATGACAAATATACAACATATTTTTAATTACCATTTCAATTTGTAAATTGAGATGCAACCTTACAATATTTCAGATTTCCATGAGGAGGGTAGACATGTTGCTATGACCAATGCTTCCAAGGTAGAATTTGTTACTAGTGTGTTGGGTGGCTTTGTAATCTGAAAGTTATTTCTCATTATATGAGATGAACTACTTTTATAAAAGTATTAGATATTAAAACAACATGAGCAAGTCATTTTCATATTGATTATTTTCACATGTCACTATTTATTACAATTCTTGTTTAGCTGGAGGGATTCCTTTGATATTCATATTTATGTTCTTTTCTAATTGCATATTTTTGGGCTTATGTAGGTTAAATGCACCAGACTAAAGGATGTGAGTAGTGGTTTATTTACTAATTAGAAAGCATTATTTTCAAATAAAAGTGAGAATTTTAATGTAATTGTCTTTTCATTCATATCTTTCATGGTAAATTGGTTTATTATTAGAGTAATGAACATGAGTCAAGGAGAACACTATTTTTCAAATAAAAGTAAGATGTTTATCTAGGCTGAAAGTTTATGCAATTGTCTTTCCATTTATATCATTGACAATTGATAATAATTGGTAGTGTTAAATGTAAATTTGAGTAATACTATTATATTGCTAACAATAATTGGTAGTTTTAAGCTTTACTTTAATTAATATTATGTTTTATCTTTTAACTAAAAAGAGTTGCATTGCTATCATGGGGCCATGCACACACAATTTCTTGTTTCATAAGTATTGATCAAGACCAAATCATGCTCTTAATCTCATTTTTCCTTTAAAGGCTACTAGAATTTAAAAATATAAAATATAACTAAACTCCATTTTCAACAATTGATAGGGACTCAACCTCTCTCAGAGCTCTTGTTTTCCTAAAAAGTTCATATGACTTGTTCAACAAATCATTTCTCAACATTAACAATGACAACACACAATATTCTTAGTTGTTGTAGCTTACAAAATATTAAAGCAGACATACATATTTTTTTTTGATACAAGATATTAATACATGCATTAGCATGAAACAATAATGTTTTCTGAATTTATAGAGGATAATAGACCAGTGACAAAGAAGATATTAGTTGCACGTGTCCATCAACTATGAAACCATGATCTTTTATATTATTTAAACACAAATATATTTATAATTGTCTTATAACTACCAAATTTGGTTAAGGAAAGGACTAGAAACAAAAATTAACATCAAAAAATTGTTCACCCATGGAAACATGCTAATGAAAAACAATGACAATGCAAGGCATGCTAACTAAAGATCCATTTCAATTACCAATTGTAAGGAAGAAAAGGTGCACAGAATTGCTTCCTACACTAATTTAGGGGCTGATTATGCAAATTTAAATAACTATTACAAAGATTTCAATGGATAAATAAGCATGCATAAATGAAACATCACAATAGTACATAACATAATGATTACCATGGAGAAACCCTTTTGGGGGAAAACCCTACCCTCCAAAACTTGCATAATGTATTACCAAATCAAGATGATTAAAATACATTGTAATGCCAATTCTTACAAGAGCGCATCACCACAATTCAAGCTTGGAGAGACACCTTCTAGCATCTAGTCTTGGAAACAGAACTCAATGATCAAACTCCTCCCCAAGCCCTCCTTATATAGTGAATTAGCAACCTGGAAACCACTTGTGGTTTTACAAAACCATGAGCAAAACAACCATGCCGCATGTTACCATTCTTGACATTTGTAACTCTAAGATGGAAAAATAACCAAATTAAAATAGTACTTTAAACTTTCATAGAAGTCATGTAATGACTTGTTTATAATCTAAAAATAGCCCACCTATATTCTACAAGGGACAAATCATACACCTTTTTCTAACACATAAACATGGGGAAAACTACCACAAACAAATTCTAGTTTTTTCAAAAAAAAGCTTGTAAGGTTGAGACACATAAATCTCAACACCAACAGCAATGGAAAACTATATTAGTACTATTCCAAATAATAATTATCAAATTTCCATTAATACCATTTTTAATTTGGTAAAACCTATGTAAAATATTAAATATTTAAAGGCTTTTTTGAGTTTTATAGATTAAGGGGTCCATATTGTAACTATAGAGCCTCTATCTCTCCTCTAATTAGATATATATGATCAATTAAATTTATGAACAACTCACATTCCACTATAACGTCTCTTTCCACTATATATGATTATTATAGAATTTATGAATACTAAATATAAATTAAACCTAACTACAACCCAAAAATATATTTAAATGAAATAATTAGTTTCTATTTCTCTTAACCAATCTAACTCTTTTGTTTTCAATTTCTTGCAACTAGTCATGAACCAAATGAATTGTAAATCCTCTTTGGATGGAGATTGAAGACAATAGTAATGAGTAATCTCACATATATTTACAAAGGATAAACACAACTGTTTTTAATTATTTTTTAGGCTAAATAAGAACCTTACAAAAAGTAACATGACATGATCTTCATCAAAAGAGAAACCATATGATCATAGCCATCATCTCCTTGTCAATTCAAGTTCAACAAAATAGATCCATATTCTTTAATCACCAAAAACCCACCACTATATTCTTTAGTCACTATAAACCCACCACTAGACAACTTAAAAACTAGCAGGAAATCAATCAATTTGTAACTAAGACCATAACCTTTATGATCCTATCAGTAATCTCAATCCTTATAAATAAAAAAGATAAACACAACTATTTTTTATTGCTTTTATGGGGGGCTAAATAAGAGCCTTACAAAAATTCACATGACATTGATTCATCAAAAGAGCAGCTATATGAACATAACCAGTAATCTCCTCTTCTACTTCAAGTTCAACAAAACAAACCCGTATTCTTCAATCACCATAAACCCACAACTATATTTTTTAATCAATATAAATGCACCACCAGACAAGTGAAAAAGTAGCAGGAAATCAAGTAGTTTGTAAAAGACAGCTCATCAAAGCTCCACTTCGCGACCTCTATACCCAAATGTTTGTTTTCTTATATTCTCCCTCCTCTTCTTGTAGATAATAAACACCAATCCACCCATAGCCACTACTAATAGAACTCCAATAGTTACTCCAGCTTTCTGACCAGAACTTATTCCCTTTGAAGACTTAGAATCTGAAATGATATCTCTAAGGGCAGATGGAGATGGAGATGGAGATGGAGATGGAGAAGGTGATGGTGATGGTGATGGTGATGGTGATGGTGATGGTGATGGTGATGGCGATGGAGATGGAGATGGCGATGGAGAAGGCGAAGGTGATGGAGATGGCGATGGAGATGGAGATGGAGAAGGTGAAGGTGATGGAGATGGCGATGGAGACGAAGATGGAGAAGGCGAAGGTGATGGAGATGGCGATGGAGATGGAGATGGAGAAGGTGAAGGTGAAGGAGATGGTGATGGCGATGGCGATGGCGATGGAGATGGAGATGGAGAAGGCAAAGGTGATGGAGATGGTGATGGTGATGGCGATGGAGAAGGTGGTGGCAATGGAGATGGAGATGGAGGTGGAGATGGAGAAGGAGATGGAGATGGAGATGGAGATGGAGAGGGAGATGGAGGAGTTTGACCTAGAGATTCATAAGATGCATATAGAAGAAGAATTGCTATGACTATAATATAGTTTGAACCTCGGAATATGGAAGCCATTTTTGAGAAAACTGGGCTTTTTCTGTTCACAAGGCTGGGGTGATTCCTGTTATGATTTGGAACGTTTCTTGATTCTGAATATGACTTTGTAGGTATTCACTATTCACCTGCAAGAGAGGAAGTTAAGATTAGAAAAATAAATAAACTTTGACTATTTAACACTTTAAATTTAGAAACAAAACCTTAATTTATAATATGTAAGTTGTCCTTAGGATTTGTGAGTTGAATTGGGTATTCACAATCAAGTGCAGATTGGCTTTGTGGGTATTCACTGTTGAGTTACTAGAGATTAGAGACTTGTGAGTTGAATTGGGTATTTCTAGTGGTTAAGATGACAATCCGACAGATGGCTTTGTGAGTATTCACTTGTCACCTGCTAGAAACTATGAATTGAATCGGGTATTTTAGTGTTGAAGATGATAATCCAAATCGGTTAACTAGAGCATCTTTTCTTGCAATTTGAGATGTGATCTGAAATTTGCATCAAGAAAAACATACGTAGCAAATCTAGAAATAACTCTTACAAAAGATGTACTGATGCAAACTTGTATTGATATGTTCCAAACTTCTCTTTGGAAGGCCTGGGTATATGGACCAGCTGAAGATTGCAAATTGAATTCAGAGCTTGGATTTGAATTCAACAATGAGCAATTCAGTTTCTGAACTGAGTATGTTTCTTGTAATTTGAAGTGTGATCTGAATGCCTATCAAAAAAGTATAAACAACAAACTAAGAAACAATTTCTATTCAAATTGGACTGGGTTTCCAAAATCCTCCTTGGAAGGCCTAAGTATTGCAAATGATGTTAGCCTTGGATTTGAATGTGAATTTATAGGAGCTCGCGTTTCTGAAATGTCAAATATTTCAGCTTCGGGATTTCTAGTTTTAATCGCTCTCTGTGTATATTTTATAAGCTTGTTCATGTCAGTTTATGGGCATTGGGATTGGAATTCCAGATGGCGGAGTTTGTAATGTTATCTATCGCGCATGACAAGCTTCCAGGTGGAGGGAATGGACGTTCATTTGTGAGGCAAATTGGAGTTTTTAGTTGGGAAAATGCATATGTCCGGCCCAATGCAACAAACATATCCAACTTTATTATTTTACTGTTTCTTTCTTGTGTGAGAGTCTGCAACTTTCTGTAGCTATAATCTTTTGTGAGGTCATCAGCTGTCATCATTAATTTCTTTTTAAAAATGACAATCTTTCATAATTTCAATTCTCTTGAAAGAATCACAACCTTCAAAAGATATGACAAAAGAATCTCTTTCAAAATGTATAACCAAATTAGAATTTACACATACATTTGAAAAGCTTATAAATAATTACAAAATATTTAATGTATAATTATTAATAATAATATTTAACCATACAAATACATTTTGTGTATTGTTCTTAGGAGATATATCACAATTTATTGTTTGTATTTTTTATAAATAGTTAGATAATTAATCAACAATGTAAAAATATATGTGATATACAATGAGACACCAAATCAATGTATATTTGATCACTAATTTTTTTATTTAAAAAGGTTATGATATGTTACTATAAATATAGGATGAGCCTAGATCTTTATAAAACTAAAATACATTACTCAAAATCTTAAAACTACAAGTCCAAGCCTCTTCATTATCTTTACAATACTTCTCTATTTTCTCCCATTATTTCATCCTCTAACAATGAGAATTATTTGGCCCTTAATGTTATCAAGAGCAAAGTCAAATATACAATGAATATACAAATCCACTATTACAATGTAAAAAAAATTCCATATTCATGGTACATCATATTACAAATCCACTATTACAAAGCAAAGAGTTTGCATGCCCATGGTGCATCATTTTCCTGACCTTGTGTCTAAATAAAGTCCACTTAGATGTACCATGGAAGAATGGAGGAATACTATTCACTAATCAATAAAAGTCCTACCCATTTATGACACTATTAAATCTAGAATATAGGTGAGAAAGAGAATACAAAATAATTGAAGTGCCACACAACTTTATCAATTTTTCTGGGTGAAAACCCCCATCTACAGGTGTTACAAGGATATATCAAGCCATTTATAGAAGCCTAAGAGTGTAGGGAAGTAAGTGAGGTGCATTGGAATCACCATCATGCTATTATTCATTGTCATCTTTTTATTATGTTTTGTAAGCATTTTCTTCTTCTTCTCTTTTGAAATATTCTTACATTTCACAAACCATATCAAACCTTCTCATGGATTGGAAACTCATGAACCTTACAATATTCAAAATTGTGCCATTCTTTTTTTCCACCTTTTATCTTTCCATATGTTTGTACTTCCTTTTTTTGGAATATTCTATCTTTTCATCCTCTACTTCACCTTATTCCACAACCAACTTTTACATGCTTTATTACTCAACACTTGTTTATGTCCTCCAAATAGTACTCAATCTTTTCTACTCTATCATGTTTCTCCTTTACTTTTTGCAACTCTACTCCACACGTATCTTCATCCATAAATACACCCATGCCTTTACTAAGACTAGATAAACACTAAATTCTATGATCTTCTTTGTATTCCTTAATATTTTCCTATTCTCCACTTCTTTTCACTCTTATTGTAGTCTTTATATATATTGACCAAGGTATGAAGATCATTTTCTTTCTTCTTCTACATGTATCCCTTCTGATGAACACAACTTTTTTTACCAAGAAAACAACATTATACTTTTATCTTGTTCAAGAACTCACAAACTTTACAACATAAGAAAAATAGTCATTCAATCACTTTTTCTTTCTTTCACTCTCTTCAATTTGTCATATTGTTTCTCATAAGGAATTATAAAATCATGCCATATTTTTACAAACCTTGTGTATGTGAGAACTTTGTGACATTTTGAACTTTGCTTCTTTGTTAGTTGTTTTTCTTTTCTTTTTTTCCCTTCACATCAATTTTCTCAACTCTTTTGCACATTTTTACTAAGAAAATTATATTGCATTTTTACTACATTCATGAACTCCCAAATCTTGTGATCTCTAAGACTTAGTTAACCTTAAGAATTTTTTTTTGCTGGACTTGGGTGCCAAAGATGCTTCATAAGAGGTACTAGGTAAGTACACTCCTAATCCTACAATCCAATAAGGACTTAATAAAATATAATCATGAATCAATTTTGGGGAGTAATGAGGTTTTTTTTACTCTATGAAGGAGATGCCTATAGATCCAATACCAAAATTAATTAACAAAACTCTAAAAGTTTGACAACTCTCAAATATTTTAGAGAAATAACCACAAGACTCCCAATACTTACAAAATAATGTCTTTTTTTCAACTTCTAAAATACAAATAAGCACAAGGGGGGACAAAGAACCACCCACACCTATGCAATATCATGACCCAAGGAAACTAATTTGGAATATCTCATACTAATTATATCTACTAGGCTAAGCAATGCTAAAATACACAATATAATAGTATAATAAAGAGAATAGGAACACAACAAAATGGGTTGCCAAAAAATCTATGAGATACACCTCTTCTTCATTACCAAGGAAACGTTCCAATCATCCTTGGGATAATCTTGTGTTTTTACTTCCCCATATTCATCTCCATCTTTCCCTTCTTCTTCTTTGTCCTATATGTTTTTCTCATTCTTTCTATATTCAAAATGTGATATTGTCTTCTAGGTACACAACTATTGTTGAATTTTTTTTTAAAGGTCTATCAAATTTATTGTTGAAAAATAGTCCCTAACACACTTGCATTAAAAATGTATAATAATGCATCATGTAGATTTTAGTGTGAATTTTTCATCTAAAAAAAAATTCTTCAGTAAATCACTATTATGGTACTTTATATATCTAAGGTTCATTTCCTTAATTTCTATTATAAGTTTGGATTATATTTTGGTTGTGTACAACACTCTCTTTAGGATTTAACATAAGTAGTTTTGCATACCTTTCTTCATCATAGGTATAACAAATTGTAATTTAGGTTGAGATTTTTTGAACTTGTACCATCCTAAAAGTGGGCACCTTTATTAGGTGTTCAAATTTAGGCACATTTTAACATGTATACAATTTGCCTTTGATTTCACATTCTTTTAGAATTTTCACATCCCTTAATCAACTTTCTTTCTTCAAAAATCAAGAATGGCTCCAATGTCCATGCATGATTTCTCAATTTTTTCCACTTATCACATAATTCGTCTTCCACCTAGGTCCTTTACATGCACTTTTGGATTTCAGCATTTGCCTTAACTTCCTAGTGTGTTGAGACTTTCATCACCCATTTATTGGTACACAAAACTTGTAAAGGTATCTCAAGACTAGGTCAACTAAGTTAGCCTAGATCCTAGGGATTCACCCCTTCGTGGGCTTTGGGCCCTATGTGAGGGTTTATCTTCCAAATCTTTAATTAGGGTCAGAAAATGAAAAAAGAAAGGAACACTCAAATAATGTAGAAATGCAAGCTAGGTAATGTTGAATGCAATTGTGTAAATGGTTACAAATTCCAAGATTAGGGCATGTAGTTCTACATTTTCTTTTGGAGGTTTGGATCTACAAACAAGACTATCCAACATAAACACAAAGCCTCCAAGAAAGCTAGTCTAGCAAGGGCCACCTCAAAGAATTTTTGTTACCTGATATAAAAGCACAAGCATATAGGTTGAAACATCTTTGGCTAAGAGTCAATAGTTGAGGGGAATTGAAACTTCACCTGGGTCATTATTCCAGACTCATCTCTTGTGATATTAGAACTTTGCATCAAAACTTTATCCTTGATAGACCTACTTAAAACCATACAACTTCTCCAATAAACCAATCATCCACTGACATATATCCATACATTGAGAATTTTCACTCCATAAATTATTATGCATAGGTGTTAAAATCACTTCCATACAAATGTAAAAAATGCATAAGACAAATCTCTAATTGTAAAAGCATGAACAAAGAAATCTCCCCTTAAAAACATTTTTTCAAACTAAACAAAATATTACCTTTAACACAAAATAATTATTCAAATTTGATTTGTAATAACTTCAAACACCATTTTTAAAAATAAATATAATTATATCATTATCATCTTTTTTCTTTTATAAAAAATGTATATTCAAGTAAAATATATATGAGAGTACAATTAGATAAGCTTATTATATTTATGTTATTAAGATAAAACAAAAAATAATAAAATTATTCCAAAAAAATCTTCATCCACTATTTTTATTTTTATATTAAAAAAATTGTATCAATTTTTTTTTTTGTTATTATATACATGGTTCTCACACCCATATTTAACACTAGAATCCCTCAGAAAGCAGTTTTGTCAATTGCAAATAGGTTTGCCAAATCTTAAATAGAAGAAGATTTATCTTATTTTCCCCGCTATAAGATTTGCATAAGAAAAAAATTATCTTTTGAGGACTGACATTATGTTGTTCTAATTTTCCTTATATGCATTTATTTTTATTATAAATTAATATAAACAAATGTGCTTAACCTATATAGCATTTTAGTACATAAATCTATCTATAAAAGAGTACAATGGGTTTCACAAAGATCACACCTCCACCAAGCATAAAGAATTATTAAAGTTGAAGCAAACTATCTGAGATGGTCACAACCCAAACCGTATGTGTACCATACATATAAATCTTATTTATAAAATGGCTTCTCAAATATTAAACCTCCATCAAGAAGTACAATAAAGAATCTTCAAGTTACATAATCCCCACTAAATTATCGCCACTTAACTTCTCATGGTTTTCCCTAACAAAATTAAAAACATCGGCAATAAATGACTTTATCGAATCAATACTAGCAACAAATATCTTCTACAATGCCAACACATAGGCATTTCACTTCCCTAAACTCTTCATGATTGAGAGATGCAACGGCAAGAAAATATCTTACAAACTACTATGTAGCATGGTTATAATCTATTGGGATAAGGTGACTTAGCCTTACCATGATTTATTGCTTTATTTGAGCTTTGTTGGGAGGTTTCTAAATGAAATTGAATTCTTCCACAAGAAAATTCTTGGAGTAGAAAAATAGAAAGCTTTTGTTTTTTGTGATTTATTCTCTTATGCTTTATTTTTATGCAAGGGTTGTGCACAAGGAAGTTTTTAAAATAATTTGTAGATGCGTTGAATGTAGCTGCTTTAGAAATTGTTTCCTCTTGTATGAAAACTCTGTAAGTACAAAGCATTGTTTTAGAGAATTAAGAGAGAGATGAGAAGTTATTTGCATAGGGTTATGCTATCAAATTTTCTCTAGAATGGAGAAAGATATAAATTTCCATGTGAAGGCTACACATGTATTGTAACTTGTTGCTAATAATACATTAACTTGATGGTTTGGAGGGTGAGGTTTTTACCTAGAAAGGTTTTCCCCATGTATATTTGTTTTATCTATTATGTCTCATTCTTCTAGTTTTATGATTGTACAATAATAATCTATATGTTGTAATGCTGTTGAAATTTATTTAGATCAGTAAATTTCAATCACTTTCCTTTAAGGTTTTAATTGTGGTAAATCAACTATGTACATTTCCACTTTTATGGCATAGTAGTATGGACTTGTATTTTCTTATTAGAAGTTGTTCAAGGAACTATTGGATAGAGGATGTGCATAGCAATCTCAGATGAATTTTTGGGGTGCTTTCATTTCCCTTCAATTGGTATCAAAGCTCAACTTTGTGAATTGCATGTTGCTTACATCTAAGAATTCATAATGTTTTTGGTTCTAGGTATTTCTTTTGATAAGATTTCTTAGCTTGTAGAGCTTTAAGAGTTTTTGAAGAAATTGGCTAATAATTAATCCTTTAAAGAGTGGAAGTCTTGTAGTTGATTTAGTTTTTCAAGAGACAGCAGAAATTTCTTGAAGGATGGTGAAGATAGAGAAAATAGAGTTGGTCATGCTGAAATGACATTGATTTGGAGCTCTTGGTTGATAGCAAAATAATTCTTAACGCATGGGTATTAGAAGATGTCTTTTTTGTTACCTAAAATGCATAGAAGTTATAAATTTGATCAACAGATGATTTGCAAGCTTCTGAATAGCCTATCTCTCTTAGATGTAGGTACTAGTAGTAGTTGTGGAATTGGTCTACAAGTGGGCCTTGAGTTCCAATATTGTGTTTTCCTCTTGGATGCTTGTACATGCAAGGCTTGGATTCTTGTTAATGTGATCAAAGGGGTTTATAGATTTTACTAAAATAATCTATGGAAATGTTCATCTATGGTAATCCATCATTATAAGTTCAATTGTTTGATATTTTTTCAAACCTTGAGTCTTCCATATGAGAAGTGGGTGTGGATGTGCAAGGGTGTTCTTAAACACAATATTTTTGCAGCTTTTGTATGCTGAAATAAAAAGTTGTGGTTTTTTGTGGATCTAATGAAGAGCTATTTTCTTGACTCGTGTTCCTTTAGGGTGGTAGTAGATGAGATATTTTTAGTTATACATGCATGCATTCTTTGTGCATGGTGAGAGGAGGTGTTTTTCTTTCCCTGCATGGAGATGTTGGTATGCGATCAGTTACTCAACATTTATGTAGTGGTCCTTTATTGGATTCCTAGACTATAGTGCTTGATGTGGACATGATTGGAAAATCAAATTTATGCTTGATTTGGTATTTGAGTCATGTTTTCTACATAGTCATTCTCTTTGATCTTATTTATACATGTAACTAACATGATAGTGGGTTTGCATGTTGTAATGATTGGAACTAAAAGTTATGTAGTCAAGTGGGTGGGCCACCCATTTAATTGTAGTGGGATAACTTGGATGTGGATTGTATGTATCCACCAAGTTTGATTCATTATTGGTGCAAACTTGTTAGTTGGTGGTGTAGGAGCACATCTAGGAAACCTCCATTGTTTGGTTAATTGTTGGCTAGTTGAGTTAGTCATTAGGACTAAGGTCACACAAATAGCTATTGTTAGTGGTTATTTCAATTTCTTAGTGTTGAGTGGTAATAGTGAGTTTGAGTATTTAAATGTGTCCTCACACATAGAATAGGTGGGAAATATTATTTAAGGTCATTTATGATTTTTATACATTGACCTAGAGGGGTTAGAGGTCCTACAAAAAAGGGAAATGGCATAAGTGAAAAGATGTCAAATGTTGCTAAAAAGTTGTCATGACAACATTTACAATTTATTGCAAATGTTGCATGCGACTCAATTAGCTTGGATCCCCTAAATATGAGGAGTGAGAAATACATTAAGAAGGTCTAAAAACTAGGTAAAAGGCATCTATTACTAATGAAAGGCTCAATCTTGAGAGATAGAGGCATTGTAAGAAGTTCTTGAAAGAGATAGAGTGACTATGACTGTAATTAAAATGCAGACCAAGCATTTTCTTCTTATGTGATGCTATATGGATTGAAGGAGTAAAAATTGCATTGGATTCATGTAATAGGATTATTTTTTAAGTTTTTTTCATTGTTTTTACTTTGAGTGTAGAGTTTTTTTAGTTGCTTTAGTAAATTCTTTTGCATACAGCCTATTCATTGGATCTATGCTAGCCAGTCTATAAAGAAATGGCTCCCCCATGAAATATAACCATGGGAAACAACTAAGGGTAGATGGAAAGTTTTTGGCAGTCATAAATGTACATATTTATATGATTTGGATTTGTGAATTTTTGGGAAGCTATTTTTAAACTCAAGCCCTAGGTGAGCTAGGAAAGCCTAGTTAGAGGTTTGATAGTGCTAAAACCAAATTTTAGGTGCTAGGAATGAAAGGGATGTATGGAACAAGTATAGTTCTAGGAATGAGATAGATATATCTTGATACATCCAAGAAGGTTGAGGTCTTACGAATCCATTTAGGTAAGTTTTCAAACAAGTTTGTGGTCTAGTCCTAGGAAATAGGCATTTTAGTCTTGTTTGAGCTACATAATAGGAATCACCTATGTTTAGGGTTTTAAGACCTGAAAAATATTTTAGGGAATCCAAAAGGGCATTTTAATTGAGTTTATTTTTCAAGTTGTTTGGAAATTTTTCGCAAGAAAAAGGAATTGGTGGAATACTAGGTCTAATTAGAACTAGGCCTAATTAGGCTTCTTTAGACAAAACCTTGAAATTGTTAAGGAAGAGGTATAAATATCTTTATAAATGGACATAAATGGAAGCAATTAAAGTGATCTCATGATGTTGGATGACCCTACAATGAAGGATGAAGTTAGAGAGCAAGCTGCACTTAGAACCCTCTAAGTGTGTGTGGAGAAGAGTACTAAAATTAGTGTATTAGTCTTCTGAGGGTAAGCACAAAGGATCAAAATCTTGGAGAGGAGTTTGGATTGGTGTTAGTTAATCATCTAAACCAGCTAGGGACCTAGGTGGACTAGGTTCCAAGAAGAGACAACAAGGTCTCTTGAGGAGTAGTGCAAGAAACCCTTGGAACATTTACACCATATTGGTATCAAAGTTGAGTTGGATTAGACTTGTGGTGATCTTATAGCCTATATAATCAATGGGAGATAATACAAAAAGTGGAATAGTAGAAGACACAACCATGGTGACTAACATTGACTTAGCCAAGAAGGTTGAAGAGCAAGAAAAAGATAACAATTCACTAAGGGAAAGAATAACTCAAATGGAGCAACTCTTGGGTGAATTCTAGGACAAAGATGATAGGGTCAAAGAGAAGATTGACCTAAAGGAAGTAAAAGAAACAAGGGAGAAGGAACTAGAGTTGAAAGAAGAAGCACCAACCCCTAACCTTGTTCTTCTTGAAGAACCATTCTTAAAGGCATTAAAAGCATTGAATGTCAAAGCTCTAGAAGGAGTACCACTATTTAGTGGACAAATGGATCTAGATTCAATTTTGGAGTGGATTAACAACATCTAGAACCATTTTTAATGTGATGGTATCTCTAAGGCACAAAAGTTGTGGTGGCCAAGTCTAGATTAAGAGGTTCAACTCTTACTTGGTGGAAGTTTGTGCAAACTAAAAGAGAGAATGATGAGAAAGGTCCTATTATTACATGGAAGGGTATCATAAACAAGGTAAAGTAGACCTATCTTCTTGATAACTATGAAGTTTAGCTTCATAGGAGAAGGAAAAATCTTATACATAAAGATTTGGATATCCAAGCATATATCGTGGAATTTCAAAAATTGTGTTTGAGGTCCAAGGTAATTGAAGATGAAAGCATTAAGCTCGCAAAGTACTTGAATGGCCTTAAATGGTTGATTCAAGAAGAGATGAGCCTAATGAACTTCAAAACCATTAGACAATGCTACCAAATGGCCTTGAAGATAGAATAGAAAAGAAAGAGGAAGCAAAAAAACTCTAAAGGGAAAGTTAAGAGCAAGGATAATAGAGGTCAAAAAGGTGGCTATGGTGTAAAATGATCAGATTCAAGGACTCAAGGTGAGCTGAAATTCAATGAACAGAAAGAAGGAAGCTCAAGTAGAGGTGGTAGAGGAAGAAACTCTAATCCTAGAGGAAGGAGTGGTGGACAAGGAGGAAGAGGCAACTACTTTGCTAATATGAATTTCTACCATTGCAATTAAAAATCTAGTTCAAGATGAGTCCAATATAGTAGACAAGCATGCTAAATTACCACTAAATTTAGAAGAAGGGGTGAGGAGAACTTTGATCAAAGATAAAGTGAAGGAGGAGCCAACCCAAAGAATATTTTTATTTAGGATAAAGTGAAAAATCATGGGAAAAGTGTGTAGAGTCATTATTGACTCAGGGTCTACTAACAACATTGTGGATAAGAGGAAATAGTCAGCAAGATAAAACTGACAACACTAAACAAAGGACAACATGTGTTAGTAAATTAATAAACATGGGTGGAGTTCTCAATTAGAAGGTACAAAGATAATTTTTTATGTAATGTGTTACAAATGGATGCATATCATTTTCTCCTAGGTAGACCATGGAAATTTGACCACCAAGTCATGCATGATGGAGGAAAGAACTCATATACTTTTAAGAAGGATAATGTCACCTTCAAAATACAATATTTGATGGAAGATGTTGAAGCAAAGGAAAATGGTCCAAATGTGCTCATGGTGAGTGAAAAAAAATTCCAATAAACCATGGAAAAAAGTAAAGGTGTAGGTTTTGCATTAGTGTTGAGATGAAAGGAGGGAAATGAAGATAAGGAGACTAAGAAGGCAAAGTTACCTAAAGAGATTCAAGGGATGTTGAAATTTTACCAAGGTATTGTAAGTAATGGAAAAAAATCAACCTTACCCCCTAGAAGAGCTGTAATCCATAGGATAGACCTTATTCCAGGAGCTACCCTACCTAAAAATGTAGCCTACAAGATGACCCCTCAACAAAATGAGGAAATAGCAAGACAAATAAAAGAACTCCTAAACCAAGGCCTAATTAGGAAAAGTATTAGTCAATGTGCCATACCTACTATACTTTCACCAAAGAAAGGAGGAACTTGGAAGCTTTATACGGATTCAAGAGCCATAAATAGGATAACCATCAGGTATAGTTTCCCTATTCCTAGGATCGAAGACCTAATGGACTATCCAAATGAAGCCAAGTACTATAGCAAGATAGACTTGGAGATTAGTTATCACCAAATAAGGATACATGAAGGAGATGAGTGGAAAAAATCATTCAAGACCAATGAAGGGCTGTATGAATGGCTTGTCCTACCATTTGGATTGTCTAATGCCCCCTCCACATTCATGAGACTCATGAATTAAGTTCTCAAGGAATACATAGGCAAGTTTGTAGTAGTGTATCTAGATGATATACTAATATATAGAAAGACAAGGAGTGAGCACTTAGAACAACTTGACATTGTTTTCAAGAAGCTACATGAGGAGAAGTTGATGATCAACTTGGAGAAGTGTGAGTTTATCAAAATAGAGCTAGTGTACCTTGGGATTGTTCTAGCCCATGGTCAACTAAAAATGGATACAAGAAAAATTGAAGCTATCATGAATTGGCCTACTCCAAAGTCAGCAACAAAGGTAAGGATTTTTCATGGTCTTGCACAATACTATAGGAAATTCGTAAGATAGTTTAGTGCAATTTGTGCTTGTATGTTAGATACCATCAGAGGAGGAATGAAAACCAAGTTTGTGTGGAATGATCATGCTAGCAAGAGTTTTGAGTTACTTGAGGAAAAGATAGCTACTCAACCTATTTTAATGTTACCAAGTTTTGAAAGGAATTTTACTATTGAGTGTGATGCTAACAATGTAGCAAGTGGGGCTATTTTGAGTCAAGAAGGAAAAATAGTAGCTTTTCATTCTAAAAAGTTGAGTGAAGCCAAGAGGAAATACTCATCATATGACCTAGAAATGTGTGCATTGGTCCAAGCTTTAAGAAAATGGAGGCATTATTTGCTTCCTAAGGAATTCATAGTGTATTCAGACAATCAAACACTTAGTTTCTTTAATTCATAAGAAAAGTTAAGTCGCAAACACATGAAGTGGGTTGAATACCTACAAGCATATACCTTCAATATCAAGCACAAGAATGGTGTTCTAAAAAGGTGGTAGATGCATTATCTAGAAGGGCACACACACTCCAAAAAATTTAGTTGGAGAGAATCAAGATAGATCATTTCAAGGATTTATATGTAGATGATGAGGACTTTGTTGACATATATAAGGTATGTGCTGAATAAAATAATCATTTTCATAGTAGGTATGTTAAATATACTTTGAAATTTGATCTTTTAGTCAAAGGGAATCAGTTGTGTGTTCCTAAAGGCTTTATTAGAGAGAATTTGATAAAAGAAAAGCATAATGGAGATTTGAGTGGTTATTTTAGGATCATTAAGAGCCAAGATCTTGTTTCAAGGTTTTACTATTGGCCTAGAATGAATCTTGATGTTAGGAGGTATGTGGAAAGATGTGCCATATGTAAAAAATCTAAGGACACTTCTAAAAATGCTGGTCTTTACTAACCACTACCAATTCCTATTAAGAAATGGGAATGTCTAAGCATATATTTTGTAGTTGGGTCACCCAAGACAAGAGGAGGCATGGATACTATGTATGTGGTTGTAGATAGATTTATAAAAATGGCTCACTTTGTGTCATTCAAGACCACTAGTGATGCCACTCACATAGCTTCCCTATTCTTTATAAAGATTGTGAGAATCCATGGGTTACCAATCAACATTGTGTCAAATAGGGACACTAAATTTATGAGTCATTTTTGGAAGACTCTTTGGAAAAGATTGGGCACCAACTTGTCCTTTGGATCATCTTACCACCACCAAACTAATGGTCAAACCAAGGTTGTTAATATGAGCCTTGAAAATTTGTTAAGATGCTTAACATAGGAGTATGGATAGTAGTGGGATCAATTGATTGGAAAAGTTGAATATGCCTAAAATGACACCATAAAGAGATCCACAAGAAAGATTCCATTTGAGATAGCTTATGGACTACATCCTAGAGGTGTTTATGAGTTGAGATATTTGAAAGATGGAGTGAAGGAAAGTGGTTATGCCGATGATTTTGCATATTACTTGAAAGAAGTTCATGAAATAGTGAGGAAAACATTGATAGAGAACATCATGAAACATAAGGAAAAGGTGGATGAAAGTAGAAGGGTAGTTGAGTTCAATATTGGTGACTTAGTCATGGTGCATCTTAACAAGTCAAGACTAAATAATGGATTCCCTCACAAGTTGTGGATGAAGAGTATAGGACCCTATCCTATATTGGCTAAGTATGGTGACAATGCATTCAAGGTTGAACTACCAAAGGATAGTGAATAGCTACCAATCTTCAGCACTATGGACTTAGTCCATTACAAGGGACCATAGTAGGAAGTGGATCAGACTCTTCATGAAGAGGTAAAAGATGTAGAGGATCTCCATTTACCTACTACTACAGCTTCAGGACCAGATAGCATATTGGACACAAGAGTCTATAAGAAGACTAGAACAGGGAAATACAAGGAAATTTTGATAAAGAAGCATTGATATATGGATGTTGATGTAGTATGGATAAAGGAATCAGAGTTTAAAAAGTTTGGGATTGACCCAAACATCCTCAATCCAAGGGTGGGTTAATCTATTCATTTTGGGGAGGATGGTGTAGGAGCACACCTAGGAAACCTTCATTTTTTGGTTAATTGTTGGCTTGTATTTGAATTTAGCCAAGTAAAGAGCATGAGTTAGTTTTTTTTGGACCTTATAAGGTCATTTTCATTATTGACTAGGTGATTTAGTCATTAGGACTAATGTCACACAAATAGGTATTGTTAGTAGTTATTTCAATTTCTTAGTGTTTAGTGGTAATAGTGAGTTTGAGTCTTTAAATGTGTCCTCACAAATAGGATAGGTAGGAAAGAATTTTTAAGGTCATTTATGATGTTTATACATCTACCTAGAGGTTTTAGATATTCTAGAAACAAGGGAAATGACATAAGTGTAAAGATGCCAAATATTGCTAAAAAGTTGTCATAATTGCAAATGTTGCATGTAAGTCCATTACCTTGGATCCTCTAAATATTAGGAGTGGAAAATCCATTAAGATGGCCTAAAAACTAGGGAAAGGGCATCTATTACTAATGGAAGGCTCAATCTCAAGAGATAGAGGCATTGTAAGAAGTTCTTGAAAGAGATATAGTGACTGTGATTATGATTAGAGTGCAGACCCAACATTTTCTTCTTATGTGATGGTATATGGATTGAAGGACTAAAACTTTCATTGGATTCATGTAATAGTATTAGTTTTAAGTGTTTTTCATTGTTTTTACTTTGAGTGTAGAGTTAGTTTAGTTTCTTTGGTAAATTGTTTTGCATACATCTTGTTCATTGGATCTGTGCTGACCAGTCTGTAAAGAAATGGCTCCCCCATGAAATCTAACCATGGGAAACACCTGAGGGTAGATTAAAATGTTAGGGGAATCACCAATGTACAGATTGATTTTGAGTTGTGAAATTTTGGGAAGCTATTTTTAAACTCAAGCCCTAGGTGAGCTAGGAGGGACCAATTAGAGGTTTGACAGTGCTAAAACCAAAGTTTAGGTGTAGGGAATGAAAGGGATGTACAAAAAAAGTACAATTATAGGAAGGAGATAGAAATATCTTGATATATCCTAGAGCTTGAGGTCTTACCAATCCATTTAGGTAAGTTTCCAAGCAAGTTTGCGGTCTAGTCCTAGGAAATAGGCATTTTACTCCTATTTGACCTACATAATAGGAATCACATGTATGGACAACTTAGGGTTTTAAGACCTAAAAAATATTTTAGGGAATTAAAAAGTAAATTTGAAGCTATAATTTACTTTTCAAGTTTTTTGGAGAGTTTTTGCAAGAAAAAGGAGTTAGTAGATTACTAGGGCTAATTAGAATTAGGCCTAATTAGGCTTCTTTAGTCAAAAACTTGAAATTGTTAAGGAAGACGTCTAAATATCTTTAAAAATGGACAAAAATGGAAGCAATTTGAGTGATATCATGATGTTAGATGACTCTACAATGAAGGATGAAGTTAGAGAGCAATTTTTACTTAGAACCCTCTAGGTGTGCATGGAGAAGAGTACTAAAATTAGTGTGTTAGTCTTCTAAAGGTAAGCACAAATGATAAAAATCTAGAGTATTTTATATTGGTATTATTTAATCATATAAAAAAATTAGGGACTTAGATGGACTAGGTTTCAAGAAGAGACAACTAGGTCTCTTGAGGAGCAGGGCGAGAAACCCTTACAACACTTACACGAGCTAGCCTTGTTTGTGGTCACGTGTGCATTTGTGTGGTTGCTTTGGGATGAGATGATGGATGAAATTTGAGTACTTCAATAGTTAGTTATGGGATCCTATTTCATGGTGAATTTCCTTAGTATGGAGATCTTGGTTTCACTCAGTGTGATGTCTGGAGCTAGATGATTTTTAGATGTTGACAATGGTGTGTCATATTCTTAGATAGCTTGGTATCATTTTTGAATGGGAGCTTTATAAGTGGCTTTATTTTTCATTCATATGGTGATGAATGATCTCCTTTAGTGTTGCAAATTTTGGAGGATGCCTTAGATATTGCTGTTATAGAAGGTTCTTTCACATTTGTTGGTTCACCAGTTGGAGATGGTATTTTCATTTTATTAGATATGTTGACATCTTTAGGATTCAAGGGGTCCTTGGTAAAAACTATGTCTATTCTTTTATTTGATATGTTATCATGGTGGCTTTTATATCATGGTTTTCTCTTTATCACCAATTTAGAGTTGTGACATGATATGGTTATTTGATATGATCACATGGAGAATTTTATCTCTTTCGATGAGATAGTTTAGATCGTGATATCATGTTTATATTCCTAATTACATGGTTGGAGCTTTGAAATTTATCTTGGTTTAGTTTCTCAATATTGATTACTTTTATCATTTTCTTGATACTTCATGACAATGCTATATTGTAGTGGATTTTTTCATGGAGTGAATGATTATAGTTTCTTGTGGATACTTGGAGACTTAGGTGAGGCTAGAGTTCTCTTGAGATGAGAGACATGTTGCTGAGATGTATACTTTTGATGAGATTTCAACTAAAAGTTCAAGGAGCCTACACCTTTTTTGGACATGAGTTCAATAGAGACCTATGAGGAAATTGTTCTTGGATATGTCATGGGGTGACTTGCATATCTTGGAGGAGAATTCCCATTCCCCCTCTTGGTCTACTAATAGTTTATCACATGAGAGGTATTGTCCAAACTTACTTTTAGTTCCTCTATGTTTTCTTTCATATTCATGGATCTTGAGCTACCATTAGATGGTTCTGGAGGATTCATTGTGAGAGATGGATAACATGGTTATCTCCTTTAGGTTTATTTTCATTTATAATGACAATAGGAGATGGTAGTGGGATGATTTCCTAAATGAGAAATGAAGTTGTTTGATTTTCTTTGAGATTCTTAAACTCATGTAGGTTCATGATATCATGTTATGTTTGATCTCTTCGAGTTGAAAAATTTTGGATGTTGTTGTGTCTTTTCTTTTGGGCTTGTAAAGGAGATCATACTTGGAAAAAATGACATTTAGAAGTGTTTGTAGAAGAACATGCTACATTCTTATGATTTATGGGTTCTTTTCTTGGTCTTGGTTATCTTCTTAGATGTTTGGGTTCATCTAAAAAAAAAATTAAAGATTTTTTGGAACAATGGTGGTCACTCTTTTGTGGTCATTTGTTATCACTTGTAATTCATTTTTTTGTGATGATACGGTGGTTCCTTTATCTCTTTTCTTTGTTGGATATGGAGAACATGGGAGAGTTGTGAAGGCTAGAAGAGAGAGATGTTTCTTGCAATCTTTTTACTATAGGATTTTCATATATTTTTGGATGGTCCTTGGTACTACATGGTTACACTTTCTTTGTGTTCTTAACAGTATGCTTAGTATGCCTTTGATTGTTTAGATTCACATTACCCATGTATTGAGAGTTAGTGTATGTGTTTGGTCTTCATTGAATGGTTTTCACATAGAGCTTGAGGTTACAGTTTATGGGTTGGTTATGTTGTTGGAATGAGTAATTAGATGGGTTAGCATTTATTATTGATGCTATTTGCAATCTCATGGGTTTATCTATTGTATTGGACCAATTAGTTTGGTTGTTGATCTGGCTAGTGTTTTATCTTGTTTTCTAGAGGATGACTTAATATTTTTGTTTGGCTAAGAAGTTAATTTTTTTTTATGCTTTTGTGTAGCTCATTAGGTAGTGGAGTGGTGGCATTAGTGTGTAGCTTGTATTATAATAGGGATCTTATGCTTTTTTTATTTGAACAAGTTTCTAGTTAGAGCACAAGAGCATATTTTTTGATTTATGTGGTTTCATGGATGGATGTGATGATATAGTTTCATCAGTTTGAATCTTGTAAGGTCTTGATCAATTGGGAGATTTTTTGGATAAGATGACTCAGCCTTACCACAATTTATTATTTTATATGTGATTTCTTGGGAAGTTTCTAAATGAATTTGGATTCTTCCACAAGAAAATACTTGGAGTAGAAAAATAGAAAGCTTTTTTTTTTTTGGAAATTTATTCTCTTATGCTTTATTTTTATGCAAGGTTTGTGCATAAGAATTTTTTTTAAATAATTTGTAGATGCATTGAATGTAGACACTTTAGAAATTGTTTCCTCTTGTATGAAAACTCTATAAGTATAAAGCATTGTTGTAGAGAATTAAGAGAGAGATGATAAGTTATTTGCACAAGGTTATGTTGTTGGATTTTCTAGAATGGAGCAAGATGTAAATCTCCATGTGAAGGCTAAAAATTTATTGTAACTTGTTTTTGAATATTACATTAGCTTTATGGTTTGGAGAGTGGGGTTTTTACCTCAAAAGGTTTTCCCCACAAATATCTATGTTCTATATTTTGTCTCATTCTTCTAGTTGTATGATTTTAGAATAATAATTTGTATGTTGTAATGTTGCTAAAATTTATTTAGGTCAGTAAATTGCAAACACTTTCCTTTAAGGTTTTAATGATGGGAAATCAACTACGTATATTTCCGCTTTTTATGGCATAGTAGCATGCAATTGTATTTTCTTATTAGAAGTTGTTCAAGGAATTATTGGATATAGGATGTGCATACTAATCTTAGATGATTTTCTAGGGTGCTCTCATTTCCCTTCATAATCAACATCCCTGTTAAACACAATATGTCCACCAATTTACCAAATAGAAGGATTAACCTTTGCCTATAGAAATATCTCTAAATTTAACTTTCCTTAGTGAATGACATTGATTCATTAAAAATGAAAATTCTAATGTGTGATCAATTAAATTATAGTATTTAACTATAAGTCATTCTATTGAATAAAGTTTTAAGTTCTTTTAGCTCTTTAATAGGAATTGCAAAACTCTTGAACCAAAAAATAGATTGTAAGACAACACATAAGATGAAAATGCATTAGCTTCATCAACAATAGTGTAGACTTGAGCTAAGGTTTAAAGAAAATGATGGACCAGGAGGGAAGAAAGAAGGGAAGAGAAGTAGGGTATTTAGTAGGTTGGTAATACACAAAATGATTCTTAGAATATAAATGAGTTTTGGTTGGAGATAACAATCAACCAAATGTCAAAGTATATACAAAAACTAGAACATTAATAAGAACTCTAAAATGCAACCATTCAAGATGAAAACCATGGATGAGAGGCCATCTTTGTGAGGAAAAATAACCAATATCAATTGACCAATGATCAACAAAAAATTATTGCCAATGCATATAATGGAAAACTAGGTTTTAATTGAGAACATGGAAAAAAGAATAGTCGTAAGCCAATATCAAGGGGTATCAAATTTCAAAAAGGAAGAGGTAGAATTCTTGGATGCTATGGTTTATGGCTAGTTCTCTATCTCCACCATAAAGAATATATTATATAGCTAAGAGGGTGATGTAAGTTCTATTGGACCAAGTCAAATTTTTATTTGTAAGTTTGAACTTGAACAAGTAAAAAGAGTTATAAAGTCAATCTACTCAACTTCAACTAGAAATTATCTCTCACCATAGTTTGTAGACTCCCACTTGGACAGTACTAGGAAAACCAAAAATTTCCAATTCAAAAAATAATTGTCAAAATTTAGCAAAGGCAAGGCAAAATCAAAGATATATTGGAGCAGGAATAAAGGGTTTTAAAATTCTATGAAAAAAAACCTTGTGAAATATGCATTTTGACCTATGCTTCAACTTGTCCTAATACATTTCAGCCCACATTGGGAGGTTTCATCCCATGTCAAAAAAATTTAACTTTAATTGAAAGAAATATGAGTGTTTTCTTAAATCTAATGATTTCTCCTCTACAATATCTTGTGATTTAAACTCAAGTGAACTCACCCAGAAGAAAAACCCATGAGTACTCAACAAATCAGTGAGTACTTGCAGAGTTTTTCATACATTTCTCTCTCAATTCAAATAATGAAGTGACATCATTTTGGGATGAAAGCAACGAAAAACACCAATAACTCTATGATTATGGTTGTTTCAAATTTTTGGTAGCAGTGATAGATATTATTCATACCTCATTTGTTCTCCTATGCTTCATGTTCTCTGATTGGTTCAAGAGGAGTGGCCTATTCTGTAAGAGTTTTTATACCTTTTTTTTATTGGCTCCATTAGAGATTTATTGGGCTCAAGTTGTATCTGTATCTTATTGTTTTATAGCAATGCATGTATTGAGTTCAAGTAGTGTTATTATGATTCAAGTATTTTTATTCACCATTACAATAAAGCCTTGTGTGTTATGGATAAGCATCATGCATTATAACTATTTAGAATGACAAGTTTGTATAGTGGTTGTTCATCATATTTGTATAGTGAAACACCATACATGTGATTCTACTATACAGTGAAGGGATTTCATGACTTCGCATTGTGGTATGCCTGGTAGTGAAGTGGGTATGGTATTGGTATAGTAAATCCTAGCATAAGTGTGTAGTGAATTTGGTATACCAAAGGGATTGACCCAATGTCAAAGATGTTTGAGCCAAAGGCATCCATATGACCAAAGATATCTGTGTCAATAAAGGCATCTACATTATTGAAGGTGTCTGAGTGACTATTACCAGAGGCATCCACGTAACCAAAGGAGTCTGAGTGATTATCACTAAAGGCATCCACATGATTGAAGGTGTCTAAGTGATCATCACCAAAGGAATCTGTATGACCAAAGTTTTCTAATTGAATAGAAGTGTTTGAGTCATCAAAGACATGTGTTACCTAAAGGATTGAACATCAGATGGGTCACTGATCATTGGATGGATGAGTTCCAAGGTTGCTAGTAACTATTTTCTCTTGATAGTTAATGTACCAAATTCCATAAAAAATTATGGAATGCATAAATGTCTATGAGATTCATGAGGGCTAAAGGTTGTGAAAGTCAAGTTGATTATAAAGGCAATCTAAGCCTGTGAGCCTATCCAAAAACTAGAGTTTGTTGTATGTAAATTGTTTACTGTAATACAAAGTTTCTCAGGGGGGTTTTTGGGTGGTGTGTTTTTCCCAAAATGGTTTCCCAGATTAAATATGGTCTTCTATGTTTATCTTGTGTGAATAGTTCTTTTCAATGTTCTTTTTTTTCTTGTGCATCTCAATATTCTAAAGTAGATTTGAAATCATTTATATTTCCCCTATAAATTGGTATTTCAAAGGCATTTTCTGCAAGGAGCTTTCCTAACAAGTGGTATCAGAGCCTAATTTATCCTTGTCAAGTAAGGTTATTTTCTATGTCAATTTGGCTCCAATGGGAGTTTGGAAAGCCTTTATCTGGTAATTAAGAAGGTAGGTATAGGGAGTGTAGAGATTGAAAACTTCAATGGCACAAGCTTTGAGTTATGGAAACTTAAAGTTGGAGATATATTAGTCAATCATGATCTATGGGTTGTTGTTTCTACTAGTAAGCCTTTAGGAATGAAGCAAGAAGATTGAGATCTTGCAGATTGAAAGGCTAGGAGACTGATAAGGCTATGTATTGCAGATTTTATTCTATTGAAATAACTTGTACTCTTTAAATATGGATGGAGGAATGGCTATGGAAAATCATTTAAATATGTTCAATAGAGAGATTTCACAACTAACATATGTTGGTTTGTTGATTAGTGAAGAAAAGTGTTGCATGTTATTGTTATGCTCATGGCCTGATCCATGGGATCATCTTGTAATGGACATTGGAAATATTACCACCCAATTTAAAATGGATGAAGTGGTTGTTGCACTTTTGTCTCAAGAGATGTGAAGGAAATCTTTTGAGGTGAGTAAGGAGGCTCTCATCATTCAAGGAAAAGTGAAGGACAAAAGCAAGAAGGAAATGAAACTTGAATGCTCTAGGAAGAAGTCCAAAGAAAAGTGTTGGAACTATGGGCAGGTTTGTCATATCCAAAAGGATTGTAAAGGGAAGAAGAAGAAGAAAATGGAGAGTACCTTTGGTTTTGAGTCTTCTTAGAGTGATGATGAAGATGCAAGTAGTGTCACTTTAGCTAATTGGTCATCTGATGATGACTGGTTAGAGTAATTCAATCTTTGTGTGGAAAATGTTTGTCATCATTCCATGTGTGACTCAGCGCCATCATACAATGGGAGTTATTGGCAGTGATGTAGATGCCACATGTAACTTGACACAACAGTTTAATGGGAGTTGTTGGAAATGATGAATTAATTAATCTTCATTGGTATTATAAATGTTAAAGGCATGAAATTCTAATGATATAGAAGGATCTTTTCACATTTGCAAAAGTATTTTTTGGAGATGTTAATCTTCATGTGATTAAAGATGTTGACATTTTGAGGGCTCAATGGAGTCTTTGATAAGGGTGTGGCTTATGTTTTCATTTAACATGTTTTGATATGCTTAAATGGAGCATTTAATCTATTTGGTTGAAATTATTTAGATCATGTTGTCATGTTTATGTTCTTGAGACTATGGTTGGAACTTTGAAATGTTGATCTTGGTTTAGTGTCTTTGTTTTGAGTACATTAATCATTAGTTTGATACTTTATGATATTATAATGTTGTCTTCAAAATTGGCATGAATTGATTAGTTGTAGGTGCTCAAGGAATCTTAGAGATGGAGATGATGGTTTTATCTCTTGTTATTAGAGATGTTTTTGTTAGAATGCTTGAAGGTTTTAGTAGAAGGACATAGTGCATGGGTAGTTTACTATTTATGTTCTTGATTCTACAATTTTCTTTTTGCACCTCTATGTGATGTTGTTGAAAATGGATACGGTCATATAAAGTATCTATCTAGATATCAATGCATAATTCTCAAGTGGGAGATTGTTGAGAATGACAAGTTTGTAGAGTGGTTTTTAACCATATAGTGAGATACCATACTTGTATAGTAAGACATTGTACATGTGATTCCACTATACAGTAAAGGGATGTCATGACTTGGCATTGTAGCACACCTAGCATTGAAGTTGGTATGGTGTCGATACAATAAATCCTAGCATAGGTGTGTAGTAAATTTGGTATGTCAAAGGTGTAAGAACCCTCCTCTTATGCATTAAATAAAACTATAGTTGTTCAAATCCAAAGGATAATTTTGGGAACAATGGTCTTGCATATACCTTCATGGGAATTTTCATTGAGGAATTAGAACACCATAATATGATAACATAATGTTAGGTGATAAGATAAATTAATGTTCATAAAATTCATAAGGCTAGATGTGGTTAAATGTTTTAGTGCTATACTATGGTGAGTATGGATTATCTATACGGGAATGATAACTAAAAGAAAATATAAGTTTGATTTACTTTCATAGATGCTTGAGAGATTAGATGATTTAATTGTGATAGAAATGGAACTAGAGTTTAACTAAAATAAATAGGTGAGCTAGATATGTTGGTTGAGATTTTTCTCATCTACCCTAGATGCTATGAACAATTACCAAATCAATGATGATATAAATAGTATGAATCTTGATTAGTTGACTTAAGTAAATTTTAGGATAATGCCTCATCTCAAGATAATGATGGGATGATTTAGTAATATTATTATAAATAATTAATTTGAAAAGAAAGTGTGACAAGAAGAATGTGTACTAGGTGGAAGGATTCTAAAATGGCAAGGAATTCAACATTATGTGAGATTATAGTGTAAATTATTTAGGTTGTATTTTTTTATTGGAGGGTAGTGATATTTTTCTCATTTGGACGACATGATGATCTCATGTGTTGTTGTTTAGGAAATTTTATAGACATTGATATTTTCGATCCTCTAAATTATGCAATGATTCCATGTGATGTTATTTAAGACATGCTTATCCAACTACCTTATGTTCTATAGGCCATGATGATACTAATTTGATACATTAATTATGATACTTTGCTTATCATACATGGTTTCCATGTGATGTTAATTATTTATGTTTTAGCATACTTGTGTATTTGGGGTTATAATAATTCATATATCATTATTGTTAATATGAATTAATTTAATTATCTATTTTTCATTTGAATCCTACATTGGTGTATGTAAGTTGATTTTACATTTGGAGTAGAGAAGAATGATCATGGTGCATTACGTTTAGGAATGTGGATTTAAGTGTCAATGAAAATGGATATGTACATTTGATATTTGAATATTCCTTATGAAAATGATTAGAAGGGAAAGTTAATTGCGATAAATGGATAAGCTAATTAATGTGAATTATGCAACAGTAAATTGGCATGCACTTAAATATGCATATTTTTATATGATTTTCATTGGACTATCGATGCTAAGTTTAGCACGTAGGCAATTGAACCATAGAATTTAATCGAGGAAATAAGGTACAAACTTATGTGGACACAATATAGCCAAGAGAAATCTTTGGAAGAAAAAGCCTCATTGTGATGTATTTATTTTGTAAATGTAAGTTTGCATGTCTATAATAAATACATATTCATTAATAAATTAGGGACATGCCATTATGATGTGAAATGTTTTTTAATGTGTCACTTGACACTTGTAAATTATTTATGTATTGGTGACATTTCACCTAGGTTTTAATTCATGGTTGCACTTAACATTAAACTAATTGTCCTTCAAAAGATTTAAGAAAATCCACTTGAAGAAAGGATAGGATGGGTCATCATCAAGGGAAATTTTGAATTCAAATTTGACAAAGATTTTAGAAGGTCAATATGTGGTCCCAAAGTGTCATTTTTTTTAATATAAGCTACCCATATGTTGGCATAACATGTCAGGGGCCTAAATTTGACCATTTTAGTGTTTAGCTAGCCTAGGGGGGCCCTTAAACAATGTATTGTTCCACCAGTTAGAAAATTGAGTTTTCCTATGAGTTCATCCCCATCCTTCCACTTAGTCAAATGTAGAAAATTTGGTATGGAAAAAGTTGTAAGAGATAGTGGCTTGATGTTTTTGCCAAAAAGAGATAGTGGAAGAGTCTATTTAGTGGACTTGGACAAACTAGTGGGGTGTTCACCCACTCTCTAAGTTTATAGACAATCAGGGTTCGGAAATAGGAAGGACTAAGGGAAGAGAGCTCTGCAACAACTTTTAGATTGCCTTTTGTTTAGACCAAGGTTGGTGCCCATGCCATAACTCTCATTACACTTTATTAATGATGTTGTTTTGTTCATTTGTGTTAAAATTCATGTAATGTTTTTGTGTTGAGATTGGTGTATGTGTCATTTTTCTTGATGGATTTCTCTTGTAGATTTTTCCTTGGTTTTGTAAGTGTAGCTATTAATGGGTGTGAAGGCTTCACTCACCCTTGGGAGGCTAGAGAGCCTTGGGTGAAGGGGTTAGTTGGGCTCAACATTGATGTTGAGATATCTTCTTCTTGTAGAGGGTTTTTTGTTCATGGAGTATGGGCTCCATTTTAGCCATTTGCCTTGCTTTTTATTATGGCAGGTATAAGTGTATTGATGTGATGAGAAGGATCTATTTTGATAGCCTTGAGGAGGAATTTGTATTATGGGAGGTATACGGGTATTGATGTGATGAGGAGGATGTATTTTGATAGCCTTGAAGAGGCATTATGCAATTGCAAATGTATATGTGTATATGGATATGGTATTCTTCTCTTTGAAGATCCCACCTTCACCCAATGTTTCATGATTCCAATGGTGAATCATTATGTTAAACCTTGGACGGATTGTATATGTATTGTGATGTTATGTTGTATGCATTGTTAGTTGCTTGAGTGTAACCCATTTGAGACCTGTTTCCCCAGCTTGGTGGGTGGCTTCTTAGAAGCCTAGGATGGGAGGTGAGCCTCCATGGTTCTTGTATAAAAAAAATTTGTAGGTTTTGTGCTCATTGGATCCAAGGAAAAGCTTGGTGTCCCTCATGTTTTGGTGAAACAATGAAATGATATGTCATCGGTGTAATATATTTGTAAAGATGAAATCTCCATCTATGTTATTTGTGTATTGCATTGTAAATATGAAATACCCATTCTATTACATCATTTTGAAGTGTGATTTCATGGAAGTAATGAAGTAATTGGGAAGTTGTTCATATGTATCTGTAATGTAGTTTCAATATCATGCATTTAGATGTACTGGAATAGAAAGTTGATGTTTCATTATAGTCATAGTTGGGATGTAAAGGAGATTCATCTCAAAGGATAATCTATTGCTTTGATACTCGAGGAATGAACTAGCATATGTTTTAGTGTGGTCATTTTGAATTAGGAATTGCTACAAGAGAATGCATTTCAAAAGATTGTTCACATAAAGAAATTTTATTGTGCATTAGTTCAATAAGAAATTTCATTTAAGTTCTATTATTGATAGGAGAGATTAACCTATTAGTTTCGTATTTGATATTGTTTCAAATGCATTTCATGGGTTAAATTTATTGTTCCAGTAATACTAAATAGGTTCATTAACCTAGACATATACATTGGAATATTAGAAAATAACATCAAACTAATACCAAGTCAAGTTTCTTAACATCATAGTTGAATAGAGAAAATAAACCAAATAGATGTTATAGCATAATTTTCATTATAAAAAGGACCTATAGGTGCAAATTTAAGTCTCTGAACTTTGCACAAGAAGTGCAAGAAAATATCTAGGTCTAATGCAATCCATTATAATAATCAATCACAATATTCCCTAGCATCTTGTCTCATAAAAATTCATTAGTAGATAAAAGTCCTAAGGATACAAAATCTTTACAAATACCTAGTTCAAAAATATATGTAAAACAAGACAAATATGATTCATGTGACCCTTGTGCCACAATTATATATATATATATATATATATATATATATATATATATATATATATATATATATATATATATATATATATATATATATATATATATATATATATATATATATATATATATATATATATATATATATATATATATATATATATATATATATATATATATATATATATATATATATATATATATATATATATATATATATAATAAAAGTTATGTCAAGTCAGGCTTGATGAAGGACCTAAGAAATGATCCCTTAAGCCTAAGTGAAAAGAGGGTAATACCTTGTAATCAACCAAAAAGAAAGATGGTAGAAATAATAACCCAAGAGGAAATCGACTCTCATTGAAAAGAGGGAGGGAAAACTTTTTTGAAAATCATCACACATGCGAAAATGATGGGAAGATGGGTACCTTTCCCAAATCATCCTCACCCACTCACAAAACCAAGTACCTCTTGAGGCATGTGACCGCCATTTTTCTATTGTTGTCTTATCCTTTGTCAAGATGCCTAGGGGTAGTGGGTTTCTTAGGTAGATGTTCTTGGTATAGCACATGCATTTAGGAGTTAAAGGGAGGGCACATGTAAAGAGTGTAACGGAGAAATGAGTTTAGGAGTAGATTAAAATCAAGACACATAAACATAGGTATGGGAATGGGATAAGTAGATAATGTTAAAGGAGGTTAGTGGTATTAGTAAGTAGCAAAAAGTAAGGTGTTTGCTAGAGTGGTATGTTAGTAATAGGTAATGTTAGAAGTTAATTCTAGCAGTAATAATTAATGTTAGTTATGAATAGAATTAAAAATGGAATGTAAGTATAGTATAAAACATATCTATTATTAGTAAATAATGTTATAGTAAAAGAATAAAATATAGAGTTAGAATAAATGATACAAGTTGGTAGTTAGATTATTAGTTGGTATTTAGGTTATTAAACTTAGTTGATGGTAGGGAAATAATGATAATAATAAAAAAGAGGGAATTGTATTATATATAATCATTTAGTGCATATCAATGTTTAAACTAGTTAATAGGATATATGGTAGAAATGGGGATAGCAAATCCTTAGTAGACAATGTTAAATGGCTAGCATACTAAACTTGTTAGCAAAAACTATTTAATGGTGGTATAATAAGGATATGAATTAATTTAAAGAATAAATAGATTAAATGGTGTGTTAGTATTATTAAGTAGAGGGAATAATAATGTATGTAATAGTTGTAATTAACAAATACATCAAAATAATTGCTCATGATCTAGTACATTTATCACCTACTAGTTGGTTATATATTAAGTAGTATTATGATTTTATGGTTATGTATCTATGAATTAAATAAACAATTTATTTTTATGAATGGTGGGAATATGAATATAACATGACCATTATAATATAATTACTCTACTATCTTATGCTAATTTCATTGTGATGTACAAAAAATGCAGTCGATTTAGGTATATGCATATAGCTATATACCTTTCATTGATAAAGTTGTACAAAATCTCTATACAAATAAACTTCTCAATAATGAATAGTAATGACACTTAACATTTAACATGTTTAAAATGAACTAAAATTTAATGTTTGAAAAAAGATGTGTACCAAGAGCAAGGAAATGGAATTCATATTATGGTAGGTTAGCTATGGTAAATAACTCATAATTCAAAAACTAAAAAGTAGTTGTGCACATTATGTAATTAGTGGACTAATGTTTGATAATCCAATCATAATCCATAATCTTATGCATAACAGACATGCTTCCAAATCTTTAATAAGTATTTCATTGTAAAGGAAATCCTATCCTAATGCAAAGATCAAAATTATATCAAGTTTATCATCATGTCAAGACAACCTATGACACCAGTATATTCTAGCATTGACATTCTATTAGAGATGAAACTTCAACCACTCTAGTTAGGATCAAATTAGATTAAGGAGCAATATTAAGTTATAATCCTAATTGCAAGACTAGGTTAGGTGTCAAGCATTACAATCTATATGTTCATTGTTAACTTAGTATAACAATGTAAGGCTTATTGAAATTCCTAAATGTTGCCTTAAAAAAAAACAATTGTAGTCATGTTTTGCCCTATAAATTTAGGCATGATAGAAGGGATTGACCTGATGTCAAAGGCATTCATGTGACCAAAGGAATCCATGTTAACAAATTCATATGTGTGACTAAAGGTGTCTATGTGATCATCACCAAAGGCATCCACGTGACTAAAGGTATCTAAGTGACTATCACCAAAGGTGTCTGTGTGGCTGAAGGTGTCTAAGTGACTGGAGCGAGCATTAGATGGATGATTGACCATTGGATGGATGAGTTCCAAGGATGATAGTAACTATTATTTTCTTGACATTTAATGCACCAAAATCCATAAATAATTACAAAATGTATAAATTTTTGTGGGATTCATGAAGGCTAAAGGCTATGAAATTCAGGTTAATTGTAAAGGAAATCTGATCTTGTGAGCCTATCTAGAAACTAGAGTTTTTTGTAAATAAAATTTTTACTATAATACAAAGTTTCTTGTGGGGGATGTTTGGGTGGTGGATTTTTCCTGAAAGGGTTTCCCATGTTAAATATGGTCTTCTATGTTTATCTTGTATGGATATTGTTTTTCAATGTTCTTGTTTTTCCTATGCATTTCAATGTTCTAAAGTAGATTTACAATCTTTTATATTCCCCCTATGAATTGACATTTAAAAGGCATTTTCTACAAGTAGCTTTCTTAACAATAACTAGGTAGCATTCATAGAAATTTTTTCTTCAAGGAATTATTTATTGCTCTTCAAAACTATGCATTCTTTTCTACATGGATGTTATCACAGTTCAATGGTATTCATTCAATGCTACACAAATTTAATCTTAGTTCAATGATATCTATTCATCACCATGAGTATGCAATCACCATTCAAGATTATGCATTGGATTCAAAGCTTCATAACTAACATCTATTGATATTTCTCATGTGTTACAATAGTTACTTGGTGACCCTTAGGATTCCAATATTTTTCTAAGGAAAACTCTTCATTATGATGCATGTTTTCTCGAGTAGTTCTGTATGATCATGAATTTTTTGATTGGATGTTTGACAACTGAGCAAGCTGATCAGAGCCTCTTTTGTGGTTGTGTGATCTATATATGATCATGTGTGATAACTATAAAAGAGACATCCTTATTTTCAAAAGGATCTATGAGATACATATAGCTTCTAATAGTCTTGTATTTACATATCTAAATGGATCAAACTGTAAAAGGACTTATTGATTGACTAAAAAGACTTATTAATCATAAGCAAAAAAAAAAATTGTAATTGTGTTGAGAGTGTAACAAAAAATCTATATTTTGTGGGGTTGGGTTCTTTACCCTCCAATGGAGATTTTTTATAGTATAATATTTGTGTTCTCTATTATTGTGATTCCAATTGATTTCAATCTATATATTCTTCTTCAAAACTTAACAATGGTGAATGATTGGATGTCTATAGGGATAGCTGAGTGTTGGTCTCTTCCATTCTCATTGTTAAAGAGCATAAAAGTATATTAGAATGGAGCTAAGAGGCAAAAAATTCTCTCCTAATTACAAAACTACTCTTGCAAATCATCTTTTTTATGAGAGCAATAGGAAGGATCTCAATTGGAAGCTAGAGACTTTTTTTTCTTATGAGGTTTCTATATGGTAAATTCTATGCTTTCCAAAGATTATATATTTCTAATTTCTAGTCATCCTCTATATTATTTTTGTTGTAATTTCAACATGAATGCATGTTGAGTACACTTAGAGGATATAAACCATGATGTGTATAAAATTAAGAAAATGTCATATTTACTATTCAAAATTACTTATATGCAATTACTTATGAGTTGCAAATTGATATTTGAGAAATTGAATTATTTTTGGCCTACATAGAGCCATTACTAGTCAAACTAGTGTTGAAGATCTTATTGAAAAGATCATTATTAAAGAAGGAAGATTGTTGATAAAGAATATTTTCAATCATTATTTTATCACTGATGTCAAACTTGCTATTTCCTAGAATGACAATTGCTTATAAGATCCAAGTACTATCACTTAGTTGATTTACGAAGAGGATTTAATCAATAAGATGTAACAAAAGCACCTAAGGGAAAGGTTGAGTTATGTTTTTGTAATAAAGTACAAGGATCAATTTAGAAAATGGTAAAATGATGTATTGATAATACACTTAAAGATATAGAGGTTGGCTACACTTAGAAACTCTAGAAGAATAAGTGGTAACAAAGTTGTCTACAAAGATTGACTAAATTCATTAGTGGGTACCGAGAAAGTTAGTTCATGTTGACCAAATTATCAGTAAGTGCCAAGAAAATGCAAAATCTAGTGTATGTCAAGTGAAATAAAAGGTGCTAAGCAAGTTTAGGTGCTGAGCTAAACAAAATGTAATAGGTGTCTAGCATTAGTAAAACTTAGTTGATGTCAAGTGAATCCCTAGTAGGTGTCAAGTAACATAGTATATGCCAAGCATCAGAAAGTCAATAGTGCCTAGGTGTTGCATTATTTGAAAAGTCAAAGATTCACCAAATTTGAGTTGATAAGATTGTTACCTTGAATTTTGTGAACTAGATAGAAGATAAAGATGTTGAGCTAGTGGCACAGAATTCTAGGTAAACCATTTTTAGGCAAATACAAGAGGATTCTACAAGATGTTTCTAGAAGAAACAAGATAAGGGGAAGATACATTAAATCTTACCTAATCCGTGTGAACCCAAAATAAGAGTGGGAAAATTAGAGTGGGAAAGGTACTCCAAACTTCTATTTAAGAAGTTACAAGTCAAGAAGTAGGAGGTTGGTTGGAGAAAGTGTGTGGTGTCAAGGAGAAGGCGTCAAGAGGGAAGAATAGAGTACAAAGACTTTGCTTCGATAGGTGACCACAGAAGTGATTACATTGGCACAATGAGTGTGAAGACTCAAGGAGACAAAGCTTGAAAGGAGGACAAGCTATCAAAGCTATAGAGACTAAAAGCTAGGAAAATTTGTGAACTAAATTGAGATCTAAAATCTACAAGTTATGTTATGAGTTATATCATATCAAAAGCCCTTATTGTTACTCTCTAGCAATTGTATCAGTTAAGGAAAAATCCTATGAACTTAGGTTGGTTTAGTAGCCATTTTATAAATTCTTTAACAGGGTGGCATTCCAATTGAATGTTCTAAAGTCATTTAACTAGGCCCAATTCTAATAGGGTAATTGAAATCCCTTAGCTAGGTCACATTTAATAGTGTGTTTTGTAGCCTTTAATAGGGTAGGCCTTTCACAGGGAATCACTTTAGAAGAGTGAGAAAGGAGTAGCATGTTATTGGTGGTTTTTCCAAAATTGAGTTTCTATGTAAATCACTATGTTATGTGTTGATTTTTCATGTCTTATACATGCATGTTAATTTATTAGTAACTTGCTAAGAAGAATGTTTATCTTGGATGCATGGTTAGTTTAATGGACTTACTATACTTAGTGAAAATGTTTTATTAGGACATTTGGACCTCGAATAACTAATTCACCCCCTGCCCCCCTTGTCAGTTATTCTAAAGCATTTCTAAAAATTGGTATTAGAGTCATCTGTTGATTTAGTTTAAAGGTAGTAGAAGTAGAAAGATCAAGATGTCCAAGAGAGAAGTTCCCAAGCTCAACAGAAATAACTTTGTTGCATGGAAAAGTTTAATGAAGCTACACCTTGGATCAATAGGTGATCATGCACAAACCTCAATCAAAGTGAAACATGTTGATCCAACCAATGTCCCTACTACAGAAGATGTGAAGAAAAAGGAGGATAATTAGGCAATGTTGGAAATTGCCTCTATTCTCAACTATGTTGAATTTGATGACATCAAGAGATGTACCTCTGCATTCAAGATGTGGAAAGACTTGATAGATATTTATGGAGGAGATTAGAATGTACAAAGATAAAAAAGAGAAAGCCTTAGAGGAAATTTTGATGACATGAGAATGGAGGAATGTGAGAACATTACTCAATATGTCTCTAGAATAATGGAAGTAGTAAGTGCAATAAGAACTATGACTGGTCATTTAGATGGTGAAATTTTTATTAGCAAAGTCTTAAGAACCTTACTCCCCATATATAATATTAGAGTATCAACCATCAAAGAATTAAGATGCATACCAAGAAACAAAATAACTCTTGAAGATATAGTGGGAAGACTTACTACATTTGAGTTGTCCAACTTTGATAACTATAGACCTAAGAATCTTGAATCTTCTTTCATGGCCAAGTTGTTGTTGAAAGACACTAAAGAGATAAAACCAAAGAAGAAGAAAACAAATATAAAATATTCATCTAGTGATAGTAGCACAGACGAAGAAGATGTGGAACAATTGGAAGCATTGCTAGCCAGAAGATTTCACAAAGGAAAAAGTAAATTAAAAGGTAAGATGCCTATAATTTATTTTAACTGAAATGAAGTAGGACATATTGTTGTAAGGTGTACATAGAAAAAGAACTATAGAGAAGGAAAAAATCACAAGAACAGAAGAGAAGATGATAGCAAAGATTACAAAGACAAAGGAAAAAAGTCCTACATTATTGAAGAAGAGAATTTTGATGAAAATGATGATAAGGTCATTTATGTAGCTATGAAGGATGAGTCAGATGAAGATAAGGCAACAACACTAGTAACCTATGTAAACAAGAATGATAGGTGGATCATAGATCGTGGATGCTCACATCACATGATAGGAGACAAAAGTAAGTTTGTTACCCTAACTCAATATGATGGAAATAGTGTAAGATTTGAAAATGATGCTAAATGTCTAATCAAAGGAAAAGGTTTCATTAAGCTTATACAGAAAATTTCATGTGATAATGCATATTATGTTGAAGGATTGAACTACAATCTACTAAGTGTGTCATAGTTAGGCAATGTGGGATGTAAAGTTGAATTTGGAAATAAAACTACCAAAATCTATGACATTGATGGAAATATAATAGGAAAAGGAGACCAAACTAGGAGTAATCTATTTTACCTAGATATGGAAGATCCTGCATGTCTTATTATAAGATTTGATGATGTGTAGCTATAGCATAAAAGGATATGTCATGTCAAATTTTATAATCTAATTAGCATCAACAAAATTAAGAAAGTCGGAGGTTTGCCTAAACTAGAAAAGCCTAATAATACAATGTGCAAACAGTGTCAACTAGGAAAGATGACCAAGTCAAGTTTCAAAAGAAAAACTTGTACTTCCAAAGAAGTACTAGAGTTAGTCCATACTGATTTATGTGGCCCAATAGAAGTACACATGAAACATGAAACACGTAAGAAAGGTACACATGCAACACCTTTTGAATTATGGTATGGTCACTCACCAAATGTAAAACATTTCAAAGTGTTTGGGTGTAAGTGTTATATTCTTAAAGACTCTAGAAATGGAAAGTTTGATGCAAAGAGTGATGAAGGTATATTCCTTGGATACTCCACTAGATGTAAAGCATATAAGTGTTTAAATACTAACACTAACAAAATTGTGGAGAGTGCAAATGTAAACTTTGATGTGCATGCAGAAGCTCAAGTTGATTAATCCATCAAGAAACTAGAACAATACAGATCCTTTGTATACTTCTATGAAGGAATTCCTATTGAAGAAGAAGCTACCAATCAAGTTGGGAATTAGCAACAAGTATCAATATCAATTGAGTCACAACTAATGAATGCCAACTTACATTCAAAATCTGAATTGCAAAATGAATAAAATGCACATTCTAATTTTAAAATTAGTACACATGAAAGAGATGATGAGCTACCTAAAAGAGATGTTCATAGTAACTCTAAAGCTGAAAGACTAGATGTGGAAATAAGGAAAGAACCAAGGCTATCCAAGTATGTGAGAAGACATGAACCTACTAAACAAATCATTTGTGATAAGGAAGCCACACCAATGACAAGGAACAAACTAAGAAATGAATCATGTTTGGTAAGCAAGATTGAACCCAAAATAGTGAAACATGCATGACATGATGATAATTGGTGTAAAGCTATGGAAGAGGAGATTGAGAAAATAGAGAAGAACAAAAGTTGGACCTTAGCTCCAAGACCAACTGATAAGAATGTGATTGGTACTAAGTGGGTATTTAGGAACAAGCTAGATGAGAATGGTGAGATCACAATAAATAAGGCTAGACTAGTTTATAAAGGTTATGCTTAAGAAGAAGGACTAGACTTTGGGGAAACAATTGCCCTAGTTGCAATGATGGAAGGAGTAAGAACTCTACTTGCATATGTTTCTTACAAAGGTTTTAAAGTCTACCAAATGGACGTAAAGTCTACTTTTTTGAATGGTATATTGGAAGAAGAATCTATATAGAATAACTAGAGGGATTTGTTGATGATAACAACAAGGATATGGTTTACAATCTGCATAAAGCACTCTATGGTTTGAAACAAGCACCTAGAGTATGGTATGAAAGACTTCACAACTATCTTGTGAAGATAGGATTTGAGAGAATAGATGACAAAAGCAACCTATATATCAAGATAGAAAAAGGTAAAGACATTCTAATATTTGAAATCTTTGTTGATTATGTAATATTTGGAGGAAAAGATGCACTATGCAAAGATTTTTTTGATCAGATGAAGCATGAGTTTGAGATTTCAATGTTTGGAGAAATCAAATTGTTTGTTGGATTGCAAGCACATAAACTAAAACATGGCATATTTTTGACCCAATAAAAATATATCAAGGAGATACTCAAAAAAATTGTCTTAGAGGATTCAAAACTAGTTAGTACACCAATGGTAATAGGACGCAAGTTATCTACAAATGATGAATCAGCTAAAGTAAATCAGACAATGTATAGATCAATGATTGGAAAGTTATGATATGTTGTGTAGACCAGACATTGCATTATCTATTGGAATAGTGGCAAGATTTTATGCAAAACTAAGAGAAAATCATCTTATGGTAGTAAAAAGAATAATGAGGTACCTAAAAGAAACATATGAATTTGGCTTATACTACAAGAGGACTAAAAAGTTTTAGTTGAATGCCTACACTGATGTGGATTGGGGAGGTAATATAGATGAAAAAAAAAGAACCAGTGGAGGAGCACTCTTCTTAGCTAAAAGATTAGTCACTTGGACTAGCAAAAAGCAAAGTTGTACCTCACAATCCACAGTTGAAGTCGAATATGTTGTTGCCATCAAATGCACCAATATTGTATGGTTTAAGCACCTATTGAAAGGTATGAAAGAAGAGATGATTGAACCTATGAGACTCTATTATGATAACAAAAGTACCATCAACATATCAAAGAATCCTATGATGCATGCCAATTAAGTATCACTATGTAAGAGAACTGGTGGAAGACAAACAAGTGAAGATGGAATATGTCAACTCAAAGGAACAAATTGCTGACATCTTCCTAAAACCATTACCCAAAGATGCATTCGAGTATCTTAGAGGTAAGTTAGGGGTAATACCCCTATCCAAGGTTGTTTAAGTAATAGAAAGATTTCCCTACAACAAATGATTTGATTGTTGAAGTGATACAAATTGATGTAGAGGATAGTTACTTTAGGTTTTACCTAAAGTAATTAAAATACTAAAATTTCAAATTAGTCATAGGAAAGGTGATAGAGGGAGAATTTAGAGTTCCTAAAAATGCTACACTTGCATGCTAAGATGCTAAAATAATATATCTTTGGCATTGTTCTCAAAGAGGGAGAAATAGCAAAAACTAATCAAATCTACAGGATCAAATGTGTAGAGGAAGAAATAGTAGAAAGGAAGGAGAAAGGAAATAGTAGCTAAGAGAGAGAAAATAGCACAAATAGAAACCAATCAGGATGACAAGATTAGAGAGGGAGCAAAACAAAAAGTGAAGATAATGTATCAACAAAAGAGATATCCCTAATACTTTGAAAGAGGGAGTCTTACAAAATTTAGAGGGAGCCATGAGAAATTCAAAGTTACTAATAGTGTTACTGATAGTGTTTGATAACTTGGTTGATCAATTTAGTTTGCCATCAATGCCAAAGAGGGAGATTGTTGAAGATCTGATTGAAAAGATCATTATTGAAAAAGTGAGATTGTTGATAAAGAATGTTTTCAATCAATTTTTTGTCACTAATGTCTTTTTGGAATTATAGTTTCCTATAAGATCCAAGTACTATCATATTATTGATGAAGAGGATTTAATCAATAAGATGTAACAAAAGCACATAAGGGAAAGGTTGAGTTATGGTTTTGTAATGAAGTACAAGTATTAGTTAAGAAAATGGTAAAATGATGTATTGATAATACACTTGAAGATACAGAGGTTGGCTACACTTAGAAACTCTAGAAGAATAAGTGGTAACAAAGTTGTCTACAAAGCTTGAGTAAATTCATTAGTCAGTGCTGAGCAAGTTAGTTCATGCTAAGCAGATTAATAGTAAGTGCCAAGAAAATGCAAAATCTAGTGTGTGTTGAGTGAAGTAGAATGTGTTGAGCAAGTCTAGGTGCCAAGCTAGACAAAATTTAATAGGTGTTGAGCATTAATAAAACTTATTTAGTGTTGAGTGAATCCACAATAGGTGCTAAGTAACATAGTATGTGTCAAGCATCATAAAGTCAATAGTGTCGAGGTACTACATTATTTGAAAAGTCAAAGATTTTCTAGATCTAAGCTAATAAGTTTGTTACCTTGAATTTTGTAAACTAGATGGAAGATAAGGATGTTGAACTGGTGGCATAGAATTCTAGGTAAATCATTTTTAGGTGAATATGGGAGGATTCTACAAGATGTTTCTAAAAGAAACAAGATAAGGGTAAGATACATTAAATCTTACCTAATCCATGCAAACCCAAAATAAGAGTAGGAAAACTAGAGTGGGAAAGGTACTCCAAACTTCTATTTAAGGAGTTATAGTTCAAGAAGTAGGAGGTTGGTTGGAGAAAGTGTGCAGTGTCAAGGAGAAGGCATCAAGAGGGAAGAAAAGAGCATAGTGACTTTGCTTTGATAGGTGACAATAGAAGTGATTGCATTGGCACAAGTGTGAAGACTCAAGGAAACAAAGCTTGAAAGGAGGACAAGTTGTCAGAGTTGCAAAGACTAAAAGCCAAGCAAATTTGTGAACTAAATTGAGATCTAATATCATATCAAAAGCCCTTATTGTTACTCTCTAGCAATTGTATCAGTTAGGGAAATATCCTATGAACTTAGGTTGGTTTAATAGCCATTTTTTAAATCTTTTAACAGGGTGAAATTCCAAGTGAATGTTCTAAAGTCTTTTAACCAGACCCACTTCTAATAGGGTGGTTGAAATCTCTTAACCGGGTCACATTTAACAATGTTTTTTCTAGCCTTTCATAGGGCATCACTTCAAAAGAGTGAGAAAGGAGTAGCATGTTACTAGTGGTTTTTCCCAAATTGTGTTTCTACGTAAATCACTTTGCTATGTGTTGATTTTTCATATCTTATACTTGCATGCTAATTTATTAGTAACTTGCTAAGAAGAATGTTTAGCTTGGATGCATGGTTAGTTTAATGGACTCACTATACTTCATGAAAAAAAATATTAGGAAATTGGATCTTAAATAACTAATTCACCCCCCCTACTTATTCTAAAGCATTTCTAACAACTAGTGGTGAATTGGTCATTTATATCAAACACTAAATATAGTTACCCCCCCCCCCCCCCCCCATTTCTTCTCTAGTAATTTCAAAATTTTCTCTCGAATTTGGTCACTTATCCTATTATTTTATAAGTGTTAGTGATTTGATGGGTTAGTTTAGAACCCGTTATCTAGGCACATGTTGACTAAGCATAAACTAACATTCTTCTTACTAGCATTATGAAGAATGCATATAGAAAAATGCATCCTCATAGAAAACCCTCCAAACCAAGTATTCTCAAGTTCAATAGCTTTGATTGGAATAACAAACAATAACATATGAATCAAAAAATATCATAGAACATAGCAGTATTAGATTCAGCTTAGGTCCCTAGATGACATGCTAAAGAAGTAGTATGAATATCTTTAGGTACGGTCCTTAATTGAGCTTATATAGCATGGATGTTAACATTATGCTTATTCATGAAATTCATAGATACCTAAATTGTGAAGGTACTCTTTGGGATCATGAAGAACGTGCTTGGGAGCTTTTTTCTAAGGACATAGGTCAAGCTCCAAAAACTAAGAAAGAAGGCATTTGGAAGGATCTTTTGCTATCCATGTGCCACTTTATAGTTGATTCTAACTATGAGCTACTGATTGGTGTTCCTAATGATTTTGTACAATTAAGATATTGGTAATCATATTCTTAAGAGCATTAGTGCAAGTATTCATACAATGGATTCAAATAAGAAATCATCCTAGATTATTTTCTATAATGTTTTTAAATACGAGCACCCAAATATTGTTGATTGGTGATAAATATGGTAGTATGGGTCATCTGTGGGGATATTGATTATGCATACTTTCCCATATTTGCAGATTTGTCAAAGGCTTCTTTAGTGGAGATCTTGATGTAAGAAGCTATATTATCTATACTTGTGTAGATTAGTTTCAAATATAATAATACATTTTGGGATATATAAAATACATTTCAATGGTGTTCTATAAAGCTTCCTTCAATTTGGTGTCCTCTATGTACAAAACTAGTTATCTCTACTTTATGATTTTAGTGAAATTTGGCATAATACTTTATGAATTTGTTTTCAAATCTGAAATAATTCTAAATTTTTAATTGAGTACATTACAATATCATCAATGTGTGATATTAACAATTTGTGGAGTGAATTTGATAATAAGGGTGGACTATTTAATCTAAATGTAGATCTTTAACTTATTTGCAAAATTATCTTCAGGAGATGCAAAATAAACTATGGTGGAAGACAAGGAAAAATCATCTAAATAAAGATGTTGACAAAATTTATTGATGGTGGGTAAGTTACAACTCCCTTTCCAATGAGATCAAAGTAGAAAAGTCTTCCAAAGAATATGTGAGCTTGGAAGGAAAAGTGAATCTCAAAAAAGAGGTAAGGACACTAAAAAATTCAAGGTAGCTATATTATTTGTACTTGTGCAGATCAGTTTCAGATCTAATTATACATTTTGGGATATAGAAAATACATTTCAATGGTGTTCTATGAAGCTTCCTTCAATTTGGTGTCCTCTCTGTAAAAACCTAGTTATCTCTATTTTATGATTTAAGTGAAATTTGGCATAATACTTTCTGAATTTGTTTTCAAATCTGAAATAATTCTAAATTTTTAATTGAGGACATTACAATATCATCAAAGTGTGATATTAACAATTTGTGGAGTGAAGTTGATAATAAGGGTGGACTATTTAATCTAAATGTAGATCTTTAACTTATTTGTAGAATCAACTTTAGGAGATGCAAAATAAATTGTGGTGGAAGACAAGGAAAAATCATCTGGATAAAGATGTTGTTACAACTCCCTTTCCAATGAGTTCAAAGTAGAAAAGTCTTCCAAAGAATATGTGATCTTGGAAGGAAAAGTGAATCTCAAAAAAGAGGTAAGGACACTAAAAAATTCAAGTTAGCTATATTATTTGTACTTATGTAGATCAATTTCATATCTAAAATACATTTTAGGATATATAAAATACATTCCAATGGTGTTCTATGAAGCTTCCTTCAATTTGGTGTCCTCTCTGTACAAAACTAGTTATCTGTATTTTATGATTTTAGTAAAATTTGGCATAATAATTTGTGAACTTATTTTCAAATCTGAAATAATTCTAAATTTTTAATTGAAGATATTACAATATCATCAAAGTGTGATATTAACAATTTGTGGAGTGGAGTTGATAATAAGGGTGGACTATTTAATCTAGATGTAGATTTTTAACTTATTTGCAAAATCAACTTCACAAGATGCAAAATAAACTATGGTGGAAGATGAGGAAAAATAATTTGGATAAAGATGTTGAAAATTTTTATTGATGTTGGGTAAATTACAACTCCCTTTCCAATGATATCAAAGTAGAAAAGTATTCCAAAGAATATGTGAGCTTGGAAGGAAAAGTGAATCTCAAAAAAGAGGTAAGGATAATAAAAAATTCAAGGTAGCTATATTATTTGTACTTGTGTAGATCAATTTCAGATCTAAAATACATTTTGGGATATAGAAAATAAATTTCAATGGTGTTCTATGAAGCTTCCTTCAATTTGGTGTCCTCTCTGTACAAAACTAGTTATCTCTATTTTATGATTTTAGTGAAATTTGACATAATACTTTGTGAATTTATTTTCAAATATGAAATAATTATAAAATTTTAATTGAAGATATTACAATATCATCAAAGTTTGATATTAAAAATTTGTGGAGTGAAGTTGATAATAAGGGTGGACTATTTAATCTAGATGTAGATCTTTAACTTATTTGCAAAATCAACTTCACAAGATGCAAAATAAACTATGGTGGAAGATGAGGAAAAATCATTTGGATAAAGATGTTGACAAAATTTATTGATGTTGGGTAAGTTACAACTCCCTTTCCAATGAGATCAAAGTAGAAGAGTATTCCAAAGAATATGTGAGCTTGGAAGGAAAAGTGAATCTCAAAAAAGAGGTAAGGACACTAAAAAATTCAAGGTAGAAAAGAGATGAAGAATAGATTTAAAGAAGAAAATCAGATGAAGCCAATCCATGTACTAGTACTTACACAAGATAAGATCCAAAAAGAAGAAAAATTAGATGTTCCCAAGGAGAAAAATACAAAAGAGAAAAATTATCCTAAAATTGAACTTGGAACAAAAAGGCTTTTTTTACATGCAAGCAACCCTAGCAGCCAAGTCATGGATTTGGGAGCAATGAAGAGGTAAAAGAAGCATGTAAAAATAAGATGATGGGACCAGAAAGGGTGGCTAAAGTCAAAGACATTTATTAATTGGAAGAGATCTTTCATTTGGATTTTGATGTGACAAAAAGGATCCATTAGATATAATCAATAAAAATTCATCAATTCATGTTAAATATGAAGATAGTACAAAAGATTATAATAATATCAAAGAGATGCCTTTCTTCTCAAAGTGAAATAAAGGATGGATTTCTCTTCATAGAAACATTTTGGTTAACCTTAACTCATAGGTTTTGGATCAAGAAAATGAATTTGTTGAAGATATTCTAATTTACCAATTTAGACATGAATCTAGATGTAGATGTGAGAATTGGGTGTGTAGATACACACAAAAAAATTGGGAATACAAATGCTATTGGGTGTGTGTGTGTGTGTGTGTGTGATAGTATATGAAAAAAAATGAAAGAAACATACAAAATTAAAAGATTTGATAGTATGATACTTTGTCAAACATATTAAATTGAATTTCAAATAAATTATAACTAAGTTGATGAATTGAGAACAAAGAGGGTACATATACAACAATACAAAATGTTGTTACCATAGAATTATTTATAGGGGTTTGGGAATGATATTGGTATATTCATATCTATATGTGTGTGTGGTGTGGGTACATGTGGTGTGTACATGCGTGAGTGAGTGAGTGTGTGTGTGCGCACGTGCACGTGTGCATGTGTGTGTGTGTGTGTGCATGTGTGTGCGTGCATGCATGTGTGTGAGAAACTTAAAAATAGAATTAAGTTTGAATGTCACATACCTATACATATGCAAAAAAAACCATTACAAATTTCAAATTTTGAAAAATTTCATTATAATTTATATTCAATTTTTTGTATCAAGAAGATTAAGCCAAAATCTCATGGTAGATAGGTTCAAGAGTTTTCTAATTAGTAGTCTAGGTCTTCAAAATATCAAAAAGTTAAACTATCACTAAACATTTCACCATTTAAAAATGTGCATCCCAAATATGTACCCAAAGGAGATTTATTTTAGAATCAAAATTTGATATGTTTGTCTAAAAGATCAAACTAGAATCACTGAACATTTCATTTATTAAAAACAAACATCCCATATATGTACCCATAGGAGATTCCTTTTAGAATCATGTTTTGGTATGTTTTGTACCTAAAAATGCCCAAAAAAATCTCACGATTAAGCAAGTTAGAGTTATTAATGATAATTGAATATTAAATAATCTTATAAACCATATCATATATGTCTATGTTCATGATTCCAATGCAAATCAAAAAATTATCATAATTACAAAATCAGAATATATTTCATGATCAGTGTTCATCAATCTAAACTAGAATCATATGGATTTTCACATGTTAAAATAATATTTAAGAGGGAAAAGTCATAAAAATATGTTTTTCTAGGCATGGACTCATGAGGGCATCCACATGCACCCTTTGGATGCTTGTCAGAATCACCTCCTAGGAATTTGGATGCACGTAGATGACTCTAGGGGGCATTCTCATGCATCTGGCATGCACCCACATGGTACCCACCTTCAAATCCACTCCCATGTGCATCTAAAGCCAGACAATGTGAATCAATAACTAAGAACACATAGGATATTCCAATAAAGTTTCTTTTGAAAAATAAGGATGAGTATTTTAATTGCAAACATAGGTATGAAATATCTCATATTTGTTGCCTCCAAAGTCACTATGAAATTCTTATCATCGTGGAGAGCATATTGAAAGTAGTGAAAGTGTAATGGATAAAACTTACAAGTTATAGTAAAGGGTGTATATATTTTGTTTCTAGTTAAGGATCATTTCACATATCGTATCCTGGTTATTAACCAAAGACTCGCAAGAGAAGGTTTTTGGAAAAACATGAAGGATAGGATTCTTGATAAGTTCAATTCCAAAGTTGTGGATGCCTTTGGCTTATAGTTGTATTAGAGTAACACATGGAGGCATGGGTTGAATGGACCTTCAATTTGGGAAAATTGCTAAGGAAGAAAATAATTGTAAAACACAAAAATGTAATTATTCCTTTGTTGTTAAAATGGATATGAATATGGAGGTAGGATATATAATTGTATTCCTTTAGTAATAGTAGATTTATAAATCCAAGTAGATTAAGTTTACCCTTGAAAGGAAAGATATTATGTTTCCATGAAAACTTTATAGATATACATGGCTAAGAGGTCTTCTCACATGGGACAGAATTATTGGGTAGCTAGTTAATCAATTAAGGGGAGAATGCAAACCATTTTGTATTTTGGTAAGAATATAGTTTTGATTTTGATGCTCATATACTTCAAAATTAGCATAGTAGGTGCTCAATAATATATCCTCAAGATCATTATGAGATAGAAGACTTTAGCATGCAATAGAGTTTGAAATCGATCGCAAGCATGTCAATCTATTCTTTATTTATTGAAGACCAACTTGAAAGTGAAGTATCATCAAATACTTATTTGTAAATGCTATGGGGAAAAGAAAACTTCCACACTCATTAAGTTCTTGGTCATTCCTTCAAATTATATTAATACATCAAATACAATTCATTCATGACCAAATACTTGTTTTTAAGTTCTATAGAAAAATGAGAACTTTCATATGCATTAAGTTATTGGTCATTCCATCCAATTATATATATATATATATATATATATATATATATAGAGAGAGAGAGAGAGAGAGAGATCAATTGAATATAAATTGATATCTTTAAATGATATTATGATGTGTATTAGAATATAATGTCCCCAAATTATCAATACCCATATTTTTCCTTGGGTGACAATTTGTAATGGAACAAGCAAGGTTTAGAGATACCTTTCATTTTGATTGAAACCTCGCAATCAAATTGGGAATCATTTTTAATCATAACTAATAAAAAAAGCCTATTTAGTTCGATTAAGAATCTACAAGTGTAGATCTAATTAGTAGAATGCTTAAATCAATTTAAGAAGACTCAACCATAGAAGAGGTAAGATAGGATTCCCTAGAGACCCTCTGTATTACATCCCAAATTTTGCTACATTAAAAGTAATCTGCTAGCCATTAAAAAATTCATGTAAAGTTATTTTTTCAAGAAACTTGTTGAAAATAATGGTTCATGTTAAATTGATCTATTGATAAAGTTGTTGAGATATTTTGATTTTTGTGAAATGGAAATTTGGTTATTAGTTAATGCTTCATGTTGTACACTCGAAAGTGTCCCACTCTAAACCCTTCTATCCAAACGATTCCATGAGTTTGGAATGCTTAGATGCCGGCTTAGAGCTCCCTATCCATTGAGTGCAAGAGAGTATATTTCAAGAATAAAAAGGCTCTCAGATGAGCCTTAGAGATACTCTTCTTGCTAGTAAACCATGCAATGGGAGGTTCCAAAGACAAGATGCAAGAATGCAAATTTCCCAAGGAGTTCCTCAAGGATGCAATGCAAATGAAGATTAAGCTAGAATGAGAATGTCAAATGCAGCTATGCTAGAATATGAATGAGAGTGTTACAATCCAAATATTAAGCTATGTGAGAGATTATTGCAAAATAGAAGCTAAACTAACATGCAACATGGATCTAAGCTAAAATGCCATGGATGAGAGAATGTAGACAAGGAAGAGAAGTTCTCCACAAAGCTCCAAAGAAAACCTGTTAGAAAACTTGCAGCATAACAATGTTCAAAAGATGGATCGATTGAGGGGGAAAGCTCTCTCCCTTTTAAAGATGTATGGACGGTAGAGATCAAGATGAAGATGGTGGATGATCAACGGTGGAATTTGAAAAGAGGAGTGATCCATGTGCACACACAAATCAACCAATAGAATATAAGTTGACTTGTCATATAAGACAAAAGTCACAAAGCCTTTTCTTTTAATTGCAAAATAGAAAAAGGACTTTATGTGTGCACTTTAAGTGGGTTAGAAGAATGGGGTATTTTATTTAATTAAAAGGGGACATGTTCTTTTAATCAAATAATGAACTTAGGATAGCATAGTCAAACTATAGGTTATAATCAAATAAATTGATTATTAGCAATTTGGTTTAGATAAATGATTAAATTAATTTAGCCAAAATGCTGAGAAGGGGGCTAATAGTCTAGATGACCATTTTTAGGTGATTACATTTGCCCCTCTTTGACTAATGTGTGATCGATCTGGGAACACATTATGTCAAAGAAAATAGAAAGCCAAGTAGGCAGTGATAGATATAGATATCTGATTTCAAAGAATGAAATGCAGAAATAGATGGCAAGTCTTGAATGCACAGCCTAATAGTAGTAGTACTGAACACTAGGAAGATGATGTTAGGATTTGAAAAGAATTCTAACATTTAGTAAAGCGAATAGATTGAGAGCAAGTGATAAGGTCAAACAAATGCTCCTAAGAAATAGATAGCTGTAGCAATCAATGATAGAGTATTTCTGCCCCCTCGGGATCAAAATTGAAATGAGGTAAGGGGAAGTAGAAACTAGCTAGACATGAGAAAATTGAGATATAGCAATGTTTGATATGATAGATAAATGATTAGAACCCAAGAATGACTATATAAAATTGATAAAATGCCCCAGTTTGACTAGAGTTGACCTTGAAAGATATAACATAAAAATTAGGTCAAATCTAGTAGAGAGATGATTTAGATGTGAAAAAGGTGACTAGAAGTAGATATGAAGTATGGAAATGATGAAGACATGAAGAAATGAAGATGCCCTAGTGATGATTCAGAGATTAGACCTCAAAAGGTCAGCTAACTACTCAGAAGAAAGTAGAATTTTAAAAGACAATTTTGACCATCAAGATGAACTCGAATTTGGATTTTGATCCCGAAAATGAATCTAGGATGTTGAAATTATTTAAGAGGTCAAAACTTTATATAATGTGATGATAAGATAGAAAAGAGATGAAGTGAAAGATTAAGAAGGTGAAAAGACATGAACAAGAAGAAAATAAAGAAATATATGAAAGGAGTTAGCTGATATGTCCACAAAAAGATGAAGAAAGAGAGCTCTCCCCATATGCAAGAATGCAAGACTAAGCTAGAAAATGAACCTAAAATGCAAGCTAATATGCAAAGTGGTTTACCAGCAAGAAGTGCATAACATTTAGACTCTTAATTTCATCATTTAGCATTTATTAGGGACATCATGAGATCATACAACCATCACTAGTATAACTATGAGGATATGAATATGATCGATATTAGATAGGTATGTGGAAATCTAATCTAAGCATCAGAGACATGTAAGTCAAGATAACTACGCGATTAGATTCCCTAAGTTTAATTTAGCAAGATTACACCTGTACCAAGGCATAAGCGCCAAGATAACCCCCGAGTGTGGTCTTGCAAAACATTCAAGGATGATACATTTGTAAGTCAAAATGTTGAATAGGTCAAGCATAAATGCTTACAACACTATAGACAAACAAAGTATACCCAAAAGTAGAAATCAAGAAAACATGTCCCATGCCCCCAGTCTTCTAGTCAACGACATCCTTGAAAGACTATTAGGGAAGGAACACATGGCAAAGAAATCATCATAGATAGCACACAAAGTAGATAAAGGTCAGCATAACTAAGTCGTTTAAGTGTTAAAGTGCATGTGTGCAAGTCACTTGGCCATTTCTTCAAGACTTGATTCTAATAGTGAGAAATATCACGACATCGGAGACCGTAGGTAAACTATCTGTAAAGTGTTAAAAAAACACTTGATGTCAAAGTGGGGGAAGTGTTGAGAAACAATATTTTGTGAGTTGTCCAAGAAACCCTAATGCACAAGAATACCTCAATAGGCTAAGCAGTTGTGCCCCCAAGATGAGGACAAGAAACAATTCCAAGCAAGGAAATGTGTAGCAAAATAGGTGATTGAGACTGATAAACAGAGGTGCAAGGGTCTCAAGTAGCACCTGTTTCTAGATTTTCACCACTTGACAGATTTTTTTAGGACTTTTTTCAATTTTTTGTATTTTTGTATTTTTGATTTTTTTGGTGATACATCATAGCACCTATTGCTAGGTTTTCACTAAGATGATCATTTTTTCAGGACATTTTCTAATTTTTAGGATTTTTTCAGCATCATATATGATTTTTTAAAATTTTTAGAAGGTTTTAGAGATCACTAGTTCTCAAGAAAGATCACATCATTTTCTCCCAATGTCTAGTAAGGTATAGGACATGATGGAGAAACAAGCCAGTGGATAAGCAATAATGCATAAGAAAGGAATGTGAAGCAAGTGAAAGTGATCGTCAAGAACTCACTCCTCAAGAGTACCCAAGCCAGGGAAAGAAGTGAATTAGTCATATGAAGCATATTTTGGATAAGCAATGGAAGTAATGAGAAAGATAGCGTGTAGGATAAATGGTGAAGCCAAGAAGTGTGATAGCATATAAGATAAGCGATGGAAGCCAATGAGTAAGATAGCATGAAAGCGTGCAATCCAAGAGAGTAGACATGTCAAGAGGCCTATGAGAACCATGTTTCATTTATTATGATCAAGACCAAGGGGTCAACTAGATAGTATAGCAATGGGATAGAGCAATAAGAATAAAGCTCAAGATAGAGGCTATGAGTGAATGCTAAAGCACAAATAGATAATCTCATGGATAAGATAGCCAATATGCAAAGATAGCTCAACATTGTCAAGATAAAAGAGAGAAGAGAGGATAGATGGATGATGGAAGAATTACGCATCACACCTGTTTGCCAGGTTTTCATCATGGTACTTATCCAAGGTGCCATAAAAATTAGTTTTAACCATAGGATAAATTTATTTCTCTTTACTTTTGCTACCGAGGTGCCACAAGAAGTGGTTTTCACCAAGGCACATTTTCATTTTTTTTCATTTTTTCAAATTTTTTTTTTCTTTTTTTGAATTTTTAGAAAGAGCTCAAGCTTTTTTTTAATGTAGATAGTGCTCCTATAGGAAAGATAATTCATGATAAACCAAGACCATAGAAAGGTATGCTCAAAGATGTTGATAGGGCGATGAAAGAGAAATGGTAGTAAGAAGAGTATATGGAGGATAATAGTTCATGTATAGAAAGTAAGTGTAAGCTTTAGAAGATTTCATGAGGGTAGTTGAAATATTGGACAAGATCAACGTTGACACACACCTTGAAGGGTATTGGAACAATGGAGGAATCATGGATGAAATAGCTTGAGATTTAGATCTATGAGAAGGCAGAAAAGATTTGGAAAAAAGTGGAGTGGAAGGCTTTGGAATCTTTTTAGGAATACTTTTGGAAGAAGATGGAATGGAAGCCTTTGGAAGCTTGAATGTCAGCTTTGAAGTATTTTCAATATTCAAGTCTTTTAAAAGAGACTTGGGAATCCATATAGCTTTAAATTTTCCTTTGGATACTTCAAAACACATTTCTTCAATAATGGGTTTAGGAACCCATATTTTCTTTGATTTAGCTTTTTTAATAGTGGACCTTTGTAGTCTCTTTTGTGCATTTTCCTTCTTAGCATTCACATGTCGATTAGATGGGACATAGTGATCTTCATTTTTCAATGGATTCTTATGTTTATTCTCACTTCCAAAGGACTTGGGATTTGTGGATGAATAAGGCTGATATGATAGGTTTAGATGTATAGATGGGTGAAAAGTCATCAAGGATGAGTGTCTTTGTTGATCTTGAGGTATGATGGGAGAGCTAGGGAATGAGCTAGGAGTGAATGTAGGAGATGGAGGAACATAAGGCCCCAAAATGGATGGAAGGTTTGAATACTTTAGCTTAGATAGATAAGGACCAAGGATAGATTTAGAAGATGCAAAGGGATAGTGGGAAGGGATCTCAACATCTTTAGATTGAGCAACATAGTTAAAGCCATCAATAGACTCATAAGTACCTTTGATAGGAACAACATTTTTAATAGAAGCACTTGAAGCTTGAGCACAATTTTGAAGTGGATGTGGAGAAGTAGAACATGAGGGGATGCTTTGATCTTGACAAGTAGCTTTGGATAGCATATGAAGAGAAATTTTCTCATAATTTTCAGTAAGCTCAAGGGAGATAATGGAAGTGGTATCTTCATCATACTTAGGAGGTGGACAAGTTATAGGATATGGAGGGGAAAAATCTTAAAAGAGATGAAAGGGTGCTTGATCTTGATCTTTCTTGAGATTTATAGCTTTTTCTTTTTGAGAGTCCTCTTGACATGGAGCCACTTCTAAGGACAAGGGAGAATGAAGAGTCAATGGAGTAGTGCTTGGATTAGACATAGTAGTGCATGAAGGTTGAGGATGTTTAGGATTAGTAGCATGGAAAAGGTTTGCAACCAAGTGAAGGTTAGCTTGAGTTTCTTTTAGAGGTAGCCCTTGAGGGTACACATATTGCATATGGAAAGCACTAGGTTTTTTTTTTGATAGAGGAATGTTGGAAAGCTTTGAAGTGTTGGGAGATACATGAGTGTTGGAAGAAGTGGAAGATGTAATAGAGCTACTACTAGACATAGGTTCATTAATGTAATCTTGCTCAAGAAAAGTATCCTCATTGCATGAATCATTAGAGGTATCAATAATTCCATTATCAATAAGATCTTGGATTTTATGTTTTAGTTCAATGCAATCTGAAGTACTATGTTCATTATGTTGATGATAAGCACAATAGATATCCAAGAATGGGTTTCCATATGAGCTAGACTTAGGCAACATGATGAGCTTAGTTTCAAGAAGTGTTTGCAAAATGTCATGATAAGAATGTTCCAAGGGAGTAAAAGTTCTCTCAAAAATATGTCTAGGATCTTCTTGTTGTTTCTCAAGTGAATGGTATACATCCATGTCTTCATCATTATCTTGGTCAAAGATAGGTCCATCATGAAATTTTGGAATAGGCTCAAAGTAGGTATCACTTGCTTTTCCTTTAAAGAGGTCTTTAGATCTAGAAGATGAAGACATTTGATGTCTTGAAGTAGAGCATGTAGACCTAGAAGAAGAGGATGACCTCAAATAAGGTGACTCACATGCATGTAAAGACCTTAAGGAAGATTCATGTAATGATGCAATCTTCTCCTCTAACCTTTTCTCAATTTTAGACTTCATTTCTATCATGCGCTTAGAGAGACGAAGGTAAGAAAGATCATTTGTCTCTTCTAGTTCTTTGTATTGTGCATATAGATCTTGAAACTCTTTAGTGACATGGAGGATATCATGATCATCTAGATTCGGTTGAAGTTTGGTAGCACAAGGTTTAGATCCCATAGTTTTAGATGCAAAGCCAAGCATAAAAGAGCCTAGAAGATAACTTGATGTTGAAACTATAGGAGGTAGAGTGTTTACTTGCCAAGATAGTAGAGAGAGATTAAAGTGACTTGTCAAACAATATGTCCAAGAAACTTACGACATGAATGACTCAAGTCAATAGCTAGGCAAGATGCCCAAATAGCCAAATAAATAGAGCAAGCAGGGTGACAAGTGAACAACTTTCCCAACCCAAGAGTGTAGTCAAGAAATCAAGGTAACCATTTTAGCAAAAGGATAACTAGCAAGCATGCATAGACTATGAAGACAAAAAGACCAAGAGCACTAAGACCAAAGAGCCACTTTAAGCATGTTCAAGAACTAGAGACATAGAAAATAAAAATCAAATGATGAGACTCCCCCTTAGCAAGCAACAGAAGAAAATGTTTGCATTTGATGTTTTGACTTGGTTGACAAAGTTTGACAATAGTTGATAGCATAGCAAGTTTGATGTTCAAAAACAATTTCTTTTCAAGAAAGATAGTGACACATGGAGTATTCTTCAAACAATCAAGCAAGGGACAAAGCAACCTTGCATGATACAAACATATGTGAGGTCTTAAAAGAAATCCCTAGAATTATCGTCGTGTGTATGTTCAAAAGATTTTCACTGGTATACCACATTTGAGAACACATCTAGCAATATCTACCTAAAAGTCATGGTTCATTACTCAACAACTTGGCCCATGCTTGATGCTCCTTCGCCTCACACCAAGTGGTTTCCCACAAGAGATATTGGCTTTGTCATGGAAATGCCATAAGCATAACCAAGGGAACACATATGGTGAGTGTAAATCTTAGGGTGATTAGGGTAGTCCACTAGGATCAATCCTTGCACCAAGAAGTTGAGCGGCTAAAAAAGGTAGTTACTAACTTAGGGTGTTTAGATAGGACTTCCGTTCATAGTGTTCCTCTTTCTCCCAATTACGGGACACCTCACCTTGCGATCAGTAATCGATCTCGCGATCACAAGAGTACCTTAAGCATTCTTGCCTAGTGATCTCCCTATGGTTGAAATCCCATAAGCAATCACACTAGGCAAAGACAAAAACTATGTCTACCAAATTTTTGTGTCCTTGGTAGCCTTGAGTTTATAGTGGGTTGGAAGAGCCAGGTAATTGGCTTGTCCCCACTTGGGTCATTCCTCTCAGGTTGTCCGAGAGCAGGCCCTCTAAAGGATTCTAACTACACAAAGTGGATCAACTTTTGGAAGTCAAGATTTTTGGTTCACCACAAGGGTGAAGAGCATACTCTCCTATTCCAATCATTTTCTCTCAAACATGCCAAGAAGATTCAGTTACCCCTTTCTTTTGAAATCAAATGGCAAGTCAAGATTTCTGATTCACCACAAGGGTGAAGAGCATACTCTCCTATTACCAAAAGACTCCAATCACAAATTTTATGTGCCTAAAAATAAACAACTAGTATGTGTCGCACATGTAAAAGTAAAGAACAAGAAAAATTGGGTTTTTATGCATTGGGCAGCCCTACAAACAATCGTTAGTAGCCCTTGTGCATTTGAAGCTTTGACATGCGTTCTTTTTATGCAATATTTCAAAAAAAAAAATTTCATAAAGATGGCAACCTGTAATCACAACTTGTTAGCACCAAAAGTTAGTATGAAATAACATAAAAATTTGCAATAAAAAGTGGTGATTTGCCTCAAAAATTCAATTTATCTTCCAACCAAGTGCATGCAAAGAAAGTGCAAGTTAATCACAAATGCTCTCATTTTTACTCTTTGATTTTGACCTAGTCAACAAGATTGGACTTTCTTACTATGATTTTTTATCCAAAAATGAAAATCAAAAGAAGAGACCCCTATTAAAAATTAGAGAGCTTTCCAAAAATGCAAAAAATTTAAAAAAATCTCTCCATTTGCGCTCTAGAGATCAATTTTGTCAAAACAGACCAAATTTATCAAATCGAGTTTTTGATCTTTAATACAACTTCAAAATTCAAAACACAAAAAAAGAACCCCCATTAGAATTGAAAAATATTTCTGAAAATGTAAGTTTTAAAAAACAAATCGTTGATTTGCGATCAGAAATGACTTTTTATGAAAACATAAGAAAAACTCATAACTCCCAAAAATCATGTCAAAATGCTCTGCAAATCGGACTAAAATATTTTGAGCATATATCCAACCTGCAAAAAAAATTTCAGAACCAAACTCTAAGCAGTTTAAAAGATATGATCAAATATTTAAACCAACTAAGTTTTTGACCTTCAAACCAATTTACTTATGGGTTGGCCTTAAAATCAAAGTGATAATTCTACAAAAGCATTTGATTAGATCCAATATGCTGCTGTAAAAAACTAGAGATGAAAAATAAAAGCAAATGGAGCTAGAAACTTGATTCAAGCCCCACGGTGGGCGCCAAAAATGTACACTCGAAAGTGTCCCACTCTAAACCCTTCTATCCAAACGATTCCATGAGTTTGGAATGCTTAGATGTCGGCTTAGAGCTCCCTATCCATGAAGTGCAAGAGAGTATATTTCAAGAATAAAAAGGCTCTCAAATGAGCCTTAGAGATACTCTTCTTGCTAGTAAATCATGCAATGGGAGGTTCCAAAGACAAGATGCAAGAATTCAAATGTCCCAAGGAGTTCCTCAAGGATGCAATGCAAATGAAGATTAAGCTAGAATGAGAATGTCAAATGCAGCTATGCTAGAATATGAATGAGAGTGTTACAATCCAAATATTAAGCTATGTGAGAGATTATTGCAAAATAGAAGCTAAACTAACATGCAACGTGAATCTAAGCTAAAATGCCATGGATGAGAGAATGTAGACAAGGAAGAGAAGTTCTCCACAAAGCTCCAAAGAAAACCTATTAGAAAACCTGCAGCATAACAATGTTCAAAAGATGGATCGATTGAGGGGGAAAGCTCTCTCCCTTTTAAAGATGTATGGATGGTAGAGATCAAGATGAAGATGGTGGATGATCAACGCTGGAATTTGAAAAGAGGAGTGATCCATGTGCACACACAAATCAACCAATAGAATATAAGTTGACTTGTCATATAAGAAAAAAGTCACAAAGCCTTTTCTTTTAATTTCAAAATAGAAAAAGGACTTTATGTGTGCACTTTAAGTGGGTTACAAGAATGGGGTATTTTATTTAATTAAAAGGGGACATGTTCTTCTAATCAAATAATGAACTTAGGATAGCATAGTCAAACTATAGGTTATAATCAAATAAATTGATTATTAGCAATTTGGTCTAGATAAATGATTAAATTAATTTAGCCAAAATGCTAAGAAGGGGGCTAATAGTCTAGATGACCATTTTTAGGTGATTACACATGTAACATGTTACTTAGCCATTATGATAGAATTTGAAAATGAATATCTTACAAATTTTGAAAATGATTATGAAATATTTTATTATTATTTCAAATTATTAGAAATATATTATTACCTGGAATCATTTCTATTTTGTAGGAGCATTATGGTGAGGTGTAGTGTTGCCAAAGTGAGAGTTAGGAAGGGGACATCCAAATCCACTCTCAAAATGTTAGGTATGAAATCTAACCAACTCAACCAAGGACAAAATGGTTAAACAAGAAAAAAAGTACAAAGGATGACCATGAGCTATCCAGTTACACTAAAACTCTGTAAAAGTTAAAAAAGAATATTAACTTCATTTTGTGGGTGATCTCATTATATCTTGCAAATGTTATTAAGTCTTAGTATAAAAATATCATGTCTATACTCATACTTGTGTGGGTATAAAATACACATGCATGCACGCACGCACACGCACACACACACAAACATGTATATATGCAAATTTCCAATTAAGCATGTACATATCTTTGTATGTATATGTTAAGGTTATGAGGATCGCTACAAATGTAATAACACTGCCATGATGTTTTTGGTATGCATTATTACATGTATTATTAAATATATCTATTTTTAACATAGTATTAGAAATTATTGAATAGTATTATATATTTAATTAAATAAACAAAATTTATTTAATATTATATATTTTTCAATAAAACTAAGTTTTCATATGTTATTCTATGGCATGTTATCGTGTTGTCATGGGAATGCTTGATTGGAACACAACATGTATGTTCCTAGGGATCCTAGGACCCTTAGAAATACATGTTGTCATGTGAATAGTTGAAAGGGGTCATAGGGTAAGCTACAAACCCTTTCAATCTATTAGAACACAACATGTATGTCCTTAGGGGTCCTAGAACCCCTAAGAACACAAGTTGTCATGTGAATGGTTGAAAGGGGTCATAGAGTAACTTATAACCCCTTTTGACCCATTGCAACACATGTATGTCCCTAGGGTTCCTAGGACCCCAAAGAACATATGTTTTCATGTGATTGGTTAAAAGGGGACATAGGTTGACCTATGAATCCTTACAACCCAGTGGAACACAACATGCATGTCCTTACAAGTCCTAGGACCCCTAGGAACACATGTTTTCATGTGAATGGTTGAAAGGGATCATAGGGTAACCTATGTCCCCTTATGACCCATTAGAACACAACATGCATGTCCCTAAGGGTTCTAGGACCCCTTAGAACACATGTAATCATATGATTGATCAAAATGTATCATAGGCTTACCTAGGACCCCTTACAACCCATTGGAACACAACATGTGTGCCCCTAGAAGTTCTAGGGCCCCTAAGACCACATGTTGTCATGAGAATGGTTAAAAGGATTCATAGGTATCCTATAACCCCTTATGACCCAACCCAACACAACATGCATGTCCCTAGGGGTCCTAGGACCCCTAGGAATGCATATTGTTATGTGAATGGTTGAAAGAGGTCATATTGTAACTTGTAACCCCTTATAACCCATTAAAACACAACATGCATGTCCCTAGGAATATATTTTGTCATGTGAATGGTTAAAAGGGGTCATGTGGTAACCTACGACTCATTGGAAGATAGCATGCATGTCTAAAACACATGTTGCCATGTGAATGGTCAAAAAGGGTCAAAGGGTAACCTATGACCCATTCAAACATGACACACATGTCCCTAGGGGGAATACATGTTTCATGTGAATGCTCACAAAGGGTCATAAGATAACCTACAACCCCTTATTACCCATTCAAAGCCAACGTGCATGTCCCTAGGGGTCCTAGGACCCCTAAGAACAAATCTTCTTATTTGAATGGTTAAAAGGGGTCATAGGTTAATCTATGATCCCTTATGGCCCATTGGAACACATGTATGTCCCTAAGGGCTCTAGGACCCTTAGGAACACATGTTATCATGTGATTGGTTGAAATGGGTCATAGGATAACATACAACCTATTAAATCACAATGTGGATTTCCCTAAGGGTCCTAGGACACCTAGGAACACATGTCATGTAAATGGTCAAAAGGGTTCATAGGGTAACCATGACCACTTATGACCCATTGGAGCACAACATGATTGACCCCCATTATTAGAGAGTATCATTTTTACATGAGTGATGATAGATCTCACTCTCATGAGTTTGTGCAACATTATTTTGAAAATTATTTTGGTTTCTTATAGGATTGTGACATTTCTATGGATAGAAATATCATTTGGTTAGATAATTGCACAAGTTAATTCAAGAATATTCATATGTTTTATTAGTTGTGTAGGATGCATGTAGAGAGGGGGTTGCCTCATATTTTTATTTCTTTTAGTCTATTCATGGGAAAGGGGAATGTGATGGAGAAGGGGCATGTGTGAAGAGAGCTCTAGTTAAGGAGAAATTGAATATTTCTAGAGTAGAGCTTATTGATTCTTGTATCATTATTTATTAGTGTAGTTCAAGAGTATCATAGGGTGGATTCTTAATTCAATAGTACATAGGTTCTTTTGGTTGGTTGATTGGGCATGCATCTTCCAATGGTCAAAACTCAAAGCTGAAAAGGAATATCAACAAAATATTGAATGCTATAGGATGGTGATATTAATGTCTAACTATCTTTTTTTGGAGTGATCTAATTCCATTTGAATTTGATACAGTGATCTTACATGATGCCAAACTTGTAGTGTACCTCATTTCACTGGTGCATCAAAACATAACTTTCAAACAATTAATTGTGGCATTTATTCATCAATGACACTACCCTTTGATGGGCAAGTGAACCCTAGTGATGCCCCTATTTTGACCACAGAGCCCCTAGAATGTTTGTGACCACCGCATGCCAAAATATCCCCAAGGTACACTAAGTACATTTAGACATTGATCTTCAGAGGGTCGTAACTAAGATCTTGTGAGGGGTATCAAAATATTATGAAATTCTATAGTACTATAATATTAATGTCTGGGATAACCTCTATTAGTTTTAAGGGGTCTAATTCTATTTAATTTTGTCACAACAATCTTGCTTGATGTCAAAATTTGTAGTGTACCTTAGTTCATCGGTGCATCACTACCTAACTTTCAAACTGTTGATCATGACATCAATTCATTAGTGTTGTTAGCTCTAGATTCAATGGTCAATTCTAGTGACACATGGGTTTTGAGCATGAAGCCCCTAGAATATTTGGGACTATCATGTACCAAAGTGTCCCCAAGGTGCACTAAGTGTGATTAGACATTGATCTTCCAAGGTTTGTAACTTGGAGCTCATGAGTAGTACCAAAAAAAATTTGAATGCTACAAGATGATGACATCAATGTCTACAATAACCTTAGTTAGTTTGGAGAGATTGTATTCTATTTGAATTTTGTACAATGATCTTACATGATGTCAAAACTTACAGTATACCTCAATTCATTGGTGCATAACTATGTAACTTACAAATTTTTGATTATGGTTATTGATAATGGCATCAATTAGTTAGCACTATTAGCTCTATATGGGTAGGTGAACTCTAATGCCACCCTTGTATTGGTCATGAAGCCCATAGGATGCTTATGACCACTATGTATGGAAGTGTACCCAAGGAGCACTAAATATGATTAGACATCGATCTTTCAAGGGTTGTAACTCAGATCTTGTGAGGGCTATAAAAGAATTTCAAAAGTTGTAGGATGGTTTTATTGATGTCTAAAACAACCTCTATTGGTTTGGAGAGATCCAATTACATCTTAATTTTGCACATCGATCTTGCCTAGTGCCAAAACTTGTATTGTACCTTGGTTCATTGGTGCATCACTATGTAACTTATAAACCATTGATCATGGCATCAATTCATTATCATTGTTAGCCAATAATGGGTGGTTCAATCCTAATTATAACCCTATTTTTATCATGAAGCCCCTAAAGTTTTTTGTGGCCACCAAATACCAAAGTGTAATCAAGGTGCACTAAGTGTGATTTAACATTGATAATTCAAGGTTCATAACCCATAGCTCATAAGGGTTATCAATGTAATCACCTAAAAATGGTCATCTAGACTATTAGCCCCCTTCTCAACATTTTTGCTAAATTAGTTAAATCATTTACCTAGACCAAATTGCTAATAATCAATTCATTTGATTATAACCATCTTCATCTTGATCTCTACCATCCATACGAATTTAAAAGGGAGAGAGCTTCCCCCTCAAAGCATCCATCCATCTTTTGAGTATTGTTATGCTACAGGTTTTCTAAAAAGTTTCTTTGAAGTTTTGTGGAGAACTTCTATTTCTTGTCTACATTCTCTCATACCATAGTATTTTAGCTTAGATTCATGTTGCATGTTATTATAGCTTCTATTTTACAATAATCTATCTCACATAGCTTAGTTTCCATACTTGCATTGCATTCTTGAGGAACTCATTGAGACATTTGCATTCTTGCATCTTGTCTTTGGAACCTCTCATTGCATGGTTTACTAGTAAGAAGTGTATCTCTATGGCTCGACTGAAAGCCTTCAAACTTGAAACATACCTTCTTGCACTCTGTGGATAGCGAGCTCTAAGCCGGCGTTCGAACATTCCAAACTTATGGAATCACTCGAATAGAAGGGTTTAGAGTGGGACACTTTTGAGTGTACATTTTTGGCACCCACCGTGGGGCTTGAATCAAGTTTCTAGCTCCATTTGCTTTTATTTGTCATCTCTAATTTTTTATAGAAGCATATTGGATCTAATCAAGTGGTTTTGTAGAATTATCACTTTGGTTTTAAGGCCAACCCATAAGTAGATTAGTCTGAAGGAAAAAAATCTAGTTGGTTTAAAGATTTGATCATATCTTTTAAACCACTTTGAGTTTAGTTTTGAAAAGTTTTTTATAGGTTGGGTATATGTCCAACATGTCTCAATCTGATTTTTAAAGCATTTTGACATCATTTTCATGAGTTATGATATTTTCTTTATTTTTAATAAAATGTCAATTTTGGTCGCAAATCAACATCTTTTTTAGAAAAACTTACATTTTCAGAATAGTTTTTAAATTCTATGATGTTGAGATAATGGGTGTTGCACACATTGCATAATATTGTTATTTTATTATTTTATTTTTATTATGTAATGTTGTGCCTAGATGGGCGTGCAACATGTAAAGATTCCCATGGAATATTCTTGATGAGTTGTATTGTAACATTGTGAAAATATTTTATGTAATTATTTAATATTGGGGAAAAGAATTAAATGCCCAATATTAAATGTGGGGTCAGTGGGTTAGGTAGCACATGGTTTTAGCACATGGTTTATGTAATAGCACTTAGTGGTTTTGTGGGACTTGCTACTATATAAGCAGCCACAAGGGTAGTTGTTGTAGAGAGAGAGAGAGAGAGAGAGTGACAAGGAGAAGACAAAATGGCAAGAGTTGAGTGGGACAAGGCTTGACAGGTTAGCCAAGGGAGCATTTGTGAAGGTTGGGAGCATGGCATGGGATGTGTGGATTCATGTTTGTTCACATAGTTTCCTCGCTTGTGGCTATGGTCATGAAGGCTTCCATGGTTGTATGGCAATGGTATTTTTTCTAAATAATACATGATGATGGATGCTTTTGGAGGCTGGGTTTTTCCCTCAATGAGGGTTTCCCAGGGTATATCTTGTGTCACATTTTATGGGTATGTTGTCTATTCTCTTGCATGTGGATTTTAATTCCATATTTATTTCAGATCTATCATGGATTATGTGGAAATGGTTATATTCTTTGTTGCCAAGTTTTCTTACATATGAGGGGTTTTTCTTTTTGTTTTGAATTTTGAGGTCGTATTAAGGACCAAAAACTTGATTTGATAAATTTGGCCTGTTTTGAAAAAATGGGTCTCTAGGGCACAAATGAAGAGATTTTTTTGAATTTCTTGCATTTTTGGAAAGCTCTCTAGTTTTTAGTAGGGGTCTCTTCTTTGCATTTCTATTTTTAGGTCTGAAATCATAGTAAAAAAGTCTAATCTTGTTGACTAGGTCAAAAGCAAAGAGTAAAAATGAGAGCATTTGTGATTAGTTTGCACTTTCTTTGCATGCACTTGATTGGAAGATAACTTAGATATTTGAGACAACTAACCATTTTTTATTACAGTCTTGACTAACTTGTGGTGCTAACAAGTTGTGATTGCAGATTGCCATCCTTGTGAAAAAAATTGAAACATTGCATAAAAAGAATGCATGTCAAAGCTTCAAATGCACAAGGGCTACTAATGATTGTTTGCAGGGCTTCCCAACACATAAAAACTCAATTTTTCTTGTTCTTTACTTTTACATATGTGGCATATACTAGTTGTTTATTTTTAGGCACATTAAAACTTACAATTGAGATCTTTTGGTGATAGGAGAGTATGCTCTTCACCCTTGTGGTGAATCAAAAATCTTGACTTACCATTTGGTTTCAAAAGTAAGAGGCAACTAAATCTTTTTGGTGTGTTTGGGAGAAAATTATTGGAATAGGAGAGTATGCTCTTCACCCTTGTGGTGAATCAGAAATCTTGACTTTCAAAAGTTGATCCACTCTTTGTGTAGTTTAGAATCCTTTAGAGGGCCTAATCTCAGACAACCTGAGAAGAACGACCCAAGTGAAGAGAAGCCGATTACCTAGCTCTTCCAACCCAATATAAACTCAAGGCTACCAAGGATACAAAACTTTGGTAGATGTAGTGTTTGTCTTCACCTAGTGTGATCGCTTATGCAATTTCAACCATAGGGAGATCACTAGGAAAGAATGCTTAAGGTACTCTTGTGGTCATGAGATTGGTTACTCATTGCAAGGTGAGGTGTGCCATAATTGGGAGTAAGAGGAACACCATGAATGGAAGCCCTATCTAAATACTCTAAGTTAGTAACTACCCTTTTTTAGCTGCTCAACTTCTTGGTGCAAAGATCAATCCTAGTGGACTACCCGGCTCACCCCAAGATTTTACACTCACCATATGTGTTCTCTTGGTTGTACTTATGGAACTTCCATGAAAAAGCCAATATCTCTTGTGGGAAACCACTTAGTGTGAGGTGAAGGAGCATCAAGCGTAGGCAAAGTTATTGAGTAATGAACCATGTCCTTTAGGTAGATATTGCTTGATATGTTCTCGAATGTGCTAGACCTGTGAAAATATTTTGAACATACACATGATGATAGTTCTAAGGATTTATTTTAAGACCTCACATATGCTTGTATCATGTAAATTTGATTTTTCCCTTGCTTGATTGTTTGAAGACTACTCCATGTGTCACTATCTTGCTTGGAAATAAACTATTTTTGAACATCAAACTTGCTATGCTATCAACTATTGTCAAAATTTGTCAACCAAGTCAAAGCATCAAGTCTTAACATTTTTCTTGTGTTTCTTGCTAAGGGGAGTCTCATCATTTGACTTTGATTTGCTATGTCTCTAGTTTTTGAACATGCTTAAAGTGGCTCTTTGGTCTTAGTTCTCTTGGTCTTTCTATCTTCATGGTCTATGTCCACTTGCTAGTTATCTTTTTGTTGAAATGGTTGCCTTGATTTCTTGACTACACTCTTGGGTTGGATATTTGTTCACTTGGCACCCTACTTGCTCTATCTATTTGGCTATTTGGGCATCTTTCCTAGCTATTGACTTGAGTCATTCATGTTGTAAGTTTCTCTGACATATTTTTTGACAAGTCACTTTAATCTCTCTCTACTATCTTGGCAAGTGAACAATCTCCCTCCTATAGTTTCAACATGAAGTTATCTTCTAGGCTCTTTTATGCTTGGCTTTGCATCTAAAACTATGGGATCTAAACCTTGCACTACCAAACTTCAACCAAATCTAGATGATCATGATATCCTCCATGTCACTAAAGAGTTTCAAGGTCTATATGCACAATACAAAGAACTAGAAGAGACAAATGATCTTTCTTACCTTCTTCTCTCTAAGTGCATGACAGAAATGAAGTCTAAACTTGAGAAAAGGTTAGAGGAGAAGATTGCATCATTACATGAATCTTCCTTAAGGTCTTTACATGCATGTGAGTCACCTTCTTTGAGGTCATCCTCTTCTTCTAGGTCTACATGCTCTACTTCAAGACAGCAAATGTCTTCATCTTCTAGATCTAAAGACCTCTTTAGAGAACAAGAAAGTGATACCTCCTTTGAGCCTATGCCAAAATTTCATGATGGACCTATCTTTGACAAAGATAATGATGAAGACATGGATGCATACCATTCACTTGAGAAACAAAAAAGGACTCTAGACATACTTCTAATAGAAATTTTTCTCCCTTGGAATATTCTTATGATGACACTTTGCAAAAACTTCTTAGCAATAAGATCATCATGTTACCAAAGTCTAGCTCATATGGAAACCCATTACTGGATATCTATTGTGCTTATCATCAACATAATGAGCATAATACTTCAGATTGCATTGAGCTAAAACATAAAACCCAAGATCTTATTAATAATGGAATTATTGATACCTCTAATGATTCATGCGATGAGGATACTTTTCTTGAGCAAGATTACATTAATAAACCTATGTCTAGTAGCAGCTCTATTACATATTCCACTTCTTCCAATACTCATGCATCTCCCAACACTTCAAATCTTTCCAAGATGCCTCCATCAAATAAAGAACCTAATGCTTTCCACATTGACTATGTGTATCCTCAAGGGCTACCTAAAAGAAACTCAAGCTAACCTTCACTTGGCTACAAACCTTTTCAATGCTACTAATCCTAAACATCCTCAACCTTCATGCACTATTATGCCTAATCCAAGCACTACTTCATTCACTCTTCATTCTCCCTTGTCCTTGGAAGTGGTTCCATGTCAAGAGAACTCTCAAAAAGAAAAAAACTATAAATGTCAAGAAAGATGAAGATCAAGTACCCTTTCATCTCTTTCAAGATTTTTCCAATCCATATCCTATATCTTATCCACCTCCTAAGTATGATGAAGACACCACTTCCACTATTTTCCTTGAGCTTACTAAAAATTATGAGAAAAGTTCTCTTCCTATGCTATCCAAAGCTACTTGTCAAGATCAAAGCATCCCCTCACATTTTACTTCTCCACATCCACTTCAAAATTATGCTCAAGCTTCAAGTGCTACTATTAAAAATGTTTTTCCTATCAAAGGTACTCATGAGTCTATTGATGGCTTTGACCATGTTTCTCACTCTAAAGATGTTGATATCCCTTCCCACTATCCCTTTGCATCTTCTAAATCTATCCTTGGTCCTTATCCATCTAAGCTAAATCATTCAAACCTTCCATCCATATTGGGGCCTTATGTTCCTCCATCTCCTACATTCACTGCTAGCTCATTCCCTAGCTCTCCTATAATACCTCAAGATCAACAAAGACACTCCTCCTTGATGAATTTTCACCCATATATACATCTAAACTAGTCATATCATCCTTATTCATCCACAAATCCCAAGTCCTTTGGAAGTGAGAATAAACATAAGAATCCATTGAAAAAGAAAGATCACTATGTCCCACCTAATCGACATGTGAATGCTACAAAGGAGAATGCACAAAAGAGACTTGAAAGGTCCACTACTCAAAGAGCTAAACCAAAGAAAATATGGGTTCATAAATCCATCATTATACAAATTCACTCTCAACCACCCAAAGAACAAGGAAAATCTAAAGCTATGTGGATTCCCAAGTCTCTTTTAAAAGACTTGACTATTGAAAATACTTCAAAGTTGACATTCAAGCTTCCAAAGGCTTCCATTCCATCTACTTCCAAAAATCTTCCTAAAAATATTCCAAAGCCTTCCACTCCACTTTTCTCCAAATCTCTTCTACCACCTCATACATCTAAATCTCAAGCTATTTCATCCATGATTCCTCCATTGTTCCAATACCCTTCAAGGTGTGTGTCAATGTTGATCTTGTCCAATATTTCAGCTACCCTCATGAAATCCTCTAAAGCTTACACTTACTTTCTATACATGAACTCTTATCCTCAATGCATTCTTCCTACTACCATTTCTCTTTCATCACCCTATCAGCATCTTTGAGCATACCTTTCTATGGTCTTGGCTTATCATGACTTATCTTTCCTATAGGAGCACTATCTACATTCAAAAAGCTTGAGCTCTTTCTAAAAATTCAAAAAATTAATTTTTTTTAAAAATAAAAAATTAAATTAAAAAAATGAAAATGTGCCTTGGTGAAAACCACTTCTTGTGGCACCTTGGTAGTAAAAGTAAAGAGAAATAAATTTAACCTATGGTGAAAACTACTTCCTGTGGCACCTTGGATAAGTGCCATGATGAAAACCTAGCAAACAAGCATCATGCATAATTCTTCCATCATCCATCTATCCCCTCTTCTCTCTTTTATCTTGACAATATTGATCTATCTTTGCATATTGGCTATCTTATCCATGAGATTCTCTATTTGTGCTCTCTCATTCACTCATAGCCTCTATCTTGAGCTTTATTTTTAATGCTCTATCCCATTGCTATCCTATCCAATTGACCCCTTGGTCTTGATCATGATAAATAAAAAATGGTTCTTAGGTCTCTTGACATGTCTACTCTATTGGATTGCACACTTTCATGCTATCTTACTCATTGGCTTCCATTGGTTATCTTATATACTATTGCACTTGTTGGCTTCACCGCTTATCCTACATGTTGTCTTGCTCATTACTTCGATTGCTTATCCAAAACATGCTTTGTATGACTATTTCACCTCTTTCCCTAGCTTGGGTACTCTTGAGGAATTAGTCATTGAGGATTACTTTCACTTGCTTCATACTCCTTTCTTATCCATCTCTGCTTATCCACTAGCTTGTTTCTCCATCATGTCCTATACCTTGCTAGACATTAGGAGAAAATGATGTGATCTTGCTTGAGAACTAGTGATCTCTAAATTATTCTAAAAAATTCAAAAAATCATATATGATGCTGAAAAAAATTCTAAAAATTAGAAAATGTCATGAGAAATGGATTACCTTAGTGAAAACCTAGCAATAGGTGCTTTGATGTATCACCAAAAAAATAAAATACAAATTTAAAAATACAATTTTTTTTTGAAAAAAGTCCTGAAAAAAATAATCTAACAAGTGGTGAAAACTTGGAAACAGGCACTACTTGAAACCCTAGCACCTACATCTATCAGTCTCAATCATCCATTTCACTACACATTTCCTAGCTTGGAATTGTTTCTTGTCCTCATCTTGAGGGCATAGCTACTTAGCCTATTGAGGTATTCTTGTGCATTAGGGTTTCTTTGACAACTCAAAAAATAGTGTTTCTCAACACTTCCCCCACCTTGACATCAAGTGTTTTTTAACACTTTTCAGATAGTTTACCTACGGTTTTCGATGTCATGATATTTTTCACTATCATAATCAAGTCTTGAAGAAATGGCCAAGTGACTTACACACACACACTTTAACACGTAAACAACTGAGCTATGATGATCTTTATCTACTTTGTGTACTGTCTATGAAAATTTCTTTACTATATGTTCCATCCCTAATAGTCTTTCAAGGCTGTCATTGACTAGAAGACTGGGGGCATGGGGCATGTTTTCTTGATTTCTGCCTGTGGGTATAGTTTGTTTGTCTGTAGTGTTGTAAGAATTTATGCTTGACCTATTCAACATTTTGACTTATAATGTATCATCCTTGACTATTTTGCAAGACCACACTTGGGGTTTATCTTGGCGCTTATGCCTTGATATAGGTGTAATCTTACTAAATTAAACTTAGGAAATCTAATCACATAGTTATCTTGACTTACATGTCTCTGATGCTTAGATTGGATTTCCACATACCTATCTAATATTGATCATATTCATATCCTCATAGTTATACTAGCGATGGTTATATGATCTCATGATGTCCCTAATAAATTCTCAATGATGAAATTAAGAGTCTAAATGTTATGCACTTCTTGTTGGTAAACTACTTTTCATATTAGCTTGCATTTTAGGTTCATTTTCTAGATTAGTCTTGCATTCTTGCATATGGGGAGAGCTCTCTCTTCATCTTTTCGTAGACATATCGGCTAACTTCTTTCATATATTTCTTTACTTTCTTCTTATTCATGTCTTTTCACCTTCTTAATCTATCGCTTCATCTCTTTTCTATCTTATCATCACATTATATAAAGTTTTGACCTCTTAATTTCACCTTCATGTCTTTTCACCTTCTTAATCTATCGCTTCATCTCTTTTCTATCTTATCATCACTTCATGTCTTTTCACCTTCTTAATTTCAACATCTTGGATTCATTTTCAGGATCGAAATCAAAATTTGAGTTCATCTTGATGGTCAAAATTGTATTTTAAAATTCTACTTTATTTTGAGTAGTTAGCTGACCTTTTGAGGTCTAATCTCCAAATCATCACTGGGGCATCTTCATTTCTTCATGTCTTCATCATTTCCATACTTCATATCTACTTCAATTCACTATTTCATGTCTGAAATCACCTTTCTACTCATTTTGACCTAATTTTTATACTATATCCTTCAAGGTCAACTCTAGTCAAACTGGGGCATTTTATCAGTTTCTTATAGTCATTCTTGGGCTCTAATCATTTATTTGACATATCCAACATTGCTATATCTCGATTTTCTCATGTCTAGCTAGTTTCTACATCGTCTCACCTCATTTCGATTTTGATCTCGCAGGGGCAGAAATACTCTATTATTGATTGTTACAGCTATCTATTTCTTAGGAGCATTTGTTTGACCTTATCACTTGATCTCTATCTATTCACTTTGCTAGGTGTTAGAATTCTTTTTGGATCCTAACATCATCTTCCTAGTGTTCAGTACTACCGCTATCAGGCTGTACATTCAGGACTTGCTATCTATTTCTGCATTTCATTCTTCAGAATCAGACATCTGTATCTACCACTGCCTACTTAGCTTTGATTTTCTTTGACATAATATTTTCCCAGATCGATCACGCATTAGTCAAAGAGGGGCAAATTTAATCACCTAAAAATGGTCATCTAGACTATTAGACCCCTTCTCAACATTTTGGCGAAATTAATTAAATTATTTACCTAGACCAAATTGCTAATAATAAATTTATTTGATTATAACCTATAGTTTGACTATGTTATCCTAAGTTCATTATTTGATTAAAAGAACATGCCCACTTTTAATTAAATAAAAGACCCCATTCTTCTAACCCACTTAAAGTGCACAAATAAAGTCCTTTTTCTATTTTGCAATTAAAAGAAAAGGCTTTGTGACTTTTGTCTTATATGACAAGTCAACTTATATTCTATTGGTTAATTTGTGTGTGCACATGGATCACTCCTCTTTTTGAATTCCACCGTTGATCATCCACCATCTTCATCTTGATCTCTACCATCCGTATGACTTTAAAAGGGAGAGAGCTTTCCCCCTCAAAGCATCCATCCATCTTTTGAGTATTGTTATGTTGCAGGTTTTCTAATAGGTTTCTTTGCAGCTTTGTGGAGAACTTATATTTCTTGTCTATATTCTCTCATACCATAGTATTTTAGCTTAGAGTCATGTTGCATGTTAGTTTAGCTTCTATTTTGCAATAATCTATCTCACATAGTTTAGTTTCCATACTTGCATTGCATTCTTGACAAACTCCTTGAGACATTTGCATTCTTACATCTTGTCTTTGGAACCTCCCATTGCATGGTTTACTAGAAAGAAGAGTATTCCTAAGGCTTATTTGAGAGCCCTTGAACTTGAAATACACTCTCTTGCACTCCATGGATAGGGAGCTCTAAGCCGGCATCCAAGCATTCCAAACTCATGGAATCATTTGGATAGAAGGGTTTAGAGTGGGACACTTTTGATGCTAAAAAAATCCTAAAAATCAGAAAATGTCCTAAAAAAATGATCATCTTAGTGAAAACCTAGCAATAGGTTCTTTGATGTATCACCAAAAAAATCAATAATACAAAAATACAAAAAAAATTGGAAAAAGTCCTAAGAAAAATCTATCAAGTGGTGAAAACCTGAAAATAGACACTACTTGAAACCCTTGCAACTATGTCTATCAGTCTTAATCATCCATTTCACTACACATTTCCTAGCTTGGAATTGTTTCTTGTCCTCATCTCAAGGGCACAACTACTTAGCCTATTGAGGTATTCTTGTGCATTAGGGTTTCTTTGACAACTCACAAAATAGTGTTTATCAACATTTCCCCCACCTTGACATCAAGTTTTTTTTATTACTTTTTAGATAGTTTACCTACGGTCTCCAATGTCGTGATATTTCTCACTATCAGAATCAAGTCTTGAAGAAATGGCCAAGTGACTTACACACACCCACTTTAACACTTAAACAACTGAGCTATGGTGATCTTTATCTACATTGTGTGTTGTCTATGATGATTTCTTTACTATATGTTCCATCCTTAATAGTCTTTCAAGGATGTCATTGACTAGAAGAATGGGGGCATAGGGCATGTTTTCTTGATTTCTGCTTGTGGGTATACTTTGTTTTTCTATAGTGTTGTAAAAATTTATGCTTGACCTATTCAACATTTTGACTTACAAATGTATCATCTTTGACTATTTTGCAAGACCACACTTGGGGTTTATCCTGGTGCTTATGCCTTGATACAAGTGTAATCTTGCTAAATTAAACTTAGGGAATCTAATCACATAGTTATCTTGACTTACATGTCTCTGATGCTTAGATTTGATTTCCATATACCTATCTAATATTGATCATATTCATATCCTCATAGTTATAATAGTGATGGTTGTATGATCTCATGATGTCCCTGATAAATGCTCAATGATAAAATTAAGAGTCTAAATGTAATGTGCTTATTGCTGGTGAACCACTTTGCATATTAGCTTGTATTTTAGGTTCATTTTCTAGCTTAATCTTGTATTCTTGCATATGGGGAGAGCTCTCTCTTCATCTTTTTGTGGACATATCGGCTAACTCCTTTCATATATTTCTTTACTTTCTTCTTGTTCATGTCTTTTCACCTTCTTAATCTTTCACTTCATCTCTTTTCTATCTTATCATCACATTATATAAAGTTTTGACCTCTTAAATAATTTCAACGTCTTGGATTCATTTTCGGGATCGAAATCCAAATTCAAGTTCATCTTGATGGTCAAAATTGTCTTTTAAAAATTATACTTTCTTTTGAGCAGTTAGCTAACCTTTTGAGGTCTAATCTCTAAATCATCACTGGGGCATCTTCATTTCTTCATGTCTTCATCATTTCCATACTTCATATCTACTTCAATTCACTATTTCATGTCTAAATCATCTTTCTACTTGATTTGACCTAATTTTTATGATTTATCCTTCACAGTCAACTTTGGTCAAACTGGGACATTCTATCAATTTCTTATAGTCACTCTTTGGTTCTAATCATTCATCTATCATCCTGGACATTGCTATATCTCAATTTATTTATATCTAGCTCATTTCTATATTCCCCTTACTTCATTTTGATTTTGAACCCAAGGGGGCAAAAATAGTCTATCAATACTTGCTACTCTATCACTGCTTAGGAGCATTTGTTTGATCTTCTCACTTGCTCTCACTCAATCTGCTTTTCTAGGTGTTAGAATTCTTTTTAGATCCTAACATCATCTTCCTAGTGTTTAGTACTGCCGCTATCAGGCTATACATTCAGGACTTGCTATCTATTTCTACATTTCATTCTTCAGAATCAGACATCTATATCTATCACTGCCTACTTGGCTTTCTATTTTCTTTGACATAATGTGTTCCCAAATCGATCACACATTAGTCAAAGAGGGGCAAATGTAATCACCTAAAAATGGTCATCTAGACTATTAGCCCCCTTCTCAACATTTTGGCTAAATTAATTTAAGCATTTACCTAGACCAAATTGCTAATAATCAATTTATTTGATTATAACCTATAGTTTCACTATGCTATCCTAAGTTTATTATTTGATTAAAATAGCATATCCCCTTTTAATTAAATAAAAAACCCCATTCTTCTAACCCACTTAAAGTGCACAGATAAAGCCTTGTTTCTATTTCACAATTAAAAGAAAAGGCTTTATGACTTTTGTCTTATATGAAAAGTCAACTTATATTCTATTGGTTAATTTGTGTGTGCACATGGATAACTCCTCTTTTTGAATTCCACCATTGGTCATCCACCATCTTCATCTTGATCTCCATCGTCTGTATGACTTTAAAAGGGAGAGAGTTTTCCCCCTCAAAGGATCCATCCATCTTTTGAGTATTGTTATGCTGCAGGTTTTCTAATAGGTTTCTTTGGAGCTTTGTGGAGAACTTCTATTTCTTGTCTACATTCTCTCATGCCACAACATTTTAGCTTAGATTCATGTTGCATGTCAGTTTAGCTTCTATTTTGCAATAATATATCTCACATAACTTAATATTTGGATTGTAACACTCTCATACATGTTTTAGCATAGCTGCATTTTGCATTCTCATCTTAGCTTAGTTTCCATACTTGCATTGCATTCTTGAGGAACTCCTTGAGACATTTGCATTCTTGCATCTTGTCTTTGGAACCTCCCATTGCATGGTTTACTAGCAAGAAGGGTATTCCTAAGGCTCACTTGAGAGCCCTTGAACTTGAAATACACTCTCTTGCACTCCATGGATAGGGTGCTCTAAGACGACATCCAAGCATTCCGAACTCATGAAATTGTTTGGATAGAAGGGTTTAGAGTGGGACACTTTCAAGTGTACATTTTTGTGTGTGCACATGGATCACTCCTCTTTTTGAATTCCACCATTGATCATCCACCATATTCATCTTGATCTCTACCATCCGTATGACTTTAAAAGGGAGAGAGCTTTCCCCCTCAAAGTATCCATCCATCTTTTGAGTATTGTTATGCTGCAGGGTTTCTAACAGGTTTCTTTGGAGCTTTGTGGAGAACTTCTATTTCTTGTCTATATTCTCTCATACCATGGTATTTTAGCTTAGATTCATGTTGCATGTTAGGTTAGCTTCTATTTTGCAATAATCTATCTCACATAGCTTAGTTTTCATACTTGCATTGCATTCTTGAGGAACTCCTTGAGACATTTGCATTCTTGCATCTTGTCTTTAGAACATCCCATTGCATGGTTTACTAGCAAGAAGAGTATTCCTAAGGCTCAGCTAAGAGCCCTAGAACTTGAAATATACTCTCTTGCACTCCGTGGATAGGGAGCTCTAAGCCGACATCCAAGCATTCCAAACTCATGGAATCGTTTGGATAGAAGGGTTTAGAGTGGGACACTTTTAAGTGTACAATCAACAAACTATTGAATGATACAAGATTGTCTTATCAATGTTCACAACAAAATATCTCATTTTAAAGATATACATTTCTATTTCAATTTGGCACAACAATCTTGCCTAATGCCAAAACTTGCACTATACCTCAGTTCATTAGTGCATCACTATGAAATTTTCAAACTATTGATTGCCGCATCAGTTCATCATTCTTGTTATCTCTAAATGGGTTGGTCAACCCTAGTGACACCCCTTTTTTACCATGGATCCACTATATCATTCATGACCACCATTTACTATGTTGGCGCTCAAAATTGTTGCCCAGATTTTAAGCACCATTAAAGAAATTAAGCCCTATAAACACCCATAAATTCATATGTACTCGGTTGTACCTTTGAGGCCCCTAAGGTGTTTAATGTTTATAACACCCTCCATTTAGTGCATCTATGTGTTTCATGAAGTTAAATTGATATTCTAAGCCAATCTGTGAAAGTCTCATTTTGAGTAATTGTCATTTCTACATTTGTCACCAAAGTGTCAAACAACAATAAGAAGTTGTGTTTGGCATTGAATATCTCACACCCAAAAATATTTTGTGACTTGCTGCTTTGGGAGTGTCTAGTGTCCATACCCAAAAACCTATGTTTCATATTTTGAGTCATTTCAAGTCCGTTTGACCAGGTTTTGAATCCATCAAAGTTGGTCAGTTATTGTTTTCATGCCTTTGCAATTAATTCTAAATTCTGGGAAGCCCTATTTGATGTGTTATAACTTTTGACCAATTGATCTGAATGTAAAAATTCCTTTTGCATTGTATTGTAGAGGTCAGAGACTTGTTATGTTTCAAGTTTGAGCTTATGAGGAATCTATTTGATCAGTTTTCAAATGCGATTCCGAACACAATTTCTATCTTTTTACTGGTGTCAGCATTTGCAGATTTGTCAAAACCCTTGTTCATGATCTTATATCTTGAGATCCATGATTTCCTAGATTGAATGGATTGTACCACTATGTTTTCCTCTAAAAATACTCCAAGTGTGTCAGTTTTTAAGTCGTGAAAAATCCATTTGCACACTTTTTCAGGTCAATTTTGTCTGCCAAAATCAGTTTTCTATTGTTGTTTCAATCTGAGTAGCCTACTTTGACTGCTTACCATTTCTGCCCAGTTATTTTTCATGAGCCCAATTCATAGATTCATATTTTCCTCATGACAAAGAACCAACACCCCAAGTTTTGTCCTTCCAAGTGTCCATTTGCCCAATTTTTGAAGCCAAATCCGAACTCAGTTTGTTGTTTTCTAACATGTTTTCTTCCAAGCAGTTCTAAGAGGTCAACTTTGACAATGAATATCTTTTCACCCTAAATTTTTCATGAAATGAGATTCAACATCATATAGGTTTGTGGAGCAAGGAATCAGTATGCCAATTTTTAGAGCTCTGTCAGGTGTTTGGGTCAGTTTTTAAGGCTAGTCAATAGACCTCCTGATGCAAATTTGGCAATTTACAAAAAGTGATAAAATGAGCTTTAATTGTTGGTTCAGTGATCGAATTTGATTCTAATCAGTTCAAGATAATCAATGGGCTAGTTTGAAGTTTTAGTTTTTTGGAAACAAAAAAAAATTTAGCCGAACCCACTTTGGGGCCCAACTAAATTCCATCTGATTGATAAGGCATACTAGAATTTGCAAAGTAACTAAATGGGTTATGATGATTTCTTTTTATTAAAATATTCTAATGCAGGGTCATGTCTAATAATGATTGTATCATCTTCATTAAGAAGGATGTGTCAAACCATGAAATGAGGTGTTAAGGAAGGATTGGAGCCGAAAGATGAAATTTCTATTGATTAATACTGTACAAAATGTATAAAAGAAACATGGGGATATGAAATCCCAAATTTTGAGAGTGTGGAGCCTAATGAAAAGGATGTACATGGTGTTGCCTCTCCTGAAGAAGATATGAATGATGATAGTAGAGTTTCTCAAGCAAAAAAGAAGCACCAAAGTACAAACAACTTATTGCCATCTGTGGTGGAATAGTGATCTTAATCTACCTGTTGATAAGAAGATCCACCATGATATAACAATATCATTATCTCATTATTTCATATCTACTGGCCATATTCCTATTTAACTAGGAATCAATTGAACAACAATTGCAACAATGAACCTATTATCAGAGCACTTGAGAGAGTAGTTTGTGTAACTCAATTGGATGTTTGGCCTAATTCAAATCAATAAAGATATTGATAGCAGTATCAAAGGACACTCATTTTGTTGGTTTTAAAGATGAAGCTCCACATGCCATTGAATAGGAAATGGAAGACGTTAAGATGCAATCAAGGGAAAACTCAGTCCATGCCTTCTAATAGGAAGTCATGCCCATAAAGAGACAAACCCCATGTATATAGAAAGCCACATTATTTTTAAAGACAAAGCCTTTGCTCAAATGTAATTAGAAACTCAAAATATGGGAAGCTGTAGGATAAGGATAACAGTGAAGTCTATTGAAGGTTTTAAAATAAAGGGAAGAACCCATGAGCAAACATTGGGGAGCCACCAAGCAGGAACAACACATAGTAATTTTGAGGCTGGAGATCATGTGAGATAGTGGATACCATAAAAAGAAAGCTCGCAGTTAAAGTAGAACCTGTGCCAATGCAAGAGGAGGCATCCATCAACAAGGGAGCTCCACACAACAGACCAAGCAGCATGAAGGACACTCCACACTAAGAAGGAAGGGAGGCATCTTCAAAGAAGGGATCTACACCATAATGAAGGAACAAGGGTAGTATAAAAAGAGAAAAAAGACTAGGCTATGCATTGCAAAATGGAAGTCCATGAGCAGAGCAAGGTAGGGTGGGAAGTTGAAGAATGTCCAACAGCAAGAGAGCCACTCATGCACTAAAAACTCAATGCCATAAGAAGAAGCCATGCTGGCCAAGAAAAACCAAAGGTAGATCTAGCAGATCACGCCATTAAAAAGGTGGTACCACATTTTCAAAGCCACTCCATGCCACATTGAAGGGAGAAGCCTGCACTTTGTAAGCAGTAGACCCACACATGGAAAAGAAGCAATATGCCAAAGACTAGCAAGCAATGCAAACAACTAATTACAAGACTCATGCATTAAGGAGAGATAAAGCCATTTGGAAATGAAGCTTGCCCAAGGCAATAAAAAGAGCAATGTTTTCAAAGAGAGTCATCCACAATAGAAACTTGCAGTGATTAAAAAGAGACTCATGCATGAAAAAAAATGAAGGGTCCAAACTGCCCATGGCATAAGAACTCAGGAAGCCAGTTCCACAGTAGTCAAAGGTAGAGGAGGTTTGAGCAAAACTCATTATCCCACATTTACCATGGGAGGGTTACTTTTTTAAAAAAAATATAATCTCACACACATAAGCAAGTGACTTCAAGAGAGAGGCTTTTGGAAGCCAAATGTTTAAATGTGGGTCTCTGCACATAGAAAGTGGAAGATAGCTGGTAGGGCATCTAAGTGCATAATTTTAAATGGAAGTGCAATGATGATGATGTGGCAGGTTTGGGAGTCATTGTATGAGATCTTTCCACGTGGCCAAATCAACGGCCCACACATCCTTGCTAGATTAAGATCCTCACAAGTTAAATAATGTAGGAATTCCCCTAATTGGCATGTGGCAAGTAGGTCCTGCACACGATGAGATGGCACCAAGTAAGAAGCTCAACACAAATGCACAGACTGTTGCCATGTGGCAAATCTGACGGCCCACACATCCCTGCTAGATTAAAGTGCTCACAGGTTAAATAATGTGGGATTACAAGCATGTGCCACATCTCAACAACTCCCACAAATGATGACATGGCATAACTATGTGCAGAGGATGATGGAGCAACTAGGCAGCTAATCAGGGGTTGCCACATGGCATCGCAGGAATAGGATCAAATGAAATGCACAAGATGCTGCCACATGGAAAATCTGACCGTCAGCACAATTTTGCAAATAAAAGTTGCAAGATCATTAAGAAATGTGGGAAAGCGGGTGAGAACCACATGGCAATGATGTGGTAGGCCAACCAATCATGGAGCACCATATGGCGTCAATCAAACCAGTTGACCCAAACTGAAGGCAAGGGAAAATATAAAATGTTTGAAAAGATAAATTTTTTAATATATTTTCTAAAAAAAGGAACATCCAAAGTTTTAAGTTTTAAGATGCCCTTTTCTAATGTTTGAACTTTAGAATTCTTTAAATTTTGAAAATTTAAATTTTAAAAAGTGCAGACCTAAGTTTTTAGCAAAGGGGGACTTTTTTTAAAATTGAGATTTAATGGGTTCCTAAGGGGCAAAATATGCGATGTTATATATTGTTGGAATCATGAGAAGATGAACTTTCCAATTTTGAAGTTAGTTTTTGCATAGAATGCCATTGGTTCAAGCTACAAGAGGATTTGTCTCAGATTCCTATCTTGTGACCGATTTCAAGTATCAGAGTTCAATTGTGATTTTACCAAGATAATGACCTGAGTGTGGGTAAAATATGGTGAAAATGCAATTTGAGGTGAATGTAACCATTTCCAAGTCAATTAAAACTCAAAATTTCACCAGATTTTCATAAGGCAAATCAGATATTTTGGATGCAAAAAGAGTTTTCATCATTGAACAGAGGATATTTTCAAGTTTGTTACAAGAAATGGTGAAAACAAAATTAGATCAATGTGTGGAAAGAGGAGAGAGGTTTTTCAGTTGCAAGGGATGAAATTCCACTCTAAAATCAGATCTGGGATTCCTTTCTTTGCTATATCATTCATTCTTTCTTTCATTTATGGGTGTTAGCAATTTGCTCTCGGTAATACCAACATGGCTCCAATTCTACTATTGAAACTAGGGTTGTTGATGGTTTTTCTTCCTATCTATTGAGCTAAGCTCTAGCAGTGAAGGCCACACACCTATTTGTGTGCAGATTTTCATTTCTTTGTCATGTATTGTTATTCTGATGTACTAGAATTTGATGCTAGATCATGTGAATTGTTTAGAGTTTCATTTTGTGTTACCAGTTTTTGTATTTAGTCTTTCCAGGGACAAATACAAAAGGAAATTTACATGAGTTATCTAAGTTCTCTCATTTTGTCTAATGATTCTTCATGTGTTCTTAACTTTGGGATTAAATGAATAATGTTCATTTGATTTAAGACAGCTTGGATGAGTTGTATGTCAAATCTTTGTTTCTTTTGACTTAAGCAGTCAAGTAAATGCTTCATCATTCTGGTAAGGTTTCTAGGTGCATGAAGGGGATATTGCATAAGTATGGGATTTAGGGATTTTAGTTGATAAACTTGATTGTAATGCAAGAAAGTTAGGTCATCCTACTAGTAATGACTCTATGTTTCAATGGATAAGGCACTGATCACTAAATCAAATGCAAGCTAATATGAATGTCATTTGCACAAAATCATTTTAATCAAATCAATTCAATTTGTCATGTTTTGTAGTGGGCTAAAAGGAATTAACCCTCACTCAATTTGTGAATATCATAGGATTTGCAATTAGCTATTGTATATCAATGTCATTTCATAAGTCATTAGGAGATATAAGGGTTTTCATCTGCTTAATAGATTTAGGGATATGTTTTTTCACTAGTATAGTATCAATTGAATTTGATCTCTACCCACCTAGGTTTAACAGAGCCTGAAGTAGAAGAAGGGTCATGCCTTATAGTTAGCCTATTTTCAAAAATGGCATGTTGAAAATGAGAGTTAGATGCCCCTAGATATGTCAGTTTCTCAATGGGATAATTGAAAACCCTCTAGTGTTTTCAAACACCAACATACTGAAGCATCCCCTAAAGTGCACTAAGCACAATCTGAGAGGTGTGTTATAGAAGTAAGAGATCTTCTTGAAGGAGGACCCTATTTAATGTTTTTAACATTTATTTCATGTCTAATAGATGATATTTAAACTTTTTTTTGAGTTCTAAAAATGTTGAGAATGAATAGATTGAAGAGGCCTTAGCTTTACAAGGGTTTGATGAGCCAAATTTGGGGCTTTCATAGTACATGGGTTCTTAAGACCAAGTTAGTTGTAGATTTGGATAATAGGAGAAATCTTAAGGGACTTTTTTGAGGTTAAATTTTTCAGAGTCAATATTCCATATACTTCATTTGAAAAAACACTCATTTTCCTAACCCTAAAATAGGGGTCCTAGTTTGAACAACAAATACTTTTGAAAATAACCATATTTTAATTTATGATATGTTTTGGGGGAGGAAAAAAGGTACTATAATATGTAATATATTTGGAAAAGTGTGGAGAAAAAGGGTTGCAAATAGCACTGGAGGTCTAATTGAGTTTTTAGGCCTAGTAGACAGGGCTAATAGGTTTGGCTTGATAGATGAATACTTGGGACTTGGAGTATTGGCTATTTGGATTGGTTTGAGGGTATTAAGAAATTCAAAACCCTTGGAGATCACTGTGGAGAAAAAATCCAAAATTTAGATATTTGAATCTAATGAAAGCATTAAGAAAGCCATTGGGAATAGGCTCAAATTAGTGCAATTTCCTAAGTTTGTTACCATCAACCTTGAGATTTCATTTCGCCACCCTATCCTTTGAATTGTTTAAAATTAAACATAGGATAAAATTTTGATACTAAAGGTTCATAAAATTTTCTTCACAAATTAGTACACTTGAATCGAATATACTAAACATGATCAAAATGAATTATATTCTATAAACATGAAAAATACAGATGCACAATAAATTGAATAATACTATAATATATTAATATGTATATCCATGTGTAGATAAATGGCTCAAATCTATATCAAAATACATAAATGCATATACAACATGTGGTTTATCATGCCATTGAAATATGCCTATAATATGAAATTTTATGTATACAATGTGGCATGTGCCATCTCAAAATGTCTCATGGCACATCTCTAAGCAACTATACTATCCTATGTTTTTGGAGGATCATCAAAATGCAACCTCTTTGATGTACTATGTGGATCAGATGCTCCACATGAACAAAAAAGGAAAACCCAAAGTTAGACTACTAAATCTATATGAGTGTATGTATGTCTAACATTAATTTACTCAAATGCATTATGATTAATTCTTAATGAATATTTATAGTTTTAAACTCTCATCATGTACCTCTCTTGTCCACCTCTTGTAGTAGGTAGGGGTCCTCTTATATGTCCTTTTCAATGCATGAACCTCATCGGCTTTGGCTTGTATATGTTTGTTTGGTTGCTAGATGGATCTACAACTTAAACTATAATATTATACTTGATAGCATACTAAATTTATAACATAATCAAGAATTCAAACTAAAATGTACTTGTGTTTATCCCTCCTTTGCAAGCTATTAGGATTAACCATGGACAAAAATAAAAATTACATGCAAATATAACCAATATCATAAAATAATAAATCACACACAAGAGAGCACAAGACACAAACATTTAACATGGTTCACCCAATTCCTAGGCTATGTCCACCAACACCTAGTCTAATATTCTCATTATCTAATAATTATAACATAATTATAATCTTTAATCCCTTACAACTCAATACCACCACAAAAAGCTACAATCTCATTGTACATTATGAAATCCCTAATCTAAAGCCATTTTATACAAGTGTTTGATCGCTTACAAATATTAGGGTTAAAATAAGTCATCCAATAGGGAGAATAATAATCAACACCTTTTTACAATAGTAAATTTATTTTTGGCTTTGGGGCTACTACCCAAAAAAACCCCATGGGGGCATTTCCCCTTAACCCCACCATGTATTACAATAGGGAGTGCAGCTAGGGCTCAGCTCCAAAACCCCACAAGCAATGTTTTCCAAAAACCCTCGTAGATATAATCTAGAGGAAAACTATGTCAAATAAAGTGAGATAAATTAACCTCTAAATCTAATTAGGCTCCATCACAAAAATCTCCCACTAGGAGATTGATCAAACTCCTTGACAATAACCTACATCTTGGACAATGATCATAGCATTAGTAAACTTGTAGTTTCCACTAGAATATCAAACCACCTTGGACTCTATTTCTCTTTTATTGTGTTCAATCTACAAGACCAACTAAAGTTGAAGAGGAGTCTAGCTTCTCCTTGTCACTATCTTTGTAAACATATATGTTGGATTATCATATGTATGTATCTTCTCCATCTTTAACTAGCCATCATCCAAAATTGATCGAATGAAATGGTACATAAAATTTATGTACTTTCTCTTTGAATGTAGAGAGAAAATTTTCACAAGATGAATGGAACTCTTCCTATCTCTAAACAAATAATTGTCCATCTATAGAGGGCCCAACTCTTCCATGAAGAATTGAAGCCATATCATCTCCTTAGTTACCTCTATAGCAGCAACATATTCTTCCACTATAGTGGATAAAGCATCAAACTTTTGCAAATAAGAAATTAAACTCACTATTATCCCACCAACAATAAATACATAACCTCTAGTACTCCATATGATATCAATTATCAATATCTCCTGCCAAATCTGAGTCAACATAGCCATGTAAGTCAGTATTAGACCCCCAAACTATAAACACTTATTGGATGATCCTCTCAAATATTTGAGAATCCATTTAACTACATTCCAATATTCACTTCCAAGATTACTCATATACCTACTAACAACTCCCACTGTATGTGCAATATCTGGCCTAGTACATACAATGGCATACATTGAGATCCCTACAACTAAAGCATAAGGTGCCTTGGACATTTTGTCCTACTCATCTTGTACCTTCGGACATATCTCCTAAGTCAATTTTAAATGACAAGGTAAAAATGTGCTACTAACTTTGGCATTCTTCATAGAGAAACATTGAAACACCTTCTCAATATAATTAGCCTGAGATAATGTCAATTTTATGTTCTCCCTATATTTGCAAATTTTTATACCAAGGATTTACTTTTCTACCCACAAATCCTTTATAGCAAATGAATGTGCTAACTATTATGTTAACCCCTTAATGTGATCCATGTTAAACATAACTACCAACATATCATCAACATATAAACATAAAATAATGTAGTTGGCAAATCAAAATGACACCAAGTATAACCATGCACATTCATAAAACTATCAAATTTAAGATACCATTGTTGAGGTCCTTTCTTCAAACCATATAAAATTTTCTTCAATCTACACACTAAATTCTCCCTTTTTGACCTCCAATCCCTATGATTGTGCCATATATATCTCTTCATCCAAATCACCATGATGAAAGGTTGTTTTAACATCAAGCTACTCCAAATGCAAATCTTGAGTAGCCACAATACTTAAAATGGTATGAATAGAAGTTATTTTAATAACAAGAGAAAACATCTCATCAATATCAATATCCTTTTTGTGTGCAAATCCTTTTACCACTAACCAATCTTTAAATATTTTATTATCTCCATACTCTTCTTTAAACCTATAAACCCATTTATTCTATAAATCCCTTTTACTTATAGGAAACTTGCATGAATCCCAAGTCTGATTTTTCTGCAAGGAGTCAATTTCTTCTTTCATTGCAGACACACTAAATATTTATATCCACCTACTTATCTTCATCATAATACTTAGGTTAACTAGCATCTATTAATAAAATAGAATACAAATATGGAGAAAATATTTGTGTAGGTTTTCTTAACCTTGTTGATCATCTACATTAATTGGGGTGTGTGGTATTTTTCATTGCAAATCATGAGATACTGCTGGAACATCATTCTTTTGAGTATCATTTAGCACTACATAGTCATTTTCTTTTTTCTTATGTTACTGCAACAAATCTTTGTAAAAAACTTTCTCATTGAATATCACATCCATGCTTCTTACAATTTTAAGATTTTCAAAATTCCCAATCCTATAACCAAATTCATTAACACCATATACAAAAAATACACATTTTTTATATTTTTCTTTCATCTTGGTTATACATTTAGAATCTCTATGTGCAAAAGTTTCACAACCAAAGATTCTGAGAAAAGAATAACTCATCTTTTTAATAGTTCATGCTTCCTTTGGAATACCATAGCCCAAATGAGTAGAGGCACCTCTATTAAACAAATATAAAATAGTGTTGATATTCATAACCCACATGTTTAAGGGCAGCCCAGTATGCAACCTCATGCTCCATGCATGCTCCTATATTGTCATGTTCATGCGTTCAGCCACTCCATTTTTTTGTCGAGTCCTTAGAATTTTTTAATGTTTACAAATACCATTTGTGGAACAATAATCTTCAAATTCATTGCAACAATACTCGAAATCATTATCAGATCTAAGAAATTTTAACTTTTTACCAGTCTCATTCTCAATCGAGCATTTCTATTTGTTAAAAGATATAAATATATCAAATTTATGTCTAAAGAAATAAACTCATACTTTTCTATTTGCATCATCAATCAATTTAACATAATAATGAGATCTACCAATGGGGTACCCAAGCTAGTCCCCATACATCTATATGCACAAGCTCTAATTTTTCATTTTTCTCTTTCTTCCCACTCTTCAAAAAACTAACTCTCTTTTTCTGCATAAACACAACTGTCACATAAATCTATATTAATAGATTTCAAACTTGGTAAAACTTTTTTTGAATTAAGTAATTTCATACCTTTCTCACTCATGTACCCAAGTTTTTTGTGCCATAGCATTGTCTCAGAATCTACAACAATAGTTGGTTCTCCCTGCTGAATTGTGGCAATTATTCCTAAACATTCATGTTTCTCTAAAACTTTTAAAGTAGAAGGAACATTATGACCTATACAAAGATATGAGGTGCCTACTTTCACTCCTTTTTGTACTACAAGGGAACCTTTTGAAACCTTCCAATTTTTATCATTAAAAGTAATTATGCAACCCTTGTTACCCATTTTCCCTACCAAAATTAAATTCCTACTCAACCTTGGAACATGTCTTACCTCTTGTAGTAGCCAATGATTCCCATTCTTCAACTTAAACTTAATTCTTCCATTTCCAACAATCTAAATGAGTTCATTATCCCCTAAATAAACAAGCCCAAAATCACCTTAGACATAATCAATAAAATAACCTCTATGGGGTGTAGCATGAAATGAAGCCCCAAATTATAAAACCCATGAATCATCAACACTTTCTAAAGAAAGAAGTAGAACATCCTCTTCAAATTTATTACTAATTAAATTTTCCTTATTTTTCTGTTCTTGTTTGTCTCCTTCATTATTCTTTCGAGTCTAATCTTTCTTCTTATTCCCTAGTTTTTCATTGTACCAAAAATCTCTTGGTCCTCTAGATTGAGACCTATTTTGCTTTAAAATTCCTCTTAATTTCCCCCAGTTTCCTATATTATTTCCTCTTTTAGTAATTATGCCTCTGATTTGTGTGTTCAAAACACTTCTTGATGTAGTTCCACTTGAGCTTTTCTTACGATTTTCTGTTGGAAATATAAGGTAAGAAAGGTTATTGAGAGGGAAGGGGTGAATCGGGAATCAAAAAAACTTTATCTAACTTCACCAATTAATCCTTCATATAATATTCTGATCTAATTAGATGCATGAAATAATGAAATAATTTAAAATATTTATAACACTTTTACACAAGATATGTTGACCTAGAAACATTCTAATTAGAAAGTAAAACTAGGGTGAGGATGATACCCACAAGCTTTAGTATTCTAGTATAAAGTTAACCTGTTAAGGCTTATAATTGACCACTTCTGGTGATCTACACTATTAGGAGCAATAAGGACTATGAGGTCCACCTTGTTAAAGGATTTACAAAGATATAATGAAATATGCACTAGATTAAGAGTTTTAGCAAAAACTATTAAGTCTACCCTATTAAAGGATTTGACTAATACACCTATTAGGATGAACAAGTGGCTAGTCTTTGATCTACAACTCTGATTTGTTAGTTGAGATTCCTTGTATTGTAATGATCACCTGACTATGATAAATAAATCTATGTTGTCCCTTATACTACTTGTAGCCCTCTTTAATTCACACTTATGGTCATCATATATCCTTTACATATCATACTTGGATATGATATAATGCATTACATATATACCAATCCAAATCATGACTTACTAGAGTTGGCTACAATATTGATTTCATCATATTCACAAAGTCGGCCCAACTACTATAACTCAAGTCTTCGAGAAAAACTTGATGATATTCTGATACACAAAAAATATTATCAATGCTCAATAATATTTGGCACTTAGTTAAACTTGAAGCTCGGTAGATACTATTCACTTCTAAGTGGCTTGAACTTGGTCAACACTATGAAACTCACTTGGTACTAAGGAAATAGTACTAAATGGATCACTAGGTTGACATTGTATGACTCATTCAACACTAGATCCACCTCAGTTATCCTATGAGCTCAGTTAACACTATGATCTTCTTCACTTCTACTGACTAGCTTGGTAGCCTCTACTATGCTTAGTTTACACTAAACTTTCTCCTAAAGGTTAGTAAACACTATGTAGCTTGGCAAAAACTACAAGCTAACTCAAGTTCTTGGTAGACACTATATTCTAACTACTTGTCTCGAGAACAACTAAATCACTTGGTTAACATTGCTAACTAATTGATAAGCTAGGTAGCCTCTATAGAACTCGATAGAAATGTAAGAAATTAACTAAGTGTTGAGTCACTAATAGATAAATTGACCTTAATATCAATGATCTCCCCCTTTGGCATTAGTGACAAAAACACTCATCAAAACAAAAATATAATCATTAAAAACTATAAGTCAAAACTGCCTTCATCATTATTTTGTATCTTCAACTCAATTTTGATTTTTTTCTATTGTGGCTCAGTAACATACTTTATTTTTCTAATTTTTCAAAATTTCTTTTGTAAATAACTCAAGGAAGGATATGGAAAACTAGGGCCAATGACACACCCAGCTCTCTGAACCACCTTGCAAGAGTTAACACAATAGAAGAAAACACAAATAATAGCAACCAAAGGAGGAAGAAGAGTAAAATAATTGTATTGATTCATCAAAATATCTTCATACATGCCCAGCTATAAGGCCTTCTAGGTTACGGCCAAATATAAATACATTCACATTCAAAGATCCAACAACAAATTCATACTTTCCAGTTCTACTCTACCATCCTCTTCCAAAACTACCTAACTACCTAGCTCAAAGCCTAAACACTCTATTTATATTAGAAAAAATGGCTTATATATCATTCTAGAACATGGAGAAGCCACAAGCTAGCTCTCAAAAAATATTAAATGAGAATAAATCAAAATTAAATACACAAGTCAGCCTGCATCAACATTTAATTGTCCTAAAATTGATGTCCGAGAAAAATTGTGATATTTCATAGCTCTAATTGAGTTAGAAATGATGCCTTAAATTGTGGGTAGATATCTATGTCCTCTAAAACCTCTTAAGTTTTCAAGGTCTGATTCATTAAGGAAAAGTGTGCATCGATTATGAAAGTTGAGCATAGAAAACTATCATGCAAGACTACCATAAATTGATGTTCTAGGAGAATTACCATTTCTCCCAAACTATAAGGAGTTAGGAATTGTTATCTATAACATAGATATTAATCTAGTCCCTCTTCAATCCCTAAAGTTCAAAGCCATTCATTAATTATGGAAAATTAATCATATAATCTACAACAGGCACCGAGAAACCAAAAAATATAGTTTCAGCAACAAATAAAAACTAAAAACATACAGGATAGTAGTGCAACCCAAGATGTTCCTACATTAGACAACCAGGGTTGAAAGAAATAATTCTCTTGAATATTTGAGATGTCACAACTTGAGTTGAATCTAGCACAAACTAAGAAATCCATGAAGTATTTTCCATAGGCATGTTCTTCCACTTCACCAGATATTCATAATAATATTTTTCTCTTGTGCTCTTACCAATTCTGTGATCCAATAGATGTTCAACTTCTTCAATTTTCTTCTTAGGATAGGCCTCTAGTATAGTAACTTCATCACCTCACTCATGATACTTGTATAAATCACTAACATTGAATATAGGAGATATATCCATGTCATTAGGTAACTCAACTTCATAAGCATTTCCACTATCAAATTTCTTCAAGATCTTACAAGGTCCAAAATTTTTTATCTTTAGCTTACTATATGTTCCAATTAGAAATCTTCCTTTCTTCAAATGAACCATCACCTCATCGCCAACTTGAAAATCATGATGTCTTCTAGACTTATCAACATTCTCCTTATACTTCTGATTACTTTGTTCTATCCTCAACTTGACTTCCTTATGTAAAGACTCTGTATAATCAAAAAATTCTTCTCTTGTAGCACTTCTCTCTTCTTCACCAGTAATATCTCTCAAATCTGATACTTCTCTAGGCTTCATTCCAATAACAATTTCAAAAGGTGTCTTTCTTCTACTCCTATTCATAGAATTTTTATATGCAAATTTAGCTTGTGCCAATACCATCTCCCAATTGCTTGGCTTATTCCCAACTAAACATCTCAACAAGTTACCCAAGCTTCTATTCACAACCTCTATTTTCCCATCTATTTATGGATGGAACATAGAACTAAACTTTAGCTCAGTACCCATCTTCTTCGATAAAGTCTTCCAAAAATAACCAACAAACTTACTATCTCTGTTAGAAATAATGCTTCTTGGTAATCCATGCAATCTCACAATCTCTTTAAAGAAAAGTTCAACAACATGCTTTACATTTGACATCTTCTTACATGGTATGAAATGAGCCATCTTAGGAAATTTGTCCACAATAAGAAATATGCAATCATACACCTTCACTTTCTTAGGCAATCCAAGAACAAAATCCATACTAATGTCACTCCAAGGTTTCTCAAGAATAGTAATAGGTGTACAAAAACTAGTATTTTGACTCAATCCTTTTGCAACTTGACAAACTCCACAAATCTTAACAAATTTTTGAACATCCTTATAGATTTTTGGTCAATAATACTTCTCTTTCAGCAAACTCAATGTCTTATCAATTCCAAAATGTCTAGCTAATCCACCACTATGTTTTTCCTTAATCAGATTCAACCTCATAGAACTTCTAAGAATACACAACTGAATACCTTTGAACAACATATCTTCTTGAATGAAATACTGATCATACTTACTTATGTGAATGGTTGTTCTTTGCACTCTCTCCATGCCTCAGAAAAATCAGGATCAACATCATAAAACTCTTTCATTTCATCAAAACTAAGAACTTCAATCTTCATTTCAATCAACAAAGAACATCTTCTACTAAATGCATCAGCAACTCTATTAGTAACTCCACTCTTGTTATTAATGAAAAATGTAAAATTATGCAAATACTCAACCCACTTCATATGTCTCTGATTCAATTTATGTTGACTTCCCAAGTATTGTAAAGCTTTACGATCAGTGTACAACACAAACTCCTTAGGAATCAAATAATGTCTCCAATTCTTCAATGCTTGAACAATAGCATAAAATTCTTGATGATACATAGAATACTTCCTTTTAGCATCATTCAACTTTTCATTAAAGAAAGCAATAGGCTTACCTTCTTGACTAACACAGCTCCTATTGCATTACCACTTACATCACATTCAACTTGAAATACCTTATTGAAATCAGGTAAAGCCAATATAGGTAATTCAATAACCTTTTGTTTCAAAGTCTTAAAACTCTTATCAGCTCCACGTGTCCACTCAAATTTCTTTTTATCTCCCCTCATTCTCTGTCATAACATTACAAATAGCATTGAAATTCTTTATAAACTTTCTATAAAAACTAGCCAAACCATGAAATGATCTTACCTCACCCACATTCTTAGGTGTAGACCACTCCAAAATTGCTTTAACCTTCTCAAGATCCATCTTAAAACCATCAGCTTAAATCAAAAATCTCAAATACACAATCTCCTCTTGCATGAAAGAACACTTTTTTAGATTAATCAACACCTTTTTCTTGTTCAACCTTTGCAATACTTGTATAATATGCTCAAGATGTTCTTCCTTAGTCTTACTGAATATAAAAAATCACAAACTTACCAAAAAATCTTTTTAGAACTTCATTCATCAACCTCATGAAAGTGATAGGTGCATTAGTCAAACCAAAAGGCATAACCAACCATTCATACAAACCATCTTTTAACTTGAAAGTAGCCTTCGATTCATCACCTTCTCTAATTCAAATCTGATGATAGCCAATCTTCAAATGAATCTTGGTAAAATACTTTGCTCCACTCAAAAAATCCATTATGTCATCCATCCTTGGCATAGGAAACCTATATTTCACTGTGATCTTGTTAATAGCTCTAGAATTAGTACACATTCTCCATTCTTTTTAGGTGCTAATACAATAAGTTTAGCACATGGACTCAAACTTTCTCTGATTAAACCTTTCCACAATAACTCATGCACTTGTTTCTTAAGCTCTTCATTGTCTATAGATGTCAATCTATACGGTACTTTGTTTGGAAAACTAACTCTAGGAATTAGATCCATACAATGACTTATGCTTCTTACTAGAGGTAAACCATCAAGAATATCATTAGCAATAATATCTTTATATTCATTCAGTAATTCTATAATTTCTATTATCATACTGTAAATGCTAAAAAATGGTTTGCATCTAGAGTTTCATCACTTCTTCATACTAATTTCTCCCATATTCTCATTCTACTAACTGCGATATTTTGACCAAAATTGATCATACTTTATCATTCCTATCCTCTTTCACATCAATTTCATATCATTTCAAAAGCATTTCATATCAACTCAGAATCACTCAAAATCAGTCCTAATCAACCCAAAACATATCAAACATCCCAAATCAATCGTCATTTATTCGATCCTAGGCATTGTTGTGGCTTTCAGTGCCTTGGAAACCTATCAACCTATCAATCTTATCAATCTAACCTTAGTACTGTCACAGCTCTCAGTGCTAGGTCAAACTATCATTCATGTCACCTGATCTTTGATGTTGTTGAGGCTTTCAATGTTAGATCATAGCATTATCAACCATTTTAATAATATTAACAATGTTCATCAATGTTATTATGATCAATCTTATCAATCAACCTTGATCCTGTAGCATTTGCAATGTCAGTTAAATGTTATGTATCAATCAATTCATGTCATGTATCCTTAGCATGTTATCACTTTTAATCAATAAATCTAACCATGGCTTTGGTCTACTTTTCATCATCTCATTTGATCTATATCATCATCACATTTTCATCAAAGGGTAGTATCACATTTATTTAATCAATTTGGCCAATCATTTACTAACTTTCTCTATAGGATTAAATAACCCATAATTTAATCCTATTATTCGTTCTAATTATTCTTCCTAATTATCATCCTCAATTAATTAATTTGATTAGTTAATTGATTCATTATCCACAAACCATGGAAAATTGCAATTTCCTAAGTCGCATTTTCCATCATTAATTTCGTTTTCTACTAATTCTTATTTTGTGGAATAAAAGGATTTTTAATTCAAATATTTCATAGAATATTGCATCATAGTGAGACTTGGATATGACACCTCATGGATTCTCCTTTGACACTTAGATAGGATATTTCATAATCAAATATTCTTATTCCTTATGCATGTCCTTATTAGGCTTATTTGTCATAGATTCTTGGCTTTAAGTGGGTTATGGTGTCTTATGATGCATCATAGATTCTCTTCCACATTTAACCAAGTTACAATTGGCATATTTTTTCATATGCATCATGGATTCTCAAAGGAATCTCTTGCCACATCACATATCTATGGGTGAAAAATCCAAGGCTCTCATCCTCCATGCAAATTATAAAATGAGCATTCTTCCTCTCATTTTTGGTCTTAATTCTTGAGTCTTGAAAGTCCTTGGAGTCATAATTCTTGAGTCTTTGAGTCCTTAGCTTCTTTGCATTTTCACACCATTTCCTCTCAAGCTTAAAATCACACTTCAAGTATTCTCATGACATCATCCATATCATATACTTTTGCTTCAATTTTGTATGCACTATAGGCAACTTTGGAGCTACATCATTTGGAGAAGAAAGAAGGACATCGGAGCTACAAATGAAAGAGGGGGTTTCTATTGCTTTCTTTATTAGTTCAGCTTTCATGGTAGACTAGTGGATGCTAATGTATTTTGATTGATTTTTGTGATTTTCTCATAGTATGTTATGCATTTAACTCATTTTCTAGCCCCTACATTTTGGTGAACCCGACGTGAACATGCTTATCTAACTTGGTTTTTCTTGTTTTGTGCTTGTAGGTGCAAGGAAGGAGCTCACTTGGAAGGGAATAACAACTATCTGCTCTTCTTTTTCACACCTAGATTAATTAGGGGGTCTAGTAAAATTCTTATAGGCTCTTTTTTCATGCATTCTATTAGCTTTTTATCCTAGGGTGCACTCTGCTTTATCAGGGCACACTTGGGACCCCTAAGAGCAGTTTTGGGAGTCCAAAAGCCACCAAAACCTCTTTATATTGTTTCTAACTTACCAACTATGCCAAAAATTTACCATTTCTGTCATTGATGCATTTTGCACTATTTGGGTGCACTTGGGAGTGTAGCTTTGAAAATTTTAGTTTATGGGTCTTATCTAGGCACCAATTCCCCATAGTTTGCACCTAGGCTCCCAACTGTGCCTAGAAACAACCAACTACACCCAACTGAGTGCCAGCTACATCATTGAAATATTTTTCACTATCTAGGTAGACTTGGTGGTGTTCTGAGCCATTTTGGCCTTCTGGGGTGCAATCTGCTTTGTTAGAGCACACCTGGTTCATAGTAAGCACATACATTAATCAAAATCTGCACATAAGGTTTCCATTTCCTTCTAGAACTTATATTAGATGATTTTTTTGTTATTGATGGTTTTTTTATAGCATTTTGCAATCATCTAATGAAGACATGATCATAACAAACTACTAATGCTTGCTTTGCAGGACGTTGTCGAAGACTTTGTGTGTCTGTCAAAACTATGTGTGTGAATTTCCTAGATTAGATAACACTTCATTTGTTGCTTAAAATGAAATTTTTCTTTTTTTCCTCATGTTTCTGCAATGTTTAAATCCCTAGGAGTTACATTGGATATATCCTCTCCCCTCGCCATTCATGGATCTTGGGTGTAAGAGAAATCTGTGTAACTTCTATAGGAGGCCTACCTTGGACTAAGATACTCGATATTGGGTATGCCATGGGACGACCTTAGAGTGGTATTGGGCCAAAAGCTAGGTCAATGTTCTAGCCATTATATAAAATTTTATTACGGTGAAAGTCGTATCGGTGGTATTGCTATGTGATAGCTCTCCTCTAGTACCCTTGTACTGCATCAAACCCTGGTTCTCGGGGCTAGGAGGCCTTCTACAAAATTTTATCATTCACTTGCCGAATAGAATGCCCTTACTAGAAACCATGTTTTAGTAGCAAAAATCCTTTCCATCCACTAGCTCAAGGGGTCACCGATGCCCATGAAGACATCCTACATTCTCACGGTCCTTAGTAGAGGCAACAATCCCTTGGGAAGTCATGCCCCTTGGGAAGTGGATCTTGGTAGCCCTGAGAAGTTAGTGTGTTGTAAGGGGGACCTTGTGGTGCAAAGATCATAGATTTTTTTCTCTAGATAAGCATGGCTGAACTTTGGTTCAAGTAGGAATTCAATGGATATAATCCTAAAAGCCTAGGTTGTGGTGTATTTTTTCACTCTTAACAATAGCTATTATTGTATTAATGTGTGTTGCATGTGTGTAAAACATAATCAAGATAATATCCAACATTCAAATTTACACCTTGGAAACTTGCAAATACTTGTCAAGACATTACACAAGGTCAAAAATTTTGTCCAAACTTTGGTTCAATACATTCCAACCTTGGAAAACATGGCGACTTGTGATCTTAAAGGTGCTTGGCAAAACATAGATTTCATCCTTGCATAGGATTCACTTCCATTAACCCTAGTCTAGGCCTCATCCTTGCATCATATAGCCTTCATATTGTACCTTTTAGTCCTCATTTAGTATTCATTACCTTTCATATTTCATCCATTTAGGTTTAGTTTACCCCCCTTAGTTTCTACATTCTAATCTCAAAATCAGCACTTTGCATTCACCATGTTGCATCTTTGCATACCTATTCATCATCTTGACCACTTTAACCACCATTCTGAGTGTCCTAAGTATCATTTTGAGCATTCATACTATTTTTAACATTTTCCCCTATTATTTACCTCTCTACAACATCAATCTGGAAAACATAGCTCCCAAAATTACCTTAGTTTTAGCCCAGTTTACCAACTACACCTAGAAACAACAAACTGTGCCCAGAAACTACCAACTATTTCATCAATATATTTTACACTATCTTGGTTCACTTGGTGGTCCTAAGAACTAGTTTTGTATTATAGATAACATTTTGGGGCTTCAACTATGTCTTTAGGTACTTGGTTAGCTTCCCTTGCATTAGCTTGCCCAAATTTGCATTCTACATCACCTAGTCTTAATTACCTTCACTTAGGACATCATTCCTTGGGTCATAAACTCTTTTTTTCATCTCCCAAACCATCCTAACATCAACCCTATCATCTTAGCTTCCTGGCATATCAGTTTGGCAACCATACCTTTCAGGATTAGTAAACATTCTTCCCAGCTTACCAACTGTGCCCAAAAACTACCAACTGTGCCCAAACTAGCCCCAAATATGTCATTGACACAATTGGTACTATTGGGGTACACTTGGAACTATTTAGGAAAACTTGGGCACCTTCAAGACCATTTTGGCCTTCCAAATTGCACTTTAGAACCCTAAAACTACATCTAGGAGCCTTCGTACCTCCTCATTCTGTACTTGATCCAAAACCGCATCTTGCACCCAAAATCCTATTTTTCATCATAGGCATTGTCCATATCACATATTTTCTCAGAATAACCACCATTTAAAGTCCTCAAAACATCATTTTAAACCCCTGAAACCTTTGAATTTAATCAAAAATCTAGACAAAGTATGAGTCTTAGAGTATCTCCTAGTGTTGATGGATAATGGATCTTGACTAGTCTTTTTATCTTTACTTATCACTTTATTTGGTCAAAATTTGTCTATGTCTTGATATATTTGACCTTTTCATATTTTATAAATTTGGTCTTTTCCTCTTTTATCACTTTTTGGTCAAGATTCAAAGTCCTTTATCACAACGTTAAACTCTTAGACAAAATAGTTTCTAAAGGTTTTACCTAAGTTCAAAAATTTCCATATACCCTTGTCATTGCATTATCATATCCCTAGTATCCCTAAACATCATTTTGACTTACCCTAGTGGTATATCCCTTTCATCTTTCATTGATCAAAATCCTTAGCATCATTTTCACTACCAAACCCTATCAAAGTTTCCATCAACCAAATTGCCTTCATGGGCATTTACCCTCATTTTGAATATCCCAAACGTCATTATGAACCCTAGAACACCATCTTTTGCATAATATACCTTGCATACATCAACCTTTTACATCCTTAACAAGTCCAGAAAATAACCCTAATTTTCATTTTGCATACCTTAGAGTCATTTTCATCCCCTCTAGTCAAACTTCAAAACGACACCTTGCATTTGCATTTGCATAACATCCCTAGGACATTTTCACTTTTCACATCAAAACCATAGTTCATTTAGCATTTTCTCAAATTGCATAACATCCCTAAACACTCAAAAATCCCAAAAACACTCATATCTTGCATACCCACATCTTAATTACCAACTTTTGACCCCTTTTACCAATCACAACCCTATTTTACCAATCGCAACCATGTTTTACCAATTGCTCACTTCAAAGTGCATAGTTGGTATTTTTAGGGTGTAGTTGGTAGTTTAGGTGTGCACTTGGAAAATAGAAATTCCATTTAGGTTTCCCTCCATTGCATCTACATTCTTAGGTATCATGCGAACACTTACTAGGACACAATCAGCTTAGAGACCTGAGGAACTCTATCAACCTTTGTTTTCTGAGGCACAAGCACAACCAAAACCTCATCCAAGATATAGAAAGAGAAAGAAAACCCAAAAAACCTTTGAAAAAGACCAAATAAAAGCATCACAACCTTTACTTTTAGACCCCTTGAACATGTATCTGCAAGAGCACCATAATCAAGCTATGACACAACAAACCTCGAACAATGCACCTACTGTGAGATTTCCTCCAAACACTTCCCCAACACATGGGATGGTTCAATGAAGTCCAAAATTTGAACCTATATTTGTGTTGATACCACCCAGAGGAGGAAGTGTACCAACCACACCCGAAGATGAACAATCACATTCCCTCAAATTCACCCAACCTAACATAAGTACCTTCAATCCTAACACATCAAATATAAAACAAGGTACTATACACCTTATTGATGACTCTAACACTAATTATGGCATCATTGATGATGAAATGGCTAGAGCATGTCAAGAAAAAAAATTTTGCAAGAACTTCAAACATTTGTCAGCCCAAGAAATTGTCAAATTTAACCCAAACTTGGAAGGTCCTAAGTCCAAAAATCAAACCAACACAACAATTGAAAATATCCAACCCATGATCAATTTGGACTTAAGCAAGGGAAAAAAACCTTTGGAGTTGTCAAATGCAATAATGGCACCTAGAAGGTCCCATCAAGAATCAACCATCAAAATCCTCCAAAGTACATTTGAACACATCAATGTTAATCCCTTGTTTGATGAAATACCACCAATTCCTAAGCCTCCCAAAAGGACATTAAGAATTGATTCTAGTCACATGATGCAATAGCAAGATGCACCTAAAGGGGCTTTTTCTTTAGGGATGCAACACATACCTCCTTTGGAGGAAAACCCAAAAAGTACACCTTTGTTCCTAGCTTTACCAAGTGTTATGACATCAAATTCTATGAAGCCTCTCATAAGTACAACATTTGAAACATCAAGTACAACCATCCCTATGGACACTCAAAGGAAAATCCTTATTGACATTACACCCATTTCCACTAGGAACACATCTCATAGTCGAGGTATATGATGTCACATGGAGGAACCTCTAACATGCAAAGGAGCCAAAATAACTATACCAACATGATGATCACTTCTCAAGGACATAACCAACCACCCCAAAAACATCAACCTACAATAGTCCAAGGACCTAATCTTTCCAACACACATCCAATGTATCAACAACAACATCAACCACCACAACAACAACCTCAAGTGGTGCAAACGTCTAACATCCCTAATACATGGTCCAACATAAATCCACTTGACTTCCATGCAATGTATCAACAACAATTCAAACAACAACAAGCAATATTTGCTAAACAACAAGAGCAACTCAAGCAACAGTTAGATTATCAAAGATGACTTAAGAACAAAATTGCATATCAACAACATTTGTTACAACAACAGCATGTGCCACAACAACCTCAACAAATACCTCCACAAAAAAAAGTGTGTACATGGTCTCACATAAAACCAACAGAGGTATCCCAACAACTACCACACATGGCACAACAACAACACATGGTACAATAATCACAGTCAATCCTACAACAAGTTCCACATCAAATACCACAAGAAGTACCCCAACAACAGTGACCTTTTTTTCTTTAAGGTACTAATATACCTCCACCACCTAGTCACACACGACCAAACTCATCAGTAATAGAAATGTCAGAACTAAGTAGACATAGCTCCCACCATAGTAAATGGTCTACTCATAGGCACAAAATACTTGAAGGAAAGACTATCACACAAAATCCAAATGAAGAGCTATTTCAACAATTCAAACAACTTTCAAAATAATTCGAGGCATTGGGAGTCCAAAAGAAATAGGCTCTATATACAGAAAGGGACCGACGTCCTAATCCATTTGACAAAAGTCTGTACATGCCTACATTCCAAAAACACTTTGAGGCTCCAAGGTTTTAAAAATACCAAGGAAAAGGCAACCCTATTGATCACATCCAAGACTTTTGTGCCTCATGTACTAAACTCAGTGATGAACCCACTTACCTCATGAGATTTTTCCCTCATTCTATAGGTGTACCCACACTTGAGTGGTACTCCATACTTCTTGGTAATATCAAATTCTATTCAAAACTCACAGACAAGTTCATTTCCCACTTTGCCTTTAACATTACAAATGAAGTGACACTTTCTGATTTGTGCTCGACTAAACAAAAGATAGGAGAACCATTTATCACATTCTTACTATGCAAGAGAAGCTTAGTCAGTCAATGCTCACTAGACATTCTTGAAGAACAACAAGTAAACTTGTGCATTGAAAACTTGGTCCAAACTTAATGTATGAACTCAAAATCAAGAGTCCAAGCACCATTTCTAAACTGATAAAAAAAGGGGGCTAGTATTGAAGATGCTCTTATCCGTAAGGGAATCCTCAAGATAAACAAAGAAAACACAAACATCAGTTCCTCTAATGACAAGCCAACATTTTTCTCCAAAAATAAGAATATGGCTAATGATGTCATTGTGGATGCACAAACAATTAGCATACCACAACCTCAACTAATTTTGAAAGGTGCAAATCCTACAAATTCACAAACTCCTAATCAAACATCAGCCCCACAATAGAAGACTGAGACTTCCATGAAAGGAAAACCCCAAAGACATCCTAGATCCAAGGACAAAAAATATACACCATTGGAGATACCTCTTGAGACTACATTACAACAATTACTGAGTAATAACTTCCGGTAGCTACCCCCAATCAAAGACAAACAATTAACTAAATCAAATTGGTGGGATGACAAAAACTACTGTGATTACCACTACACCTAAGGACATAAGACTTCATCATGCTTCCAATTGAAACATGCAATACAAGATCTTATTGATGATGGTGTAATCATGGTTGATCCATCACTATTAGCATCCAACTCTAACCATACTATATTCAAAGATCCTTTGGGTAATCGTGATAAAGAGAAGCCCTCTAGTTCAAACTCAAACTCACAAGCTAATGTGAATTACATGCACATGGGATATGACTACACTATCAACTGTTTCAATGAATCAGATTCCTACATATCCACATTCACTTTAAAGGTTCAAGACCCTCGTTGCACTATTTGTACATGCCATAGCAAGATCACCCTAACTAGAGCCCTATCTAGACCTACTACTTCTACTAGACCTACACCCCCTAGTAGACCTGTGGCTCCTACTTCATTTGATTATAGCCTTGTTGAATAGCTCGGCAAGACCCTTGCACAAATATCCATTTTGGACCTACTGTGTGCATCTCCCCAACACCAAAAGATCTTGAATCAAGCCCTTAAAGAGTCAATAGTCCTAGATAACATGGATGTTGCCCAGTTCCAATCCATGGTTGGGAACCTATCCTCATCATAGCATATAACTTTTTTCCCTTAGGATGTTCCTAAAGACAAATCCAACCACAATGATCCCCTCCACCTCGAAGTCTTCATCCATAATGCCAAAGTCAGACGTGTCTTAATAGATGGAGGAGTAGGACTGAACATCTATACTCTTAAGGTTATCAAAGGTTTGAGTTATTCTAAAGATGATGTTGATCCCTCTCAAATAATCACAATAAAATCTTATGATGATGGCAAACGCTTCTCCAAGGCCATCATCACATTACCTATTAGAGATGGCCCAACTACTAAAGACACATTATTTCATGTCCTAGATATAGAAATGAATTGCAACATGATACTAGGATGCCCTTGGCTTCATGCTATGAAAGCAGTCCCTTCTACATATCATCAATGTCTAAATTTTTCCTATGACAACATGGAGGTTACCATCCCTGGCAATCCAGATCCTTTCCAGTTTTGAGCTAATCTAAGAGATGCTATTGCATACCAAATCCCAACAAATAATGAAGCACAACCCACAAATTCCTCTAGGTACACAAGATGCCACTCCTATCAATGAGAATACTTTTTTTTGTATGGAGAAAGCACAAGAAGAACAAAAACTCACTTTGATATCTCCTAGCAAGTATGGACTTGGGTTTACTATCATGTAGAAACAAGGCTATGATGGCTATAGTGGTCTTGGATCACAAAAATAAGGAATCATTGAACCTATCACTACAAAAGGATGACCTCCTAGTTTGGGGCTTGGATTTAAACCATTATGAATAGGTCCTCCTAGTACTATGTTACCTATGTGTAAGACTATGGATGTTTTGAACGATAAAAAGGCATCTGAGGATATCTCACCTAAAACCAATGATCCCCTAACTTTTGAGCATAACCCCAATGATACCATAGAATCTAATGCCCATATCCATAGCTTTAACCAAATCCCGTTCAACACTAAAGATGGCATCCCCTCAAGTTATCCTGAACCTTTGGATTGGGACCAACATGGACCACCAATTTTTGATCAATTTGACAATTATGACACTCTCACAACAAAATTTGAAATCTATGAAGGCATTAACATTGGTGATCATAAACAAGAAATTTCTCTTGAAGTGAACACATTGGCATATTGTTGGGAATCAACTCCATCTGACAACAAAGAAAAAAATAATGAGCATAGGTCTCTTGGTGAAAATTTAAAGGCACCATTAGACTATGAAAAATAAAAAGCTAAGAAGCTCCCAAGGATACAAGATAAAAAAAAGATGATGCCATGAATATTAATGTTCCAGCATTCAACATGCCACAAAGTCTTTTGGAGATCTCTTGATCAAAATTTGTATGGAAGGTCATTGGTCTCAACCCTCCCAACCCTCCCTTATATCCATTTTTTTATCCCCAAATCCAGCTACCTAATTTGTCCAATACCCAAAATCAAACCTTTATCCAACAAGCCTTTACATATGTCATCATTAGTGACATCCCACATGACATATCTATTGACCCCTTTATCCTCAAATGCCTTGATTTGCAAGAGATAGACACTATCTTACATATGGTACATGATGGTATATCTCAAAGCCTTTCTAGTGGTTTGATTTTAGCTACAAACTCGAAATGACTCCTATTGGTTATTGTTAGTCATGGATCCAAAGCTTATTAGTGAGTAGCACCAACAATAGATATCTTCTCAGTATTTGGCAGTGAAATTCTTGATTCCATCTAAAAGTCTTGAAAAATATCAAAAAAATAGCAAAAAAAATCCTGAAAAAAGAAAAGAAAAAAAGTGAAAAAAGTCATGGAAAAATGGATGCCTTGATGAAAACTTGGAAAATAGGTGTCTTGGCACAAAATTTTGAGTTAAGAGAAAAAATTTGTCCACAAGTGAAAACCTGGCAAATAGGTGCTTTGGGAAAGTACCATGGTGAAAATCTAGCAAACAGGTGCCATGTGTAATTAGTTGTTGCTCCTCCATCTATCAAGATTCCATCTAGTATTTTTCCCCCTCTATCATTCCTTGATCAGATCATTCATATTGCAAGACATCATTGGTCCCTTATCACGGCTCATGAACTGGTTAATGTCCTTTGTTATCTTGCCTAAGCATCACCAGTCTGCACACACTCTATCATCGATCTTTGTACATAGTTCTCGTCTTGTTTGGGGGCATATTACCTACATAGTGTACAAATTTGAACTTGAACTAGGGGCATATCCCAGAGAATTTTTTATCCATTGGACCTATCACATAAAGGATTGGAGCTAACACTTGTATATGCTTATATGATCCTAAAAAAATCACTAAAAATCATAAATTTCCTAAAAAAATCCCTAAAAATCACATAATGTCCTAAAAAAGCCACTAAAAAACATATAATGTCCTGAAAAAACCACTAAAAATCATAAAATGTCCTTAAAAAAAACCTCAAAAATCATAAAATGACCGAAAGAAATCAGTCACACAAAAAAAATCAAATATCCGCAAAACCCTAAAAATCACAAAAACCTATCAAAAATTTGCAATAAACCTTGTACATATTCACTATGGATAACCATCCCTTTTGCATAAACACTTGCACTTTGCAGATTGAAACTCAAAGCACTACACTTTCATGACAATCGCACTATCTGAACAACATGAACCAACAATCAATCCAACATATCACTACAACCCTCTTAACTTTATCCACAAATAGAGCTATTACATTATCAACTTGTCAAATACTATCTAAACACCTAAAACACTAAAAAGAAAGTAATAATGGACAAGAATGGATTTTGGATCATGTTTTTTAGTGAGTGATTTATTTTTACTTTGTTTTCTTTTTTATCATGTTCCTATGCCACTCGATGACATAAAATTGATCTATGAGAGTGGTTGGGATTGTTCATGGTCATCTTTTTCTATTTCTATCTGTTATAATGTACCTTTGAGAGTTTGGGGCATGTACATATGCCTCAAGATGAACAAGGTCATTATCTATCTACATCGTGCTTGTTTACACAAAAGTCTTGCATTTGCGCTCTAACCCTTTATGCCATGATGCATTGCATTCCATTTGCCATATCAAAATAAAGCTCCATTTGATATATAGTGCACTTTCTAGAAGCAAAACTCTTTCCATCATACTAACATCTTATCTCATCTTTCTTCTTTATCTCATTCTCCATCACCATGATCATGTATTTTGATTCACCAAATCATCTTCACCTTGCATTCATGCATTCTTGCATCATCCTATACTGTCAATCAACTTTCTATGGATTTCCACCTGGTTTAACCTTAGTCTGACATTTGTGTCATCATATTTGACCAAATATGACCATTTTTTATGATTTCACTCATGTTATTAAATCTTTCCATCATTTTGGGCATGCATGCAAATTTTTGAGGCATTATGAGTCCAATTGGGTTGTTTTTGGCCCCGAGAGCCTTTTAGGGCTCAATCTACACTTTAAGGGCGCACTTGGGGTTCTCAACTATGTCATTGATGCACTTGGTCATACCAACTACATCATTGATGCACTTTGGAATTCCAACTATGTAATTGATGCACTTGGTGGAGTTTTGGGTGCACTAGGGGACCTAGGGTATCGAGAACTGCTCTTGGCACCCCTATGTTGCACTCTGGAGGCCATAACCTTTGCGTTTTAACTCTGATTTATGAACCGTCAGTTGTATTGGACTCATATATTTCTTTTGAAAATAATGAGCTATCATTTTCATTATTTCATCATTGTGTGGAGTGGTAAACCAAGACATTATTCTTGGGCTCTTGGTTGCCCCCTGTCATGTTGATTTTGGCCCCCAAAGCCTTCTCAGGCACATTTTGCACCTTTTGAGTCCACCCTGCCTTCCCAAGTGTGTCATGGACACACTTGGTACTATCATGATGCACTTGGGCTTACCAACTACATCATTGATGCACTTGGTTGAGTTTTTGGTGAACTTGGGGACCTATGATCCCTACTGCTCCTAGAGCCCCTATGTTGCACTCTGGAGCCCATAACTTTTGTGTTTTAACTCAAATTTTCAATCTGTCAGTTGTGTTCGATTCATATCTTAGTTGTGGATATAATGAGCTATTATTTTCATCATTTTTTTTATTTCTTGAGTGGTAACCCATGCAATCACTCTCAGGCTCTTGATTTACCCTGTTCTGCACTCTAGACCTCATAACTTTCACATCTTAGCTCTAATTTGTGATCTATCAATTGCTATGGTTTTGTCTTCTCATTGTCAAAAAATTGAATTATCATATTCTTATCTTAGTAAATTTATCAAGGGGGCACCCATATATGTCATCCCTATTGGGGCATGTTGCAGCTTTATCATCAGCATTCTTTGACACAACGCTCTAAATCATATTGTATCAAAGAGGGGCAAAATGTAGATGCTAAAAAATGGTTCGCATCTATAGTTTCATCACTTCTTCATACTAATTTCTCCCATTTTCTCATTCTACTAACTTTTATCTTTTGGCCAAAATTGATAATACTATATCATTTGTATCCTCTTTCACATCAATTTCATATCATTTCAAAACCATTTCATATCAACTTGGAATCACCCCAAATCAACTCAAAATCACTTAGAATCATCCCAATTCAACTCAAAATTAGTCCTAATCAACCCAAAACATATCAAACATCCCAAATCAATCATCATTTATTAATTCTAGGCATTTTTATGGCTGTTAGTGCCTTGGAAACCTATCAACCTATCAATCTTATCAATCTAACCTTAGTACTGTCACAGCTCGCAGTGCTAGGTCAAACTATCATTCATGTCACCTAATCTTTGATGGTGTCGAGGCTTTCAATGTTAGATCATGGTATTATCAATCATTTTAATAATATTAACAATGTTCATCGATGTTATTATGATCAATCTTATCAATCAACCTCGATCCTATAGCATTTGCAATGTCAGTTAAATGTTACGTATCAATCAATTCATGCCATGTGTACTTGGCATGTTATCACTTTCAATCAATCAATCTGACCATGGCTTTGGTCTACTTGTTATCATCTCATTTGATCTATATCATCATCATATTTTCATCAAAGGCACAAATTCCTCATTGCTTCCCTTATTACATAAGTTTCTTCTCATGATAAAATTTTCTCCAGCCTCACGTCCACTTGGTGAGCTCTCAATGTCTTCTTGAATCACAACATTTCTATTATTCTACCCACTTTTAAAAGATATATATTCAAAGTGTCTATGCCCTTCTTTTCCACAACTAAATAAATTGCCATGGAAACCATCTCTAGGATAAGAATTACCTCTTCCTCAGTAAGATCTAGTACCTCCTCGACATTAGCTAACACCTTTCCACTCGCTCTTGTCTTTGTCATCATTATTCCATTCAAATTTTCCTTTATCTTAAGATCTTCCATGTTCATCATAAGATCTACCTCTACCTCTCTGGAATCTACCACCTCTACCTCTTTGTCATTTTTCATGCTTCTTTGTTAAGATCTCCTCAACTTTCAAGGCATATTGATATGCTTCTTCAACACTTTCCACCTTCACAAAACTTGTTTCATCTTGAATTCTAGATCTCAATCCATTTATGTACCTTGAAATTTTTTCAACACCATCATCCACATGTACAAATCTAATATCCAATATATAGAATTCCTCGATATAGTCTTTCACAGTCATGTCCTTTTATTTCAAATTTTGCATCTTTCTCAACTTGGTAATGAGTAGGAAGGAATTTTTTCTTTACCTTGTTCACCATCTTTGACCAAGTTCTAATCTTCTCATTTCCTCTCCTTTTTTTATTAGCTTGAAAATTCTCCCACCATAGTGAAGCATGACCTTTCAGCCTAGTAACTACAATCTTCACCTTTCTATTATCAAGAGTGTTTTCATACTCAAAGAACTTCTCCATATCTAAGATCCAATCTAACATAGAATTGGTATCCAATTTTTCATCATAATGAAAAACTTCTACAATAGGCTTTGAATTTTCCCTAGACAACACTCGAAACAATATTTTCTCATCTTGATCTTCCTCAAGTTATAGATTATGGTTTGGTGATGTTGCTTCATCATCAATATGCACTCCTCTCCTCTGGGCTATCTCCACATCTTGATCTTCCTCAAGTTATGGATTATGGTTTGGTGATGTTGATTCATCATCAAGATGCACTTCTCTTCTTTGGGCTATCTCCACAGCATCTAATCTAGCTACAATTTGTCTCAATTGATCCAATATAGCATTATTAATAATATTTCCTCTACCATGAACCATCTTTACAAATTAGGTTCCTACAAGATCATAACCCTCTGCAAGTTATAGGTCAAATCCAGAGATCCACCACCCTACAACAAAATCCAAATGAAGGTTCTACATGATCCAATCTCCACAAGGATTAACCTCAAGCTCTGATACCAACTTATGTAAGGAAGGATAGGGAAAACTAGGGCCAATGGCACACCTAGCTCTCTAAACCATCCTACAATAGTTAACACAAAAAAATCAAACACAAAGAATAGAAACCAAAGGAGGAGGAAGAGTAAAATACTTTCATTTATTCATCAAAATATCTTCATACATTCTCATCTATAAGGCCTTTTGGGTTATGACCAAATACAAATACATTCACATTCAAAGATCTAATAGCAAATTAACACTTTCCAGTTCTCCTCTGCCATCTTCTTCCAAAACTACCTAACTGCCTAGCTCTAAGCCTAAACACTCTATTTAAACTAACCAAAATAGCTTACAAATCATTATAGAATATTTAAAAGCCACAATTCATCTCTTACCAGATATTAAATGAGAATAAACCAAAATTAAATACACAAGTCAGCTTGCATCAACAATTAACTATCCTGAAATTGATGTCTAAGAAAAATTACAATATCTCCTAGCTCCAATTGAGTTATAACTCATGCTTCACACTATGGGTAGATATCTAGGTCCTCTAAAACCTTAAAGTGTAGAAGGTCTAATTCATTAATGAAAAGTTTGCATCCATCCTAAAAGTGGAGTACAGAAAACTATCATACATAACTACCAAAAATTGATGTTCTAGGAGAATTTCCATATCTCTCAATCTATAAGGAGTTAGGACTTGATCTCTATAAAATAGATATTAATCTAGGTCCTCTTGAATCCTTGAAGTTTTCAAGCCTTCATTAATTATATAAAATTAGTTATACAATCTCCAATAGGCACCCAGAAACCAAAAAATGCAATTTTAGTATAACCTAGTTTTAGCAGCAAATAAAAACTAAAAACATGCAAAATAGCAGTGCAACCCAAGATACTCTTGCATTAGTAAAAATGTTTTCCAATTATCCATAATAATCCCCCATACATATATCTCTCCTATATACATAAAAATGGAGTTTAGTATACTTCTTCTCCTTTACAATATCTATTTCTTCTTTACATATTACTATTCCCCTTTTCTAATCTTGACATATCACTACTCCCCCTTTTTCTCATCTTTATATATTACCACTCACCCTTTTTGACATAAATACCAAATGTGTAATATCTATATGTTAATACCAAAATGTGATGAGAATTCAAAATGTACCTTTAGAATAAGAACTATTTTCTTGTCACAATTTTCCTATAGTACCTGGCTTGCATGCAATGCAATATGAACTTTTGTTGATAATTTCATCATGTGATCAACTATGAAGAACTTGTTAACATGTATGAGTGTATTTTCATGTGCAATGTGTTTCTAAAAAGCATCCATTTTTGGAAGAACCAAGCCTTGTATTTTTGCAAGTGTGGCCCTAATCCTGGCTTCTTCCTTCAATAATTATGCATGTAAATTTTTCAAATGCCTGATCTTTGAATAATGTGTAGAACTATGGCTTGGGTCAAGTGATAGTTAGAGTGCACTTGCCTTCATTTATTCATCTATCTTGGATAGTTAATCCTTAATCTCATTTGTCAAGATAGATGCGTCACTTGACAAATAGTGATACAACATTATTAACAAATGTTTCCAGTGAACCAAGTGGAGGCCAATTATTGCCTTTATTTTTAGTTAATTTTAAATACTCTATTTTTCATACTACCAAGACATTTGTGAACTTATAACTAGATAAACTTATGATAAATTCATGATAGAACTATTAACCAATGGGAAGATAGTCATGTCATATTTTGCCAATATTATACATTTAATGCATTATTTCATATAAGCATCAGAATGTGTGTTCTAATATTTGGATTTAATTTGATTATGCTTATTTGCATAAATATTTCTCCATAACAACTAAATTATTAGGGAAGAAGCTAGAGAATGGTCAACGACATTCAAGGAGGAGTGTTAAGGCCCATCTACAATTGAAGAACCATAATGGTATTAGGAGACATGACTGCTACAAAGGAAGATCTATTATTCTAGGAATATAGGGATGAACTATTTCTATATTCCCTTTATGTTTATTATTGTGCTAAATTGGTTACCCAGACTTTATTTTTTATACCATGAGCTATTATATTTCCTTCTTCTTCTATGGTGGATTTGCAGTCTGCTTTTTTCTTTCCTATTTTAGAATAAGTGTCAATCCTCTATTTATAGGGATTAGATCAATGGTTTTGGTGTTGTAGAATTTTTATGGAAAAAAATTATTGAGACTTGTAGTGAGTTTTTTTGTGGTTTTATGTATTATTCTTATGTAAGGAGTTTTGAAATATAATGAAGTAATTCTTGGTTTACATTCTATATTAGTAGGTTAGCAAAAGCCAACCAAGGGAGCCCACTATTAGAAAAAAACCACAGACATAAATAAAAACTACATACAAATATAATCAATAATAGAAAATAATAGATCACACATAAATGAACACAAGGCACCAAGATTTAACATGGTTCACCCAATCCCTGGGCTACGTCCACCAAAATGCAAGTCCAATATTATTACAATCCAGTGATTACAACCTAATTACAATCTATAATCCCTTATAGTTCAATACCACCACAAGAAGAAATTTTGAATCACAACATAATGAAAATACCTAACCATAAACCCTTTTATACAAGTATTTAATATCATTTTAGGGTTACAACATGCCAGCCATATGTTGGCTACAACGTCGATTACAGCCCAAAAATTTTTGAAGTATGTACAGTACTTTCCTAATCAGTCACCACAATCTAACAATCTCCCACTTGGGGACTGATCGAGCTCCACACTAAGCAATATGCACTTAGGAGGTGGATTAAATTAGAGTAGTGTAGATTTACTTTTAGTATTTCTATTATTTCAAGTAGAAGTTATAAGTTTCTTCCTACAACATCATACAATGTTAATGTTCCTCCAACATCTGCAAGAGTAGATATAGGGGATAGTCTGAGTTAAAATATAAGTTAGCATATAGTTCTATTCCTAGCATTCATTTTAGTAGAGAGTTATGTGTGTTACTTTCCTATAGCACTAGTGTAGGTTATTTCTTTGTATTTTACTATCCTGCAGCATAATCATAATGACTCCTTAAGAAACCTAGTGCACAAACCATGCCAAACATTTCAAGTATATGTCCTTGGGTTGACAAATTAAATGCACCTCATGGTGGGAGAAGTAATCCTTAGATTTAATAAACTATTCCTAAGGCCTTGGTGATGATTATCACATACCTATTGTGAGGTAGACCACCAAGAATGGTAGCTAACTCTACTTGATCTATTGCAATTCTTTGTGCAACTTGTTCTAACACTCTATTTTCAAATTTTCTTTTAGATGTTTAAAATAGCTTCTCATGTCACTAAATTCTTATTAAATTTTTTGATAATTTCTACTAATTGATCAAGAATAGGTTAATTACTATCAACCTCAATACTTAGAGCATCAACAAATATGCCCTTTATGTCTTCAAAAACTTGATTTTCTTTCTTCTTTTCTTCTCTAATTTTTTGCTTCTTAGATCTCTCCCTCAATAGTTCACCCATGGTATTCATTTGATTAGGGGTGAGTGTAGAGATATCCCAATTTGGAATAATTATATCCTCATCCATATCAATAACTTATACTTTTCCTTTACTCTTTTCCTTCAGAATCATGGAAACAATTTTCTTTTCCTTATCTAGGATGTCAATACTTCATTAAGACTAGTTCTCAACCATCATTGTACTAGCTATGGATATATTTGGAATAGAAAAAATTGTGGAAATTGATGGACTAGAAATAAACATTGAAATGGTAGTTACAATAGGAATACCTTGTTGTTGCTCAGTCAAACCTAATGATGGAGGACCTTGTTGCTTGACAGATGAAGTGTTGGGCACTTTAGTCAATGTAATTTTAAGCTAAATAGATTTAGAACTTAGTTGGGTGCTTGGTATAGTTTTGGTATCCACAACCAACTCAATAGATTCTATCTCTAAGCCAAATTGCACTATTGTTGTGCTCAAAGAGTGAAGAAATGAGGCCATGACTATTGCTATATTTTTTTCTACATCAATTTCCTCAATGCTATGAATGTCTGGAAGACTTCCTACAGTAGCCTCATGTTCTTCCTTCTCATCATCCAAATTGAAATTAGCAATCTTATCATCTTTTATTTCTACATCTTCTTCCTCATCTTCATCATCCTTATCATCAACATGTACAACAAAGTCACTAGGTTGATGCAACTTATATATGTTCTTCCATGTAGTTGTAGCTTCCTTCACTACATATTCAATGTCCTTAATTAGTATCATACAAGTATTCAACTTGAGAGTGAACTTCTTCTCATTTTGCTTCAAGGATTTCTTTACCACATTCTTACTGAGATTTGGCATGAGTTGCTTCAAGGTCTATTAAAGAATGTCCTTGGTAGTATTCTATGTAGTTTCCCATCTAGGCTATATTTCTTGCATAAGCTCATGAGGAATTTGTTGTGCAAGCTCATCTGGAGAGTACTTCCATGTTAGGATTTGACCATGGATAGAAATAAAAATTACATGCAAATATAAACAATATCATAAAATAATAGATCACACAAAAAAAGAACACAAGACACCAAGATTTAATTTGGTTCACCCAATCCCTGGGCTACGTCCACCAAATACCAAGTCCAATATTATTACAATCCAATGATTATAGCCTAATTACAATCCATAATCCCTTACAGCTCAATATCACCACAAGAAAAAAATGTCACATCACACCTTATGAAAACCCCTAACCCTAAGCTCATTTAATATAAGAATTTTTACCACTTTAGGGTTATAATTAATAATTACATGTTAGCCCAAAATCCTAATAAAATAGGACTCAAGCCCCAAAGAATTATGAAGTATGTACAATACTATCCTAATTAGTCACTACAAACTAACAATCTACCACCTAGGGACTAATCAGACTCCACACAAGATAAAAATATCTCACTTGAAGACTAATCCTAGAGCAATATTGCTACCACATGGGGCTCCCACTAGATCAAACCACCCTCGACTCTAGTATTCTTTTATTCCTATTCAGTCTAGAAGACCAACTAAAGTTGAAGAGGAATTCAACTTCTCCCTTGTCACTACCTTCCTAAACATATCTGTAGATTGTCATCTATAGGTATCTCATTGAGCTTTAACTATCCATTATCCAAAATTGAATGAATGAAATGGTATCGCAACTGTATATATGTTTTTTCTTTGAATTTAGAGTAGAATTCTTCATAGGATGAATAGAACTCTAACTATCTATATAAAAAAAAAAAATCCCTCTAAGGGTGTCCCAATTCTTCCAAGAAGAACTAAAACTATATCATCTCCTTGGTTGCCTCTGTAGCAACAACATACTCAACCTTTGTAGTGGATAAAGAATTGACCTTCTATAACCTAGAAACTTGGCTCACAGCAACCCCATTGACAATAAATGTATAACCTATAGTACTCTACTTGGTATCAATATCCCTTACCAAATCTTAGTCAACATATCTTTGTAGATCAATAATAGAGCTACCAAAAAGTAAACACTTACTAGATATTCCTCTCAAATATCTTAAAATCCATTTTACTACATTCCAATGCTCAATTCTTGGATGACTCGTATACCTGCTAACAACTCCCACTACATGTGCAATATTTGGCCTTTTACATACCATAGCATACATCAAGCTTCTTGCAGCTGAAGCATAGTGTACCTTGGACATCTTATCCTCCTCTTCTTGTGTCTTGGGATAGATCTCCTTAGTCAACTTCAGATGACTAGGTAAAGGTGTGCTAATAGCTTTATAATTCTTCATAAAGAAATTTTGTAACACCTTCTCAACATAATTAGCCTAAGATAGTGTCAATTTTATGTTCTTTCTATCTCTAAAAATGTTCATACCAAGGATTTTTTTTGCTGCCCACAAATCCTTCATAGAAAATGCATGTGCTAACTAGCATTTTAGCCCCTTAATGTGATCCATGTTAGACCTAGCTAAAAGCATATCATCAACATATAAACATAACATAACATAGCTTTCATCATCCAACCTCTTAAAATAAACACAATGATCTGAATGACACCTGCTATATCCATGCTCATGCATAAAATTGTCAAATTTCAAATAACATTGCTGATGTTCTTGCTTGAATCAATATAAACTTTTCTTCAATCTACATACTAATTTTTCCTTACCTTTGACCTCAAATCCCTTTGGCTGAGCCATATATATCTCTTCATCCAAATCACTATGAAGGAAGGTTGTTTTAACATCAAGCTACTCCAAATGCAAATCTTCAATAGCACAATACTTAAAATAGTACAGATAGAAGTCATTTTAACAATAGGAGAGAATATCTCATCAAAATCACTACCTTTTTTTTGTGCAAATCCTTTTACAACTAACTTGGCTTTAAATTGTTTCTTACCTCCATTCTTATCTTTCAACCTATAAACCCATTTATTCTATAAAGCCTTTTCATCTACAAGCAACTTGCATAAATCTAATATCTTATTTTTCAACAAAGAATCCATTTTGTCTTTCATTGTAGACTCCCACTAAATCTTAGTATCCTCCTGCACAACTTCATCATAATATTTAGTTTCACTAGCATCGGTTAGTAAAATAGAATACAAAGAGGGAGAAAATCTTTTTGGAGGTCTAAATAGCCTTTTTGACCATCTAAAATTCATTGGTGTATGTGGTATTTGTTTTTGCGGTTGTTGCACATTATGAGGAATGGCTAGAACATAATATTTTGGAGTATCATCAAGTACTACATAATCATCTCCTTTCTTCTCATGTTGTTGCAATAGATCTTTGTACAACACTTTCTCGTTGAATATGACATCCCTAATTCTTACAATTTTATAATTTTCAAAATCCCAAAGCCTATAACAAAATTCATTAATGTTATATCCAATAAATACACATCTCTTTCACTTAGGTTTCAACTTGGTTCTATTTTCAAAATCTATATGAGAAAATGCTTCACAACCTAAGGTTCTAAGAAAAGAATAACTCACCTTCTTACCAGTCCATGCTTCCTCTAGAATACCATAACTCAAAGTAGTAAAGGGACCTCTATTAATCAAATATACATTAGTATTGATAGTTGTATGCCTAAAATGTGACCACACTTCTATGAATCATTATATTCAAGATTACTCAAGAATGAGATCTCAAATGGTGACTCATAGCTCTCTAGTCATGGAGTGCTAGGGTTTTGCAATGGAGGCCCTCAGTTTGACCTAGTTCATGCCCATACAAGTACACCATGAAATGAGAGATTCAAAGATCCAAAATACATGCAAATGGAGATGAAAACTAATCTATATGATAACAATGCAAGAACAATGCAAAATCTAATCTATGAAAGCAAGATCTAATCTTATGAAAACAAATATGACTCTAAACTAGCATGAAAATGCAATGATAAAAGCCCATGATGAAAGCAATGGGTGCAAGAGAGAATGAGACAAGAAGATAGAAGTTCTCCACAAAAAGCTTTAGCATTCAAAAACTCCATTCTTCAAAAATTGCTCTCCAAACCTGTAGCATAACAATAACATCATCCGTGTCTAAAATGAGGAGAGGGCTCTCCCTTATAAATGAAATTATGGAGGTGAGAGGCTTCTCACAACCAATATGGGATAATAGAGTTTGATCCATGTGAGACAAAATTCCACCAATGAGAAAAGAGGAGTAGTTGAGAAGAAAGTGAAAAGATAAGTCCCACTTAGAAATATGTGCATTTAAGTGTAGAAATTAAATATAAGGATTTATTTTATTTCCCTTTCATCAACAAGAGATATTTAAGTGGGATTTTTATTTAATTAAAAGGGAGCAAGTTCTTTTAATTAAATAGGAGATATTTAATTAAATTAAAAGAGGGGTTTTTCTCTTAATTAATTAAATGCAGATGAATTATTTAATTAAAAGAGAGGTTTTCTTTTAATTAAATGGGGACTTATTTTATTTAATTAAAAGAGGAGATTTTCTTTTAATTAAATAAGACTTAGGATAAATTTGATCAACCTTAGAAATAAAATAATCAAATTTGATCAAGGAAATTGATTTGAATTGATTTAATAAAATATTGCAAACCATTGATTCAAGAAATTTGATAAATTGATAAATTGAATATTGGGGGCCCATAGTCTAGGCGACCATTTTAGGGTGTATACATTTGCCCCTCTTTGACTAATGTGTGATCGATTTGGGAACACATGTAGTCAAAGAAAGAAATTGAATCAAATATTGAAGTTAATAATTATTGCCCCCTCATGATCAAAATCGAAATGAGATAGAGGAGAGACAACAAATTGATAAATTTGATCAAATCGAACAAAAGATAAGGTTCTTGATGTAAGATGAAAGATATAAGAATCATTGAACCAAGGTAGATCATCAAGCATGAAATATTATGCCCCAAAGGTGATTTTAGAAGAAAAGAAGTGGAGGATAAAGAAAATGGAAGATAGGAGTTTGAAAGATATGGAAAGAAAATAGAAAGAAGAAAATAAAATGCCCCAAAATCAATCAACTATTTAAGATAGGAATTTTGATTGAGATCATGAAAGAAGATAAGGAAATGAAGATCAAAACATGACCATAGTTGATTAAAAGTCCACAATAAAGATGAAGAGAGAACCCTCTCAAACTCATAATGTAGCCTAAAAATGCAAACTAACATGAAGTCTAATAATATAAGCTACATGAAAATGCAATGGTGTACTTGCAAAAGAGAAACTATAACATAGGATTTTGTGTTCATCATTCATTAGAGAATGTAAAGAACTTATTTTCGTCATTGGGCCATTATTAACGGACATCAAAAAAAAATAAAAAAATCACACAATCATCACTAGTCACAAGTGCAACTATGAAGATACCTTTCTCATTTAATTAAATAATTACATTTAATTAATCAAGATAGGTGTATTTATTAAAAGTGATTTAATTTAAGGATTGGTTTCGAAGTTGATGATACGAAGACCAATTGCTAATCTTTTAAGGACTATCTCTAGAACAGAGCTTAATCCCAAGGAATCCAGGCAGAGCACCTAGATACCTAAGATTGAAAGCATTTAGAAGATTATCTCCAAAATGAAGCTTAACCTTCAAGGATCCAGATAGAACACCTAGATACATGAGATTGAAAGAATTTAGAAGATTATCTCCAGAATGGAGCTTAACCTTCAAGAATCTAGATAGAACACCTAGATACCTGAGATTGAAAGCATTTAGAAGATTATCTCCAAAATGGAGCTTAACCTTCAAGGATCCAGATAGAACACCTAGATACCTGAGATTGAAAGAATTTAGAAGATTATCTCCAAAATGGAGCTTAACCTTAAAGGATCTAGATAGAACACCTAGATACCTGAGATTGAAAGCATTTAGAAGATTATCTCTAGAATGGAGCTTAACCTTCAAGGATCTAGATAGAACACCTAGATACCTGAGATTGAAAGCATTTAGAACATTATCTCTAGAACGGAGCTTAACCTTCAAGGATCCAAATAGAACACCTAGATACCTGAGATTGAAAGCACTTAGAAGATTATCTCTAGAATGGAGCTTAACCTTCAAGGATCTAGATAGAACACCTAGATACCTAAGATTGAAAGCATTTAGAAGATTATCTCCAGAACGGAGCTTAACCTTCAAGGATCTAGATAGAACACCTAGATACCTGAGATTGAAAGCATTTAGAAGATTATCTCCAGAATGGAGCTTAACCTTCAAGGATCTAGATAGAACACCTAGATACCTGAGATTGAAAGCATTTAGAAGATTATCTTGAGAACGGAGCTTAACCTTCAAGGATCCAGACAGAACACCTAGATACCTGAGATTGTTAAAAGATAACAAAGTCTAATCATGAGTCGTAGGATCATCCCCAAAATGAGGCTTGATCCTCAGGAGTCAAGGTTTAGACTGTCCCAATACCTGTCCATCAAACTCTGAGAGGAGCTATTATAAGGTTGATCAATTGATGGAAAAAATAAGATAGATAGCAAAGATGCCCCCAGTGATGAGATACCCCAAGTGACAAGGACATAAGATGGGAACGAGATGCCCCGAGCAATAAGTATTTAATGATGTAATCATCCTACCCCCTCGGGAGAAAAATCAAAAGATGACACACCAAAAATATGATGTGAAGCAGTATATCAATTTTGAGATTCAACAGAATGTAGAAGAAATCAAAATGATCTAAAGAAAAGATGAGGAGATCAGAATTATCAAAAGAAATTGAAGAGATCAGAATGATCTGAAGAAATGTGGAAGTTGATCTGAAGTGATTTTGAGGTCCAAAAGTCGAAGTTTGATTTGAAAAGATTCCAAGAATCGCAAAGTATCAAAAGAATTTGGATTGCCCAAAATTCTAAAATGCATTTTTGAGCCACTTAAGTGTGTCAGATTTCGAATTCAATCCCGAAAAAAATGGGTTCTAAGTAGCCAAAGTAGCCAAAAGAGTGATTAATCGATCATTTGTGCAGTCGTGAAGAACATGATACTTTGAAGAGATCAACAATCCCTCATTAGAGAAGGTGAAAGTAGATTCACAATTGAATCGCATGCTTATACAAGTGAAGTATGCAATGCGAGATTATGTTAAATGCAACCCTAGGTCTAGTTACCAAGCCTCAATATTTAATCATCACCGGATATAGAACAAAGCTCGTAGGTCATACAATTCCCACTGACATTGCAATCATGGAAATATGAATATAACATACCTTATTGGTTTGTCAGGATTAAATGTAAGCATTCGAGGCACAAGAAGTCAGAATGACCAGAACATTTGTCCCTTTTAATGTAGCAAGTTAACATAAGCATCAAAGCATAAACGCTAGGATGACCAAAATGTCTCTTGCATGACAGGCACACCAAACACATAGGAGATCCCTCTTATGGTAAGCATTCAGTATTCATTATGTTCGCAACAACCCTTGCATTCGTAACCTGAGACAGAAGTGTGCTAGATATACTCGCAGTGACCCATACGTTCACTTAGCAGGATGAGTATTAGTATTTACTGTAGCATGAAGAGTTCACTCCAACAAACAAGGAGAAGCACCAATGTTATTGACATATTCTTATAAAAGGAGTCAAGGTACACATGGCCATCCAATACGAGATGGAGGCTCTTGTAGTGGACACCTCTTTTATAGGAGTAGATCAACTTACTGGAACTAAACAACAACCAGCAAGCAAAGAAAAAGATCATACCTCCAGTCGTTACTTCTCTAGTCAAATATGACATCATCAAGTTGCTCAAGGAGATATGATAAAGAAAAACAAAGAAAACAAAAAAAAATGCTCAGCATATCCAAACAAGTATATCAGTTTTGAGTTCAATGTTTTGGGATTGATGTCAAGTGCTAATGTCTAGAATAAATTCAAAAGAAGTCTCTTTAGTAGGGTGACAACAGTAGGCAAACATAGTTAGAACGACTGGTGACTGATGTCAAAGAGGAATCTTCATGATGAAGAACCTAAAGAGGATTGGGCGACAGTAGACAGACACAGCCAGAACGATCGGTGACTGACATAATAGAGATCTTCCATAAATGAAGCTAGAGACGTGACCTAAGCAATAGTAGGCAGACACAGGTGAAACAACTGGTGACTATTGCGAAAGAGATTCTATGAGGAGAATCTCAAAAAGCATGACACTAGCGATAGTAGGCAGACATAGTTTGAAACAACTGGTGACTGTCACGAAAGAGATTCTATGAGGAGAACCTCGAAAAGAGTGACACTAACGGGGGATGCCCCTGAGCTGGGACAAGACTCAATCTATGGATACATGAGTAGGAAAAGCAGGAAAGAAAAAGTGTGAAAGTGACTTTACAGAATAGCTAGAAGATGCGCTACAAGATGGAGCATTGGGAACAAGAGGCGCCTGTTTACCAGGCTTTCATCTTCTTGGCAAGATTTTCTTTTTTTGCTACCATGATGCCTGTTTTCAGGTTTTCACCAATGGCACTTTTCTATTTTTCTATTTTTTTTGTATTTTTCTCTTTTTTTGATTTTTTTGTATTTTTTGCTTTTTTTGATTTTTTTGTTTTTTTTTTTTTTTTTTTGTATTTTTTTTGAGATCTTTCAATTTTTTTGGTGTTACCAAGGCGCCTATTGCTAGGTTTTTACTAGGATAACTATTTTTTTTTTCAGGACTTTTTTCCTATTTTTAGATTTTTTTCAGGACATATAGATATGTATAGAGAGCTTGCTGAGATTAAATCAACTGTAAAACCGCTTCAGGTGGAGAGTGTTGATAGGTTCCTTAAGCACTTCTCCTTCAGCTGTGAAAAGTTGATAGGCACCAAATCCATATACTACACTAATGATGTAAGGACCCAGCTAGTTTGGTTCAAACTTTCCCTTTTGTACTCGATGTTGTTGATTCTTGGGGTTCTCTCTCGAGACGAGATCACCCAGCTAGAAGTCGCGTGGCCTAACCCTCCAATTGTAGCTTCTTGCCATTCTTTTTTGATATGCTCGTAGATGATCACATGCCACTTGGCATCATTCATCTAGTAATACAAGCTCTTGAAGTAGAGCTATCCTATTGTCGTCATTAGTGATAAGGCCCTTCATAGAGATTCTCAAGGTAGGAATCTTGACCTCTATTGGAAGCACAGCATCTGCCCCATACACCAACGCAAAGGGGGTTGTTCCCGTTGGAGTTCTAATGCTTGTCCTATATGCCCACAGAGTTGGATTGATCTAGAGATGCCAATCTCTTCCTGATTTTCAGACTGTGCGATGAAGAATTTTGAGGATCGCCTTATTGGATGCCTCAACTTGGCCATTACCTTGGGGGTAATAAATAAAAGACCAATGTTGTGTGATCTTGAACTTCTTGTGTAGTTCCTTGAGGTCTTTATTCTTGAATTGTCCTCCATTGTCAGTAATGATTGAGGACGGTAAACCATATCTACAGATGATGTAGTTTGTGATGAAAAGTGCTATAGTTTTACCATCAACAACTGTGAGAGGTACTGTCTCTACCCATTTTGTGAAATAATTCATAGCTATGATGATGAACTTATGTCCATTAGAGGAGGTTGGGTGAATCTGCCCCACCAAGTTGAAGGCCCATTGTTGAAATGGCCATGTTGCAATAGAGGGAATCAGCTCTCTGGCTAGAGCGTGAATGAGATTCTTGTGTAGGTGACACTACTTGCAAGACCTAGCATACTTGATGGATTCTTGCTCCATTTTAGGCCAGTAGTAACCAGCATGAAGGAGTTTGCGAGCTAGTGTGAGGCCATTGGAATGAGATCCACAAATGCCCTCGTGAATGTTAATTAGTGCGTGTTTGGACTCTTCAGGTTCTAAACACCTAAGGAGTGTTCCGTTGAGACCTATCCTATATAGATCATCAGCAATAATGACATAATGTGAAGCATTATAGATTAGGTAACGTTTCTCATTCCGAGTTAGACCTTTCAAAATGGTTTGATTACGGAGGTAGGAATAAATGTGATGGTAGCGGGATGATTCTTGTCCTATAATAGAACAGACCATCCTAAAATTAGGGGTATCATAGGCTGGGTAGTGTAACACTTCCACCAAGAACTCATATCAAAGATCATTTTCAAGCATTTGTAGCAGGGAGGCTAGAGTAGCCATGGCATCAGCTGCCTTATTATCTGCTCCGGGAACTTGTTGGAATGTGATGTGTGCAAAATGCTTCTTCAATTCATCAACCATGTGCTTGTAAGGAATTAGTTTCTCATCCTTTGTTTGATACACATCATTTACTTGGTTGATAACAAGCTGAGAGTCACCAAAGATGTCTAACTGATCCACTCTCCATTCAGCTGCAATTTTTATGCCATTGATCAAAGCCTCATATTCAGCAATGTTATTTGTACAAGGAAACAAAATCTTGTATGCTTTGGGCAATGAGTATCTATGTGGTGTAATAAAGAGTAGTCCAGCACCTGCTCCTTGTTGTGTGAAGGACCCATCGAAGAACATAACCCATGTATGGTGTGTGAGTGTCAAAATTGACTCATCGGGGAAATCAATGTTCAGTGGTAGAAGACTCTGTATGGGTGCCTCGGCCAGCTGGTCTACAATTGCCTGCCCCTTTATAGCCTTGCGTTCAACATATTGCATGTCAAACTCACTGAGTATCATGACCCATTTAGCTATTCTTCCTGTGAGATCTTCCTTACTGAGCAAGTACTTTAGGGGATCTATTTTAGCCATGAGCCATGTAGTGTGGGCAAGCATGTAGTGTCTCAACTTCTGAGAAGCAAAGACAACTACCAAGCAAGCTTTCTCAATAATGCTATAGTTCTTCTCATAAGAGACAAGTGTCTGGCTCAAGTAATAAATAGCTCTTTCTTTGTTATCATTATCTACTTGAACCAACAGGATTCCTAGAGATGTGTCAGTGGCTGAAATGTATAAAAGCAGAGGCTTCCCATAAATAGGACGCATTAGGATTGGAGGATTGAGAAGATATTGTTTGATTTGTTTTAAGCTTTGCTCACAATCCTAGCTCCAATTGAATTTCACACCCTTATGTAAGATCTTTGTGAAGGGTTGTGATCTATCCGCCAATTGTGAAATAAACCTATGAATAGATTAAAGCCTTCCCTGTAGTCCTCTCATCTGACTAATGTTCTGAGGTGGTGGCATATCCATTATTGCTTGTACTTTCTTTGGATCTACTTCAATTCCTTTTGCAGAGATGATGTATCCTAACAACATTCCTGATGTGACACCAAATGTGCATTTCTTAGGATTGAGTCGAAGGCTAAATTTTTCCATACGATCTAGGATGGGTCCCAAATATTTTAGATGAGTAGTGTGTTTAGCACTTTTGACCAAGGTATCGTCAACATAGTCCTCCATGGTTCTATGCATCATGTCATGGAAATTTGTGGTAACAGCCCGCTAGTATGTGGCACCAGCATTCTTTAAGCCAAATGGCATCACATTCCTACAAAAGGTTCCCCATGCACATGTGAAAGCCATTTTCTCTTGGTCTTCTGGGGCAATTTTTATTTGATTGTATCAGGAAAAACCATCCATAAGTGAATACATCTCATAGCCAGTCATCATGTCCACAATCATATCAATATTAGGGAGCAAAAAGTCATCTTTAGGACATGCCAAGTTAAGATCATGAAAGTCTGTACAAACCCTGATAGATTTATCATGCTTGGAAATAGGAACAATATTGGATATCCATTCAGCATAATCAATTGCATGAATAAAACTAGCTTTTAGAATTTTTTCCAATTCTGCTTTGATGAGCAATGCAACATGAGGATGCATTTTTCGAAGCTTCTGTTTAACTGGTTTAATGCCTGGTGCTATGGACAAATGATGCATGATAAGATCAGGATCCAATCCTGGCATGTCAGAATATGTCCAAGCAAAATTTATTTTCTTTTCTTTGAAAAAGGAAATGAATTGTTCCTTCTCTTTAGGTGACAGTGACTATGCCAGATGTATCAAATGAGGATGTTCTACTGTGCCTAGATTAATTGGCTGTGTCGGCTCTATTAACACTGATGATCTCTCCTAAAAGTGACTGGGAAGGACATCAAATATCCCATCCATGGGTGCCTCAAAGAGGTTTTCACCCTTGGATACATCTTTTATTTTTACTTTTTTGGGATCTAATACTACCACAATGTGGTTTTCACCATCGGACCTCTTGCATTTTTTCTTTTTAATTATGTGATTGAGATATTTGATATCGGCCTCAGTCATGTTGACGCTTTGCTCATTGGTGGAAGACATTACAGGTTTGATAGCATTAAGGTAGTAGGTGAGAGCATAGTCATTTTGGAATGTGGAGACTTCATTAGATGTATTGGGGTTCTAATCTATAAGCTCAGGATGTGTGAGTGAGAGAGTAGTGGCTGGTTCAATTGTGTTCATAGTATAGTCATTAACTGTGTGGACTAGCAATTCGAGATCTATGACAACTTCATCCAAAAGTGTGTTCAAATGCCTTGAAGTATGAACATTAGTAATTGACAACTCTAGGACATTAGTTGGATCAGACTCCCATGACCTAACCCTAGATGTTTCACCCACTTTGATTTGATTTTCATAGACATGCACTTGGTCAATGTCTTTATCAGTAGTAGCTTCTGAAAGAGAGTCAAATTCATATTCATGAGAATCGGTGCTACATGGCGAGAGATTATAGAACTCCCCAATAGTGATGGGGACATACTCGCCTTCATCCTTTGGATTCTTACACAAATACTCCATATGGCATGACCAATTAGATTCTCCCTTTTCTGAATGATATTTGAGTTGTTCAGTATCATCCTCAGAAGAGTTACTAGTATCATCCACAATGCTAACACATCGCACAAAGTCATCTGGCTCAGCAAAGAATTTAGCAAGATCATAAGGAATAGGATGAGGGTAGGAATCCTCATCATCAAATTCTTCCTCTTGAGTACCTGACTCAGATTGTGACTCATTTTCAGATGAACTCTTAGTTACGGGTATGAATTTTTTTGATCCCAAATGGAAAGGGACTTTGTTAAACCCTAGACTAGTCGTATCACTATTGTGTCGAGCACTTGCTTTGATAGGATCAATCAGGCCATTGTTATTGCACCCAATAGGGTTAGTTCCCTTGTAACCAAAATGCTTCATAAGCCTAAGGCCAGGCCCATATTTCTGAGGAGTAATTTCTCGAACTTGTTCTATTAGGTCCACGGGAGCCTCTTCTTTGTAAAGCCATGTGGCAATGGCTCTTTTTTCACTTTCATCCTCTAAGGGAACTATAGCCTTGACAAAAGTGCCATTATACTTGGTCTGAGGTGTCAGCACGAAGGGCTTCTTTGCTTCTGAAGGTCTCCCATAATGTCAAGGAGACTCTGGGAGAGATGTCAATGATAGCACTAGTTCAATGTGGTACTCTCCCATGCTAGTTTCTTTCAGTTTGAATGATTGCACAATTTTTTTCAGCTTATTTTTGTGATAATCAGTGGACTCACGGTTGGCAAGGACAAAAGTTTCAAAAGCTTTGAGCATATTGCAGGTATAGGTAATGGTGGCAAGAATAGTAACTTCAAAGCCATGAAATGGGAACTTGATGCATTGGTGGTATGTGGATGGTACAACGTGCATCTCATGTATCCATGGCCATCCTAACAGAATGTTGTAGGCCAAGGGAATGTCACGCACTTAACAGGTGACATCCCTTTCAACAGGATCGACACAGATTGGTAAAACCACAAGACCTAGAGACTTTTGTTCCACCTCATCGTACACTTTGATAGTGATCTTTCATTGAGGATCAATAGAGTCTTTAGAATAATTCAATTGTTTAAGAAGAGCAGTAGAGACAATATTTAGGCCAGCCCCATTATCAATGAGTACCCAACGAACACATGTCTGGTGCATCATAACCTCGATGTGTAGAGGCTGATTGTGTGGGTGATTTAGCAAGTTCTCATCTTCTTCAGAGAAGGTCATAAGATAAGGTGAGGTCAGGTGACCTACCATGGATTGAAATTGCTCAAGACCAAGATCTTGAGGAACATTCACCTTAGTGAGGGCTTTGTCCAGAATCTACCTGTGAGTAGGCAAGATTTTAAGTAGCTCAAATATGGAAATTTGAGCATTAGTTCATTTCAGCTGATTGAGAACACTATAACTAGTTGCGGTCAAGTTCGTTGTGGGTTTTGCACCTTTACTGGATGGACTAGCAAGGGCTTTGTCTTTGTGTTGTTTAGGATTTGAAGTAGAAGGCACAGGGCCTTTAAGCACTAACTTGGTGTGAGAGCGAGTAACAGTGTTAGAACAGTGTTGCAAGAGCACATTATCCGTTGCATTGGAAGTAGGGCCCCTCAAGACAAATGTTGTCTTGGGTTTGTCGTTATCTTGCTTGCCCTTAATGGTAATAACATTGCAATATTCAGAATCCATGGGTTCAACCATATGAATGACATTTTCATCATTGGAATAGGTATAGTTGACATTGTTGTAGGGTTCTAGCTTCGAAGTCTCTCCCTTTTCATAAGATGGGAAAGGTTCTTTGAATGCCTTGTGGTCTAAGTTTTTATTATGTCCATCTACCACAAGATCACCAACATCAATCATGTCTTGGACTTTATGGTGCAAGTTTATACAGTTGACAATTTTGTGTCCCTTGTTTTGGTGATACTCACAGAATAAGGTCTCATTCCACCATGGTGGACGTAGATGTGGATCATAGGGAAGAGGGTTGTCCAATTGTGAAATAAGCTTGTGTTGTAGCAATGTTTTGTAAACCATATCCAAAGTTTCCCCCAAGGGTGTATATTCTCGCTTGGGGCATGTTGCCCATGAGTTTCTTAGTTTTTTTCTGAATGCTTTATTGTCAGGAGGAGGTTTCTTAGCATTTTTGGCCGCTTTAAGACCATCTGTAAGATTAAATGCAGCCTTAACAGTTTTGGGCATGGCATTGTCAACAACTCCATCATGTACAATTTCTCGGTTCTTGTTGATGTGTTTGGTTTTATCCCTGTTGGAAGTGGAACCTTGTTTTTTGTCTCTTTGAAGAGTGAGTTCACCTTTCTTGACCATAAATTCCTCAATATGGATAGTCTGTGTAATCATGTCTTCAAAGGTATGTGGACCTTGATGTTGGACTATGTACCCGAAATCAGGTAAGAGGTTATTAGTGAAAATGTCAAGCTTCTTTGTTTCTAGAATTTTATGAGAATACTTAGTGTATAGTTGTCTCCACCATTGGAGGAATGTGAGAAAAGGCTCACCAACCTTCTATTTAAGGTTGCATAGATCTCGAATGTTGATAGGGTGTTGAATGTTATGAGAATATTGCTGAACAAAGAGATTGGCAATTTTGTCAAACGTCTTGATACCAGGAGGTAAATGTGAGAACCACTCCAAAGCCTAACCACCTAGGCTTCTAGGGAATAAATGCATGAGGTATGTGTGATCATGCATAAACTCCATGGACAAAGCACCAAACTCTCGCAAGTGATCTTGGGGATCAGTAGTACCAAAGTACTTGTCATATTTGGGTAGCTCTACACCTTCTGGGAAAGGCGACATGTTTATGTTCCTGTCAAATGGAAATGGACAAAGAGCATCCAATGTATATGTCTTTATAGGTTTCTCTTTCTCATGCATCATCTGAGCCAATTGGTCTTGCATAATTTTTAGTTTTTTTTGGAGCTTAGAAGTCTCAGTTTCTTCCTTAGGTGTGATAATGGTATCCACATTGAAATGAGAGGGCAGTTTAGCTCCCTTTTGGGCAAGTTTGAGAAAGTATTTTTCTTTCTCTTCGTTGAGTAGGATTTCCATGGCCTTTTGGAAGTTTTTGTCTCTTTGATATTTTGCTATGTCTTCAGGGAGTATTTCCACCTCTTCCTGTTCCTCATCGGTGTTATGATCTTTCTCTTTCTCTTTGTCGTGCGTTGGTGTTTCTTGATGTCTACTATGACTACCATGTTCAGGTTCACAATTAGTCATTATAGGAATGTGTTCTGTTTCAGTGTGTTGTGTTTCAAAAGGCTCTCTAAAAAAGGAATCTGACATCGTGTTTGGTAATGTAGGACCTCTATTTGTCTCAGTATCCTCTTGGTACAAAGGATTCTTAGTTTGTTGCAGGTTTATGGAAAATGTTTTCTGAGCTCGAGGTGACCTGGCAGGTGAGGGGGATCGTGAAGATGCCTCACTAGCCAAAATAGGTACAGATTGTGTAGCGAAAGGTAAGTGACCTCTTCCATGATTATCACCCCTGGCACGACCACGTCTAAGGTTATAAGGATAAAACACGTTGTCACTTCTGGTTGCAACAGTCATAGACAAGGAAAAAAAGCTAGAACTTGGACAAGGACCACACTAAGACTGAGTCTCAAAAAGGATGAGATAATAAAAAGAATGTTGTCCACCTAGGCACAAATGGTCTAATTTAAAGGCTAGAACAGCCAGAGATTATGACCAACGTGACACGAGGTATGACAAACATTAAGAAACGAAGACCAAAGGTAACTTAAGAGACGAGACTAGTCAAAGTTCAAGACACAAGTCTTGAGCTAAGCGAAGTGCCACTATTTCAAGACTGTTTACAGATAGAAGGCAGATTTCAATCATTTTGAGTAAGCAAGCAAATAAACAAGCATGTAGAATAGCAAGAAGGTGATATCAAGCACGTCTGAAAATAATGAGCAAGGGCAAAAGCAACATTGTGCATGAATAATCAAGTGACGTAGTTTGTGCTAATCCCTAAGAGAGCTAATTGTGTATGTTTTCAAAGATTTTTGCAATCATTGCACACATTCCTAGAAAATGAAAAATTTGGGCCTCTCTAAGGTTTTTAGTAATGGTTTAACTCTACAACTTTTATGACTCACAGGGGTGACCTCCAATCCCAACGCACTGAGGTTTTGACATAGTCCAAGAATGTAATCTTCAAGAGCTGCTGGGGAGATCTGACAACCCACAATGAACCACACCCGTGGAGATTTCTTCCACAAGGACATTTATATAGCAGTTGTCACTACCATGGCGAAAATGGCTATTACCGCTTGAAGTTCCATCAATGCAGTTTTCCCTGTAAAGGGATTGTCTGCTACGGTTAACCCTCTCTAAAGGTGACCGACTCACAATAGTGTACCACAAGGGGACTTACCTTCCAGATCCAAGGTTTTGACACCTTTTCACTTTTAGCCCAATCAAAGCAGACAGATTAATCCGACATGCTAAAATAAGAGTATCTCTTAAAGATCTATGATATCAACTCCCAGTGATCTATCAACCTCTCCGGAGAAAGGATGCCTCAATCAACAAGTTGAAGATTCATCTATCTATGAGATGCTCAAAGTATCCTCCCCACCTACAAGGAATCTGTCGTAGAGAGGAGTTTCACTAGGAACCCACTCTTTCAAGATCCATGAATAGTTTTCATGAGGCCTAATTACTATGTGTGTACAGATGTTAATTCCTGAAAGCAAATCTATCCAAAAGCAACCAAAGAGAACAAGGTGGTACACTTAACGCTTTAACTAATGTGTGGTGAGTCCAAATATGTGGAACATTTAACCCCTCACACAAGCCAAAACAAGTCCACAACTCAAAAATTAGTGAGTTCTAAAAAGCACAAAAGGGTTGCCTAGTGGAACATTTAACGCTTCTATCCTGTAGACCCCTCCCCATTTAATGTGGTGCTGAGCTTGCAACCACAGGGTGGAATGAGGGGCCAATGGATTAGCGAGTCCAATAACCCAAGATAGCTAATTAGATCTATCACAAGTAACTAAGCCTGCTAAATGGAAACTAATGGAGATCACAACCTAGTATCAAATTATGCATGTGTTGTAAAATAAGAACATGAAAGGAAATACACACACAAGATTGACATAAGAGATGTTTGTTTTAGCTCCAAATGAAGTGTTATCAGTCAAAGAAAATTACCTGGTAATCTTCGCAATGCATCTTTTCTTTGTTGTACCTTTAGTTTACACTTGATCGCTCGCTCGCAACGAACAAAGCAACAAACTCATGAATGCAATATATGTCAACTCATGCAAAATCAAGGTTAGATCTAAAAATTTAATTTTTAAGAGTGATGATAATCAGAAAGTAACCCAAATGAAAGCCCACATTATGCATTGATTCATTGTAAAAATGAAATGCAAACTATTCATTCAATGCCTTTTTTTTTCAATTGATTTTTGACTTAGTCATAAAGATAGGATCTACATGATATGAATTCGGATCCAAAACTCAAAATATAGAAAAGTAACCCCTATCAAAAATTAGAGAGATTTCCAAAAATGTAAAATTTTTGAAAAGATCTTTTAATTTGTGCCCTAGGGAGTTGTTTGGTCAAAACAAGCCAATTTTAGAAAATTGAATTATTGACCTGTAATATGACCTCTAAAATTGAAACACAAAGAACCAACTCTATTTAAAATTCCAAGAGCTTTCCAAAACTGTAAATTTTTCTTTAAAATGTCCTGATTTACGCCTAAAAATGATTTTTTATGAAAAATGAAGAAAATATCATAAAAGCTCAAAAAACTTTTAGAAAAGTCTGAAAATTGGATCAAAGCTTCTTGGATATATTTCCACCCTGAAAAAAAAAATTTAGATCAAAATACGCATCCGTTTGAAAGATATGAGAAAATCTTTAAAATATAGGGTTTCTTTGAGTCTAGAAATAGATCTGCACAAAAACCAGCAAGCAAAGGTGGGTTGCCCCACAGTGGGCGCCAAAAATGTATGCTTAAAATGTGAGCACACTTATATGAATCATTATATTTAAGATTACTCAAGAATGAGGTCTCAAATGGCGACTCATAGCTCTCTAGTCATGGAGTGCTAGGGTTTTGCAATGGAGGCCCTCAGTTTGACCTAGTTCATGCCCATACAAGTACACCATGAAATGAGAGATTCAAAGATCCAAAATGCATGCAAATGGAGATGAAAACTAATCTATATGATAACAATGCAAGAACAATGAAAAATCTAATCTATGAAAGTAAGATCTAATCTTATGAAAGCAAATATGACTCTAAACTAACATGCAAATGCAATGATAAAAGCCCATGATGAAAGCCATGGGTGAAAGAGAGAATGAGACAAGAAGATAGAAGTTCTCCACAAAAAATTTTAGCATTCAAAAACTCCTTCTTCAAAAATTGGTCTCCAAACCTGTAGCATAACAATAACATCATCCATGTCTAAAATGAGGAGAGGGCTCTCCCTTATAAATAAAATTATGGAGGTGAGAAGCTTCTCACAACCAATATGGGATAATAGAATTTGATCCATATGAGATGAAATTTCACCAATGAGAAAAGAGGAGTGGTTGAGAAGAAAGTGAAAAGATAAGTCCCACTTAGAAATATGTGCATTTAAGTGTAGAAATTAAATAAAAGAATTTATTTTATTTCCCTTTCATCAACAAGAGATATTTAAGTGGGATTTTTATTTAACTAAAAGGAAGAAAGTTCTTTTAATTAAATAGGAGATATTTAATTAAATTAAAAGAGGGGTATTTCTCTTAATTAATTAAATGCGAATGAATTATTTAATTAAAAGAGAGGTTTCCTTTTAATTAAATGGTGAGTTATTTTATTCAATTAAAAGAGGAGATTTTCTTTTAATTAAATAAGACTTAGGATAAAATGATCAACCTTAGAAATAAAATAATCAAATTTGATCAAGAAAATTTATTTGAATTGATTTAATAAAATATTGCAAACCATTGATTCAAGAAATTTGATAAATTGATAAACTGAATAATGGGGGCCCATAGTCTAGGCGACCATTTTAGGGTGTATACAATAGCCTCCACCCACATGTTTAAGGGCAACCCAACATGCAATCTCATGCTCCTTGTATGCTCCATTATAGTCTTGTTCATGCGCTCAGCCACTCCTTTTTCTTGTTGATTCCTTGGAACGATTTTTTGTCTATGAATACCATTAGTGGAGCAATAATCTTTAAATTCATGACTAGAATACTCACCACCATTATCAGACCTAAGGTATTTTAATTTCTTACTAGTCTTCACAAAACTCAGAAGATACATGAGCTAATCCTTATACATATGTATGCACAAGTTCTAATTTTTCCCTTTTATTTTCTTTCCCACTCTTCACAAAACTCACTCTCTTTTGTTTTCCATACACAACTTTCACAAAGATCTATAGTAACACATTTTAGACCTAGTAAAACATTCTTTTAATGAAGTACTTTCATACGTTTTTCACTCATGTGCCCAAGTCTATTGTGCCATAGTACTATATTAGAATCTATAGCAACTATTTGTTCTCCCTATTCAACTATAGCAAATGTTCCTGAACATTCATTTTTCTCTAAAAAAATCAAAGTATAAGAAACAATATGACCTGTACAAAGATATAAGGTGCCTACTTTCACAACTTTTTCTACTTCAAGGGAACCTTTTAAAACCTTTCAATTTTTATCATTAAAAGTAACTACACAATCCTTAGCATCAAGTTTTCTTGCTGAAATTACATTCCTACTTAGCCTTGGAACATGTCTTACCTCATGTAATAACCAGTGATTCCCATTTTGCAACTTAATCTTAACTTTTCCCTTTCAACCAATCTAATAGGGTTCATTATCCCCCAAATAAACAAGCCCAAAATCCCCTTGGATGTAATCAATAAAATAACCTCTATGAGGTGTAGCATGAAACGAAGCACTAGAATCTAAAACTCATGAATCATCAACACTTTCTAAATACAGAAGCAAAGCATCCTCTTCAGATTTTTTACTTACCACATTTGCCTCCTTGTTCCCTTTCAGTTTATCTCCTTCATTATTTTTTGAGTCCAAAAATCTTTCTTCATATGCCTTGTTTTACCACAGTACCAACAATATCTTAGTCCTCTAGATTGAGATCTCCTCCCCTTTGACTTCCCTCTTGATTTCCCACAATTTTTAGAATTGTTTCATCTCTCAGTCATTCTACCTTGACTTTGTGTGTTCAATGCACTTCTTGATGTAGATCCACCTAAGGTTTTTTTATGAGTTTCTACACTCAAAATAACATTGATCACATCATCATATTTTAGGGTATTAGATCCAGAAATAGAATTACTCACAGTCATTACCAAGCCATTCCAGCTTTTAGGTAAAGAACACAAAATCAAGAAAGTCATAATTTCTTCATCAAAATTAATACCCATTGAAGATAACTGACTAGCAATAGTATTAAATGCATTTAAATGATTTACAATAGATCCACCTTCTCCCATTTTCATATTAAATAAAAGCTTCATGAGAAATACCTTATTTGAAGCAAAGGGCTTTTCATACAATTTTGGTAGGGTTTTAATAAACTATTCTATCATCCTCACTTTTTTTATATTAAATGCCACTGATGGTGCCAGGCATAATCAAATGCTTCCAAGTGCCTTTCTATCTAAAATATCCTAGTCATCATTTGTCATAGATCTCTAATTTTTGGTTTTTCCTTCCAATGACTTCCATAAATTCTTTTGATAAAGATAGTCCTCCATTTGCATCTTCCATAACTAAAAGTTTTTCCCATTAAACCTGTCAACCCTTAGCTTACCCTCATCTACCATCACTCTCACTCAACTATGAGACTTTCTTGTAGAGGATAATTAAAAAAAAACCTTGATCTGATACCACTTTTTAGGATTTAACTATAGACAGAAATAAAAATTACATGCAAATATAAACAATATCAAAAAATAATAGATCACACAAAAAAAGAACACAAGACACCAAGATTTAACATGGTTCACCTAATCCGTAGGCTTTATACACCAAACAAAAAGTCCAATATTATTACAATTCGATGATTACAACCTTATTATAGTATGTATTCCCTTACAGCTCAATACCACCACAAGAAAAAAAAATTGCATTACACCTTATGAAAACCCCTAACCCTAAGCTCCTTTTATACAAAAATTTTTACCACTTTAGTGTTATAATTAATAATTACATGTCAACCCAAAGAATTATGAAGTATGTACAATACTATGTTGATCTTTCACCAAAAACTAACATTCCATTTGCCAAATTTTTCCATAATGGTATCTTCAATATTCCTTTCCTCTTCTACATCCCTTCTCTCATACTTGAGAAATTTGAAACATGTCATGCTAGTTCCTTCTACCATATTCTTCAATCTTTCTTGAAGTGTAGGTGCAGATCTCTTGCAAATAATCTACTCAACTTCATCTTCACCTAACTTAAATTTCTTCCTAGACTTGGTTGCCCTTCTTGTGAATATAGCAAGGGATGACTTAGCAAGTCTAGTTATGATAACCTTATCTTTCTTTCTTAGAGGCTCTTCTTCCTCAAATTTTGCTTCTTCTTCTTCATCTTTTGCATCTTCATCTTCTATATCATCACCTTTTCCCTCAATAAGCATTAGAGGAAAAATTTCTTGCTTTGTTCCTTTCAATAGCTTTTCTGCTATTTTCCTTCCTTTATTCACTACTTGAGGTAGCTTGAACTCAAGCTCTAATCTTGCCTTTGCCTCATCATATGTTCTAAAGTATGTAGTGTTGGGACCTATAGGCTCATTCAATAGAGCCTCCATAATATCCTTAGTGTCATCAATGTTAACCTCATGCTCTAAAGGCTTAACCCAAGTCACTCTAGGTCTGACTTTCTAAATGTATACTTTGTCACAGTCCACCATGAAACAAAAATATTCCTTTTAATATTCTACAAGTTTCTTATGGATTCTAAATCTATTATTCATCTTCTCTTTGAATGTTTCAAAATAGTTATCCATTATGCTATCAAAATTTTCACCCATCTTTTCTATATACTCATTAATTTGATATAACACAAAAACATCTTTCCTCCATACTACTATACCTTTGGAAGGGAAGAATTTCTAAATGAAGAAGAATAAATAGGTCAAAAGAGATTTGAAATTACATGGATAATTCTTTGATCTTCTGATGCTCTCCATGTTTTTGTTGAATTGGTTCAATAGTAACTCACCAAGGTTGAAGGATAGGTTATTCTTCACAACCTTTTATGCAAGATTGATAGCTTCACATGATATATTGTTTAACTAACTAGAGATGTAAATCTTGTGTGCAATTACATGAATTCCAAACTTCAACTTCATGTCTATTACTCTATTAATCTTCATACCTCTTTCATCCCACTGAAAATGAGCCTACTTTTCCAATTCAAAACAACCTAGGGTTTTGGTTGTTGGCTTTGTTTAGCATTGGAAGCCTAGTGATTATGCGTTTCATTTTCTTTGTTATCTAAATGGATTTTGTACATGGCTTAGAATATATCTAGTTCATTTCACCTAAAAGTCTCTTTATATATGAGAGATATGCATCAAACCCTTGGTTTCCAAATTTTAATGCTTGGGTTTTAATGCATCATCCATACATACTTCCTTTGATTTTTCATTCATCTCTAGGGTTTTGAGTTCCTAAATAGAATAGTGATAAAAGGAATGGATTTCATGTATGAGTAATACCTTAGGCAGAATTTGAGATTATGTTCTAGCTAGGTTGAGTGCCTCTACAATCGCTAGACTTAACTTGAAATTAGGTGCCTTGCAGTCGACTCCACAAACCACCATTTAGAACCTTTGTTTTCTTTGCTTCTTTAAGATGCCATACTTAGTATAGTTTATGAAAACTTTGAGAATTCTTCAATAACAAATACTCAAATTACTCAAAGGCTCTGCATTCACTCTTCAAAAATAGCTCTAGAAATTTGTAGTGAAACAATGCCTTCGATTTCTTCCTTTTAAGGAATTTCCTCTGTTTGATCACCACTAATGCTTCATTCTCCATACTCACCTAGTAACATATTATCCTCTATTTGGTTTTTTCTTTAATGATCAACAGACATTTACAACTTGGTAGAGTCACCATTACTTGGTAGGAACTACCAAATTTGAGTCTACAACAATATGTAACCTGACCTTGCTCAGTAAGGTCTTACAACTTGACCTTGCTTAGTAAGTCTTCTACATTTCATCATGCTTGGTGATCCCTGTGCATCTTGAATGTTGATATGGATTTTTCTTCTAGCTGGTTGGAACTAATGTTAGATTTCTTATTTTGAATCACAACTTCATTGATCTCCATAAGGAACTTAGTTGAAATGTTTGAACCACCCAACTCATTGACTTGGGTGTCAATTACTTCATGATTCTGGTTAGCATTCTCTAGAGTTTTTGGTACCCATTGTTTCCTTATGTGATTTTTGAAATTTTCAACTTTGGCTTTCTTTTCATCTTCAATTCTACTTACAAGTTTTATACAAATAAACCATCTTTTTGTAGTATCTCTCTTCCTCATATGATGTTTCACACAATTTTTTCCAATGTGCTCAAATTCACCACAGTACTGACATCTACACCATGTATTGTAATCCCATCAAAATATTGGTTTCACAATTTGTTCTATTGGGTTTCACTACTTGGTTTTACACTAAATATTTGTGTCCTTGTTTCTTGCAATTGTGACACTTACCTTCAAACTTAGGTTTCTCTGAGCATTCACTTCCTGTATGACCATGCTAATTGTAACCATAACACTTTCTATTGATTTTTTCTTTACCATTATTCTAGTATTTGTTTGATGTATGACCTATCTTATTATAATTATTTCAAGTAGGCCTTTTATTCTTTTGAGATCCTTGCTGAGATGATTCACCTTCTTCTATGTATCCTATTCTAGCTTTTCCTTTGTGTCTATACTGACTTTTCTCATTCAAATGATTCTTGTTTTCTTGATATTTCATCATTCTTTCATAGGTTTGCTTTTCAATATTGAGATCATTGTACAGTCTTTCATTCTCTAATCTTATATTCATAAGTTCTTCATTTGCATTAGTGATTTGATCAATGAAGTCTACTTGTTGAAGGGATAGTTGTTGAATTTCATTGTTCTTTTCCTCTATCTCTTCTTTGCCTTTGTCTTTTTCTTCCATGACTTCACATAGTTTGACTAATTGAATTTTTTGTTCTCTTTTCAACTTTCTAACTTCTTCTTGAAGATTGGAATTCTTTTCTAATATGTCTTTGATTGCTTGATTAGCTTCATTTGAATTTCTTTTAGGATATATATCTTCAATTATTTCTTCAACGTAGAGATTGTCATTCATTTATACTGCAAGACCTTTCCTTCTTTTCAATGATGGAGAGTGTTATTCCTTTTCTTTGTTGAGATGTCCAATGGCCAATTCAAGATCCAAATTTTTATTGTTAATAGCCTTATCTAGCCTGTATACCTCTATTGACGATAATCTTTTCTCAAGTGTTTAAACTTCTAATGTGAGAACCAAAAATCTTTGATACCAATTGATGGAAATATAAGGTAGGAAAGGTTACTGAGAGGGGAGGGGTGAATTACAAACTAATAAAACTTTATCTAACTTCACTAGTTAATCCTTCATACTATATTCTAATCTAATTGGATGCATGAAAGAGTGAAAGAATTTAAAGCATTCATAACACTTTTACACAAGATATGGTGACCCAGAAAATCTTCCAATTAGAAAGTAAAACTAGGGTGGGGATGATACATGTTGGCTCTTGAATTAATAGTTTTTTAATAACCCAGTGATATAAAAAAATGCATCTAGGGGTAGTTAATCCTCATCTTCAACATACCTATTTAGATCCTAGAGCCAACTATAGGGCTATGCTCTCCTACTTTAGGCTCTGCAAGACCTAGCCTAGTGGACCTCATATTCTTTACATGGTAACAATTTTAAAGCATACAGTGAATCTACACAAAGTAGATAAAACCCTTATTTCTCCTATACTTATGTAATAACAATGATGTGTAGTAGAAAATCAAAAATCCTATGAAATCAACAAGCTGAGTGATGGCATCCTTTCAACTCCTATACAAAAAGGGAAATGGATAATTGATTTAAGTTTAATTTCAGCAAATCCCAAATATGCAATAGTAAGAACATGTTGATCCTGTAGCTGATCAATGCCTTATTTATTGGAAAGTTTCATAAATCACAAACATACATCCATGATACCAGTGACATATTCCATACATCAACATATTAGATCTATCCTATCACTTTTTGAATCAGACATCAATGTTCATAAAGATCTCGTACTCATGAGATATCCTTCTCATGTAACCAATGATGCTATCAAATATATGAAGCATTTACTTGGCTCTTTATTCCAATAGAAAAACGTATAAGACATACAACCTTAAGGGGTTGCAAAAGGGTTTAAGTTCTTTTTCCCTTAACCACAAAACATTTCAAGTTATAGAGATAGGAGACAAGAATTAGAATGAAACTAAGAAGTTTATTTTTTATTGTATTCATTTCTTTGAAACTATACATTCAAGATGAAAATCACTAAATAGACCAAAACTATCTATATTAGCTTTAATGTTGTTCATACAAGAGAGAATTTTATGAAGAATGGTGGAAACCTAGCTAAGCTTGCTTAAAGAACTTGGGAACCAACCAAGTGGTATCACAACAGTGAAAAACTTTTCAATAAATTGGAACCAACCCTAGAGAAAGAAAGAAAATAGATAGATATAGGAGAGGGGAGAAACCTTGGATATAATTTGGAAGTGACACATGTCCACTTGAATCTCTATCCCCTACTACTACAAAGCCTCTCTCTTCTCTTTATAATCAAAATCTAAAAGGAATCTCATCGTTAATATTTTAACAAACTCAAAATATCTTCTCCAACTAATGAGAAACATCATTCTGATAAAAACATCATATATTCATTTGAAATTCTGATGAAATCTTCACTAAACTAATTTAGAAGTGAAAAGCATCACCAACTACATTCTTACCAACTTTGGTGCACACCTAGTTCACCATTTGCCAAAAACCAAGCTTGAACTGCCCTAATAAAATATGGTTGAAAAATAAGCACTTGGGACAAAACCCTAAATAACTCAAATATGTTGCTTCCTTTCCAAAAACCAACTTAAAATATGGAAATTTTATTCTAAGAGGTTTTTGATGGTATATGATGGTCCTATATCCACTCACCAAAAATTCCCAAGATGTCCATTTGAAGATCAGGTTTGGGCATGGCTCTCATGACTACATCTTTTATGCAAATATTTAATTCTTCCCCTAAAGTTAGACTTTATAATATAAATTTTTTTATTTAAATAGCCCTGTCACATTCAAAATCAAAAATAATAATAAAATATTATTTTTTCTTGAATTTAGAAATTTCCCTCTAATTTTCAATCTAGGTCAGCTCATGTTTGACTCATGTAGCACATGGAAGCATGTGATTGGTTCACCCTTTACTCTGTCATTGCCCCTAGGTGCCATGTGGCACCCTCTGATTGGTCCACTAATCTTCCAACTATCACCTAACAATGCCATGTGGCAGTTTCCTATTGGATCTCCTTACACAATCACCTTGTCACATCATCCACTTGTTGGGTACCCTACCACATTACCACCACGTGGCATCATCTGATTCATTTGTGTTAATCTATCATTGCCACATGACTCACTACCATGTGTCACAACTACACTTCCCCACTATCCTTATCTTCCCTACATCTCCATAATCTAGGGATGTGCCAACCTTTAAATCCACCATGTGTTGCAATCTGATGAAGTGCTCTTGATCTCTACCATGTCACCATCGAGTTCCATGTGTCATCATGGCACATTCCTTCTTTCATTAATGATCTTGCATTTTCATTTTGTAGCAAAGCACAAACTATTGGGTCCTGCCATGTGTCACCATCATGAGCATTGATTTTGAAGCTACCACATCACACTTCCTCAAAATCTGTGCTAGGTATCACCTTATGATTTGTTCATCCATCTACGCCATTGTTGATGTCAACATATTCATTCAAAATTATCTTTGACTTTCTTCCAACTTGGTCACTATCCCATGCATGAGTTTGTGGCTTCCAAAAGACCACAAGTCTTTAAGACACTTATTATTAGTAAGGTTTTGTATTTAAACATTTGAAACTTTTTCTACACACTCAATGTGGGATATAAAAAATATTCGTTTCCATCAAACATAGTACATCCCAATATATTTATCTATTTATATTTTGGTCCATGATGGTATTCTTACTAATTTAGTTGATTCAATCATGAATGGGATGCTATAAAAATTTGTGAGAATACCAGGAACCATCGATGGTTTCAACAAATTCATCAAGCTTCGGTCTAATAAGTATGATTTATGTCTTCATCCAAACCAAACCAATTACTCTAATTATTTTTGTTGATAGGGAATAAATCCATCGATAGCACCTATGTTTAATTCCTTGACTCCCCTTAATCTTCATACTAAACTCCACAAACTTTACAAAGTTTATTCTTCACTTCCTCATCGTTGGCTAAGTGAAGGTGGAAACAACCTTTAGCATCCTAGAGAAGCCTAAAGTTCTCATTGTTCTTTGTGATATACACCACATCCATGAATCCTATTAGGTTTGTAAGCTCAAAAAATATTTGTAGACTTTCACATCATATTTGGTCAATGTTAAGGGATTGAACTAGTAGCAAAAGAAAAATTGATGAAATGGTGGATGGGATCTAATCCACTCCAAAATAATTTGATTTACCAAATAGCAATATAATCTTATGAAAAACAGGGATGGCTCAGTTAGGAGGAAAAAATATGGTCTACTCCATTTGACACTTGACTTTCCTTTTATGTAGGAATAGAACAACAATAACATTACTAATAACAAGTTTTGAATTAAAATGTGCTTTTATGCAAACCTCCACGTCTAATCCTCCACTTTCTCCCTTTGTGAATGCTTTAAACACTTCCACATTTTACCAAGAGAAAGACCCTTTCAAATATAAAACTACCTTTATAATGAGGAATGCATTAAAAACATCCTTCATCCAAAGTTTGGCCAATAGACCATGTCTTCAGTCATCTCTAATTTCCACCCAAATCAACCATCAACGTCAGCACTCACACCCACTTAGACAACTTTGTTAGAAAATTTTTGAAATGAATTTATTTATTCATTTACTTCCTATGTAGGAGCTCCTACCTCCCATTACCGTGGCTTTCAAATTCTTCTCACACATAAACTGACCTAGCTTTGTATGGTCTCAATCTCTGAATGTTTGCATTACCAAAAATTGAGACATAGTGAATGGAATCAACTTGAAACAGTTTGCTAATCCTCTAACCCTCTCAACAAGTAGTGTAGGATGAAAATTCACTAATAAGTTAGTGGATATACATTTCAAAATAACAAGAAGACTTATTTTTACTTTTCACATCTATGCATTGGGAAGTTTGAAAAAGTCTCCTCATATACCAAGCTTCTACAAAAGGTTGCATACATTAGACACTTTCAGCAAAAAAATCACCATGTTTGCATATTTTTTCCTTTCTATAATGTGCAAAGGTGTGTCCCCTTCTAAAACAAATGGCATATAAACCTCTATGGACTTATTTTCTTTAGCATTTTTTTACTTCCGACTGCACTTTTTGAATACTCATCTCCTCCATCGCCAAATACATTTGTGGAAATTTTCTCCTTGGGATGCTCCTCTCCTTGCCTATAAGCTTGATTGATAAGTTTTGGTAGGTCTACCCTTTTCTTCATTAAATATTCAACAATTTCTCCCTATTCATGCACCATAATGTAGTACAAGGTGTATGAACTAGGAAAGAGTAATAACTCTACTACATTTTTCAAAACCCAAACTTACTACCAATTTTAGTGGAGTTTTCACTTCTTTATGCATTCAATCTGTTAGGCTAGACATTTTTCCTTATATTTTTCTTTGGATGCCTCTTCAAAAAATCAATCTTCCTCTCATAAAAATGATCCTCTTCCAGAAGTTACCATGCAAAATTTTATCAAGAAATAGCACTCATATTCAATGCATCTGAGAGCATTGTGTTTCTTACCTATGTAGGTTGGGCACATCTTTCGTGTGAGCCAATGGGAAAACCAAAGGCACTCATACTTGCATTGGAGGTGAATTTTTTTTATCATGGCTATTATGTCCAACCAAGACACTCTTATTTTACAAATATGATTGTGCCATCTGATGAAATCAGCCAGGTCCCAAGGTAGGTCCAAGTAAAAAAAGAAATCAAACTAAAACACCTGACACCTCAAATTAATCCACTGAGCTTGCCATAATGATTGGATTAAAAATCCATCACAACATCACCTTTTAAAATTGAAACTTTACCCCTTCATGCAAATTGAAACTTCATGTCAGGGAGTCCTCTAACTAGCTTTAAAATTTAACAAAAACACCTAATTGTGCCCTAAAATCAGACATACTGACTCTTTTTTTGCATTTTCACACCCTAGTAGATCTCATTTCATGATGATCATTTAGTTGAAATATATTGACCATCAAAGTTGCTTAGTCAAAATCGCCTGCAAACAAACATGTCACAGAAAACCATAAAATGTGTTCAATTTTGGCTTCAAAAATATGTCAAACTGACACCTGAGGGCACAAAAGTTGGGGAAATAGCTTAATATCATGAGGAGAGTATAAATCTATGATTTGAGCTCATAAATAATAATAGGAAAAATTTGGCAAGCAGTCAAAGTTGGGTACTTGGATTTATAGAACTAGGAACAGTCACAGAAAAATGATTCTTACAAATGGAATGGACCTGCAAAAGTGTGCAAATGGATTTGTCATGATTTGAAAATATTCCTACTTAAATTATCTTCAAAGTATAACACAGTGGTATAATCTATTTGGTCTCACCCACCATAGATTGAGAGTTATGACACCAGTAAAATTTCACAAATTGCATTAGGAATCACATTTGAAAACTAATCAAATGGATTCATCATAAACTCAAATCTAGAATATAATAATTCTCTAACATTGGGAATGAAATATAGAAGTAATTTTGTCATTTTTTTCAACTAGATCAAAGTTATAACTAGTAAAATAGGGCCTCCTAGAATTCTGAACAATTTACATCATCATTGCAATAGTAAACAACCAACTTTGAAGGATTCAAAACCTTGTCAAAACATATCAAAATGACTTAAAAATTGAAAAATAGGTTCTTTGATATGCATAATAGATAATTTAAAAGCTTTAATTGATGAAACATTACTGAGTGCAAGATATTTCATTTCAAACTAGACCTCTTATCATTGTTTGACATGAGCAAAATACAAATCTGAACATTTCTCAAAATGAAACTTCATGGAAACACTCAGAATGGAAATGTATCATTATGGGATACATGGATATACTAAATGCAAGGTGTTAGAAACATTAAACACCTCTTAGGCCTCAAAAGGATAGCTAGGTAAACATGCATTAAATGTAGTTATAAGGGCTCAAAATGACTCAAAAGCTTAGAAAAGTACTCAAATCAAGGATGCAATTTTGAGTCCCAACAGTGGCTCTACTTAGGGATACATGTCCCTTGAAAGCATGGAAAGGATTCAAAATCACTGGGTGACACAGACCACACACTTGACAACAAAAACTTCTCTCAAACAAATTATTGAAAGCAAGGGAAAAAACTACTCCTAAACTATACAAATGATGGCCTTGGGCCACCAAAACTTCAAAAAAACTTCTTACCTCTGTTATATATCTAATTTTCATCTCCATTTTTAGGATGTAAGATAGAAACATCATTTCCATTAGTTTCACCAATCAAATTAACATTCTAAAATAACTCATTTGGTAAAACAAAATAACTTCCTTCACTATCATAGAGTGTATGCCAATCAGTATTTACTTCTACATCATGATCACTATGATAAAATGAATCAGCATGCTCATATAAACTAGAATCAAACATAAAGTCATCATGAACAAATGATTGATGCATGCTATCAACCAAAAACAAAAAGGCTTCATACTTTGCTTCATTCAAAAAGTTGCATGTGTCAAGAACTTTCTTGTGTAACCAGGTGTGAAGAACATGTAAAATCTGATTTCTCTGCTCTTGCAGTCCTAATACTTATCTGATCATATTTATCACATGTTGAAACTCCTTCACACTCCATCAATGGATTAGTCACCAATTTTGAAAAATTATCATGAGAGTGTTGATGTAAAATATGTTGATTATACTCTTCATCAAATAAATCATTAGAGTGAACTTTGAACTCATCAAACTTTTCATCAGCACATAAAGAAAATTTTGAATCAGATTTACAACTTCCAGCCTTTTCCTCTTCATCATATTCAAAAATAATTTTAATATAATCAACCTAAGAAAAATCTGACATAGTATGAAATTTCTCCCTATTGGTACTCTTCTCATAAGAAAAGTCATTATGTGTATTAACACTTGAAACATTATCACATACACCTCCAAAACTTGACAAAGAATGTCCTAATTTTATATCAATTTTAGCATCAAACCTTGGCAAAACGACTTCATCTTGAGAGAAAACATAACAAGGGACAACATGAGCATCTAGACAAACATTTGCGTACCTTTCAAGATCATGAGCTAGTAGTTCTAAAATTTCATCAACACTCAATAGGACTTCATCACAAGTCTATTCTTCATGGCTTTGATCATAATTGGATGTTCTAAAATGATTATAGCAGCAGTACTATTAGTATGACAATTTGAAAAATTAGAATCATGACTACAACATATTACCTCTTATTTTCACAATACCTCTTTATTAGGTGTATCATTCTCATTTTCATCAAAAAAAAAGTTGTCCATACTGTTATTAGAACTTTCTACACTTTCGTGCTGTTGAAATATCTTAATGGAAAGAATGCTTTTGAGAGGACAGGGGGGGGTGAATCAGAAGTACTAGCTTTTAACCTATTTTTCTCAAATCCTTGTTAACATAATATTGAAATGTACATGCATGCATATCAACATTAACCAATTATGAAAAACACATGTGCATCACCTCATAACACTAGAAATTTTGGTAACCCAAAAACCCTCCAAGAATAAGAAGGTAAAACTGGGGTGGGGATGATACCCACAAAAATTGCTGCAGCAATAATGTTTGACCACTTCTAATGATCTGCCCGGTTAAAGGCTACAACACATTTTTAAATGTGACCTTGTTAGAGGATTTATGAACACTTTACTTGAAGTGTTACCCTGTTAAAGGATTTAATCACCTATTTAAAGGATCTACAAAATAGTTGTTAAGCTAACCTATCACCATAGGGTTTCCTTTCTAATACAGTTGCTAGAGTGTATTAGGTATAATAAACCTGATAGATTATGATCCTTTAATCACTGAATACAGGCACTTGATCTATTTTCTCTAATCTTGATCTTCTGATATCTGATACTCTTTACTCTGAAATTTTTTTCTTACACACCTTTGTCCATTCACTCACTTATTCAATGAGACTTCATCTTCCTTATAAAGACATTCGAAGACTTAGGGTTAGATGTGGATCTATGATCCATATTGAATCTTTCTTTCTCATTCATTCCTTGCACTTATATTATTGATTGTATGCCTTCTCCATTTTTCTTATTGTCTACATGTAGATTGCATAGGAAATACAAAAGATTTGATCTTATCATTTTAATCCTTCAAGATTCATCATATGTCGGCCATTAAAATGGTTTACATCTGAATTGGTAAAGTTACAAATTCATATGTACATTCTATGTTACTCGGCACTTACTGATTCTAGATACTCGACACATGTAATAAACTGGCTTACTCGGCTCTTGTTGCATTCCTATATTGCTTGGCATTATTTGTGACTCGGCACTCAAATATCACTTGGTACTTGTATCATGTTTGGCACCTAAAGTCATTTGACACTTGATTCTCACTTGGCACCTAATTTTCACTCAGCACCTGAAGGCTACTCAGCACCTGAAGATCACTCAACACCTATTGGTTTTTCTTACTTGACACATATTGTGGCTCGGCATACATAGTGATCTTGGCTCCAAGGTAGAAAATGGTTAAGTGTGGTGGCACTCAAATGTCAAAACCATTTTGAGACTAACAATCTCCCCCTTTGACATGAGTGACAAAAACACTTAACTGACCTCAAAATTGTTGTAACTCCCCCTAAGTTGATTGTGTCATTATCTATGCTATCTTGGTAACCAAAATTTTATGGTGTATATCATGCTCTCCTTTTATCTTGTCTCCCCATGTTTAACTTGTCTCTTTGTTTCCCTGTTTAACTTGTCTTCCCCTTTTTGACACTTATGTCAAAGGATTTTTAAGGATTAAGACCATGTTTTGCCAAAAATGTGTTGTTTACCTCCATAATCATCCTGAGAGTTGCATCCCAATTATGCAAAGCAATTTCTAATGACTTGTGTTGGATGGAAGTCTTGGCAACAAGGTGAACAAGTCCTTCTGAAGTAGAAAGATTAGGATCTTTCTTGAGAAAAATTTTAGCATAGACCTGTTCTTTATGGAGTACTTCTAAATGTGGGGTAATGGAGGATTGGAGTTGTATTAGATTTTCCTTGATGGTGGCCTCTTCTTCTATTAATACAGCTATTTTTTTTTGAGTGTGAAGCATCTGAGAAAAATGCTTCCCACTTTGAGCTAGATCCTTGGGTAGCTGCATGCTTGAAATATTCAAATTCCTCTCCAGGCTCATTATCTTTTGGCTAGTTTCCTGTGTGAAGTATGAAAAGTCACACAACTTTGTGTACAATAAGAATATATTCTCAAGTACCTTTTTCACTTTGTCTATTACATTTTCCAATTCAATCTATGAAATTGCTATTTCACTAGATATTTTCTCATTAACTTCCCTTGAAATTTTCTTTCAGACCATTCCATAAGTTTTGCATTTGTCTCTTGGTATGTATTTGTCACCTGGTTAACAATATCTATCAATTGTTCCATTATATGTTTGGATTCATCTAGTGACTAAATACTGAAGGCATCCATAAAGATGTCTTTAATCTCATACAGTGTTTGTTTTTGTTTATACTCCTTCCTAAGTATCTCTTGCCTTTTTCTTTTATTTAAGGCTTCCTGCACTTCATTGATTTGATCAATGCTTATTGTTTTTGAGTCATAACTCGGTATGACTATTTCCTCATCTAGTTCAAGGTCTCCATAGTGAAGTACCCTTGCAAATTTTGTAGAGCTTGATCCTAGTACAAATATTTGCAGTGGATGTTGTGAAGGAGTTCCCAAAGTAGGAAAATTTATCAATGTTTGTATTACCTCCTACTCTTTAGGGGTTTCCTCTTTTTTCTCCTCCTGCTGTCTACCTTGATCAATTATTGTAATTTTAGGAAGTGCACCTTGAGTTTGTGTTGTAGGATCAGATGTAATAGTTTGTCCTTTTTCTTCTATTCCTTTATCTCTTGCTACTCTTGGCTTTTATATTGTTGTGTCAACTATGCCTAATGAAACAGCTATTGGCATTTGAAGTTGACCACTAGTAGCTATAGAAATGATGGAAGGTGGTTCTTGTGGTTTCACCTTATCTCTAGTTGTGTTTTTTACTAGTTTTTGTAATTCATCCACACTGATCAATACTAGATTTGTACATAATCTTGCTTGTTGTGTGGATTGGTCAAGGATTCTTTTGAGATCCTCTGTAGTTAATGGATTGATGTTCTGAGCAGAAGTGTCAAGAACATCCTGTATAGTTGTAGTTTCTACAAGTGTGATGGGTACATGGGGAGGACTAGAAGGTGGTAATAGTGTGTCTTGCACACTCTGGTCTTGTTGATGCTCTTGCTCAGCTGTTGCTGTTTCATTTTGTTTTTGTGTCTCCTCCTCTATTTCTTTATTTTCTTCTTCCTTCTTCTCTTCTTGTTGTTTCTTTTCTTCTTCCTTCTTTTCCCCTTTTCCTTGGTTTACTCCTATCTTTTCTTCTCTCCTTTTCCTTCTTTCTTCAAGTGGAGTAGTAGCTTCTTCCTTGTATTCTTCTTCAAGAAAATCTTCAATCTTTTTGTACAAGTTCTTCCATGATTTTGTTGATCTTTGTACAATTTCTTCCATTTTATTTTGGAGAATGAAAAATGCCCTGTACTTAGGTGTAAACCTAGTATTATGCCTTTTGACTGCTTTCTCTATTTGCTTCTCGGTCAAATCAGGCAGTATGCTTGCTAGGGTTGATTCTCTCATCTCCTTCTCCATTTTCAAACAAAAATGCCATCTGTCTTCTACAATTTTTGATAGTTCATTTGGCAAATGTCCATCCAGTTCAAGAGGAGTATACTTGAACTGTGCCATCATTCCATACACTGATTCTTCTATTCTACTTTGTTCATCTTTAGTGAACTTATTAAAATCAACTTTATTAATATTGCTTAAGTCTCCATTTCCAATCCTTTTACATAATGTATCAACTAAAAAATGACTTACCTTTTCAGATTGATCTTCTTCATCAGTATCAGGTTGAGCCACATATTTTCTTCTTTTTCCTTGGCTCTTCCTATGTCTTTTTGATTGATTTCTTCTTTGTAGCATCTTCTTTATCTTTTTGTATGGAGGCCCTTGTTGTAGCTCTGGTTGTTGGCTTTTGTGGTGATGGCATGGCAGTTTTCTTTGGTTTGGACTGAGCTAGAGGCTATTCTGTTGCCTTTCTTTTCTTTGGCTTAGCTAAGGTTAGTGCATCCTTCGCTTCTTCTTCCTTAGCACCTTCCTCCTTATCTTCACCTAGGCCTTGAGTTAATCCCATTGAGCCTTGCTCTTGTTTATCCTCATCATCATCATTGTCATCATCATCTTCTTCTACTACTTCTACCTCTATTCCTTCACCAAATTTTTTCTTGACTTTATTCATCAATTTATCTTTCTTATTTAATGTGGAGGTAGTCTTTAATTCCATATTTATCTTTGAAGTTACCACATCATAAGTGCCAAAGTGTGGGGAACTCTTATCTGTCTCTTCTGCCAATAATGCAGTTATGGTTGCAGATGCTTCATCTATGTTAATCTCATAACCAAATGGCCTTAGCCATCTCACCTTTGGAGCTGCTGCTTGGATATAGGTGAATTCAATATCAACTAAGAAGCATATATCATTAATATGTTTTTCCACTAAGGAAACTAGTATTCTCACCCTTTGCTTCATGGATTTCTTAAAATCCTCAAAATAACTAGTCATTAGGGTATCAAAATTGTCTCCCATTTGTTATATATATTCATTAATTTGGGATATGATAGTTTTATCACTTCTCCATGTAACTTTTCCAAAAGAGGGAAATTCATTCTGAACATAAAAGAATACACAAATTAGAATTGCTCCAAATTTGCATTGTGCACCCTTTGTCCTTCTTATGGCAGCTAGGTTTTTATTAATCTGTTGTAGTTGCAGTTCTGCAAGATCATAAGTATGATCCTTTTTCACTAGTTTGTAGCCTACATCTACTGCAATACATGGCACACTGTTGAGTCTACTAGATTGATAGAACTTATGTGCAATAACTCTAATAGCAAACTCAACTAGAGGATCCTGAATGGTGTGAATTGTCATTCCTCTTTTGTTCCACTGAGCACCTATTTTCTTTTCAATAACCTCCTTGGATTCACTTCTCAAGGTCTTGAATCAATCTAGGGTAGGATATCTAGTTACCCTATGAATGATTCCTTTTGTGATTTTGATAGGGACATCTTTTAACCATAGACTACCATCATGAATTTTGTTCAACACAAGTTTGATCCATTCTGTTTTAAATATGGTGGGAAAACTCAAAACTCATGTTAAACCCTTCCTTTCAACAATTTTGTATTCATCTTTCAAGACTCCATCCACATATAGCTTAGCAAAGGCTTCTCTTATTTCCATGTCTCCTATGGCTCCTATCTTGCAATTATAGCATCTTCTTACATCCTGAACCATAACAACATTTGGGGGTATGCAAGAAAGGGCTCTAGGGGGATCATTTTTGAATACAACTTCAGGGAGAGGGAAAAAATTAGGCTGCCTAACCTCATTAGTTACTAATTGGACTTCAAACAACTCTTTTTCCTAGGTTGTCTTAGAACTCAAAGCCATTTATGCAAACTAGGGTTTCCTTTTTATAGAAATATGAAACTGCGTATCTCGGCACAAATGAAAATACCCCAAGATCGATGAAATCATGTTATAAGAGGTTGCAATCTACTTGGAATGCTAGATTCGCTGGTATGAAGTAGCTCTGCTCTCTTTCCCTTCTCTGATTTTTGATCGCAATGAGGAAAAATGATTGAAACCACGATAATATACCCTATTTCCATCACATTAAATGCTCAACTGCAAACTCGACCTCTGAAGGATTTTAACATTACTCGGCTTGCACTATATTTCCACTTCACTCGACTTCCGTAGGAGTTACTCAACTCGGCATTAGCTATCTACTCGGTCGTTGTTAGGAACTCAGTATGTAGTGGAGTTTTACTCAGCATCCAAAGATAGCTCGGCATCATCATTTAAAATTTTGTCTTGGCATCTTGTTTCATGCAAATTTATACTTTGCATTGCTTCTTCGTGGTTTAGGGCTGATGTATGATACTTCCTTATATGTATCAACCCTGTAGGCTCTTTCTTGTGTTTAATTGAATGAGAAATGATCACTTGACCTTGTGGGTGAAGTGACCCTCTCATTGGATGAACTTGATTCATTCTTTTTCTGCCACGTTTTCTTTGTGTCTATTTTTATGTGTTCCACATCAATCTTTTCTTTGCCCTTGTTTACTTCAATCTTTGGTGCCTTTGACCTTGTAGGACAGCTTATGCTGATATGACCAGTTTTTAGGTAATTGAAACATGTGGTTTGGTTCAACAACCTTTTATAGTTCCCTTTGAAATGTGTTCTTATGTAGTTTTGTGATATATATCCATATTCTTGACAATAATGACAACTATACTTGGTGTTTTAATCCCAATGGTACTGACTTTCATTTCCTTTTGTTTTTGCTGGTTGATTTGATGCCCACATAGACTTTGATCTGCTTTCAAATGCTCTATGTCCATACTTCTTACAATTATGACAATTTCCATCAAATCTTTGTGTCCTTGTGACTTTGGATCTACAGTCTTGTGTCATATGTCCTTGTATGTTGCACTTGTGATAGTAACTATTGTTTTTGGGTGTGTTTGGCTGATTGATTCTTCTACTCCTGCAAACATTAGTAGTATGCCCCTTTTTATTATAGTAATGACAAATGGGTTTAAAATCCTTACCTTTGTCACTTCTTTTCTCAACACTCTTTGATGATTCTCCTACTTCAGTGTTGTTGTATCCAAGTCTTGATGTATCATGGGATGATCTTGGAAATTTCAGCAACTATTCAAAGTACTTTATGGCTTCACTTGACTTTTTGAGATTCTCTACTATCTCTTTTTCTCTGTTTAATTCATTTTACATTTTTTCATTTTGCATCTTCAAAGTAGATATCTCAATATCTTTCATATTCAGTTCGTGATGAAGGTTCATCAATTGAGCAAGTGTATCCATCTGCATGTTTGAAACCCTTGTCAATTCAGTATATTTTTCTTCAAGCCTGTTTGCAACATTTCTTTTATCATTTTCCATCATGACTTTATCCTTGACTACTCTTTTCTTTTGTTTAGTGATTTCACATAACATTATGGCCTGTGATTCATGTTCCATCTTGAGAGATCTTATCTCTTCTGCTTGAACCTTTTTTTTCTCCATCAGTTTTGCTATTGTTGCATCAAAGTCTTTAGTATCTCCATTGGCAAATAGTTTTTTGGTATCTATCTCCTTGTAGTTTGTATCATTTTCAGCTATGGCTATATCCTTTCTTCTTTTCAAGGATTTTCTTAGTTCCTCCCTTGCTTCCTCTACTTTGTGTAGAGCCAGTTGCACATTAATCACTTGATTGTCAATAATCTTTCCAAGTTTGAAGAATTCCATATTTAGACCTTTTTCTCCAAGCTATTAGACTTCTTGTGAGAACCTTACAGCTCTGATACCAATTTTTGAAATATCTTAATGGAAAGAATGCTTCTGAGGGGGGGGCAGGGGGGTGGGGGGGGTGAATCAGAAGTACTAGATTTTAACCTATTTTTCTCAAATCCTTGTTAGCATAATATTGAAATGTACATGCATTCATATCAACATTAAGCAATTATGAAAAACACATGTGCATCACCTCATAACACTAGAAATTTTGGTAACCTAGAAACCCTCTAGGAATAAGAAGGTAAAACTAGGGTGGGGATGATACCCACAAAAATTACTGCAGCAATTTTAAGCTAGCTTTTAACCTATTTTTCTCAAAATTGCTTTTATGGGGGGGGGGGGGGGGGGGGAGCTTTTAACCTATTTTTCTCAAATCCTTGTTAACATAATATTGAAATCTACATGCATGCATATCAACATTAACCAATTATGAAAAACACATGTGCATCACCTCATAACACTAGAAATTTTGGTAACCCAGAAACCCTCTAGGAATAAGAAGGTAAAAATGGGGTGGGGATGATACCCACAAAAATTACTGTAGCAATAATGTTTGACCACTTCTGATGATCTTCCCTATTAAAGGCTACAACACATTTTTAAATGTGACCTTGTTAGAGGATTTATGAACACTTTACTTGAAGTGTTACCCTGTTAAAGGATTTAATCACCTATTTAAAGGATCTATAAAATAGGTATTAAGCTAACCTATCACCATAGGGTTTAATTTCTAATACAGTTGCTAGAGTGTATTAGGTATAATAAACCTGATAGATTACGATCCTTTGATTACTGAATATAGGCACTTGATCTACTTTCTCTAATCTTGATCTTCTGAGATCTGATACTCTTTACTGTGAAATAGTTTTTCTTACACACCTTCATCCATTCACTCACTTATTCAATGAGACTTCGTCTTCCTTATAAAGACATTCAAAGACTTAGAGTTAGATGTGGATCTATGATCCATATTGAATCTATGTTTCCCATTCATTCCTTGCACTTATATTATTGGTTGCATGCCTTCTCCATTTTTCTTATTGGCTGCATGTAGATTGCATAAGAAATACAAAATATTTGATCTTATCATTTTAATCCTTCGAGATTCATCATATGTTGGCCATGAAAACAATTTACATCTGAATTGGTAAAGTTACAAATTCATATGTACATTCTGTGTTACTCAGCACTTATTGATTCCAGATGCTTCGCACATGTAATAAACTAGCTTACTTAGCTCCTGTTGCATTCCTATATTGCTCGACATCGTCTGTGACTTGGCACTCAAATATCACTTGGTACTTGTATCATGGTCGACACCTAAAGTCATTCAGCACTTGATTCTCACTCGACATCTGATCTTCACTCAGCACCTAAAGGCTACTTAGCACCTATTGGTTTTTCTTACTTGACACATATTGTGGCTCGGCATACATAGTGATCTCAGCTCCAATGTAGAAAATGGTTAAGTGTGGTGGCACTCAAATGTCAAAACCATTTTGTGACTAACACATGCATACTATCACAAGATTCATTTTCAGTCACATAACCATCTTCATCTTGCTGACTAAAATCATGTAATTCAATAGATCTAGATTTCATCTCTCCATAATCACAAGACACATTATCACCATCCATGGATTCACTAGATTCACTATTACTTTTAGCACATTCACATTTTCTATTAGAGGATTTAGTACAGAATTCATTGCTACTTAAACCACCCTCAAATTTCTTGAAAAGACCTTCAACATGCAAAATCTTTTGTACTCTTAAATGTGTTGGCTAGTTAACTAGAATTAGGCATAAAGACATCTAGGAAAACAATAGGCCATAAGTATTCCTTTGGTCTTAAAGATAAATGCAACTCCATGAGTGTTGATTTAAACTTTACATAAATTTGATCATCTCTTAGACCTTGAACATTTCCAATAATATTTCTTATAAATATGACAATCTAATTGCAGAGTTCCTTTCTTATCTCTACAATATCTTCAAATACACTTTCATAACTTTGTAGACTACCTTTAGATCTAAGATTTGATCCCATTCTGAAAAAAAACTTCTACCTCTTTCTGCTAATTCTTGAAATCATTAAATAGAGGCACTAATTTCTAGTATTTGACTTCCATGAAAGGTAAAATGCATGAAAATCAAAATATCTTCAAGTGTTGATGTTGAACTTTGATCTATTGATTTGGCACAAGTGCAAACTTGAAACTCCTTCACACCATTGATCAAAACCATGTAGAGTCACTACCTCCTTGAAGAGGACAAATGATATAACTATTGTGATTCACTTCTTAGCATTCAAATTCTTTAAAAAAATAGATTGCATACTATAAGAATTTGGTATAGCTCTAATACCATGTAAGAATTTTCCTTAGGGAAAAATTCACCCAAGATTGTAGAACTCGAACACAAGCACAACTGTAGACCAGAAATGAGTATGATCAGAATAATATTGTATTCAATTCAATATGCATGAAAGTAAACTAGGAGTTCCTATATATAAAGGCCTCTAAGATGCATCTAGAATTCCTAAGAATCAACTACATGATAAGTCATACAACCAGGCACATGTCCACCAGATATGGGTTATCCTCCATTAAGCATGGAAGTAAGTGTGATGATGAGAGGATAAGCCTACAAAGGTGTATCATGCAAATTTATGTTGTAGAAAACATGTGCTAAAAAGGGAGTGTGAATAACTGTGTTGTCTACATGACAACTCAATAAATGATGTAAACTCTAGTGTTGTAGACACCATATGTTGAAATAGAGTTCCATACTTCTATGTTGTCAACATGGAAACTCAAAAAGGTACACAAACTCCTAAGTGTTTCACAAAATAAATAATAAAATAATGCATTAACCTAAGTAAACTAAAGTAAGTGTAAATAGTAAATACATATTTACACCAACACCCCCCCTTAAGTGCAACTTACGGGAATTCCCTTAAGCTTACAAAAACTAGAATGAAATGCAAAATGGGTCTTGGCTACTAGGCCATGTTAGGTACCCATGTACATAATAAAAATGCAATCTCTCATAAAGTGGAGAAAGAGGGAAAACCTCATGGGAAAAACCCTCCCCCAAAAAGAGATATGAAAAGCAAGATGCGTGGATGGATGGAGTAATAAAGATGCCCCAATTACGACATACATCCAGTATGTAAAATAGTGAAGAATGAGAAGAACAAGACCTCTTAAGAAAAAAAATTCCCCCTATAAGAAAGAAGAGGAAGAGTGACAAGGTAGGCCCCCCCCCGCCTAAGGAAGAATGTCGACCAATGATTTTTGCTCGAAGAAAGAAGTTGGTTCAAGAGTGCAGAATGATGTTCCTCCCCTTTAGAAGAAAATAAGGAAAAGGTACAATATTGAAGATGTATGGTGGCCTTGAAACCTACTCAAGTGCCCCTGTATCGATGGTGATGGTCATGCCTTCCAAAACTGTTAAAAAAGATGAATGCAGATCTAGCAAGGATATCTGTTGAACCTATCCCAATGAACCATCTATCTCTTTAATTGATAAAGAGACCTTCGATAATTTTTGTTTATAAGGATCCACAATCACACCAACCTATAAAGATTGATGATGTAGTGAATGGACATGAGGGTTAGAGTGAGCCCTCGCAACAACTGAAGAAGGATCTACCCCATCAAAGAGAAGATGTAAATCATCAAGGCTATCTCCCAAATCTACAGTGTGTGACTCCAAGAACAAACTTGTAATGTTTTTCATGTAGTCATCTTTGTTGTTGGCGCTAGAAGAAAACATGTATCCTATTGTTTTGAACCTTTCATTGTGGCAATATAAGTATGTGGACTAGACTGATGTTGTGACCTCTCGCTACAACTATCAATAGAACCCCACATGTCTAAATCTGTTGAAGCACTATCACTGGTGTCACTATCAATTTCCACAGTGAATGAAGTGTGGACATGATGAGAGGATAAGTTGGGTGAACTTTCCTCAAAGTGTACATCCTTCTCCACAAATATCTCATGAGTCTCTAGATCCATAAGTTGGTAAGCTTTAACATTGTCTTCATAACTGATGAAAGTACAAGGCCTAGGTTTTGGTGTCTTGCATCCCCTAGAAGATAGGTTTGCCCATGTTGGACAATTAAAGACTCTGAAGTGACTCACAACTAGTTTTCTACCGCACCATGCCTCAAAAGGAGTCTTCCAATCTAAGGCATTATTGGGAGACTTATTAAGTATGTGAGTAGCACTGTTAATATATTTCACTTCAAGTGTAGGATCAAGAGACTTGGATTTTATCATATAACTTGCCATGGTTTTGAGAGTCCTAATCCTCATAGCTATAACATCTATCTTGTGCAGACTAAATGCTAGTGGATTTTGACGATCAATTCCCTTGAGTTTGCAAAAGTATTTGAGTCTTCTTTTTACATATTTTCTTTCATTGTCCATCCTTAGAACCTTGATGGCTTTCCTAGATTTGTGTTCAACATGACTCTTGAATTCTTAAAGCTTTTCAACCACTTCATTCTTATGATGAAGGAAGTAGACCCACGTGAAGCGTGAAAAGTCATCGAAAAAAGTAAGGATGTAGTAGCCTTAGCTAACTAATGTCATTGTAAAGGGTCTTGCTAAAACCATGTGAACCAATTGGAGAACAACTAGTGCTCTAGAAGACTTGCCTTTATCATAATTCTCCTCAAGATGCATATCCACTAAACATGATGAATACTCACCCTTAGAAAAGTTGATGTTAGGTAGACCTTTGACCTTATGTTTGAAGAAAAGTTGTTGAAGGTAGCATAAGGCTAGATGACCAAACCGCTCATGCCATAAGTTGATCTGTGAATGTGAATGAGTCAACAAGGCTTGAGAAGGAGACTTAGGCACAAAGTGGGAGAAGGAATAAAGCATCTTTTCATGATTGACTTTCCCCACTACAACTAATGAATCAACTTTTAGACTTCACACCATCATTGAATCTGGAAGGAACTCAACTTTGTCACAATCTCCAAGGTGGGTGATTTGGTAAACTGAGAAGAGATTGGAGCTAAGGTTTGGAATGTAGAGAACATCTTTGAATTCCCCATTGTCCATTTCCACATGTCCTTTCCCTTTGTTGGTGTAAATAAGTATTTACTATTTACAATTACTTAAGTTTACTTAGGTTAATGCACATATTTTACTATTTATTTATTAATCACCTAGGAGTATGCATACTCTTGTGAGTTTTCATGTTGACAACATAGGATTTTGCACTCTAATTATGTGCATGTTGTCTACACTTAGGAGTTCGCACATTATTTGAGCACATGGTGTCTACAACATTCTAAACACCTCATCGTGCTTATCCTTTTATTATGGAGGATATGTGCTTAGTTGTCATGCTTATCTCCTAGTACATTCTAGACACATTCTAGATGCATCTTAGAGGCCTTTATATACAAGATCTCCTAGTTTGTATGTACATGCTTCTAATAATAGGAAGCATTTTCATATTGATTATAATCTTGACCTATTGTGTGCTTATGCTCATTCTCCTTGATCTTGGGTGAATTTTTCTCTAAGGCAAATTCTTACATGGTATCAGAGCTTGAGGAGATTCTCTACACATAGTCATTTGAGACCATTGTTGCTTAAGCACCTTCAATCCAAAGATCTAGAGAATTCATAGAAATTGGGAGTGTCTAGAGCCAAAGTAGACCTCACCAATACATCTGATGTGTTGATTCAGTGAATTGACTATAAATTTTCCTATGTTGGGCAATAGTCAAAATTGAGGCAAAAAAAATTTTGCAAACCGGCACCTAAAGGCCCAATTTGCAAAATTGGTATGATCATTTCAGATCTGTACATTTAATTTTTAGATCTACATTTTTTTTCATCTACATCTGTACATTTTTTTTTGGATCTGCATTTTTTTTCCAAGAAAATTAGCCATTAGGCTTGTAGGAGATATTTTTGTAGGTGAAGATTAAAGCTTGTTGGTGTAAATCAAATATTTGTATCACATTCAAAAGGTCAAAAAAACCCCAAATTAGATTTTGTTTCATCCAAATCAAACATCTAAGGCAAAATCTTAAGCCATTTGATTTTTGGAGGTGTGACGGTGATTCAAGAAAAATAATAACAGTGGTGATTTTCAAATAGCAATATCTTCCTCATATGGACTCCTTTTTGCGAGCAATTTTTTTTTTTGGGGGTAGAATTTTGTGATCTACACATTGGTGCAAGTGGTTTGAGATCTATGTTCCTAAATTTTTCTGCAAATTGTAAATCCTAATTTTTGCCACTTCAAATGCTTGGTATGAACTCATCTAGACTTCAAAACAGGTTCTATTTTTTTTGAAAGTGCATTTTTTTTGTCTACTTTCCAAATCTGCAATCAAATTATAAGTTTTGTGGATAGAAATACTACTTTTAGAAATAGGCCCTAAACTGGCATGTGGCTATTGCATTAAGTGCAAAATCATACATTAGGGGGTTGATTGATTATTTAAGTATTTTGGGGGGTGCATACATTCATTGATCTCATGGAGGGTCGTCACATATGTTAGTCTAGTATAAGACCAAAGTTGAAATCGAGGAACTATAAAAAATGGAGTGCTTTGATGCTTGATCATCTAAGAGAACATAAGGAAGTGTATTTTCCTCTATAATCAAAGATACCACCTTCATTCAAACATCTTTCTAATCTTCTTCGCTTTATGTATAACAGGATGAGTAAGGAATCATTTGCTCCTCTTCTTATGGCAAGTTTTCCCCATGATGTTTGGATGGCTCTTTGGGAAGCATATGGAGATCCATGTGTTCCTCCATTTCCAAAGGACATTCTACATCCAGTCACTCCAGATGAGATCTCACCTCTTGATTCTCCTGTTGATTCTACTAATCCAATTCCAGCTATAGATGCTTCTGATTCAATGCAATAGGAAACATCATGTCTTCCTACTTCAGCTTCATGGGACGACTTCCTTCCAGACATTGCAAGGTTGTTCATAGAGTCTCACATTGAAGATTTAGGAGACATCATTGATCACATTTTTCTTCTCTTTGTTAAGGAGACTACTTCGTGCATTGTGGAAACTAATAGTGACACTAGCGATAGTACTTCAATAGATTTAGATACATGGGGTTCTATCAATAGTTGCAATGAGACTTCACTACATCAGCATTCTCCACATGCCTATATCACCACAATGATAGGTCCAACACAGTAGGGTATGTCTATTCTTCTAGGTCCAACTTCAATGAAAAATTTGGAGGACTTCTTTGATGATATTCAACTTTTCTTTGATGAGGATGATCCTTCTACAATTGTTGTGAGGGCCCACTCTGACCCTCATGTCCATTCTCTACATGATCAGTCTTTACAGGCCAATATGATTGTGGATACTTATGTACAACAATTGTAGGAGGTCTCTTTATCATTTGAGAAGACTGTTGGTTCTTTAAGATAGGGATCCTTGCTCAATGTGGACATGTTCTTTTCAGCAGTCTTGGAAGGAGAAACCATCGACATCAACACAAGGACACTTGAACAGGTTTTAGAGATGCCTTTCATCATCAAGATTCTTTCTGCACATAGGGGAAGCATCTCACTTGTACCTTTGCCATTGTTTCTTCCAAAGGGGAGGAACATTATATAGCGATCATGGATCAACTTCTACATTGGAGCATTTCTCACCGATCGATACACTACCTTTAGCAGGGGGGACTACCTTGTCTCCTTCTCCTTTTTGGGGGGGGACTTTTTCCTCTTCGAGGTTTTTTCCTTCTCCTAGTTCTCTATTTTATATATTTGATGTATGTTGTAATGGGGGGGTCTTGATTACTCCATCCATCCATACATCATTTCATCTCTCTTTTTGAGGGAGGGTTTTTCCCATGAGGTTTTCCCTCTTTCTCTGCTTTATGAAAGATTGCATTGCATTATGTACATGGGTACCTAACATGGCCTAGTAGCCAAGACCCATCTTGCATTTCATCCTAGATCATGTAAGCTTGAGGGAATTCCCATAAGTTGCACTTAAGGGGGGGTGTTGGTGTAAATAAGTATTTACTATTTACACTTACTTAAGTTTACTTGGGTTAATGCACATATTTTATTATTTATTTATTACTCACCTAGGAGTATGCATACTCTTGTGAGTTTTTATATTGACAACATAGGAGTTTTCACTCTAATTATGCACATGTTTTCTACACTTAGGAGTTAACACATTATTTGAGCACATGGTGTCTACAACATTCTAGACACCTCATTGTGCTTATCCTCTTATTGTGGAGGATATGTGCTTAGTTGTCATGCTTATATCCTAATACATTCTAGACACATTCTAGATGCATCTTAGAGGCCTTTATATACAAGCTCTCCTAGTGTGTATGTACATGCTTCTGATAATAGAAAGCATTTTCATATTGATCATACTCTTGGTCTACTGTGTGCTTGTGCTCATGCTGGTGAATTTTTCTCTAAGGCAAATTCTTACATCCTTCAACTTCCATTTTCATATCATCTCCCACGAAGATGTGCGTGATACCTGTGACTACTTCAATGAAGAAAAGTCTCCCTTTGAAGAACCCATATGATAGAAGGCACCTAAGTCAAGTATCCATTCTAAAGAAGAACTTGTGTTTTCCATAAGTGTTTGCCCTTTTCCCTTTGAAGAGGTTGGAGTTAAGTCCTTGGAAGTATGTGGGACTTGAATTTTGTTCTTCCTGAGTAGGTTTTCAAACTCGTCGATTATTTTAGTCTTGCAATGATGCTCATCATGATTTGGCTTTTTGCAATATGGACAAAAAAAAAATTCCTTCTTTTCATTACTTCCCTTCTTGTTGGAAGAAGAATTTCCTTACTATGAGGAGGATTGTTGTGTCTTAGATTGTGATTTTTTCTTCCACTACTTCTTCTTACTGTTGTTAGAACTTCTTCCTCCTTGACTTGATTGGTTCTCATCACTAGCCACCAATGCTTTTTTCTGTGATGTCATGAGAAGTCCCAAATCGATCAAGTGAGATTGTTCAACAATCAACATCTCTGCGAATGCATCAAATGTAGGCTTCTGGTAAGTAGTTCCCATGGTTAACCTATGAGTATTATAACTCTTACTGTAGTCCATAAAAAGTGAAGCCCTCATAATATAATTACATAAAAAAACTCATTAGTATTAAGGATGCTGAAAATGCCCTTATCACTAGAAATGTAGAAACTTAGTTTATGTCCTCAGAAATCCCCACTACAGACTGTACAATTGTGATTGCTAATAGGTATTCTCTCATTGCCTAGGGAATCTGATATTTTTTAGAGCATTCAAAGAACAAGCTTTCATGAGAGAAATCAATATTTCATTATAGCAATAACTTTCACACGAATGCAAATGTGGGTTCTATAGAATTAGAGATCTATAAAAAAAATGCAAGTTACGCTAACAAGTTAGTGCATTGGATATTGTCAGTTTCTTTTATACCTCTTCAAAGACTTTCCACTCTTAATTTAAATTTCAAAGTATGAAAAATTATATAAGTAATCCATGGATAGAATTTGAGCTGCCTTGTACATATGGTCTATTTACATTCTATGAGTTCATGACCATTCTTTGAAATGGTTTGTCCTATATGAAGGCACAACAAAAGGTGATAGAATGGTCAACATCTTTCTTGAATGATTTATAAGAAAACTATATTTATTTGTTATTAGCAATTCTCCTAGAAAAATTACAATACCAATCCCTTCTCTATAAGTTAGAAACAAGTTTTGGTATACAAATTTAACAAGCTCTATGTTTTTGAACAAAAAAAATATTCTTACCAAAGAATTAGGATTTCAAAAAACAAACAACTGTCACTAGAAGATCTCAATTTGCACATGCCTATGTTGGTAGACTAGCTTCTATAATGACTAGACTAGATAGCTCTGCCTTTTGTACTAGATAAAATGGGTTGGATGGATTTACCTTTAAGCTCGTTGGTTCTATGCCTGGATCTGTTGCCCTACCTACTCTTTCTTCTATGGACTAAATTTATTCAAATGTAATTGTTTTCTATAAGTTGCAAGAGCCTTTTCTATAGTCCATTTTCCTCCATCTACCTTTGCAGTTGGTTATGGTACATTCAAACATCTAAAGTAGAACAAAATACTACCAACTATTAAGCCATATGTCCCCTTGAGTTGTTTATGTGCATGTTGAACATTTGCCGTGTTCAATTGTGGAAAAATGATGATAGCCAATTAAAAAATAAAAGTTAAAAATGTAAAAATCATTTTAATAGAAAATATTTCTTAGAACATAAGATAAAGAAGATTTGCACGGTTCCCAATAAACTAACTAATAGAAAAACATGTTATTGAAAACTATAGTCTTCTGCCTTACGGCAGGGACTAACAACTACAACCCACAAATATTCTTCCTTACTATAGCTTACAAAATATTAATTTAGACATGCATACATTTATTTCAATAAAAAATACAAATATTCTCCATAATTATAACTTACAAAATATTAATATAGACATGCACACATTTCTTTCAATACAAAATATTAATACATGCATTAGCACAAAACAATAATGTTTTCTAACTTTACATAGGATAGTAGACCAATGACAAAGAAGCCATTAGTTGCACATGTTCATCAACTATGAAACTATGATCTTTTATATTATTTAAATGCAAATATATTTCTAATTGTCATATACCTACCAAATTTGGTTAAGGAAAAGACCAGAAACAAAAACTAACATCAGAGAAAACTGTCCACCCACGAAAACATGCTGATGCGAAACTCTAACAACATAAGGCATGCTAACTACAAATCCATTACAATTACCAACAGCAATATGAAAAAATATAGTACTACTATTCCAAATAATAATTCTCAATTTTTCATTAATTTGGTAAAATCTATACAAAATATTTAATATTTTAAATTTTTTTTGTTTTATAGATTGAAGGGTCTGTACAAAATATTTAAGGTTTTAAGTTTTTTTGGAGTTTTATAGATTAAGGGCTCCATATTGTAAATGTAAAGCCTCTAGGCTAAAGTTGCTCCTCTAATTAGATATATATGAACAATTAAAGTTATGAACTTACATTCTACTATAATGACTAGTTCCACTACATATCTTTATTATAGAATTTACCAATATCAAATATACATTAAACCTAACTACAACTAAAATAAAAATTGTAATGCAATAATTAATTTCTATCTCTCTTTAACCATTCTAACTTTTCTATTTTCTATTTCTTGCAACTAGTCATGAATCAGATGAACTGTAAATCTTCAACTTTACAGTCTTATGAGTAATCTCAATCCTTATAAATACATAAAACACAACTATTTTTTATTGTTTTTTGGGAGCTAAATAAGAGCCTTACAAAGGGTCACATGACATGGATTCATCAAAAGAATAGCTATATGAACATATCCAGTAATCTCCTCTTCAAGTTCAACAACACGAACCCATATTCTTCAATCACCATAAACCCACCACTATACTTTTTAATCACTGGAAACGCACCACCAAACAAGTGAAAAACTAGTAGGAAATCCAACAGTTTGTAAAAGACAGCTCATCAGAGCTCCACTTCATGAGCGCTATACCCAAAATTTCCTCTTTTGATATTCTTCCTCCTCTTCCTATAGATAACAAACGCCAATCCACCCAAAGCCACTACTAATAGAACTCCAAAAGTTACTCCAGCCTTCTAACCAAAACTCATTCCCTTTGAAATGAAATCTCCAAGGGCAGAGGGAGATGGAGATGAAGATGGTGAAGGTGAAGGCAATGGCAATAGCAATGGAGATGGTGATGGAGATGGAGAAAGCGAAGGTGATGGAGATGGAGAGGGAGATAGAGGAGTTTGACCTACAGATTCATGAGATGCATATAGAAGAAGAACTGCTATGACTATAATATAGTCTGAACCTCACAGTATGGAAGCCATTTTTGAGACAACTGGGCCTTTTTGGTTCACAAGGCTAGGGTGATTCGTGTTATGACTTGGAGCATTTCTTGATTCTGGATATGACTTTGTGGGTATTCACTGTTCACCTATAAGAGAGGAAATTAAGATTAGAAAAATAAATCAATTTTAACTATTTAACACTTTTAATTTAGAAATCAAACCTTAGTTTATAATATGTAAGCCGTCCCAAATATTTATGAGTTGAATTGGGTATTCATGGCTCACTAAAGACTTGTGAGTTGAATTGGGTATTTATAGTGGTTAAGATGATAATCCAAATCGATTAACTAGAGCATCTTTTCTTGCAATTTGAGATGTGATCTGAAAAGTGCATGACGAAAAACATACACAGCAAATCTAGAAATAACTCTTGTAAAAGATGGACTGATGCAAACTTATATTGAGATGTTCCAAACTTCTCTTTGGAAGGCCTGGGAATATGGACCAACTGAAAATGGGAAATTGAATTCAGAGCCCAAAGCAGAGATAAGAATGATTCTAACCTTGGATTTGAATTCAATTATGAGCAATTCGGTTCCTGAACTGAGTGTGTTTCTTTGTAATTTGAAGTGTGATCTGAGACACAATCCAAAAAAGCGAATACAGAACAAACTAAGAAACAATTTATATTCAAATTGGACTGGGAAAACAATATACTAAGAATTTGGAGGATTTCCAAAATCCTCCTTGAAAGGCCTAAGTATTGCAAATGATGTTAGCCTTGGATTTGAAAGTGAATTTATAGGAGCTTCGGTTTCTGAATTGGGTATGTTTTTGAAGATTGGCAGAAATTTCTGTGAAGCATTTTATTTGAAAAGTTAAATATTTCAGCTTTGTAGTTTCTTGTTTTAATCGCTCTGTGTGTGTATTTTATAAGCTTTTCTAGTTGCAGTCGCTTGTTCATGTCAGCTTATGGGATTGGGATTGGAATTGCAGATGGCGGAGTTTGTAATGTTATCTATCGCCCAGGACAATGCATATTGAAGGGAATGGACGTACATTTTGTGATCCAAATTGGAGAAACCGGTTAGGACAATGCATATAGCCGGCCCAATGGAGCAAACATATCCTATTTTACCTCCTTTCGAAGAGTCCTAAATTTTATCTTGTGTTGAGGGAGTCACACCTCTTCATTGCATATCTCTTAACTTTTCATTTACCTTAAATATTTTTTACTATTTATTTTTTAATTATTATTATTTATTATTGAATCTTATTGATTACATAGATGTAACCAAAGGTAATACCATAAGAAAGATATCACAAAAGAATCTCTTTCAAAATGTATAATCAAATTGAGATGTAGACATATATTTTAAAAACTTATAGATAGTTACAAAATATTCAGTGTATAATTAATAATATTTAACCATACACATATATTTGATGTATTCTTTTTAGAAAATATATCACACTTTATTGTTAGCATTTAAAAAAAAATTGTTAGATAATTAATCAACAATTTAAAAATATACTCCATATACAATGAGATACCAAATCCATATATATTTGATCACTAAATTTTTCTGTAAAAAGATTATAATATGTTACTATAAATATAGGATGAACCTAGATCTTTACAAAACTAAAATACAATACTCAAATCTTAAAACTACAAGCCCAAGCCTCTTCATTATCTCTACAATACTTCTCTATTTTCTCCTATTATTTCATCCTTTAACAATGAGAATTATTTGGCCCTTAATGTTATCAAGAGCAAAATCAAGTATACGATGAATGTACAAATCTACTATTACAATGTAAAAAATCCCATACTCACGGTGCATCATATTATGAATCCACTATTACAATGAAAAGAATTCACTTGTCCATGGTGCATCATTTTCTTCTTCTTTTCTTTTGAAATATTCTTACATTTCAAAAACCATATCAAACCTTCACATGGATTGGAAACTCATGAACCTTACAATATTGAGAATTCACCCCTCTTTTTTTCCACCTTTTATCTTTCCATATGTCTCTACTTCCTTTGTTGTGGAATATTCTATCTTTTAATCCTCTACTTCACCTGATTCCACAACCAAACTTTTACATGCTTTATTGCTCAACACTTATAAAGTAATTTATGTCCTCCAAAGAATAAATTTATGACATCTTTTCTACTCTGTCATTTTTCTCCTTTACTTTTTGCATCTCTTCTTCGCACACATCTTCATCCATAAATACACCCATGCCTTTACTAAGATCATATAAGCAATAAATTCCATGATCTTCTTTGTATTCCTTAATATTTTCTTATTCTCCTCTTCTTTTCACTCCTATTGTAGTGTGTGTGTGTGTGTGTGTGTGTGTGTGTGTGTGTGTGTGTGTGTGTGTGTGGACCAAGGTGTGAAAATCATTCTCTTTCTTCTTCTACATGTACCCCTTCTAACGAACACAACTTTTTTACATAGAAAACAATATTACACCCTTATCTTGTTCAAGAACTCACAAACTTTACAACATAAGAAAAATAGTCATCCAGTTACTCTTTTATGCCACATTTTTACAAACCTTGTGTACGTGAGAACTTTATGACATTTTGAACTTTTCTTCATTGTTTTTTATTAAGGAAAATAGGTTTTTAAGGGAGCCTAAAACCCTTATACAAATCGAATAATTTTCAATGAATTCCAACTCAAACTAAACTACAGACCAATGGTGAAACAGGTCACCAACCATAACAAGGTGACTAGGGTGGCAACATAGATAACATAGTACAACTTAGCCACAAAAATAGGTTTTGATTGGGCACCTAAAACCCCATGGTTAAAAAAGGATATACAATAAGTCCCTAACCATGTAAAACTACAACGAACAATAAGCCAAAAAAGCCATGAGGGCCAAAACAAGACAGGGACTCAAGATTTCCCTTTTGGTCCCATCTTTTGAGAACCTAATGCCATATCAAAAGTTGGAGTGGAGGGCTTGACCTTTTTTTCCTTTTATAGTTGTCCATCCATCCTCCACCAAACCAGCAACCTTCTACCATGCAAATTCAGCAACACCACAACTAGCCCCCAAAACCCCATGGCCCAAGGACTCTGCACCATAGTAGAAACAACAACAACATCTAGAGATGGAGCCACAAGAAGGGAAACAATTAAATCACCAGTGATAGAATCCGAAGGAGGGAGTACAAGAGAGGTCACCACCACAGAATCTAAAGGAGGGAGAATAATAGAGGTCACCATTATTGGGGCAGCATTCAAACCATCACCAGTAATCAAATTTTCCACCAAAGTGTCCTAAGACAAGTCACAATCCCCAACATGGGGGCTTTCTGAACCATGTAGTGATCTTCTGAAACCCACTTTCACCAAGAGGGAGACTTCTTTAGTCTAGATTTTTCAGAAGAGCACTGGATAACAAGGTGTCCAGTCTTGTGGCATTTCCTAAAATGAAAGGGGATGCCCTCATAATCAATCATTTGAATCCAAAAGCCAAGAGGGGAAACCAACTTAATCTTTTTAGGGAATCCCTTGGAGACATCAATCTCCACAAGCATGTGAGCATACGTTATCCTAAACACATTGGATGATGTTGTATCAACTAGTAAGAAATCCTTGAGGGCCTCCCCAATTGCCTCTAGGGCTGAATCCAACCATAGGTGAAGGGGCAGATTCAGCAACCTAACCCACAATGAGATATTATTGAAGGATTCTGTCAATGGGTCAAAATCCTTGTACCAACGTTTGGCCATCAAGGGGAACCTATCCCCCCATGAGAAACCATAGTGCAAGATGACATTTCTATCATCAGTAGTAGAAAATTTCACAATGAAAAAACCCCTTGCCACAAGGTAAATCTAGGCTATTTCTAAAATGAGGGGCTCCCAAACTTAGGTGATCCAAGCATGCAGATCCAACAGAGAGGACCAAAAACCCTTAAAATGGAAGATAGCAATGGTGGGAGACAAGTCATCCACATAAGTGGAGATCTCATCAACAATATCAAAATCTAAATCAATAATAATCAGATGACTTACAGTGACAAGCATAGCATCATAGAGCCCTATATGCAAAGTTTGGCCGACAAAGCTACCACCAATGTCGGCCTCATAAGCTAAAACATTAGCATAAGAGATAGTTGATCTACCTGTTGTACCATGAGGTAGAGAAGCCTTCCCAATAGGAACAAATGCAGAGGGGCTACCAAAACCAGACCCAAAAGCAATGGCGAGAGAAGACAAGATTTGAACCCCATCTAAGGCATTGCAGAAGATAGAATTTGGAATAGTAGAAGCAAAAACTAGAGGTGTCGAGCCAAACCCAACCATGCTTAGGCCAAAGGAAGAGACCGACACATATGTCAGTGCAGTGGTGGAAATAGAAAATGCGAGAGCAGGCACAACATGCAGAGTCACAGATGGAGATGTAGGCATCGATGACATCCTCAAGAAAAATGATCAAGGGCAACCCACAAGCATGTTACATTCCACTTGTTCTTCTGTATCTTTTTTCCTTCACATCTTTTTTGTTAACTTTTTTGCACATTGTTTACTAGGGAAAATTATTTTACATTTTCACTACAATCATGATGATGCAGAAGTATCCTAGGGTACTTGGTCATCCTACATGTTAAAAGAATTTTGGTGGAGTTGTGTGGACCTATTTGGGTCTTGGTTAATTGTTTTTGATGTATTTTTAATAAGTTTTGAAAGCCTTTTAAGGCATTTGGTATTTAATTTTTGCTAGAGGCCGACTTGTGGCTCTACATGTATTTAGTGTAAGGGTTATTTAATTTGTAGCTTACTGGATTGACTTGTGGCTTAGTTAGGTATAAGTAAGGGGTGTGGTGGAGTTCTGAGTTATTATTCATCCATCTTGGAGAAGAGGATGTGGTAGAGGAGAGTTCTTTGAGAAGAGTGAGTAGCTTAGGCTTGGGAAACAAGGAGATTGCTTGGTGGGCTTGCGAGCACAAGTTTAGATTTTCCTTGGAGGTTTCTAAAAGAGGTAGATTTGGACTAGCTAGGATTTGGATGGGATCTTGATGGAACTTGTAGAACTATTACTTGCTCTAGGAAGGCCTCACAACCTGACATATTGCATGTAATGAGTTATTTTATAAATAAAGAATTGTGATTTGTTATCAGATCTTACATTGTTATTGTGTTTCTATTGTGTGGTTATTTGATGGGGGCTAGGAAATCTCCTTTGGGGGTTCTCTTGCCTTGCACTACATCACATGAACTCCCAAATCTTGTGATATCTAAGACTTAGTGAACCATAACAATTTTTTGTGTCAGACTTGGGCACCAAGGATGCTTCATAAGAGGTACTAGGTGAGGAAATCCCAAACCTTCAACCCAATAAAGACTTAATAAAAAATAATCATGGATCAAATTTTGAGGGTAACAAGTTTTTCTACTCTATGAAGGAGATGCCTATAGCTCTAATGCCAAAAAATATTAACAAAACTAAGAGAAAAGTATAAGGGCATGGTTCAAGTGAAAGATTTGATTGTCAATAATACACCAAAACTCTTAAAGAAAAAAAAGTGGGGATAAAGCAGACTTGGGTAGATAAGATAAGATAAGATAAGATAAGATAAGATAAGATAAGATAATTCTATTAATGTCCAACAAAAGACCACAACTTGGGTCTATGGGAACCAAGAAGATAGTTGGAAAATAGAACACCAAATGGTGTCCACAAAAGAACAAGTACAAAAAGTGAAGAAGAAAGTAGGAGACATCACAGAAAAGATTAGCTATCTGTCTTTAAAGGGAAAAAGTCCAACAACGATTAATATGACTAATATGGTCACTAGTAAATAAAGGCTTAAATTTCGACACAAAAAGGTCAAAATTTTGACAAGAGTAGGTCGATAAGGCGACCAAGCTTGTTGTGGGTCTTTTTTGGTCAATTTTTTGCCACATACATTTTGTGTCAAAATTTTGACTACATAAAGTTGGACTTACTGATGCAAATTTCATCGATTTCCCTGGTCCTAGATGAACTAGTATTTCCTCATTTACAAGAAACACTGGTCAAAATTTTGACATAAACCTTCGTAATTTGGCATCAAAATTATGACGAAAGAAATTTACTTTTCTATGTTGGTGTCATACAAGCAACACCAAAGGGGACCAGTTTTGGGTCAAAATTTTGACCAAAATATTGCATTTGTGTCGAAATTGAGACCAAGGTATGTAGAAATTTTGATGAGCTATCCCATTAATTGTAAAAGCTTTGCTCTCATAGGAGCCTTCTAAACTATACAAAATTTGATTCTAAAGCGTAATTGCTCGGTGCATGAGAGTCAGGGTATCGTGCACATTTCTACCTCTACACCATCATTTTGTTCGTCACATGATTTATTTCATACAAAAAAATGGGAAGGAGGAAGAAATGTGCACAATATCCTAAGTCTCCACCGAGCAATTATGCTTTACAACTCAAATTTTGTGCAGTTTAGAAGGCTCCTATGAGAGCAAAGCCTTTGTAATAATTGGCACAGCGCATCTAAATTTTGGTTCCTATAAGGAAGAATAAAATTAGGAAAGAATTATTTATCAGGAATGAAAGCCAATAATTTCATCTATTTTTCAAACAGATAAATGTGACAAAAAAACTTACAGTCCCAATCACATCATCATAAGATTGCATATACAACTATAACTATGACTAAAACCAACACAGTTTACAAATATCCACAATTCAAATATTATCCTTTGATATTTTCTTTAATGCAAAGTTTTAAATCAACTATGTTATTGCCTTGGATGTAATACCAAACTATCATTAGGCTAAAGACTACAACAATATTTACGATTAACAAATGCAAGGAGAACTACCCAACCAAAGTAGAAAATGACATGAAAAGTTAACAATCTATCAATTAAAAATATAGATGAAATATTTCTAGCAATTGAATTGTACATTACAGAAACAAAAAATTGCCTTAAAATTGACACCTCACCAGTTGTTCATTTGCATCCATAATGGCTTCACAAAAGTTGAAAGCTTATGATTTGTCAAGAACACAAAAGACACTCGTAGTTTAGCTACATCAATAAAACTAAAGTAGTTCAGTTGCACAGTGAGGGCAAGAGATTGTCAATATCGATTGTGGATTTGTAGATAGGTAAGTGATAAACATAAAAAGGTGGTACAAGATTTTAATAGCAATTGTGACCTTCACAGTTTTTCTCAATAGTTTTGGGTTGTTAAATTGGATAGAAATTTGATAGTAAAATGTGAAAGAGAACACACATAATGTCACATCAAAATAAGTTTGCATCCTACATATGAGTATGCATCAAAACTAAATTTTTACCTCATCAATCTATCTATATCAATAAAGAAATAAGACGTTTTTGTAATACAAAATTCTTGAACCCTATTCCACTGTAATCTTTCAAACCTACAAAATAAAACAAAAGCCATAACAACTAAAATAAAAGGATTTATTTCTAACAAACTATCATAGATGCTTTGTATATACCTTAGGACATGATACAAGCTGTTTCACAAGCAACACAAAACATTCCAATTTTTTTCTCGTTTACTAGAGTGATGATAAACTATATGCAAAGTAGAAATAGTGCAGCATAATAGATGATTAGTATCAATAATTTTTAATACTGAAAATTATAAAGAATGTAATACTCACAAGCGTCGTTGCCTAAGAGAATGCAACCCAAGTTTATCATGATCTCTGCAGCATTCATTGCATTGGGAATATCCTACTTATTTGCAAACACTAGTAACACTGCATCTCGTAGTTCATCTTGCAAGAACAAGAAACTTAAATGATAAAAAAAAAAATCTATGGATAACATGAAAATAATTGTTAAAAGAATGAGGCCAATTTTACAAATAATAACCAAAGTTGCCATGAGAAAGACATGAAATCTTCTTGATCCATTTTCCAATTGTGTTTATACAATCCTAAAAATTTCACTTTGATAGTTCTGACTAATTATTTTTGGAAGGATTTTATTTACTTCATCAAACGAGTGTATATTGTAGTCTTGGCTTCTTGTATTTTTCAAGATAGTATCATTACTCGTCTAGTATTGTTCAATCTGAAAGGATGATATTGATATGTTATTTTTCTATAATAGCCAAAACAAGGGGTTGTTAACATTTACACAAACAAGGGATGAAAGCATAAACATAGGGCATCAACAACACAACAAAAAAAACCTTTTCCTATGCACTTGGACAAAAGTCTAAGCAACGCTATTGTTAGGATTGCGACAAAGGAAACCCCACTACAACCTGTCAACAAGGCCCAAGAGTGATTATTTAAGAGTCAGCATTATCAATAGAATTTTGTTCAAAATAGAAGTGGGAGCAGTAACTTCAAAAACATAGGCCATAAGGCTAGTGGGCATCGCACCCGAAATACGGTCTAACATCCAAAATTGTGACAAGAATGGAAGTGATAGAAGTCTAGCTCAGACCAACAGCATGAGAAGCATCAATATAATAAAAAAAAAATTCTTCTTCATTAGAAAACAAGTCTTCAAAAGGAAAATCTAAAACAGAATCAAAAGCTCTAATTGTCAAATGGTCATTTTTCACAGCCTTCCATCAAGTGACAGCACCTATCCAACACAAAATGGCAATCATTAGGCATGTATCCTATAGAGATGCAATCTATACAACAAAATGGAAAACCCTCATATTTAATGCTTTTCCCATGGCCTCTCATCAACCATGATTGAAGTGGAGAGATCTCTATTTCAACTAGAATACAAACATAGAATAGCCCAAAATTGTGCTAGATCCATCCAATTTTAGGAACTAGAAAAGGGAATTCCAATGGCCTCAAGAAAAACAACTCACAAAAGTGAAATGAAGATGAGGAAGGAAAACCCAAACATAACTCACATAGGTATAGCTCAATGTCACCAAACATTAGGGACTTCAAAGAATTAGTCACCCAACGATGTAAATCTTAGAGGCACTAGAGACTCTAAGAATTTATAGACCATACTTCTACACTGATAAAATTCCATGTTATCACAACAAAATAGGAAAAACTTTGCATAAGACTTGATAGCCCAAGCATAGCTCCTTCAACCAAAATTTGACAGACAATTATCTAGAGCATTCAATGGGTCTAGAACCACCAACAAGAGCAAATATCCTAGCACCTAGAAACCTAGCTTAGCACTACACCAGGAGAGTCAAAACCCAACAAAAATAATCCAATGGATCTCTTCTGATGGGGTGTGTTACGAGTATATTAAGTTCCCCTCCTTCTCCAGAGTGGAAAACATCATGAATTTTGAGTTCAGATCCACGTTATGTAATACTACTTTACTCATGTTTAGAGGCCCTTATAGTATATTCAGAGATACTTATTATATCTACTCTATAATAAATGGCAGTGTAATAGCATACTAGAATTAGAGTTCATAACCCACATCAAAAGTGGTTAGTTACACAAGAAGAAGCATCGAACATGGGACATGAGAAACAAATTTAGATTGATTTTTCCTCTATTATCAGAGGATCATAGTAAGGCACAACACAAATTCTCAAATATAAATAATAGTCAACTGTCATTTTAGTTAGATCCCTATGAAAATGTAGCATTGAAATACAATATACATTGGAGTTAGGAATTTGGTTGACAACCAAAATCAATTGAATTGAAATAAGAAACTTCACCAAAGAATCAACTAAATATGTAATTTTAAGCATATTTTGCTACTCAAAATGTTACAACTTCTTCCTTCTTGATCTTAAACTTGTGACATTTTCTAGTTTTATGGGGGGGAAAATGATCTCTCCAACTATTAGTTCTAAATGGCTTCCACCTTAGGCACATAGAGTCTTTGAACTAGATAGATAAAATACACAACCATGCTGAAGACCATGGAAATAGAGGATAACATGGAAAATACCAAAACAACAAGTTGGATGATGATGAAGACTAGAGTGAAGGTAGAAGATCCTAGACATCATCAATTAATACCAAACTACCAAATGGAGTATACAAACTTGAAAAGATAAGAGACACCTTACAACTAAATGAAACTCTAGAAGCTACCATCAAATGGCATGAGATTGAATCATTACCAATAAATGAATACAACATAGAGAAGCCACTAGATATGGTATTTCTATTCATTTTTCAAATGAAAGAGTGCAGTAGGTATGCAACCACGACTAAGGAAAGTGCAATTTCACACCATTTGCCATGTTGATGTTGAGATACAAACATGTGCAATCCAATCTCCCAAGGAATAGATAGCACCACATATCGCCATTTTTGCCAAAATAGGATTTGTCATAAAGCGATGTTAGAATAGTTACTAAAATGGTCATAAATTATGTTGTTATAGTAAAAAAATACTTTAACTTAAGAAAAAAAACTATACAATATTAAAACATGATATCATGCTTTAAAAACTAAAAAGGTACCAATAATGAAGAACTTCATTTTGACTTGCTAATTGGTTGTCACTATTAACTATAAGCTTATCTTTAAAGTTTGAGCTTCACTTGGTTTCGAGAATAGTTAAATATTCTCTACTTAATAGGGCCAACCACGTGAAGGTGGAAGCTCATTTGGCCCCTCCCCCCCTCTCCCAACATCACTCTAAATTCCCCATTAACATTTAATAACATTCAATTCATCCATTTTTGAAATATAACATTCAATCATTATAATCACATGATAACATTCATTAACACGTAAAATTCATAAACACACAACATTCATGAATAATTCAAAAGTAAGTCATTCGTGAATAATTCATTAACACAATATTCATTAATACCCAATATTAATGAATAATATTCATTAACAATATTCAAGAGTAAGTCATTCATGAATAATCATATCTTTTTTTATTTCTTGCCATTTCTTTTTTTCATAAAATTTCTAAGAGGAATATCAATGTCCTTGTCATCCCCATTAACATTTAATAACATTCAATTCATCCATTTTTGAAATATAACATTCAATGATTATAATCACATGATAACATTCATTAACACATAAAATTTATAAACACACAACATTCATGAATAATTCATTAACATGCAATATTCAAGAGTAAGTCATTCCTAAATAATTTATTAACACCCAACATTAATGAATAATATTCATTAACAATATTCATTAACACAATATTCATTAACAATATTCAAGAGTAAGTCATTCATGAATAATCATTTCTTTTTTGCTTTCTTGCCGTTTCTTTTTTTCATAAAATTTCTAAGAGGAATATCAATGTCCTCGTCATCCCCCTCCTCTACTGGTTCTAACACATGTCTCCTCCTCATCCATTCAGGAACATCATGAGGCTATTGCACCAAAGGGAGGTCCGTTGCAATAACAAGTACTCCATGAGTTAAATTCGCACCATTTTATATTAGTAAATTATGAGTTTTATTTAAGTAAAAGAACTATAAATCAAAAAATCAATTTAAAAGAACAAAACATAGATTTTCTTTACCTGAATGTGTGACATGATCTACCTATTGATCAGTTTGAACATCCTCCAGTACTCTTTTAGCACAACATGATTCTATATCCTCAACACAAAAAGGTTACACCAAGTTCAATTAAAGATGTTAAATTGTATTAATAATTATATAATTAGTTTTAAATAACAAATGAGCACCTCCATCGATAGTACAATGCACATCAGGGGCTTCATGATGTTGCATATGATCTGTGTCACGATTAACAAGTTGCATTGCAATGTCATGCACATTATTATCAAATAAATTGTTGCTCAAGTATTCAATTTCTAATATATATGTTGGTATATTTACCTGTGCACATGATGTAGGAGACTGTTCGGTTGGGGCAATGGAATTTTTCTGTAGGCTTTCAGCCACCACTGCATAGCCTTGCTTGAAGGCAATTTTTTTGTGTTCTTCTGTAGCCTCTAGATTAAAATCAGCGCCCTGCATTTTTTTATTAATTAACAAAATTATTTGCATTTTATAAATAATTTTTCTTTGCAATTCATTTATTGCTACTTACAATGCGTGCTTTGATTTTCGAATATCCCCCAAAGCCAAGTCTGTGTTGCCCAACCTTTTCTAGCCTCACCTTTGTTGCCTTTGATGTGTCCTACAACCTATGAAGAGTTTGAAATATGTTAGATGATATAGATATAAAGATCAGTACTAAATAGTGGATTATTATATGGTATAAAGGTTTTAGCATAAAGTAGCATGTTCCACCAAAAAATATGAAAAAAGGGAAGAAATTATAGCATCATACCTTTAATTGACATGTGTAATCATGTTATTTATACATGGATTTCATGCTAAGTATTTATCCATATTCTGACATGCTTCTCCATAAAATTACACATCAATTTCGATAGTCTATATTATCCATTGTCACACAAAGCAAACGATAACCTAAAAGTTGAAACAGCTAGTAGATTTTATAAATTAAATTTTTATCCCTAGGTTCCACACTCAAAGTGTTTTTATCCCCGAGGCTACAACAGGTATAAACTTGAGGGCGAATGTCAAATTTCAAATTGTTTTAGTAGCATTCCTTTTTACCCATAGCTAAAAAGTAAGTATTTTTTTGTTTTCAATTTAAAAGACATCACCTTTGTGCATCAACTACTTCTTTAGCCTCCACACTGCATGGAACTGATTTTATAAATGGTGGTTGTAACTAAAACAAAATCCCCACTGATTTGCTAAGATAACTAGCAACTAACAAGAAGTACCTAGCATTGTTCTAGCAGAAGACTCATGACTTAAGACTTGTCTTAATCTATGTTTATTTTGATTGCTTCTAGCAATGGAGCACCATTCAGAATGTTTGAGAAGATCAAAAATGTTACATCATAGTTTGGAGGATGTTTCATATAGTCTACATCCACAACAAATGATTTCAAAGCTAACACTTGGATAGAAAATTGTTTAGATAAGCTTCAACTATTCTTAAAAGTCACACAGTGAAAGAAGAATTAAGGATAGAAAAAAATAAAAAGTCAACTTTAACACTTTTACTATAGAAATTAAGAAAATTAGTATGTGATCATGTTTAAACCATTTGCTTTAATAATGCCACATAATTTTGATCCTGTAAATAAGGTATAAGAGTTTAAGAAACAGTAAATTCCATAGAGTTGAAAGAAATAGCAAAAATTATCAGCATTATTTATAAGAATGAAATTTAGGTTAGAGTTTTCCAAAAAAAAAATCATAACTTTAAATTCTTGCAAACAAATGCTTTCATGCAGATTAAAATAACATAAATGCTTACACTTTTAGGGGACACGGCCAATAATGGAGAATGCACACACAACTCCTCCAAATAAGGAAAGCATTGTAGAACTTTGACATTAGCAAAATCTTCATCATCAGAACAGGTGATTTTCCTGATCGATTTCACTTTTGCAAAATGTTCCAGAAGTTGAGTGTCAATTTCCAAATAGAGACATTTAGGTAAATAGAAGCTCACCATTATCTTACTGGGAAAACTGCAATCGATAATTCTAATGCTTTCTAAGAGTGGACAATTCACATCCAGTGTCATATATATATCATTAACATGTCGAAGGGGTGATACAATCAAAAAATCAAAACTAAGTGCTAAAAAGAGCACTATCAATATCTCAAGTCTCAAAATGATACATCAAATATAAAATGAATCTCATGATCAATATAAAGATACAAAAAGGAACAAAAGATAGCATGGACCTAACTACAGCCTTCCTCCCATCACCAGGAGAAGGAGGAGGAGTAACATTTGCACGTGCAGGAGGCACTACACCATCAGAAGCTCAAGCATAATCAAAGAACCTTGAGACATGTTGAGCTAGAGGTACTATATTTTCATATACTACATAATAATGAGCAGCCCAAGAGGTATGATGACAAGTTTCATCTCGCTCTAACTACAAGTTAGGTATGATTACTATATTATATTACAATTATTATATATCATTATATATTACAATTACTGAATATCATTTATCACCTATACTACTAACACATACAACTATGGTACATGTAGTTGAGCATTACTATATTTTCAAGACATAATATAGCTATATGTGAAGTTATATATCATTGACAATTCACATCCAGTGTCATATATATATCATTGACATGAGCAGCCTGAGAGGTATGATGACAAGTCTCATATCGCTCTAACTCTATCTATCTCTTTAGCTCTATGATCTCAGACCATTTATCATTGACAATTCACATCCAGTGTCATATATATATCATTGACATGAGCAACCCGAGAGGTATGATGATAGGTCTCATATCGCTCTAACTCTATCTACCTCTTTAGCTCTACGATATTAGACCATATATCATTGACAATTTACATCTAGTGTCATATATATATCATTGACAATTCACATCCAGTGTCATATATATATCATTGACATTAGCAGCCCAAGAGGTATGATGATAGGTCTCATATCGCTCTAACTCTATCTATCTCTTTAGCTCTATGATCTTAGACCATAGATCTACTACCTCATAGTTCCCCTCTTCTAGCTAGTCATGCATCTCTAACTATAACTTGCACCTATAACTTTCCCACCTACCTCTGAGAAGTCCTCAATCTCTCCCTCACATGTCATAGAGAATCTTGAGTCTATGCTAATACATCTCCTATGGGTGAAACTTGTGGAGGCTAATTTGGCATGTCATCATCCCCTCCTCCACCCACATCCTATTGTGGTGGCTCCTCTACCCTATGTCTCTTGGCATCACCTCCTACTACACCCATGGTGCTCATCTTTCTGTGAGTTCTCACATGAGTAGGCCTATGTGCCTATTCATTGTTGCTCGATCTAAGATCCAATCTAATAGTATGAGAAGTAATTGTAACAAGAACTACCAGTGGCCATTATAATGGTCTCTCCTCCCTCAAAGGATGTTCTTGTGGTTGTTGAACATCAGGGTATGGTGCCTGACTAACTACCCCTATAGGATCAGTTATATGAGGAAATGAATGTGTGGCCAAATCCTCTATGCACTAGGGAGTGACACCATCATTCACTACATCTAGAAAGTAGTCCCACCTATAAATGGTAAGGCCACAAACATCTTCCATACATCTAATTGGGTCCAATCTAGGAGAACAACCTTTCTTTACCTCCTTGGTGAAGCAGGTGTATCTATAGTACTCCTCTGATATATTGTATTGATAGTTGAACTATCTCTAGACATAGGTTAGCGGAAATCTCTCTATCTTCAATGAAGAATGGCCATTCAATGGCTAAGATAGCAACATGAATCCTAGCTAGGAGAAGACATCATCTTATGGCTCTATGCCTAGCCATGGTCTATAGCTAACATACATCATGTCATCCAAATGAAGTCTCAAATAGTTTGTCTTACCTAGTGTAGGCTAGATCATCTCTACACAATACCAATAAATATAAATCTACAAGGGTTGTTGTCAGTCCTCAAAGATAGGAACCTGATTGTTGTCATTAACTTGTGCTTCTGGCATTGAATGTGATGCTTATTACTTTTAGGAGACTAAACATTAGTAAAATTCTTGCAAAGTTTTTCAAAAAAATTGTACTTGTCATTACAATTACTAATATCATTTATCACCTATATTGCTAACACATACAACTATGGTACATGTAGTTGAGCATTACTATATTTTCAAGACATAATATAGCTATATGTGAAGTTATGAGCACACTATTTATATCTTATGTAGGATTTATGCCCAAATTGAGATATATACAATTGTGTCAGCATTGAGATTGAGATTTATAAGCAATTGTGTTAGCATTGAGATTGAGATTTATAAGCAATTGTGTCAACATATGAATTTAGGATTTATAAGTAGTTGTGTTAGTTGTATCTTATGTAGGATTTATGCTTAGATTGAGATTGAGATTTATAAGCAATTGTGTCAGCATATGAATTACATACCTTTCATCAATAGATAGATTAAATTGAGCTAGTTGAAATTGTTGATACTGAAGTTGAACCCTAAATTTTCTCATTAATGTACTAGTAGTTAATACTATTGCATACCTTTTTGGATTTTCTGGTGTACTTTCTTTTGGACATTCCCTTTTCTCCTTTGCATCAAAAATAAACTCATTCCAGTCCCTCACTAAAACAAAGGGAGGATGCTTGTACTTCAGGTTTAGGATGAGGCTCTTTCTATATGTGTCCCTCACAACCTTAAGATTTTTGGAAGCTTTTTGTAACAATTTCTTATGATCAAAAATATTAAAACCAAACTCATGCTCTATATCTTTGATGAGCTCATCTTTTAATTTTTGATCTTGGCAGTGCCACCTTTTAAGAAAAAACACAAAATTGTTAGATATAGCTAGTATAAGAAAAGACCCGAACGAAAGGAAAAAATGTTGCACCAATTAATGATATGAAAAAAAATAGTGGGATAAAATTAGTACAGTTATGATGTTCCACATTTTACATATGGTGGGCCCGAATCTTTGCAGCATGAGGTCATAAAGCCTCCTATAAAATGTATCGTTTCCTGCAAAAAATGTCATGGGATAATTAATAGTAAGAACCATTAAAATGAATCATGCGAAGAATACTTTTTATAGTGAATTCAAATACATAAAATGAGATACATTTCATCTTTTTAGTGATCTATTTCAGGGTTGGAGGATCAACTTGACCAAAATTGACCAAAAAAGAAGTTTGGAAAAAATTTGAAAATGTCTAAAACCAGTCAAACTCTACCAGGGTTTTGTTGCTAATGTTCTAAAACTAAAAAATGTAATGTGACTATATTAATCAGTATACCTTGAAAAAAATATATAGTGCATAATACATATAACTTGCCATGACCTTCATTTTTTTTCATTCTTAATTGATGTTGTCACTGATCATACCTAGGATATTATGGAAAATAAATATTGCTAAAATAGATAGTGAAGCTAAAAGTGAGCACTCTAAAACTCTAACAGGCAATAGCAATGATGTGGGAAATCACTGAAAATTGAACATTGAATATGAAAGAAGAATCCCACTTTTGGTTCTCTATAGAAAAATTGGTTAGTATCTTCTACTGAAAGCATAAAATTGCAATGTACTAAATTACTAAACTAGAGAATTACTGGTATAGACAAAAGGTCATTGATAATTCAGATGATCCTACCAAACCACTTCCTATAATGTTTACGTCTTGCAAGAAAATCCTTATTACAATATAAAATTATATTATTTAAAGTACCTAAAATCCTAGGACATTTCAAAGGCATGGATTCATCATCGTCAATCAACAACGATGTGTAGTGCCTCTCCCATTTGACTTCTGTAAGTCATCCTGATGGATGCAACCTTGCTAATCTTTTGTTGTGATGGATCATGATTGTGACCCTGAGTGGTCTACACCATTGAGGTGTTTAGATTTATGTTTTTGTATCAGTTGCTTTGATTATGCTTTTGACTGATCTTTGAGATTATTATGTGATTTTTGGTTCACTGAGGTTTGTGCCAGTGATTACCAGGATCGATGTGGTATCATGAGGTTTTTTTGTGATTACCCTGAGATGTGTGCAGAGATTGCACTGTGTACTTTTACCATGCTACATTGGACTAGGCTCCTGTAGCAGTGGTTAGTCATGTTTATGACTGTGGTTGCTTATGTGTTTTAAATGCCCTTTTAATGCAAAGTAATCAATCTTTATTAAATGCATTAATGATTAGAAATGGATTGTCCATGTTGATTTATTTGGTTATGTGTTGCGAACATCTACCTTGTTATATTTCTGATTAGAGAGATATTTGTTACTCGTGTTATATTTTACATTTGAGATGACCTGAGGGTAATGTTACTCTTTGATTCTAGTATCATAGATATTAGACTACTATGTTATTCAGTTAATCATATTGCATGATGATGCCATTTTGAGATGACAGTGTGTTTTACGATGTTATCTGGTTATTTGGTATTTGGACATACCTCTGATTTTGTTATGTGATGGATTTAATGCTATGGTTATTTACTTCATTCCTACATTGCTATGCCTTTTGCGAACGTGAGTGATGTAAATAGATTATTTTAATATAATTAAATGAATGGTTAAATTAGGTGATTTAAAGCATTTATTGCTTCGGCTATATTATTATATGCAATTGCACTTGATCGTGTTGTTTAGTGTGCAGGATTATATCCCTGGTAGTGGCACATGGAGTTAGTGATTCAGCCGTTCATATTTTACCAATGTCGCCTTTGTATGGTCGACGTATCCTTAATTAAATGTTTAATTTAAACCTTTCGGTGATTATTAAATCTGAACTCATTTGCATTATGTGATTAGACCAGTAAGTGTGTCTGTGCATTTAGAGGTTCGCATTGTCGCGAAAGTTGTTAAGGTGATTTTTATGTTTTTGGGTTTTCGGGCTTTTAATTGATTTATTTTAATTTCTGGCAGCTTTGCCATAGATGAATTCCTATTTATAGGAATAGCCTATTTTTGTTTGGGTCGATTCGGGGTTTAACTAGATTGGCTAGTAAATGCCCTAATCGATTATTCACCCGAAAAGTGAATAAATATCCAAAAAGGAATTTAATTCCTCACTTCTCACTTTCAAATTGGAAAGTTGGAGAGTAAAACCCAAAAATCCTCTTCATGAGGATTTACTGTTTTGTTCGTTGTGGGAGCTACGGGCGTGGGATCGTCGCGAGGTTGGGCTCGTTGGATCCAGCTCGGGAAAACCTTGGATTGCCGCAATTTTCAGCTACTTCTACGAGATATTTATTTTATGGTTCAGATTCTCGTTTTGCCCTTTTGGCTAGGAGGTAGGGCTTTCCCATTTTATTGTTTCTGCTCCGTTTCTGCTTCTATTTTTGGTAGTTGTTTGTTTGGAGGCTGAGAACTAGTGTTCCCCTCCATTTCTGTATGCTAGTTCTACCCGGTTGGGCGGGTATGAACATTTCTCTATTTTTTGAGATGAGGGTTTGGGATTTTACGCTGTTATGCTGGCCATTTTTGCATACGGTGTCCGATTTCATTTATTTTTAGATTTTTTGGGATTTTGAACCCAAAGGCCAAATGGGTTTTAATTTTGTAGTTTTTCAAATTTTTGGGGTTTTTACCTCGTTTTGCATGCCGCCCTATTTTCTCGAGTTTTCTTGGCACAATGTGGGTCGTGGACTTGGATGATCCGTTTGGATATCAATCAGACCACTATTGCACCTTTTGTTGCATTGGGATGCGTGTTGCATCCGTACTCCCGATGTTGTGTTCGGTTGAGTGATTTTATATTTGTTATGGTTTTTGTTGGACCTTTGCCTTGTTTCATGGACATTGGGATTCGTGTAAAATCCATACTCTCGGATTGAGGCCGGTTGAGTAAGTTCATGACTTTTGGTCTTGTTACATCATTGGGATTCGTGTAGAATCCATACTCTCAGATTGAGGCCGATTGAGTGATTTCATGATGTATGGTTTTATTGGCTTTGGGATCCGTGTAGAATCTGTCCTTCCCATGTTGGTTTTAGTTGGGTTTTTTCTTTGCATTGTGTTCTCATTCCTGTCCTTGTGTTATGATCTTCATGATGGTGGTGCGCCACACACGAGTACGTACGCATACATTTTTTGGGTGACTTGCGAGGCCCGATCTTCCGTGGATTTGCCAGAAGTTATGATCATTGGGGTTGGGATGGGAGTATGCATGCCCACGGGCACTTGTCGTAGGATGAGCTTGGGTAGGGTAGGGTAGCATATGGAGGGGGCTTCTATCCTGTAACCTGGTGACTACTTCCTGGTTGGCAGAGGAAGTTTTATTTAAGTGATAACTAAATAAAATGTGTGATTGGTAATAAAACTTAAGATAATAAAATGGTACTTTTGTGTATTGGCCTTCCGTTGAGGGAGTTGAGCTACACAGTGTATTGGCCTTCCATTGAGGGAGTTGAGCTACACAAATCCGAGCTTGGGCTTGTCGATGCCAAGCGACTCTCCATGATGTCAGCCCCTACTTAGTAGCCTTTTGAGTGTCTGACCAGGACTTGTACTCCTTGCATTGTCTTAGGTTCTTGGTTCAGCCATCATACTATCTGGCGTGAGTGTTAGCCTTGGATGTTGTGCTTTTGTGTGTTTGTGGTTGGATCATTATCTCCATCAGCACGACAGGTGTGGACCTATGGGTGCCACATGGTTGGGAGGCGTAGCTACCTTCACCACTGTTAGGGACTAGTGTACAAAGACAATCTCTTATCCTAGTGCGACCATTGCTGGATGTTTTCACTTGGTACTTCGGGTTTCGGATAATGCTTTCTTCTTATTTATGCTTTCATTGGAATGCTTGGATATCATGTTTAGATGATGTTAGTTTATTTGACACATTCCCTTATCATGATGATTAGCATATAATTAGATGATGTTATTTGATTTAGTAGTATATCTGTTGCTTATTGTTGTTTAGCATGTAATAGGATATGTTATCTACTGTAGGATTATCTTATGCTTTACTACTAGCATGTTAGATTTCCTTATGCTTATATTGTTGCATGTTTTAGTAGTGACATCCCTATTACGACAGTACTGACGATCTGGTCAGTGGCTTGGGATGTTACGCGTGGGGGATGGCTAGGATCCACGATGGTCTTATGATGCTATTGACGGTTGGGAGGAACCGTGTACGTAGTTTGGTTTTATTGTTCCTGAGATGTATTTCTGGTCATTGTGATGTTGCTTTTGTTCTCTGCAATGCTTATTTTCAGTGGGTTCTTTGCTGCTGTAGTTTAGATGGTTTGGTGTTCTTCTTTCTATGTTGTTCTCGCACTTGAGTGTTCATTCCTCAAGCCTTGGTGGATCCGGTACTCCCTGGTGTGGAGGTTCTTTGCTCTATTTTGGTCCTTTTTGCTTCTGGGAGTGTTTTCATGTTTCTATGGGTGACATTTGTTCAGCATGGTGCAACACTTTGAAAAGTATCACACGCCCATGCAAACTATGTCGTACGACACTGTAAAGTATCGCACGGCTTCTTGAGATATGTCGTACAACACTGGAAGAGTGTCACACGCCTTCTTGAGAAATGTTGTATGATACTGAAAAGTGTCGCATGCCTTCTTGAGAAATGTCACACGCCTTAAGGAGAAGTATCGCCCTCCCATAGTAAAAAGTGTCGCACGGTTTTTGTGAAAAACCTGCGCGTGCCATCAGCGGGCACTTTTCTTCGTGATCCAATCTTTTTGAGAGTGGTTTTGGACACCCTTTTGGGCGTTCTTCGACCCTATGCTGTTGCATTTTGAATTTTGTCGGTTTCTCTTGAAATCGAGTTTTCGTGTTTTTGTTTTAGTCTCTTGTTTCTGTTTTAGTCTCTTGGGGTTTAAAATATATCGTTTAAGTATAAGATATATTTTAATATATGAGACAAATCATTTGAGATAGGTTTCAGACCTCTCAGAGATAAGTTATGGATTCTAGGAAATTTCAGGGCTTCAGAAATCCAGACTTAGCCAATTTTCAGGGCTTCAGGATTTCAGGCTTAGCCAAATTTTTGGATTCTGCATAATACCCCAGCTTGGTGTTTTGTTGATGAGTGGTTGTTTCTTGTGCCCTCATCATGTGCGTTGTCGTTGTTGGCTTTGTTTGGGTGTGTCGATTTGGTAGTGGCGTTTGGAGATTCGTTGGTTGCTGGGATTGTGTTGAAGTCTTCCGTTGCGATCGTTGTGATCCCTGTATGATGTTGTCATGTGCATTCATACTTGTACCAAATGGTGCATCTCCTACCACAAAAAAAACAATACACTATGTGATGCACCCAAGATTAAAGTACATATTATCAACTCATAATTAACGCAAAACCAAATATAGAAAAACAAGGATTTACCAGCTAGACATCCCCTTGTTGCCAACATTGTAGTTGGCAATCTCGTATGGGCATCCATCAACCTCTTAGGAGTCTCCTGCACTAGATGAATTGAACAATACATTGTTAGCAAAGACATTCTAAAATAATAAAAGTAAGAATTAAGAAATTTTGAATGTTTGAAATAAAAAATTCCTTCTAACTTGTCAACTAAAAGATTGTTTTACCAGTGACAGTCAGAGCTCTGCTACTACCAGCCTCATCGTGTTGTCCTTGACCAAGTTGTGGATCAGTTGCCAAAAATTCCTGTATAACAATAATTTAGTAGTTAAATTTTCTTACAACTCTTTAAAAAAATTGCATCAATAAAGTATTTTTTCCAATATTACATATTTTACTTCACAACATAAAAGATTATAAAATGCAAATCTTTATTAAACTTTTCTTATAACTAAATATTCATTGGAGCTTACTTCATAACGACAAGCTTGTGCTCTCAAATCTGATAGCCTCTTCATCATCTCCTCAGATTCCATATTTGCCTCATCCAAAATTTTCATTGCTTCTAAATTAATTTTTTTAAATTTTTTCTTCAACATTTTTATGAAATTGGGAGTTTCAGAAATATCCTCATCAAAAGGCGTAGCTAGTGGCTCGGCACTTATTGATGTTGCTTTACCCTTATCTTGAACATCAAATTGTCAGAGGAATATCAGTAAAACTATCATAAAAACTAAAAAATCGTAAATAAAATAATGTAATAATATAACATTTTTCAACTATCTAATTTGTACAATTTCAAAAAGGTTTACCCTCACTGAAGAAGGGGTAGGAGTAGCATCCTGGTGACCTCTATCATCTGTCAGATTCATATCATCCTATCACAAAGATTAAACATAAAAAATTCAGTTAATTGAAAGCAATAGAAAGAAAAAAAAACTTATGGTAAATAGTACTTACACCGTAAATAAAATAACGTAATAATATAACATTTTTCAACTATCTAATTTGTACAATTTCAAAAAGGTTTACCCTCACTGAAGAAGGGGTGGCAGTAGCATCCTGGTGACCTCTATCATTTTTCGGATCCATATTGTCCTGTCACAAAGATTAAACATAAAAAATTCAGTTAACTGAAAGCAATAGACAGCAAAAAAAAACCTTATTAACAAAATGGTAAACAGTACTTACATCCCTCATGACAGTAACTTTTTTTGTATCTATGCAATTTAAATGGTGATTGATTAGCAGTTCTTCCCCTGCACTTATTGATTTTATTGCACAAACTAAAACTTCATTCCCCTCACACGCCTCAAATATGCAATTGGGTTTCTTACTAGTTGAAGAAGGTCGCGTACTATTTATAAAACCTGCAATATTACCTATTGCTTTTGGTCTCCCATCAATGTACATAGAAAATATTTTACTTTGATCATTTTCTTTCCGTTGTATATAATTAGCTAATACCCTATACCTACACATACTTTTTTTACACCGAAAAATCCACATCCAATCATTGTAATTGTAACATGGACCAACATAATTGAACAATTCGACAACTTTGTTGTAACCTACCTTTATCCCGTCCATGGCAAATAGGCCCAAACCATGTAATGAGGATGGAGCAATGCAATATATCCTCTCATCAACACAAAAATCTGTGTTAATTGGAGGTAGCTCATTGGGTACACATTCTTTCTCAATGTGTGAGTACCAAAAGGGCACCTTGATGTCACCTTTGGTCTCATCATCATAAGAGCAAGACCCCCCATTAGCAAGGAAAAATTGTATGCGTTTATCAAATTTTTTTCTATTCTTTTGACCTCTAGTTGATCTCCCTATTTTAGCCATACTACATGTAGAGCTTCCATCTACCAGTTCCTCATTTCCCTCATTTGATGTAGATAGATCCAACAAGTACCTATTTGGTGGGCCCTACAATCCATCAAATGGAAAGTGAAAGTGACAAATATAAAATGTAGTAAGTTGAAAGTGATTATACAATTATATTTCTATATAGACCTTCTTTGTCTATATATACATTATATGATTATATAATATGTCTATTTATAACATACGCGCTCAATGATAAACAAGAAGAATATAAGAAAATTATGTCTATTTATTAACTTATACCTACTAATCCATGTCACTATGCACAATCCATGCCAAACGGGTCAAATTTCCTCTAGTCAATTGATTGTTTGCAAAAAGGGTGACAATCAGACACAATATAAACATTGGTAATTATAAATAACATATGTTGTAATCATTAGAAATGAACATAATAAATATGTAATCAAATTTTTTGAATATGTTAATCATTTACTTTAAGTTAGCTAAAAATTACATGATACATGTTTGCTACAAATAACTTAGAAGACAACATGAACAATAGGCAACATTGCAAACATGAACAAATTTTCCTTATATATGGAATGCAAGATCGTCAACAGAAGGGGTGATGATGTACCTGTAGTCAATTGACTATTTTCAAAAAGGGTCATAATCAGACACAACATAAACATTGGTAACTATAAATAACATATGTTGTAATCATTAGAAATGAACACAATAAATATGTAATCAAATTTCATGCATATGTTAATCATTTATATTAAGTTAGCTAAAAATTACATGATACGTGTATGCTACAAATAACTTAGAAGACAACATGAACAATATGCAACATCGTAAACATGAACAAATTTACCTTATATATGGAATGCAAGATCATCAATAGAAGGGGTGATGACATTTGTAGTCATTGATTATCTTCTTCTTCTTCTTCTTCTTCTTCTTCATTATCATCATCATCACCATCATCATCACCATCATCATCGCCATCATCAACATCATCATCGCCATCATCACCATCATCATCGCCATCATCACCATCGCCATCATCATCATCATCATCACCATCATCATCATCATCATCACCATCACCATCATCATCATCATCATCATCTTAATCTTCATCATCTGCTTCTTCATCATCTTCAATATCTTCTTCTTCCATAACATTATACTTTATCGGCCTTCCTCTTGGATCATGTCTAACAATAAATGAACAACCCTATTTATGTGGAACCTTTTAGTAAAACACTTGCTCACATTGGCTTGGAAGAACATAGGGCTCATGTCCAACTGGCTCAAATGACCTTGTATTGATCATTGTAAACCCATTATCATGTTGAATAACTATTCTATCTGGATCATTTTAATTTAATCGTAACCTATACCATTTGACAATGAATAGAACTACTTTGAAGGTGTTAAATTCACACTCAATTATATCATCTAAGATGCCATAGTATTGATTTTGAGATTGTTGAGGATGTATGTCATTTCTAGATGATATATTGGTGACCTCAAAAATTGCAGTTATCCCAGAATCACAGGTTTTCTTTGTGTCATCCAACCTTTTTATGCAAAATATGTGGCCATGATAGTACATAGCTTTTTGGTGCTTGACCTACAATTTTTGAAGTGTGTGTAAATTATTTGCATCATGATTTGATACAAAACATATGTCAAGTTATGATCATTAATAAATTTCTACATACCTCTCCACTTCTTAAACCCTTTACTAGATCAACTACCATTAGCATAACATTGGAATCTCCATTATGATAAGCTTTTATAACCAATGAAGCAACACCTTCCCATGTTAATGAGAAACCATTTTGTTGACATCATTTAATCCATTCCGTCATCCAATCAAGATTGTTCACAATAGACAAATGTATTGCATCCCACTCTCGACCACCTATTTCAAAAAAGTACACCAATTAAAAATAACTTATATTGAAGATTTATAAGAATTAATTAACTACAATAACATCTTAGATTTACCTCTCACTGTCCTCGATCTACCTTTGCCCATCAAGTACTCCCCTTCAAATTTTTTAATTGAGTTGGGATCCCAAATACGATCTACATGGATCTTTGCTATAAACTTAGGAAGATATTCACTAATGTACACCATGCTCTAGTATACCATATATCCCTCCACCATAGAACCCTCGAGATGTTCTCTCTGTCGAACCAAGCCTTTCAAAAATTGCAAGTGCCTCTCAACCATCCACATTGACCTGGTTGGTACAGGTCCACACAATTTAATCTCCTCAACTTGATGTATGAGGTAGTGTTCTTGTGCATTGAAAAAACTTGGAGGTAGACACTTTTGCATTTCACACATCAAAAGAGGAATTTTTCTCTTCCAATATTTTATATCTTCTTTATTGATTTCTTTATATGACAACCACCTCAAGTATTTTCCAAGATCATAAATTCCTATTTGACATTGTTGGCGAAGTGGCATAGGAGAGATAGAGGTAGAACGTACTGCAATATTTGTAAAATGATCTTGTCAATATTTTATAAAAGAATGCAATTGAAACTACATGCAGTATATAAATATATAGTGAATACAAAATAACATGAATTACCTTAATAAATGTATGCCAATCATGTGTTTTCAACCCTGGCCCAAATTCACTTTTATTTGATATGGCATTGTTTATGTTCGCAGTAAATCTTATGGGAAATCATATTTTTTTTATGACTTCTTTTATAGCATTGCTCTGTTGCTCTGACAATAACCAACTAAAGGCACGTGTATCAATCTGGTCTCCATTTTTATTTGATCAAATGCCATTTTTCATTGCATGATTGGATTCTTCAACGTCACTACAAGTTTTGACAATTTGATCTTTGTCACGCCTTCCATCCAAGATTTTCCATAATGTCTCTGCTACATTCTTTCCAATATGCATAGGATCAAAAAAATGCATAATTGGGAGTTTCTTGTAGTATGGCAACCTAGTAAATTGCGTAGGATAATTTTTTAGTCCTTTTGGAAGTTGGTCATTGATGTCTTGACGACCTTCACAAGCATCAATCACATCATCAGTAAACAAAACACAATATCAAAATATCAATTTGAAACAAAAACCATCAAATGGAATGACATTACCTCGATGATTTATTTTATTGTATGCTAACTTCCATAGGTAAGGCGTCATTCTCTGTGGCTTTGATTTAGTCTCTTCTACACCATTGAAAAGATGTTTTTCAATAATTCAGTACTTATGATTTTTGTGCAGAAAGTTTCTATTCTCATCAAACACCTACTTTCTTAAACTTTTTGAATGACGAGATTTCATCTTTGGACCACAAACTGGACATGCAAATTTACCCTTTGTTTGAAGACCTAAACTATCATGTATAATTAGATTAAATGTGTTAACTTTGACATACCAAAAAAGAGGTGTCAAGAAGAGAACATACCACAAAAATGTGTTAGCCCAGGGGCATCGTGTATTGTCCATACAAGCATTGCATGAAATTAAAATTTTCTTTGTCTTATTGGTCTACAAATGTCATACATAGTAATCCCATTCCATAACACCACCAACTCTTCGATAAGGGGTTCAATATATATGTTGATATCTTTAACTTGGTACTTACCTAGTTGAATGAGCAAAAAGATTACATAATTATTTTGACCATTTGATGGATTAGTAATAATAAATTAATCTAGATGACCACTAAATAAAAAAATACCTAGAACAATCAATTTCAGCATTATGTGCTCTCTCTTTATGGACAACCAAGGAGGTATGTTATTGTTGATAACAAAAAAAGGCCACACTGAGTAAGTAGATCTCATCTCTCCATAAGGATTGACACCGTCTGCTACAATGAAAGCTTGAGATTATGAGGTTCTTCTTTAAAGTGTGGCCATTTTTTCTCTATTTCCTTAAATGTCAAACCATCTACAGGCATTCACATAATGTCATCTTGACTTCTATTGTGTGTATGGTAATCCATAAATTGTGCCAACCTATTGCACTTGAATAATCATTGCAGACATGGAATAATGGGAATATGCCAAAGAACCTTGCAAGGCACCTTTTTTGTTAATCAATATAATTGATATCTACTGATATGAAAAGTAGGGCATTGTGTTGCAAATTCATGTTGTTTATGATATATAATATGATCATTCAGACATGCATGTATTGTTTTATACTCCATTCTAATATCTTTCATAATGGCAGATAATTCTCGGTACGAGCGAGGTAGAATTTTTGATGGTGGTAACAAACACTCACATATCAACCTACGACCAAAAATATAATTTCTTAGTTTAAAGAATATTAATTGCTACACGAACCCAATGTTAATTGTAAGGGAACTACAAGTAAAATAATGAAATATGATGGCATACCTTAACATACGTGTCATTGCTACATTGGATAAACCATTCATAACCTTCAAGTTCACCAATAGCAATACAACAGCAAGAAGAGTTATTTTGGAGCCTTTATATAGGGACTATTATGCCTTCTAAAGTAAAGGTACATCAAGCTTTGCATCATCATCATTATCATCATCATCTTGATCATCGTGATCTTCATCACCCTAGTCTTCTTCCATGGTATCATTACCTTCTACTTCAATATTCACACCTCCATGTTCCCTCATTTGGAAATCCACATTCTCTGAATTGTCATGGTCCATAACATGAAACTCAGGGATGTTGACCTATATGAAAATAATGACCTTATATTAACCATGACCATGATGTCATCATCAAATCATGTCATGTAATTTATAAACTATTAAAATACATACCAATGGGTGATACTCATTTTCCTCTTCAATGTGACCATGTTGCCTACAATGATTAGATATCTTCGAGCCTTTAAGCCCTTACACATTTTGCAAGGACAATAACATTTTCCATCACCTTTTCTTTTTAAGTTAGACCATAGTCTAGCAATTGTCTCCCTATTTCTTTGTGCATTGATATCATTAGACATGGTCTTTCTTGAATGGAATGACTCATTGGTGGAAGAAGGATGATTTGTTTGCAACTTGCAAATGGAGTAGTAAGAGGAAGACACATATATAAAGGAGTTAGGTCTCTAAACCAAGTAGGAGTTAGGACATGTTGGAGTAGGGTCAGCCCAAGATATTTTGGAATCTTGAAGAACCTAGTAAAGGGTATCTAGAAAGGTGAAAATAAACAAGTATTTTTACAGCTACAAAGGAGGAATCAAGAGCATTATAAATAATGAAGAAGAAACTTAAATCCATACAACTTCACCTCTATTTACAATTTGACCTTTCTGCAAGTGAAATATGACAATATACAAAATTTCAAACCACATTTTCAATTAAAAAAGAACACCAAATATACCTTTGCTACAATATCTTCTTCAAATTCTTTGCTATCAGATTCTTGAAAACTGCAAGCTCCTATATAGAAAAAAGATGAGATGTACTAAGTAATTTTTGATGGGAAATATTTAAACAAATCAACTATCAAAAAAATAATGTATGAAATTTAGTTGCTTTATTATGTACTAAAGACTTGGCAAGATGTTCCGAAATCTATCTATAGAATGCCTATCTGCATGGTTGTTTGCAAACAGTCTAGTATGGTGCCACTTTTGAACAACAAAAAATGTCACTGGGGCTGGTAATTTGGGTCAAGAGATGCACAAGCCTGTTAACACCATAGAACTTTTAGTTCATATAGCATTCAACTGTCTTCTTTAAAAAAATCCAAAGAGAATGCAAACAAAATAATGAGTCGTATCTATCTCAATTAAATAGCAATTACTATAGTGAGTATTAGGAAACTGACCTTACAAATAGCATCCAGTTCATAAAGTATTAGGAAAGTGATGTGGCTAATTATTTTAACATAGATTGGTGAAAAAAAAATCGTAATAAAAATCTGATTTTTTTCCACACTTGTTCAAACTATATAATGAAATGACAAAAAATAAATTGTATACGAGTCACTCCAAACCCTTAGCTTTTAATACGCTTCATAGATGAGATTGCATTATATGTTTTGAACAAGATGTGGAAAAAAATCAAATGACATAGATATAAGCATTCTTACACCATGAGTGAAGCAACAATTGCATAAAGCTTTATTGCAAAAAAATTGTCAATATTATTTACATTGTACATACCTGTTTATATAATTCTTCAATTCCTAAACTAAGAAACTATAGCTATTGTTCTAACCATGCATAAAAATAAAATTACAGTGCAGATGTATGAAATTATATGCATAACTACTCCTATACTAGCTTATAATACTAGATTATAATACAAAAAATCCTCATCTGAGATTTAGAATACTACTTTGATGATAAGCCGGAGGATTTTGTGACCTAGACCAACACACAAGCTAATGGAATAAGATGGTCACATAATAAGCAGAAGAAAGAGGATCAAAATTTCAAAGTTACTAACTCAAAAAACTTAAAAATGATCCCCTTGAGGTCTTCTATGAGGGACTCCCATGCACATTAAAAACTACACATGTACCCATATAGGTAAAACTTCAAAAGATGAAAATAAAAAGATCGCATGCAATTTGGCAGGCACTCCATGTGGGAACTGTTAGTTAAATGGCACAATTCCCATCAAAACATGAAAAATTACCTACTAATTATTAAGAAGAAACACTTTGAAAACAAAACTCAAGGGGCATATGGGAAAGTGATGAGAGGATTGCCATTACTAAGGGAAGCCGACTCTTTTTTCTCATCCATATTGGATCTAGCAGATGAGATCCAACTTTAGGATATGTCCTAAGGATTTCTACTTCTCATCTACTGAAGAAAAGTATGTCTAATAGTAACAACGTATGTCATTTGGTAAGCCAATAGAATTGCTAAAAGTCTTCACAATCTACTCCTTCCATGCTACAAGGCTTTTGAATGATCTCTTTCAATGCCTTATCAATGGCTTCTCTTGCCTATTTGCCCTTGGATAGTTAAAAGCCTGATGGTGAGTGGAAGATACAAAACTCTACTATTGCTACTCTAATAACAAGGTTAAGAAATGACGCCCACAACCATTTTTTGTCTATTTCATAATCCTAAATATAATTAAAATTGGTTCATACAAACTTCCATTGTATTTACCTATTTTCAATGGTCCAATTTTGAAAAAGCTGATCTTGGTTTGATTGAGAAGTTCAAGAGGGCATAAAGTATTTTAAGCACTTTCTAACTCTCCAGCACACATCAAAACCTGTTAGGCACTATTTGACACCCTACTATACTGATGCCCACCAAGATCTTGCTTGCAGTACTTTATGTTGCATCATGTCTATATATATTCCATCTACACATATTGAAATATAAAAACAAAAACAATGACAATGAAAATAATTGGATGACACAACAGAAAAAGGCTTGATTTGGGGAAGACTCTCTGACAGTAGACAACTAAATATAGTACGACTTTATTAGCTCCTACCTAGCCAAGGAAGAATGCCTTACAAATAGTCTATACAAAAGCATGAGCAAAGAGTTAAAGAAGATCTTCTAGGCAAACAAAACAACATCCTTTCATTTTAAGATAATATATAAAGGCATTCTTCTAGAGAGGGGCCAACTCGGTTCATTTTGAGTTTTTTGGGTTTAACCCATAGGCTTTACTACACCAAACTAGATCTCAAATAACCTTTATATTAGACCCAGATCCAAGGATTATGAGTGCCAAACTGATAAATTAGCTTTTTGTACAATCAAATCAACATATTAAAGACATAAAGCCATTTGTACAAAAGTGATATTTCCTCAAGTTTTCTTTGTTGCCAAATTCCTTTAGATAAAGATAGCTACTATAAATAAGTGGATAGATTCACCCAAGAATCTCTCCTATAAATGGAATTCCTTCTCAATTTTGGAAGGATAATTTCACAAATATTGTAATGTAAACTTCTAAAATTAGTTCATCCAGACACAAAACTAACAAATGTCTGCCAAATCTTATGAGAGAGAACAAAAAAAATTGATCAGGAAATTGAAATGGGTTATAGGATCAGACATTTCACATACATTTCCATGTAATTATTGGTCTAAAAGGTAAAGCCCTATCTTCCTTATGAGAGTAGTTTTGGTTTGGATAATAGTTTATAAAGCAAAAAAGCTATGTTGTGGACTGAATCCTTTGGTAGATACATATCCAAATTAGAGAAGATTATAGTGCCAGGTTTTATTATAAATGCTTTTTTTGTGATTTGACTTCCATATCCTTGAATCTTGATCTTAATGTTTTGTTTTAATTTGTATTTTGATTATGTAGGTATAATGGGAGAGAATTGGGGTATGTATATTTCTTTTATTCCTCGTAAAATTGAGCTTCAAATGAGGTTCAGGGGTGGACCCAATATCCATTTGCATTGGATTTTTTGTAAGGTTTATAGTTTTGGTAGGTTCGAATTGCATTTTGAATGGGTGTCATGGGTGGTGGCGGCATTGCTCTATTCCAGCATTGCTTCAAAAATCCAGAGGTGAGTCATTTTATCCAATTAGATTGGATTTGCTGAAAGTTTTTAACATTCTAGTTGATTGGAAAATTATTTTATTCTTTAAGTTGTCATCTTTTCTTAGTTTCAATATAATCCTTATTAGACATGGTTTGTTACTCTTGTTAATTGAGACTTTCACTTCTTTATTAATATTGAATCTCTAGGTAATCATTTTGTGTGTCATTACATTTTGCAATACCCCTATCCCCAAGATGTTTTGGATATCCAGGCATTATATCAATCCTGGCCATGCATCCACATGGAATTTCATTTTAAGCCACTAAAATCTATATATTCAATGATATACTCGTCTCTAATTAGTTTCTAAGAAAATAGATACTAACAATATAATTATGTCGTGGGATTTATCCTTCTATGAAATACATAAATTCTGAAATCTTTGAACTTAGGAAAATTTGACATATCTATCTTTGAAGTCTTCAAAGATAACTGAAAATATCATGAATTTATCTTTGATGCCTTCACAAATCACACAAAGTGAATTTTTTTTTGAATCCCTTGAAGATTACTAAAAATATTGTAAATTAATCTATGAATCCCTCAAAGATCAGTAAAAAATAATTGTAAATTTTGATCTATGAAGCCTCCAAACATGACCAAGATCTCAACGCCGAAGAACAATGTGGCTGCATCACAGATCATCTGCTGTAAAAAAACAACATGTTAACAAGGTTATAGTAGTATATTAGTTCATGTTAAGGGTTCCAATATCTATCTTCATAAATCACACAATATGATCATATCCCCCTTATTTCATTAATTTTCTATATCCATTAGGAATGATTTTTGAATTTTTATGTGCATTGATGAATTTTTTTGTGCATTGACTCTTTTCTAACAAAATGAATATGTTGAGAAATCTTTTCTAACAGTGCCTTACCAACCATGAACATGGTTGTGAGGTAATATGTTTGGTGTCCAACCTCAACAAAAATTTGTTTTGTAGAATAAGAGCATAGCATAATTTCATAAGCTATGTCAACTTTTTCCCCTGCATGCTCCAAGAGGCTTGAAAATTATATTTGGAAAATAAATGTTGATGACAGTACTCGTTAATTATAACCCACCTTTTCCTATTCTATTTAGAATAATATTTTCTCTGTTAGATCTAATCTATTAGTATATCAAATAAGATTTGGGGACATTACATTATGATAGAGGAGTGAATCTAAGTAAGCAAAAGACTAAAACTACACTAGCAACCAAAGTAGGTCATTGAGTTACAAGATCAATCACAATCACAATCACAAGAAATAGCTCATGGATAGATGAATGAAAGGGGGTATTTTTTTGGATGATAATAGCTCATAGAGACCACAAATTAGACTTCATAGTCCATCAAGCTTGAGTTCCTTTCTAACATCTCAATGTATCATACCTTGAATACATAGGACTAGCATCACATAGATTAGCAAAATGGAGCAATTCCAATTGATAGATGAATATTTTTAATTTCATTTCCATCATCTTGGTGTATTAGACCCTTGATGTACAACAATATCAACTCATTGATCATGACATATGCTTGCAGTTTTACGAATTGACTACTTATTATTTATTCAATATTTTTAGGCATCTGTCCCAATTGATTTTGTAGTTCCAATATCTCTATTCTTCTACATTACTATTTTCTACCTTATTTTTCATTTTGTAATTTGTTTCAATACATACATAGACTATTGTCTTAATATTTCTTCTTTTTGTCTATTTCTTATAGGAAGCCTAGAAATGGGTATTATAATGGGCTCAGATTCTAATTTTCCAGTCATGATAGCTGCTGTAGAAATTCTCAAATCATTTAGTGTCTCATATGAGGTTGGTTTGTGAAGCCTATTTGAATTGCACACAATTTCCTGAAGAATAATTTTAAGAAATGCTTAAGTGAATGGAATGCAACAATACTTGGTACCACACATTTTGATAAGATATTTGAATTCTAGTTGTGTTGTAGATAACCATTGAATCTTCTCATTAAACACCTGATGGAATAGTAGAATATTCTAAAGAGGCCCATGGAAAAGGAATCAAAGTCATAAAAGCAAGTGCAGGTGGAGCAGCACCCCTGCCTAGTGAGTGAACCTCTAATGAATGAAATAATAATGTATAAACAAAATGTTTGATAGGTTCTTGAATCTTTATTAATGAAAAAATTAAGTTATAACACAGGTATGATACCTTCGATGACTACACTTATTGTTCTTGGTGTCCTAGTTAAAGGTTCATCACTAGATGAAATGGACTCCCTACTATCAATACTTCAGGTGTTTGAAATGCTAATTCATCTTTCATGTTTGAAATGGACCAAAAAAATAGATTTTCATGACAAGAGACAAGATCGTGAAAGACCATATCCATCCAAATAAAAGAAGGATAGACTAGAAAAAAAACTAGTCAAGTCCTACCACCAACAAAAAGACACTAAGAGCTACCATTCTTCTTTCCCGTAGATGAGATCAAATAGTCATATCAAAAGAGAAGAAAAATTTAGAGTTTTTTTTCTTTTTACAATAATCCAATCCTCTTTCACCTTTGTAGCCTCAAGTTGCTAGAAAATGAAATCTAGTAATGGAGTCCGCACACAAATCAAAGAGCCAACAAAAACTAAGGAAACAAAACCACCAATAGAAAAGGAACCAACATCCACTAAATAGATAGCACTAGAAACACCTTCAAGAAGCATAGAAGAAGCACTAATTGAGGCCTTATCAAAAATATTAGCAAAACCATAAAATTGAAATGGAACACTATTACTTGTTGAGCCTATAGAAAGAAAAGAACTAGTAGGAAAAAACAAAGAAGCAACAACATAACCAATAGTGCCAACAAGGACGATAGTGTATGCTAAGCCAGAAAAATGAGAAGAACTAGAAAAAAAATTCTCATAAACACCTATAATAGCATCATCCCCCATCTAGGAAGAATATATCCCAATTGCACCTACTAGAGGAGAAGAAATAGGATAATCATGAGCAACCATCTAGGACAAGCTCAGTATGGATGAATTCTTCTCAATAGTATAATGTTGGAAAGAGTAATCTTCCCACTAAGAAACAATTTATTTAGACTTCACAAGGTCATAATTAGCAACAATGTGACATATTTTAAAGAAATTTCTACATATGAAGGGGATCCCTTCATAATTGAAAGGTTGAATCCAACTGCCCAGTGCCATGGCTAAGATTGAGCAAAAAATGGCAAAAAAATGTGATAAGCACCTTTATTCCTTGCCTCTTCCTTGATTTTTTTCTCTTCTCCTAAATTGCTTGTGCAGCTCCCCTGTGTGCACTCTATAGAATCTTCAAACCAGCAGAGATGAGAAATATGGTGTTCACATCTGTATCCCAAGCGTATTCACATCCAAATTGAGATGCCCTATGAGCGATATACCTCTCACCCTCTATGCTAATCTCCTCTCAATTTAACAAAATGAAATGAAACGGGTGCCCAAACCTTTATTTAACAAAACAATGAAATTGGTGGGTGTAACTCTTTTTCATTTTGACATGTTCAACTAAGTGTTGGTCAAAATTTTGACCAATGCTAAGGGTTGGTCGAAATTTCGACTAACACGGGCATGGATTTTTAAAAAAAGAGATTTTTCCTTCCATATTGCGACCAATCTAAAACATTTTAATAAATGGTCACAAATTTTGGCCGCAAAATCACCTCAAATGTACTAGTGGGTAGAAAGGTATGACTGGTAGTTAAACTTTAAAAGTTTGACAACTCTCAAATATTTTATAGAGATAACCACAAGACCCCCAATATTTTTAAAATAATGGCTTTTTTCAATTTCTAAAAAACAAATAAGCACAAGGGGGAATAGAAGACCACACCTATGCAATACCTTGACCCAAGGTGTTGGCAAAAAGTTATTTGCCATTAGTGACAACACTTTTCTCACAGTAATAACCGAGTAAAGAAGAACTCAGTGTTAACCGAGTTCAGTCGGTTAACTAAGAACTCAGCATTAACCGAGTTCGATCGGTTAATTAAGAACTCAATATTAACCGAGTAAAGATGGATGCAGTGTTAATCGAGTTCGGTCGGTTAACATAGGACTCAGTGTTAACCGAGCTCAGTCGGTAAACAAAGAAGTTTGTTCTACCGAGTTTGTTTTGCTATTCGGCCGACTCAGTTAAATTTTGTCTACTTATTCAGCCGACCATTGCATGTAATTTTAACCAGGATGGTATATATATGTAATGTATTGTATCATTCTAGAAGAATGAAAAATATATGAAGTATGTGAAGAATGTGTGCGAAAGCAAGTAAGCTGAATTTTGAAGGTTTTCAGCAAAGTCAGCATTGGAGCAAAAAAATTTTATCTGTCATATCAAGGAAAATCAGAGCGTAGCGGATCTTATCAGCAATCAGTTGTATTCAGATCCACTGTTTCATTCTAATAGGTGAATCAGTTTTTATAAATCCTTTAACAAGGTAGACTTAACAGTCTTTGTACCAAATCTCCTAACAGAGTGCATACTTATGAAGTATGTTTCAAATCCTTTAACAAGGTGGATATAACAATCCTTTATGCTCCTAACAGGGCAGATCACCAAAAGTGATCATTGTATGCCTTAACCGGCTAACTTCCTACTGCAGTAAAGAAGATTTGTGGGTTTCATCCCCACCCCAGTTTTACTTTCTATTTTAGAAGGTTTCTGGGTCACCAAAATCTCTGTGCTTATGTGTTATGAATGTCTACATACTGCAGATTAGGTGATTAAATATTTTACTGGTTAATATGAATTGATTTAAGATTTTATGTTTACTGATTCACCCCTCCCCTCTCAGTAAACTGTTATATCTTGAATATTTCCAACAATTGGTATCAGAGCTAACTTGGTTCTCAGGACAAAGCTTGATAGCTTGAGCAAAGATCAAAGTCAATGGAGATATTCAGATTGGAGAAAGTTATAGAAAATGAAAAGTTAGATCTTGAAATGGCCATGGTTCAACTTAAAGAAGCAAAGGAACATCTTTCTCAATCCCTAAAAAGAAGAAAGGATCTTGCAAAACAAATGAATGATCATCAGTATGTTGAAGTGAAGATTGAAGACCTGTTACCATCAAGCAATTCAGAAGAAGCTGACCAAGCAATCAAAGAACTTCTAGAAAAGAATGGATCTCTGCAAGAAGAGGTAAGAAAGCTTAAGAGAGAACAAGAAATACAGTCAATCAGGCTATGTGAAGCTTTGGATCAAAGAAACAAAGAACAAGAAGAACTGGAAGATAGAAGTCATGAAATCCACAATCAAACTCATCAGTATGAAGACCTCATAGACCAACTCACCAATGCAAATGAAGAAATCAGGATTCTCAGAGCAATAATGAAAGAATAAGGAATGATTTGAGCACTGAAAAGCAAATCAATGAAAGTCTACAGAATGACTTGAGATCAGAAAGACAAATCAATGAAAGCTTGGAAAATGACCTAATCTCTGAAAGGCAAGTCAATGAAAGGATGATGAAATCTCAGGTAGACGTAAATCAATTGAATGAGCAGAATCTTCAAAGACAAACAAGCAAAGCTGGTCTTGGATACAAGGAAACTGGTGAATCCTCCAAGCAAGGTGAACAAAGGAATAAAAGATCCACTTGTAATCATTGTGGCAAGATAGGTCATACATCAAACAAATGCTGGAGCAATGGGAAAGCAAAATTCAATGGTAAGTGCTTCAACTGCAATCAGCATGGTCACAAGGCGAATGAGTGTAAAGAAAAACCAAAATTTGAAGGCAATTGTTACAAATGCAAAAAGCATGGTCACAAAGCATTCCAGTGCAAATCCAAATCATTTAATCCAGCTGAACAACTTGTCAAAACCATATTCGGATGGGACTACAATACCTGGTGCAGATGTCACTATTGTGGAGAATATGGACATACTGGCATGAATTGTGCCAGACATCACCTAAGGAAAAAGGACACAACTGTAAGGTGCTATACATGTACAGAACTCGGTCATATAGCCAAAAATTGCATGAATATCAAAAAAATTGAAGATGAAAAGAAAATCAAAGTAGATAACATCCGAAAGCAAATGAAGCAGCAATGGATTCCAAAATCTACCGAACAAGATAAGTTAGATAGGAGTGTCACTCAAGAGGTGGGTGACTCTACCATTTCCAATTAGTATTCATATAAGAAACATTGGAACTGCATCTTCCAAGATTTATCCTATGCAGCTCCAAAGGAAGAAGATGAATCAAATTAGTATTGTAGATACACTTTGACTCCAGGACGGTTCAATACTTTACCAAGTTTGGTTGGATGTAACAAAGCTTCATTAACCAAATAGCAGTTACCGAGTTGAGTCGGTAAGAGACTTTGTCGAGTTCGGTCGGTCACAACTAAGTTTCATTGACCATGTTGTGTCAACCAAGCAAGGTCGGTTTGTGACCCAACCGAGCAAGGTCGGTTCGTGACCCAACCGAGTAAGGTCAGTACTTCAATATTTTCTTTCAATCGCCGAGTTAATAATATCTACCGAGCTAGTGGATGACAACCTGTCATTTCTTCTGCCATCGTACCAAAACATTTATGGCAAATTTGTTATCAAAAGGGGCAAAATTTGATCTAAATTTTTACTGTGAACAAAGAGCTAAGGTATTTTCTGCAATTTCAGAGCGAGCTTAAGACATTTCCGAGCGAATTTTTCAAAAGAGCGAAAGAATCAATTCAGAATTTTTCTACACCTATCAATAACAATGGCATCCGAAAGTGGAATCTCTAAGACTAAGAAAGGCTCAGAAATGCTGGTTAGAGGAGAGGAATGGAAGGCGTCGAACTTCAAATTAGCACCAGCTATTGCAGAATCACTGGACCCTAATGGTGCTCAATCTCAAATTCCTTCAAAGGTACTTCTTGTCAATGATATAAGATCTCATTTTAAATGCTCTATTCAAGAACTTGGAAACCTAGAAATTGATAATGCCCTAGGTAAAATGAGCATAGATGGAAATCTAAAACCCGAACATAAGCATCTTGAAACAAAAGGGTTAACCCACATTTCGCACTTGCCAAGGAAATTTCAAGTTAAATGGGTTAGGTATGTACTCAGTCGAGTTCACAATGGCCAATTGTGGTTAGAGAAACCAGTGCTCATCACAAAGAAAATGATTAACAATATTACTGGACTCCCCATGCTGAGCAAAGCCAAGACTACCAAAACCCTAGGTCGGGAGGAATTGCAGAAACTGACCCAAGCAGAATGGGATGGTAGGGGACTTAAGCTGAATACTGTAGCTGATGTTGAATTGAGATTTGGCACTCATGTCATTGCTCACAAAATCTATAGTTCAAGCCGTCCAAACAGTGTACCCTGTGAAGCTGTGGATATGGCATACAAAATAGTGAAGAAGAATTTAGAATTTGATTTATCAGAATTACTTTTATCCCAATTCAATAAGAATATGGAAAGAATTAGAACCTCCAAGAACAATCCCTGCAAATTCGGTTCGCTTTTGATTTGTTTATTCTTCTATATTCAGAAATCTTTTCCATCAAAGGGATCAGTAGTATGGAGAAAAGATATACCAATTCTTTATCAGATAAACGAGTTCATTGCAGAACTAGATGAAAATTTTGATATTATTTTGGATAACTATTTTGAAGAATTTAAGGAAAAGATGAATCATAGGTTTCGAATTCCACCCAAACTGGTTGAAGAATACAAGGAAGACATATGCTTCATGGTAGATTGCGACAAGGTATACATTCAGGCAGCCAGGCCTCGAGTAGCATGGGTGAAACCTCTTCCCTATGAGGTAAAAATTGATGAAGCCAGGGATATCATAGAAGCACTGGTGAATGAACCAGTAGACCCAAGGCAACCAATTTTTGGAACATATGATCAAGCTAAGGCCAGAATTGAGCTCCAAATTAAAATTCCTCAGGCCATTAACAAAGGAAAGAGAAAGATAACCCAACTGAAGATGGAAGTTGGCTCTCTTATGATAATAGAAGGCAAAGGAGAAGACGAAGAAGAAGAAGAGGAAACCGAGTCAGACAAGGAAAAGGAGCCTCAACAAAAGAAAGGCAAGGTGATCATCACCAAACCTAAAAGGCAAGCCTCTGTAGTCTTCTCCAAGAGAACAAGACAAGGAAAGAAAGAACTTGTACTTGTTAAGCCTCCACTCACATTTGAGGATAGATTGAAGCAATTAGAAGCAGGTGCTAGCTTCACAAACTTCAAAGCATTGAAGTTTGAAACCAGAACAGAACAAGAAAAGATGCAGATTGAGGAACTGGTACTGAACAAGATGGGTAAATGGAAATACTCACTAGACCAGATAGCCTCCCAGATCCCCAAAGAACTATTGGAGAGGTTGCAAATTAGATGGGAAGCTGCAACCAAGACTGTAAAAGACATCTATGAGCAGACACTGATGAATCTCCTGCCGAGTTTCACTAATGCTGAAGTGAAAACATCACTGAAAGATCACGAAGGCAATATGATGATTAGATTCCACACCTATTTGATACTTGTCAAAGACATTGAGCATGTGGTAAATGATGCAACAAACATGTGGAAAAACATCTATCATCTACACAAATCCAGTGATGATACTATTGAAATCAAGGACACTGACAACAGTGATGATGATGAAGATGATAATGATATTGAAGATATTCCAGAGGATCTTCATTCAATCATGTTAGAAGTGGAAGAAGAGGCTAAGAAATAATTAGAGGAAGAAGAAGCTGAAAGAGAAATGGAGGAGAAAGAACAAGCAATGGTGGAAGAAGATCCAGTACAAATTACAGCTGAAGTCATTGCATCTCTTCCACACTCTCCATCCAAAACAATTACATCAAGTATGGAAATAGCTTCTACTGGTAAGTCCTCTCAGCTCCGTATACCATCTATGCAAGTGTCAATCACTTCATTAATCGAGCTGCAGCCACCTTCATTAACCGAGTCTCCATCAGTCTCTGCAGTAAGTTCATCATGCACATCAAACTCTACTGCAGAATGTATAATAAGTGTACCTACAAATACTACAATTTTGACTTCTCTTAATCAAATTTTTGCAACTATTAGCTCTTCCACTCCATCCTGTACAGCAACATCAATTTTTGATACCATTTGCACATCTCTTAGTCTTCCTTTACATAGTCCTATTCCAGTCTTATCAGCCAGCCCTGCCTCATCAACTATAGTCTCAGTTCACAAGGGTCAAGATGAAGTCTTTGCTGGTAAAGCAAAAAGATACATGTTTTCCAGCAAGACACTGGATGAGGAAATTGATTTGGATAAGGATGTTATCCTTCCTAAAATAGATCTTGATACAGCATCAGTTGATGAAATGAGAATGCTCAGTCAGCTATTAGAACAGAAGGCTAGGCAGAAACAGCTACGGCATGAAAGAGATCTGGAATATAGCATCATTGAGAGTGCTAAAAATATTATAACAGAGGCTATAGGTGTTGAAGTAGATTCTACTCAACACATTTTGATTTAGTTGGAAGAGGTTGTAAACAAATTCAATGAGGATACCTCCGGCCAAGAAAAGTTGATTGAAAAGGCAGAGAAGAAATTTGACAATAAGGTGCTTGAGCACATTGCTCAGCATATTGCATTAAATCAGGTAGAATTGTCTACAATTTTGAATAATTTTGAGAATTCTTTTAATAATGTAACTTCACTTTTTGGAAAACTCTATGATATTACTAAGTATACCAAGGATATAAAAGAAAAGTTGAATAAAATTGATGAGGATATGAAGGTCAGTGCCCAAGTGCTGCAATCTGACCTCAGTACAAGTGCATCCCATCATCATAAAATAAGATTTTTGTCAGAGAAACAGGTAGAATTGCTGAGAGAGGAAGCAAGAATCAGGTCTACTCTCATAGATATCCAGAATATGATTCTTCCTGTCATGACTTCAATGCAAAAGCATATTGCTCATTCCAAAACATTGATTCATGACAACAATTTCTCAGTTGCAGATCATATGATTGAACTTTCTGCAAAAATTCAAATTGCACTCTCCTCCAGCAAAATTTTGCAAGAAAATTGGGATAAGACTTTGGCTCTTATTCTCAAGGTACATTCAGAATTTTTCTCTCATTTTGAAATCTCAGTGTAAATATATGTTATTTGGCATTATTGTCAAAAAGGGGGAGACAGAACTTCAGAACTTCAGAGCTATCCGTGCAAAGATATATGTATTGATCTGTAAATACTGTGCATATTGTATGGGGGAGACAAATAAGATCTACAATTTTGGAAACTTTTTGAAATGTATGTCAATTTCTGTACATAAACTTTGATACATAATTGTTTTTGTCACTAATGCCAAAGGGGGAGATTGTTGGCAAAAAGTTATTTGCCATTAGTGACAACACTTTTCTCATAGTAATAACCGAGTAAAGAAGAACTCAGTGTTAACCGAGTTCAGTCGGTTAACTAAGAACTCAGCATTAATCGAGTTCGGTCGGTTAATTAAGAACTCAATATTAACTGAGTAAAGACAGATGCAGTGTTAACCAAGTTCATTCGGTTAACATAGGACTCAGTGTTAACCGAGCTCAGTCGGTAAACAAAGAAGTTTGTTCTACCGAGTTTGTTTTGCTATTCGGCCGACTCAGTTAAATTTTGTCTACTTATTCAGCCGACCATTGCATGTAATTTTAACCAGGATGGTATATATATGTAATGTATTGTATCATTCTAGAAGAATGAAAAATATATGAAGTATGTGAAGAATGTGTGCGAAAGCAAGTAAGCTGAATTTTGAAGGTTTTCAGCAAAGTCAGCATTGGAGCAGAAAAGTTTTATCTGTCATATCAAGGACAATCAGAGCGTAGCGGATCTTATCAGCAATCAGTTGTATTTAGATCCACTGTTTCATTCTAACAGGTGAATCAGTTTTTATAAATCCTTTAACAGGGTAGACTTAACAGTCTTTGTACCAAATCTCCTAACAGAGTGCATACTTATGAAGTATGTTTCAAATCCTTTAACAAGGTGGATATAAAAATCCTTTATGCTCCTAACAGGGCAGATCACCAGAAGTGATCATTGTATGCCTTAACCGGCTAACTTCCTACTGCAGTAAAGAAGATTTGTGGGTTTCATCCCCACCCCAGTTTTACTTTCTATTTTAGAAGGTTTCTGGGTCACCAAAATCTCTGTGCTTATGTGTTATGAATGTCTACATACTGCAGATTAGGTGATTAAATATTTTACTGGTTAATATGAATTGATTTAAGATTTTATGTTTACTGATTCACCCCTCCCCTCTCAGTAAACTATTATATCTTGAATATTTCCAACACAAGGAAACTTAGTTGGAATATCTCATATTAATTATACATACTACGCTAAGCAATCCTAAAATACACAATGTAATAGTATAACAAAGAGAATAGAAAGACAACAAAATGGGTTGCTAATAAATCTATGAGATATTTAAGGTTCATATATTTGAGGTTCATTTCTCTACTTTCTATTATAAGTTTGGATTATATTTCAGTTGTGTACAACACTCCCTTTAGGATTTCACATAAGAAGTAGTTTTATATACCTTTCTTCATCACAGGTAGATCAAATTGTAATATACATTGAGATTTGTTGAACTTGTACCATCCTAAAAGTAAACACCTTTATTAGGTGCTCAATTTTAGACACATTTTAGCATGTATAGGATTTGACTTTGATTTCACATTCCTTTAGAACTTTTACATCCTTTAATTAATATTATGTGTTCAAAACTCAAGAATGGCTCTAGCTTTTATGCATCATTTCTCATTTTTTCCATCTATCACTTAATTCATCTTCCACCTAGGTCCTTTACATGCACTTTTGGATTTTAGCATTTGCCTTGATTTCCTAGTGGGTTGACACTTTCATTGTCCTTTTTTGTACACCTGTAAGTTCTACACAAAACTTGAAAAAGTATCTCGAGACTAGGTCAACTAAGTTAGCCTAGATTCTTGGGATTTTCCCTTTAGTGGGCTTTGGGCCCAATGTGAGGGTTTATCTTCAAAATCTTTAAATAGGTTTAGAATATGGAAAAAGAAAGGCACACTCAAATAAGATTGAAATGTAAGCTAGGTGATGTTGAACGTATTAATGTAAATTGTTACAAATTCCAAGATTAGGGCATGTAGTTCTAGATTTTCCTATGGAGGCTCATATCTATGAACAAGACTATCCAACATAAACACAAAGCCTCCAAGAAAGCTATAGCAAGGGTCCCCACAAAGAATTTTATTTGTCTACTATAAAAGCACAAGCCTATAGGCTGAAGCATTTTTGACTAAGAGTCAATAGTTGAGGGGTATCGCAACTTCACCTGGGTCACTATCTTGAACTCATCTCTTATGATGTTGGAACTTTGCACTCACCAAAACTTGATTCCCCATAGACTTGCTTAAAACCATACAACTTCTCCAATAAACCAATGGTCCACTCACATATATCCATACATTGAGAATTCACACTCCACAAACTATTACACATAGATGTTAAAATCACTTCCACACAAATGTAGCAAATGTATAAGACAAGTATCTGATTGTATAAACATGAAAGAAGAAATGTCCCCTTAAAAAAAATTTATTTAAATTAAACAAAATATTAACTTTTAACACAAAATAATAATTCAAATTTGAATTGTAAAACTTCTGTAGACACCTAAAATTGTCTAAAACCCATTTCTCGACCAATTAAATAGATATTTATTATTTATTTAATTACCTTACCATTTAGTTAAATAAATTTACATTTATTTAATTATGTTCCCCTTTCCTTGATTTAAATAAACTAAGGTTTATCTAAATCCTTTGTCTTACCTTGATTTAAATAAACTAAGGTTTATTTAAATCCTAACCCATTCACTTTAATTCAGTACTTTTTTTACTTAATTAATCCCTTTTATAACCCACTTGGAATTAAATATTGAATTTAATCCTATTTGAGCACATGGCTCCTACCTTTAACCCTCACCTAACCTCACTTTCCTAACCTAACCCACCTTTGCTAAACCTACCCACTTCCTAATCATGATTGCTTTGCATAATCACCTAGCTAATCTCCTTTTAATCCTAAGTGTGTGCTCACACATGTGTGAGGAATCCTCACACATGTGTGAGAGATGTTCACACTTCCCATATCCCTCATGTCTTACATGCCTCTTGTACACTTTTCCTCTTACATGAGATTCAAGGTGTCTCACACCTCTTGTACACTTGTCCTCTTGCATGAGAGGCAAGGTGTCTCAAACACATGTGAGAAGCTATGCCTTCTCACACCTCTTACACATTTGTCCTCTTACATGAGAATCAAGTTGTCTCACACATGTGAGAAGCCATGCTTCTCACACCTCATTGATCATGTCACCATCAAAGTTTGCTCACACATGTGTGAGCATATTGCCCCTTTTGAATGGTCAAAACTCTAATCCAGGTGGAGTCTACTTGGCCTCCACCTCATGGACACCTCATCGATCTTGAGAAATCCTAGCCCTTCATCTTGCATTCAATCTTAGCCGCCCATTGCATCTCATTTCCTATAAAAGGAGAGCCCTCTCCTCATTTTCACAAAATCACTATCTACCTCATTATTATGATGCAGGAATTGTGAGCAACCACATTCCACAACAATGAAATCATCTACACTTGGTGATTCCATGAGGTTTGCAATAGTGTTATTTTGAAGTAGATTAAGCTCTCTTTTTTTCATGTCATCCTTATTTGTGTGTTTTCTTACATATTTTGAGGTTTGCATAATCATGTAAGAATATGCACGAGTTGCTTAGTGTTATTCCATTTATTACATTTTTATGCAATACAACTTCAAACATCATTTTTAAAAATAAACATAATTATATGATTATAATCTCTTTTTTTCTTTTATAAAAAACTTATATTCAAGTAAAATATATTCGAGAGTACAATTAGATAAGCTTATTTTATTTTCTAATATTATGTCATAATAATAAAACAAAAAAAAAATTAAATTCTTTCCCAAAAAAATCTTTATTCGCTATTTTTTTGTTTATATTACAAAAACAAAACTATACCAACTATTTTTGAGTTATTGCATTCATGGGTTCTCATATCCATAGGGGAAAGGACCCAGTAGTCGTACACCCTAACTTCTTACTTCTCAAATTTGGTTGTAACAATGATAAAAATTTGCAAATTTTTTATGAAATCTTCTTCTACTAGTCAAGTGCTTATAACTCAGGTTTTAGCTCTTCACCTTTAAAATTAATATCAATTTGAATGTAGTAAAATGTGTTCAATTTGTCAATTTTTAGAGTGTCTACCCATAGTATTCAATCACCACCCCTAACCATCACTTCACCACGTCCCAATAGTTGCACATTTTATCACATAAAATTTTCAAAATATATGATTAATATGTACGCTTTATTTTTATTACTTAAATGATTCTACATTTATATTAACACAAATATGTAGTAGCATTATTTAGTAATTAGTTAATACTTATACTAAAATATTCCTATCCTAAGTAATTTTAAACCTTAAACTTAATAATTAAACCACATTATGTCATTCAACACTGAACAGAACCCTAACCCTATTTTCCTATTATTTGACAAATGGAAACCCTATTTCCCATCTTGGCTGCCACTTGTTGCTAGGTTATGGCTGCCACTTGTTGCAAGGTAATACTATTGTGTGACAAAGGAAGATAGGTGAACTAGCAGGGAAAAGGCCATGTTGCTGGTAAGTTCTAATTTGTAAGTCTGGGTTTGATATATTTGATTGTAATTGTGCAGCCAGCAGCTAGGGTAGACGGTCGATACTTTTGAGCAAGCCGGTAGGGTAGATGGTCTAGTTGAAGATCATGTTCCTTCTCTTTGAGACCCATAAGTTGCATAATTTTACATCCTCTATCAACCGTGTAATTGTATTATCAGATTTAGTAGCACATTTTAATAATTTTTGATCTGACAGAGACCCTTCTACAACACCATTCAAAATGGATGATTTGGAATCAGCATCCTTCACAGGAGGACCAACCTTGCACTTAGTCAAGGATGAATTTTCACCAAAGCGATGAAACACCAATGTTGAGACTTGTTCATCATCAAACCCCCACCATATTCCATTCTATTCATCTTTAATGTGAGTTATTTGATTGAGAGACATTACTTTATTTTACCAGTAATTCATGTTCTTAAGACTTCTTTTAAAACACAATACGGGTACTTGCAGGGGCCTTCTTGTCAACAGAATGTATGAGTTGGCCAAGGGAATTGTCAACAATCTAATTTCTCTTATACAAATGTATAGATTTGTTCTAAATGGTTCTAAAACTTACTACACTAATAGGAGGTAACCTTTTTTCTTCTCTATTTTATTGATGACTTGATATTATCAATATTGGATATTTCTGAGCAATGCTAGGAATTATTAGACTGCTAAAAGGGTTGTTTTGCTTTGCAATTTCAAAATAACTTGATACTACAAATATTTGGCTCAGCAGACCATTCCTTTCAATTTAGTGAAACCCTTGCTGGCCATTAAATACTTTTTCATCACTTGAATGTGAAATTTATTAATAAAAATAATGAAGTTGCAGAGACATACCAAAAGATAATACAATATCTAGGATAAGAATAAAAAATCCCAATGGAGGCATGCAAATGGAGGAAAAAGCCAAAGAGAATTCTGACAACCTATAAAACTAGCCAACAAAATGTAACAAAAAGAAACTTAAAAGTTGAAGTGATTAAATCACCAAATTGAATATGGTAAAATGTCTAGCAGTATTGAATTATATCATTTCTATCTTTTTAGCATTAGTAGCTAAATTATAATCATCTTTGCTATGGCTGATGTAGGGACTTATGTCACTGATTATAATTTAATTTGCAGGTAATAGGTAACCCTGGGCTAGTGAATTTGATGTTAGATTGGCAGGGCATGAAATGAATCCAAAATTGGCAGGGCATGAAATGAATCCAATGTGACTGGCAAGTTGGGGAAAGAGGGTTTCAACTATGTGAAAAATGTGTCTATTCACACAACTACATTAAAGAATTTGAGATTTTTATAGTAGGTAAAGACCTTACTGGGCAATGACCCATCTATCCATTTTCTTCTTTTTTGTTTTCACAAATTTGTTGTAATGGATTTTATTTCATATTTTTTATTGAGTTCTATATTTCAGTCTACAGTATGAATTTTGATGTTCTCATTAACAAAATGAAAATGAATTTATATTAGCAAAGGACTCCTGTAGAACAGTTTATTTTGACTCCTGTAGAACAATTTTTTTTTCGGAAAGAGTCTTTGTTTTTATAGTACAAATTTCATTCAAAATTATGATCATATACGTAAAAATTTAATCTATAAATTTTCTTTATAAAATACATTATTCTTCTTAGGTTGGATTATACATTTCATCAAATCTCATATATTGACATAGGCAAACCTTCAAAGTAAGATTGGCATTTGTGTCTAGAAGAAAATAGATGTATTGAAATAACTACAATGGCAATCAATATAACATTACAAAATGACAAACTTGTTATTGGAAAATCAGCACGTGCACCCAACAAAATGACTAGCTTGTATAGAAGAGCTATTGTAGAAGGACCAATCTATAGGATGTAATAAAATGACTAGCTTGTATATAAAAGGTATTATCGAAGGACCAGTATATAGGATATAACAAAATGGCCAGCTAGAAACAATATATTTTGTCCAAATATTCCTCTAAAACATTAAAATGATATACTCCTCATTGCATTGTTTATCTATTCAAAATAATCAAGTCTTCATTGTAGCATCAGTCTTCATTGCAGTATCATTAGTTCACCATGAAGCCAAGGAAGGGTTCTAGCTACTCCTCAACATTATTTGTTCTAGGATTTTTTGGACTATCTAAAACAACCTATGGGGTGATGGGAGCCATTTTACAAAATATATTTTCATCCAACATTTTACTAATTTGGAATTGTTTGATTGCAGAATGAGGGGGGCTTTGGCTACAAGTAGTATGAATGTTGTGAAGGGTGGCATAGCTAGGGGATAGAATGTTGTACATATCCCTTAAAATTTGATGGTGCTAAGTTAAAGGGGTTGTTGGAGTACTACGTTGACCTGCTCTATTTGCATCTAATTCAAGAGAAGGTTCTAAAGAACTCCCCTCCCCAATATTTGCAAGTCCCTTATTAACTTTCTCTTTTGCTAGCTTACCTCTTCTACAATTCATCTTTTCTTTCTTTCTCAACTCCCTCTCCTTTTTTTGTTGCACCTTTTCCTCTTTCTTCCTTTGTTTTATTATTTGTCCTTCAAGTTTCTATTGATCTTTCCTTTTTCTCATCTCAGTTTGACAAATTTTCTTTTCCTCTAGCTATTTTTTCTTCCTTTCTTTCAACTCTATAAGTTCAACCTTCCTTTCTTGTCTCTCCTACAACATTATGAACTCATTAGATGTAAGTATTTGAGATTTTCTTCCCAATATAAGAGAAGTATTATCATATGGATTGAGTCTCTTTGTAACCTTTTCAATTGGTAGCTTCAAAAAACTTCTTAATGATCCTTAACTACACTGAATTTGTTCATCTTCTATCTACAAAGCTATAGATCTCTTCACTACATCTAGATTATGTTTAGCCTGTCCATCTTCATCTATTGATGTTTTTAATGCATCTATATTATGTTCATCTTGTCCATCTTCATCTTCATTATATTGCAGATTTGAACCATCTAGATTATGTTCAGTGTGACTATCTTCATCTTCATTACATTCCAAACATGGAGTCTCACAATTTCCTATTTTAGCATAATAACGAACCACCTTTTCTCTTTGCATTGGAGGTGGAGAAGGAATAGATAATGAAATGTCTTCATCTAGAAAATCAATCTGCACTCCCAATTTCTTTGCTACTTCTTTAACCCAATTAGGTGGATCAAACTATGTTGGTAAACTCATTTCATCATGTCGGTCATTTTCAAATTGTGTTTGGCTAATATGTGTTGGTGAAGACACAACATCTATTGGTGAACTTTTCTTTTCATTTGCATCATCTTTCTTTTGTTTTTCCATTTCTACCACACAATTCTTAATGGCATCATCATCATCATAACTAGCTAACCTTAAAATACTTTCAATTTTTGCAACATCATTTTCATCTTCAATAGTGAATGCATTACTTGGCTTCATGTCATTACATAGAGCATCTCTATTCAATGGCCAAATTCCAATCCTTCAGAAGCTAGCTGTAATATTTTTCAGGCACAAGGGCAAGTTTGAAAGCTTTTCTTGCAAGTTTAGCCAATTTTTTTCTCCTTATTTCTATGTGTGGATGTTTGGCCATCCATTTTTCCCTTTGAGATTTGAAATATTCCTTAAGTGGAGAAAATACACTTACATCTAAAGGTTGTAGTCAATGACTAATATGGGCAGGCAATGTACGAAGATCTATGCCTAGAGATCTTGCCTCTTGAATTGTGGCAAAGGCAACATGGCTTCCATGTCCATCAAAAATGAGTAGATGCCTATTTTTGGATGAAGCACCACCTGGAACTGATCTATCAAAATGATGTAAACAATTCAAAAATAATTCTTTTGCCATCCAAGCATGTGGTTGTTCTGCCATGCAAGCTCCTACTTCACAATTAGCAATGTAATTTTGAAGTCTTCTTTTTTCTTTGAAAAGGTAGAAGCTTGGTATGTTTTATCCTACTGCATTGACACAGCAAAGTACGATGATCCATTCTCTACTTTTAGATAATATTTGAGGTATATTTTTACTTCCCAACTTTGCAATCACTTGCATCCCACAATTTCTACCTGCTTGCACTCATGTTTGATCACAGTTCCATATGTGAGTTGGTTCATAATGATTAGAATCATACAATGTTGTCAAATTATCATAAAAATTTTCCACAATACTTGGTCGCAACATGAATGCTCTATCCCTATCTAGACCCTCTATAGTCTGTATTGTCAAATTTGGATGGCATTTGTAGAATCCAACCCACCATGGTCTACCTAGTAAGCCATTTTTGAATGGATTTGGCCTTGTTTGGAAAATGTGGGCCACATGTGACTTAAGCTGAATTACCTCCAATCCATGACCAAGTTGAGCTAAATCTTTACACCACTCAACAACTTCTAGCTCTTCTTCCAAGGATAGAATTGTTCGTGGTCCCCTAGTTTTTGTTGTTGTGAGTCCTAATAGCTAGTAGGATAAGCTGCTAATAGGGATTCCTCACTTCTTTGCTGATCCTCTTATTGAAAAAAAATTATCTTCAACATCTTCAATGTCATTTTCCATATCCTCTTCTGTCCATTGCTTGCCTTGGAAACTTCTCTTATTTTTCTGATGTTTAAAAGATTCAACAACTCTATATAGACTATCTGTATTGTTGGCAACAAGATTGTGATTTGTATTATCAGCAGTTAGCTTGGCTGAATTGTCCCCATCATCAGAGTCAACAACATGTAATTTAGCATCTTGATGATAATGAGGTGTCAATTTTTGAGCAGTTCTTTTGCTCCTTCACTTTCTTGTTGTCATAATGCCTAAATAGAAAACATCATATATTAACCACCATAAAACATATTGTCTCTATTAGAAAAAAAAAAAAAATCACCTATCTGTCATTTTCCATCATATAATGTGCTATTATCTTTTTAAGGATTATTGTGTTTTCTCCCGTAAATGACTTCATATTGTATGTTGGTTTATTGTTCAATATCTCTCTTAGAAAAGAAATCTCTGTCACAACATTTTAACAAATAACTTCATGCTATACGATGGATTTTGATAGAAATATATGTTATATTCCATCATATAATATACGATATATTTCTTCATATAATATCTATTATATTCCATCATCTGTTATACTCCATCATATAATATCTATTATATTCCATCATATGTATGAAATGCTATTATTTTTGGCAAAGAATTCATACTTACTCTACCAAAAACTTGCCAAAAGGAACTGGAAGATTTGCTAAACAAATAACAGCATACATCATATGGACTATCGATAATAATGTCCACAAATAATAGCATATATTATATGGACTATAACATATTTATATAGCATATAACAACATACATTATATGATGGACTATAACATATTTTATATAATGGATTATGATAGAAATTATATAAAATGGTGTTGTTTTGGGAGAAAACTTAGTAATTCCAATAAATAACATACCATATTATCCATTGTGGAGAAGAATTAACAACATAACAACATACATTGCTGAAAAAGATAATAGCATGCATTATATGATGGACAATAATAGATTTATATATATAGCATACATTGGTGAAAAAAATAATAGCATGCATTATACGATGGACAATAATATATTTATATATTGGATTATGGTAGAAAATTAAAGTGTGTTGTTATTTTTTGGAGAAAATTCAACCATTTCTATAAATAACATCATATTATAACATATCAATGATAAATTACCTGGATAGATTACTGGGCCCTCTGATATCTTAAGTAGTGAATGATATACGCAGTCTATCTAAGTGCTCAAAGAGAAGTATGATATTCTACAATGTTAGCACAAAGAATATAGAGAGTTAATGCATTCAGCTTAAATCATTCTTTTACTAATTTTTAGGGTAAAACAATACTGAATTTGAAATAGTTCTTTTACTAATTTGTAGAAAATTTATAACTATATTAGTACAATATATTACTAGTAAAATACTTGGTTTATTGGGCCCTCTGATATCTTGAGTAGTAGATGGTGTATGCAATCCCTTTGAATCCTCTGATATCCTAAGTAGCAGGTGTTGTATGCAGTCCCTCTGGGCCCTTTGATATCCTAAGCAGTAGATGTTGTATGTAGTCCCTTTGAATCCTTTGATATCCTGAGCAACAGATGTTGTATGCAGTCCCTCTGAATCCTTTGATATCCTGATTAGTAGATGTTATATGCATTCCCTCTGAATGCTCACAGAGAAGTCTGATATTCTACAATATTAGCATAGAGATGTTGATAGATTATGTGCTGAGGGATAATTTTAATTCAAAGTAATCTAAGCTGATAGAGAAGTATTGATAAATAGCTTTTCTCTCCAACAATTTGAATTTGAAATTGAAAAATCCTATCATTTGTGGCTTTCCTTTCAAATCCAGGTTTGGTTGATCTATGGCTTTCAACTTCTATAATTTAATTGGTTTGCATTGATTTTGTGGTTTCTAGTAGAGGATTTTGAATTTTGTTGTATTCATTGTTTGAATTTCCAACAGAAAATTTTGAAATGATGTTGCATTAATTGTCTGATTTGGATGAATTGGGGAGCTCAAACATATCCATGTTATTCATTGTTTAATTTTCCAATAGCAGATTTTGAAATGATGTTGCATTAATTGTCTAATTTGGATGAATTGGGGAAGTCAAATATATCCATTTTTATGATGCAGGTACTCTAGGTTGCTTGTTGAAGACTCCAATTCCACCAGTTGGGTTCAAAATGTGTTAGAGATGGGATAAGTTGTTGAAGTAATGTGTATTTATTTATGGCTAGATATGCATTGGATGTTGAACAACTATACATCAATAATTATTTGGGAAGAAAGTTATGAGTTGATGTGTTATCCATGAGTTTGGACAACATTCTTTAAAAAGTGTATAGTCAGAGATATAATATTTTATATATCTTTCTTTATATTATATAAAGAGTAAGTTGGATAATGAAAAGTAACATTTTATGTTTGTTAATATGAAACATACAATGAATGTTATTTGTCTACAAGTGGTATCAATTTTAGTGAATGAATGATATATAAAGATAAATTTGTAATGATTTAGTTTTAAATAATTATTAATAAAAAAAAAAATCAAAATTAGTATCTTATTGTTCAATAAATAGGGTATATTGATACCATAATAGGCTCAAAAAATCTTAACTACCCTCACAACAATTGGTACATGTTCAACTACTAGGTCCTCTCCCCTACCCTAGGTTGCTTGTTGAAGACTCCAACTCCACCAGTTGGGTTTAAAATGTGTCAGAGATGGGATGAGTTGTTGAAGTAATGTGTATTTATTTATGGCTATATATGCATTGGATGTTGAACAACTATACATCAATAATTATTTGGGAAGAAAGTTATGAGTTGATGTGTTATCCATGAGTTTGGACAACATTCTTTAAAAAGTGTATAGTCAGAGATATAATATTTTATATATCTTTCTTTATATTATATAAAGAGTAAGTTGGATAATGAAAAGTAACATTTTATGTTTGTCAATATGAAACATACAATGAATGTTATTTTTCTACAAGTGGTATCAATTTTAGTGAATGAATGATATATAAAGATAAATTTGTAATGATTTAGTTTTAAATAATTATTAATAAATAAAAACATCAAAATCACTATCTTATTTTTCAATCAATAGGGTATATTGATACCATAATAGGCTCAAAAAATCTTAACTACTCTCACAACAATTGGTACATGTTCAACTATTGGGTCCTCTCCCCTACTCTAGGTTGCTTGTTGAAGACTCCAATTCCACCAGTTGGGTTCAAAATGTGTCAGAGATGGGATGAGTTGTTGAAGTAATGTGTATTTATTTATGGCTAGATATGCATTCGATGTTGAACAACTGTACAACAATAATTACCTGGGAAGAAAGTTATGAGTTGATGTGTTGTCCATGAGTTTGGACAACTTTCTTTAAAAAGTGTACAGTCAGAGATATAATATTTTATATATCTTTCTTTATATTGTATAAAGAGTAAGTTGGATAATGAAAACTAACATTTTATGTTGGTTAATATGAAACATAAAATGAATGTTATTTGTCTACAAGTGGTATCAATTTTAGTGAATGAATGATATATAAAGATAAATTTGTAATGATTTAGTTTTAAATAATTATTAATAAATAAAAACATCAAAATCAATATCTTATTGTTCAATCAATAGGGTATATTGATAACATAATTGGCTCAAAAAATCTTAACTACCCTTACAAAAATTGGTACATGTTCAACTACTAGGTCCTCTCCCCTATTCAACTCCAAAATAGCGGCTTTATCAATTGTAGATAAGTTTGTCAAATCTTAAATGGAAGACCATTTATTGTATTTTCCTCGCTATAAGAATTGTACAAGAAACAAATTCTCTTTTGAGGACTGACATTGTGTCATCCTAATTTTCCTTATATGCATTTATTTTTATTATAAATTAATATTAACATATGTGCTTAACCTATACAACATTTTACTACATAAATCTATCTATAAATGGGTACAATGGGTTTCTCAAAGATCACATCTCCACCAAGCATAAAGAACTATTAAAGTTGAAGCAAACTATCTGAGACAATCACAACCTAGACCATATGTGTACCATACATATAAATTTTATTTATAAAATGGTTTCTCAAATATCAAGCAAGTATGATAAAGAATCTTCAAAGTTACATAATCCCCATAGAATTATCCCCATTTTATTTCTCATGGTTTTTCCTAACGAAATTATAAACATCAGCAACAAATGAATTTATTGAATCAATACTGGAAGCAAATATCTTCTGCAATGCCACCAATATGTCCACCAATTTCCAAGATAGAAGTATTAACCTTTGTCTACAAAAATTTATCTTTAATCATCCCATGTGTACACTTATCTGCAAAGCACTAAAGGGAGAAAAGGAAATGCTAAATCAGCTTATTAAAAATGTATTAAGTAGCAAGTTAATTAATGATATTGCTACTAGAATTTAACTATGTAGTTTTTAAGTCAAATTCATTGTCCCATATTTCATGAGTAGTGATTCACACAAGTCCATATATCATTGAACACTTAGCACTCATTAGATTTGGGTGATGCAATATTAAATGTTGAGAGATGCAATATTTATCCAAAGGTAGTTACCTAGGGAAAAAGAAATATTCTAGTTCCACAATCAGATATCAAAATATTGAAAGTCACATTTTTGTTCTATAATGAGCAACACAAAGTTGTAACTACTTCAGCCATTTGTCCCAAGTTTGTGATCCTCCCTACAAAAATTTCACCATTGACTAAATTTGAAAAACAAAGAACACAACACTATCACATCACTATAGTAATAAATAAGAACATCACTATTATAGAACAAAAACATAAGCACATCACTATCTTAGCTTTCGAGAATCATAAAGTGTCAACTATCAAAACAAGTCAAATTACTTTGTCACATATCAAGGACAAAATATGTCTAACAAAGAGGTTATCTTTGCAAGGAAGAATAACCAATATCAATTGACCAATGATCAACAAAGATTTATTATCAATGCATATAATGGAAAACCAAGTTTCAATTGAGAACATGGCAAACAATCATAGTCGCAAGCCAGTCTTAAGAGGTATCAAATTTTAAAAAGGAAGAGGTATAATTCTTGGACATTATGGTCGATGGCCTGTTCTCTATCTCCTCCATTAAGAATCTATTGTGAAACTAAGAGGATGATGTAACTTGTATTGGGCCAAGTCAAATTTTTATTTGTAAGTTTTAACTTGAATAGGTACAAAGAGTAAGCAAGTATATCTACTCAAATTTGACCAAATATCATCTCTCACCATAGTTTGTAGACTCCCACTCAAAGAGTACTAGGAAAACAATTTAGCAAATAATTGTCAAAATTTAGCAAAGACTAAGAAAAATCAAAGATATATTGGAGAGGGGCATAAAGGGTTTTAAACTTCTATTAAAGGAAACCTTGTGAAATATGCATTTTAACCTATGCTTCAATCTACCCTAATGCATTTCAACCCACATTAGCAAGTTTCATCCTATGACAATTTTTTTAATTCAAATTGCATGAAATATGAGTTTTGTCTTAAATTCGATGATTTTTCCTTTACAATATATTGCAAGTTAAACTCAAGTGAACTCACCTAGAAGAAAAGTCCATTAGTACTGAGCAACTCAGTGAGTACTTGCAGAGTTTTCTATCCATGTCTCTCTTAACTAAAATAATAAAGTGATATCATTTTGGGATGAAAGTAGCCAAAAACACCAATAACTCAATGATTATGGTTGTTGAAGTTATGGTAGCAGTGATAGATATTATTCATACCTCTTTTGTTCTCATGTGCTTTTGGTTCTTTGCTTGGTTCGAGAGGAGTGGCTTATTCTGCAAGAGTTTTTATACCTTCTATTATTGGCTTCGTTAGAGATTTGTTGGGCTTAAGTTGTATCTATGTCAATTTATTTTCTAGAAATGAATATATTGAGTTTGAGTGGTGTTGTTATGATTTAGTTGATCCTATTCATGATTAAGAATAAGTATTGTGTGTTATGGATAAGAATCATGCATTATAATTGTTGAGAATGACAAGTTTGTACGGTGGTTGTTCACTGTATGGTGAGATACCATACTTTTACAATGAAACATTGTACATGTGATTCCACCATATGGTGAAGGGTTGTTTGTACTTAGAATTGTGGTATGCCTAGCAGTGAAGTGGGTACAATGTCAGTACTATAAATCTTGGCATAAGTGTGTAGTGAATTTGGTATGCCAAAGGGACTGACCTAATGTTGAAGGTGTTTAAGCCAAAGGCATCCACATGACCAAAGGTATCCACATGATCGAAGGTGTCCAAATTATTGTTATCAAAGGCATCTATGTGACTAAAGGTGTCTGAGTCACTAAAGACATTTGATACCTGAAGGAGTGATCATTGAATAGATGAGTGACTACTGGATGGATGAGTTCCAAGGCTACTAGTAACTGTTTTGTTCTTGATAGTTAATGCACCAAATTCCATAAAAAATTATAGTATTAATAATTTTTTATGGGATTCATGAGGGCTAAAGGTTGTGAAAGTTAGGTTGATTATAAAGGCAATTTGAGCTTGTGAGCCTATCCAAAAACTAGACTTTGTTGTATGTAAAATGTTTACTATAATACAAAGTTTCTCAAAGGTTTTTTTGGAGGTGGGTTTTTCCCAAAAGGGTTTCCCACCTTAAATATAGTCTTCTATGTTTATCTTGTGTGAATATTATTTTTCAATGTTCTAATTTTTCCTATGCATCTCAATGTTCTAAAGTAGATTTACAATCTTTTATATTTCCCCTATAAATTGGCATTTGGAAGGTGTTTTCCACAAGTAGCTTTCCTAACAAGTGGTATCAGAGCCTAGGTTATCCTTGTTAGGTACAGTTGTTTTCTATGTTAATTTGGTTCTAGTGGGATTTTGGAAATTTTTTATCTGGTAATTGAGATGGAAGGTAGAGGGAGAGTAGAGATTGAAAAGTTCAATGGCACAAGCTTTCAGTTGTAGAAACTTAAAGTTGAAGATATATTGGTTGATCGTGATCTATGAGTTGTTGTGTCTACTAACAAGCCTTCAGCCATGAATCAAGAAGATTTGGATCTTACAAACAGAAAGGCTAGAGGACTGATAAGGCTATGTCTTACAGATTCTATTATGTTGAATGTTCATGAGGAGAAAACTACACATTCTTTGTGGAAGAAGTTGGGAGATATTTATTAGGGAAAATCCTTGGTAAACAAGCTCTTCCTAAGAAATAAGTTGTACTCTTTGAAGATGGATGGACAAAAAATTGTTGCAAATCATTTAAACATGTTCAATATAGTGATTATACAAATAACATCTATTGGTATGTCTATTAGTGGAGATGAGTGTTTCTTGTTACTGTTGTGGTCATTGCCTAATTTATGGGATCATCTTGTCATGGCCATTGGAAACTCACTACCACTCAGTTTAAAATGGATAAAGTGGTTGTTTCACTTTTGTTAGATGAGATGTGGAAGAAATATTCTGAGATGTCTAAGGAGGCTCTCATTGTTCAAGGTAAAATGAAGGACAAAAGCAAGAAGGACATGAAGCATGAATGTTTTGTGGAGAAGTCCAAAGCAAAGTGTTGGAACTGCAGGTAGGCTGGTCATATCTAAAAAGATTACAAAGAGGAGAAGGAGGAGGAGGAGGAGGAGGAGGAGGAGAATTCTTATGGTTTTTAGTCTTCTTAGAGTGATGACGAAAATGCAAGAAGTGTTGCTTTAGCTAATCGGTCATCTAATGATGATTGGTTAGAGTAATTCAATCTTCATGTGGAAGATGTTTGTCACAATGCCATGTGTGACTTGACACCATCATACAGTGGGAGTTTTGGTAGTGATGTAAATACCATGTGTAAATCAACACCATGGTTTAGTGGGAGTTTTTGGCAATGATGAAGTAATTGATCTTCATTGGTATTTTAGATGTTGAAGATGTGAAATTATGATGTTGCAAAAGGATCTTTTCACATTTGCTAAAGTAGTGTTTGGAGATGTTAATCTTCATGTGACTGAAGATGTTGACATCTTGAGGGCTCAATAGAGTCTTTGATAAGGGTATGGTTTATGTTTTTAGTTAACATATTTTCATATGTTTAAAAGGAGCATATGATCTCTCTAGTTGAGATTGTTTAGATCATGTTGTCATGCTTACGTTACTGAGACTATGGTTGGAACTTTGACATGTTGATCTTAGTTTAGTTTCTTTATTTTGAGTACATTGATCATTTTTTGGATACTTTGTGATATTGTAATGTTGCATTAAGAATTGGCATGGATTGATCAATTGTAGGTGCTCATGGAAACTTAGAGATGGAGATGATGGTGTTATCTCTTGTGATTAGAGATGTGTTTGTTGGAATGGTTGAAGGTTTCAATAGGAGGAATGTGTGGTATTTAGAAGTGTAAGTAGAAGGACATGGTACATGGTTAGTGTACTATTTATGTTCTTGATACGACACGTTTTTGTTGCACCTTTATGTGATGTTGTTGAAAATGGACATAGTCATGTGAAGTATCTCTATGGATATCAGTATGTACTTGTCAAGTGGGAGATTGTTGAGAATGACAAGTCTATACAGTGGTTGTTCAACATATGGTGAGATATCGTACTTGTATAGTGAAATACCATACATGTGATTCCATCATATGGTGAAGGGCTGTCATGACTTGGCATTGTGGTATACTTGGTAGTGAAGTGGGTATTGTTAGAAATAATAGTCCACCAAGATAACTAAGAGGGGGTGTGAACCAGCTATCCAACTAAAACATTTATCAACCTTAATTAATCTTAACCATGTAACCAAAGTAAACATCAACCATAACAATATGCACATACACAATTACACTAGATTTGTTAACTAGGGAAACCCTTGATCAAAGGGAAAGTGCTGGTGGGAATCATTCCCAAAAGATATACTAATATATATTCCTTGTTAGAAGATGGACCCTATTAGGAGTCTATAAATGCATTTAGTACATAAGAGTCCTTATTACAAGACTTTGAATCCCTATTAGAAGATTCCAACCCTATTAGGAGTTGTGCCAACCCTATTAGGAGTTCTAGAAGGTAGAAGGACCCACTGTCCAAATAGCTTCTAGGAAAATACCACTGAACTTCACTATCTAACTAATCTCTCAACTATTCCTTGCAGAATAATTGTTTGTATTGTACTTTATCCTCTTTCCTCTATCCTGTCAACTAGACCAATCACTATTAGACCTTGTAGACTAGGTCACAAACCTTAGATCCAAATACCAAACCTTAGATCTCAAAATAAAACCTCAGCAATGAAGTTTTCTCCAACTTCACTCTTCTCTTCTTATCTTCACATGTCAATCTAATTACTTAGCATTCATATCTTTTCTCATCTTTTCACCCTTCTTCCTTTATATTTTTTAATATCAAATGAAAAAGTCCTTCCTTTATATCGAATCCATAAAATAATTCCCTTGGGTCGGCTATTACACCTTCTCAATTAGTTATTATAGGACCTCATTAAGAACACATTTTACTTAGCGATAATATCAATCTGTTGCATTATAACTTGAATAAATTTCTGCACATGTAATATTATGATGAGAAAGCTTAGCCATGTCATCTATAAAATGTCTTCTACATGCCTTTAACTTTTTTTTTATCAAAATAACAACTTTTCTAAGAGACATAACAAGCTTACCAGAACATTTGTAAACTCTATCTTTGAATAGTCTTCACCAAAACTTGCTTAAATTTTTCCAAACTTAATATTTTTGCACCCAAAGTTAGCTGCGTATACTAGATACTTAGTAGTACCTCTCATTAACCTTGCTAGTGAAAATACTCAACAATTTTTCCCTACCAACTTAATCTTTACCATTGTCCTTCTGTTAGATACCACAGAAAATTGTTATGTTGACATCAATGACAAACACAGTAATAAATGTAATATATCATCATGATAATGATCGAATCATGTTTCTACAATACTCCACCATAAGAATATCATTAGTATTCATGCTATTAACAATCTCCAACTTTCAGCATTGATGGCAAAATAGATGAAAAACATCTAGTTCCAAGAATACCAACTGTTAAAGATTGTTATCATTTCTTTTCAAATCCTCTTCATCAATCATACTAGCTTTTGTGTTTCCTCAACCTTATTATTAACATCAATTGTTCACATGCTTCTCCCCCATTGATATAATTCAATATGCTCTGCAACTTTTTTCATGTATCAAAATGTTTTCATAGTGTAATCTCTCCCCCATTGACACCAATGACAAAGGTTTCAGTAACCATCTATCATTGCATCCTGTCAATCTCTACAACACATGTTTCTAACCTACTCAAGTGTCCAAAGACACTATTTAAAATATCATCTATCAAAATTCCTAGATGACTCTATCCATCATAGATACTCCCCCATACAGGAAGCATCATCATTCAATCTAGACAAACAATATTGCTTTATACCATTAGACTAATGTACTCTTGCATCATCTACTCTGATGTAGGTAGGGGCATAACCCCTAGCATACCTCACAAATACTCAAAAGTCTCTTTGGAAAGAGGCTTAGTGAAAATATCTACAATATTTTCCTTGGTGTTTACATACTCTAATCTGATTTCCTTTCTTGCAACTTTCTCTCTCAACATGTGATATTTGATAGAAATGTGCTTAGTCATAGAATGCAACACTAGATTCTTAGACATATTCACTATGCTTATTTTATTACATTGTATGACAGCAGGTTCACTAAATTATATCCTTGTATCCTTCAGCATCTACTTCATCAAAAAAACTTGATTGACAATTGTTTGTTGTTGCAACATATTCTGCCTCTGTTGTACTCTATGATATATAATCCTACTTCTTGCTTAACCAAGAAACCAATCTTCCTCCAAGAAAAAATGCTCCACCACTAGTGCTCTTTATGTCATCCATCCTTCCTACCCAATCAGCATCAGTATAAGCATATAAAGTGAAATCATTAGTTTTATCATACCATAATCAAAACTCTGATGTTCCCTTTAGATATCTAAATATCCTCTTAACTTCTACATAATGTGCTTCTCTGGGGTCAGCTTGAAATCTTACAACAATTTCAACTACATTTGTTATATCTAGCCTTGTGTGAGTCAGCAATCCTCCAATCATAGATCTATACTTCTTTTTCCCAACAATAGGTATCTCATCCTTTGTAGGTAACTTGTGTCTAGTTACCATAGGTGTTCCAACTAATTTACATGTTTCCAAACCAAACCTTTTCAATATATCTTTCAAATACTTAGTCTGAGAAATAAAGATTCTTGAGTTATCCTGCACAATTTGCAATCCTAGGAAGTATTTCATTTCTCGTATCATGCTCATTTCAAATTCCTCCTTTGTTTCTTCTGCAAACTTATCACTTTCACTATCATCTCCTCCAAATATGATATCATGAATAAATATTACCAAAATAAATAGTCCATCATCTATTATTCTCTACCATACCTTTGCTAAATCCAAGTTTTGTCAAATGCTTGTCCAACCTTTTGTACCAAGTTCTAGGTTCTTGTTTTAAGCCATACAGTGCTTTCTTCAATCTTCATACCATGTCCTTATCATTTTTTAAAGGAAAACCTTTAATTTTTTCTATGTATACCTCTTCTTCAAGTTCTTCATTTAGAAATGCTGACTTGACATCCATCTAATACACTTTGAATTTCTTATGTGCTACATAGGCTAAGATTAACCTTACTACTTCAATTCTTGCCACAGGAGCATAGGTTTCTTCATAGTCTAATCCTTATTATTGTGAATAACCTTTACAAACCAATATTTCTTTTTTCCTTACAACAACTTCACCTTGTTCATTCATCTTGTTCCTAGATACCCATTTTGTTCCTACCATATTCTTGTTTGCTAGTCTAAGGACCAATTCCCATGTCTCATTCTTCACTATCTGATCCAATTCTTCTTTCATAGATTTCTTCCAACAATCATATTTGCATGCCTAATCTACATTCTTTGGTTCTACTTGAGATATCAAACATAGTTATTTATTGATTATACTTCTTGTTATCACGCCTTTATCTTTTCTACTGATGATCTGCTCTAGTGGATGATTCTCTGTTATATTCTTACTAGAAGTAGGAGTTGTTATCTCAACTCTTAGCTTTGTTCTAGGTTTTGAACTTTGTTCCTACCATAGCTCACCTTCATTCTAAAACTCATTGTTAGTTGCAAATAATACTTCATCATTATTTTGTTTAGTAACAACAACATTCTCATCATTAGAATTGTAGTCAACTATTCTTTCTTGTATCCTGAATTTCTCATCAACTCTTACACTTGCATTTTCAAAAATAGTCTTAGCTCTCATATTATAACATCTATAAGCTCTAATTTTTAATGAATAACCAAGAAAAATAACTTCATCACTTCTATCATCAAATTTACCAACATCATCATCTCTTTTGATATAACATTTACTTCCAAAAAATTTGAAATACTTAATTGTAGTTGAGTGACCAAACCATAGTTCATAAGGGGTCTTGTTTGTGTCTTTCCTATCCTACACTTTGTTCATAATGTAAACAGTTGTATTCATAGCTCTTGTTGCTTCTATTATTGACTTGTTTCTTCTCTTTGCAATGCCATTTTGTTCAAGGGTTCCAGGAGCTGAAAGTTATCTTTTGATTCCATTGGTTTCACAAAAGATGTTAGGCTCATTTGAAGTAAACTCTCCTCCTCTATCTAATCTTAAACATTTAATCTTCATACCTGATTCATTCTTAACTCTATTCTTGAATATCTTGAACTTTTCAAATGCCTCGGGTTTTTCTTTAAGAAATGCAACCCACATCATTCTAGAAAAGTCATCAATAATAATTATAAAGTATCTTTCACCATAGAATCCTTTAGTCTTTGTAGGAAGACTAAGATCTGTGTGTACAATCTCCAATTTTGTTGTAGTAGGAAACTTCTTGTTGGGAAAAGAAGCTATGTTTTTCTTTTCCAATACACACTCCTTGCAAATCATCTTAGCAGGCTTCACAATCTTAGGAAAATCCTTGACTTCAAACATATTACTAGTTTTCACAATGCTTTCAAAGTTGATATGACAAAATCTCTTATGTCATAACCAACCAAACATTTAATTTCAATGGGATTTAGCTAAAACACATTACCTCTAGATCTAGTTCCTATTTCGATTACCTTTCCATATTTGTCTTGGATCATGCATGTCTTCTTAGTGAACTACAATTGATAACCTTTATCCACTAGTTGTCCATTACTCAAAAGATTGTGTTTTAAACCATCAAAAAAGTATACATCCTTAGTGTTATTCTTACCATCAAGAGTTATAGATCCAATACATTTAACATGGCAAGTTCCATTATTTCCAATGCTGACAATGTCTCCATCATAACTTTTGAAATCGACAAATTTGTTCATATCACCAGTCATATGATTTGAACAACCACTTTCAATTATCAAATCAGATATATTTTTGACCTGTGATATCAAAGCCATTTTCTTTGGACTTTCTTCTTTAATAGCCACAAATCCTATGTCATTATCACTAGCACTTACTACATGTTCATTAGATTCATCTTCTTCATTGACATACAAACAATCTATATATATTCTTGGTTTCAACTTTCCTTTATACTTTTTCTCTCTTTTAGGACACTTAGATGCATAATGACCAAACTCATTACAAGTCCAACATTTAAAGATTTTTTTACCATCTTTTTCTCTTCTCACAAGAAGGGCTACTCCTATCTTTCTATCCTCATCAGATATGCTACTCCTAGCAAAATCTCATCTAACACTTGTGGTCCTTGACAGATTAGATTGAATGTTTAGGGCACTAAAAGCTTTCTCGGTTCTAGACAATTCTTTAGACTATTTAAGCTCATTCTCAACTACGTCAAGTCTCCCAAGTAATATTTTCTTGGTGAAATCTTTGGCATAAGGGATTAACAATTGTATCATTTTAGTTGTCTATTTAAATGGTGGTGTTAAACTCTTCAATATCTTACAAATTACTTCATCACCTTCTTTGGTTCATTCTTGAGATATGATACCTATAGCAATTTCTGATATTCTGCCTACATATGTTCTTATAGATTCATCATTTTAGCATCTTAAAATTTCCATCATTTTAGCATCTTAAAATGCACAAATCAAATTTTGTAGCCTCGTATTCTTAGAATGTTCATGACCTTCAAAGTCATTTTCCAAAGCTTTCCAAATCTTATGAGAAGTATCAAGTGTTTTTACCCAATTTTACTCTACTTCAGGAAGTGTAGATAGTAGTGCTTCTCTATCTCTCATGTTATATATGAAAAGTTCTCTTTCTTCCTCAGTACAAGTTTCTAGCTCATCTTCAGCAACAATTGTCTTTTCTAATTTTGTCAAGATCCAATATCCTGGACCCATAATAGCAGATGTGTCTTCATTTTTTCCTTCCAGCTATCATAATTTATTCCATCAAACTTCAGACTATCATTTTTTAATATGTTATCCATGGATCTCCCAAAGTTGTTAAACTTTATCTTCAAGGACCTATTGCTCTGATACCAATTCTTAGAAATAATAGTCCACCAAGATAACTGAGAGAGGGGTGAATCAATTATCCAACTAAAACATTTATCAACCTTAATTAATCTTAAACATGTAACCAAAGTAAATAGAAAATATAACAATATGCACATACATAATTACACCAGATTTGTTAACTAGGGAAACCCTTACTCAAAGGGAAAAGCCTAGTGAGAATGATGCCCATAAAGAGATACTGATATATATTCCTTGTTAGGGGATGGACCCTATTAGGAGTCTATAAATACATTCAATACATAAGAGTCCCTATTATGAGACTTTGAATCCTTGTTAGAAGATTCCAACCTTTTTAGGAGTTGTAGAAAGCAGAAGGACCCACTGTCCAAACAACTTCTGGGGAAAGACCCCTAAAATTCACTATCCAACCGATCTCTCAACTATTCCTTGTAGAATAATTTTTCATACTATACCTTATCCTCTTTCCTTTTTCCTATCAACTAGACCAATTACTGCTAGACCTTGTAGACTAGGTCACAAACCTTGGATCCAAATGCCAAACCTTAGAACTCAAAATAAAACCTCAGCAATGAAGTTTTTTCCAACTTTTCTCTACTTTTCTTATCTTTGCATGTCAATCTAATTACTCAGCATTTATATCTTTTCTCCTCCTTTTTCTCTTCTTCCTTTCTTTTTTTTATATCAAAGGAAAATTTTCGTCCTTCATAATGAGTCCATAAAATAATTCCCTTGAGTCATCTATTACACCTTCTCAATTAATTATTATAGGACCTCATTAAGAACACAATTTACTTAATGATAACATCAATCTGTCACGTTGTAACTTGAATAACTTTCCACACATGTAATATTATGATAAGCGAGCTTACCCACATCATCTCTAGAATGTCTTCTACATGCCTTTGACCTCATTTCTCAAAATAACAACTTTATTAAGAGATATAAAAAATTTACCAGAACATACTTCTATAAACTCTATCTTTGAACAATCTTCACCAAAACTTGAATAACTTCTTCTAGACTTAATATTTGTGCACCTAAGGTTAGATGCATATCCTAGATACTTAGTAGTATCTCCCATTAACCTCACTAGAGAAAATACTCAACGATTTGTCTGTACCAACTTAATCTTTACCGTTATTCTTCCATCAAATACCACAAAAAACTGTTGTGTTGACATCAATGAAAAACAAAATCATGAATGTAACATATCATCATGATAATGATCTAATCATGTTTCTACAATACTCCCCCATTGGAATATCATTAGCATTCATGCTTCCACTAACTATGGTGTTGGTATAGTAAATCCTGGCATAGGTTTGCAGTGAATTTGGTATGATGAAGGGACTGACCTGATGCCAGAGGTGTCCATATGACCAAATACATCTGTGTCAATGAAGGCATATGTGTGACTAAAGGTGTCTAAGTGACTATCACTGAAGGCATCCACATGACCAAATGTGTCCAAGTGACCATCACTAAAGACATTTGTGTGACTGAAGGTGTCTGAGTGACTGGAGGCATCCAACTCATTGGAGATATTTGATACCTGAAGGAGTGAACATCAAATAGATGATTAACCATTGGATGGATGAGTCTCAAGGCTGCTAGTAACTTTTTTGTTTTTGATAGTTAAAGCATCAAACTCCATAACAAATTAAAAAATGTGTAAATGTCTATGGGATTCATGAGGGCTAAAGTTTGTGAAAGTCAAGTTGATTGTAAAGGTAATCTGAGCCTATGAGCATGTCTAGAAACCAAAGTTTGTTGTATGTAAAATTTTTACTAAAATAAAAATTTCTTGGGGGGTTGTTTTGGTGGTGGGTTTTTCCCGAAAGGGCTTCCCATGTTAAATATGATCTTCTATTTTTATCTTGTGTGGATATTGTTTTTCAATGTTCTCATTTTTCCTATGCATCTCAATGTTCTAAAGTAGATTTACAATATTTTATATTTGCCCTATAAATTGACATTTGGAAGGCATTTTTCACAAGTAGCTTTGCTAACAATAACTCGAAAGTAGTCATAAAAATCTATTCTTCAAGGAATCATATATTTTTCTTCAAAGCTATACATTCTTTTCTACATGGATGTTATCACCATCCAATGGTATTCATTCAATGCTACATGGATGTAATATCTATTCAATGTTATCTATTCATAACCATGAGTATGTGATCATGATTCAATATTATGCATTGGGTTCAAAGCTTTGTAACTACCATCCATTGGTATTCCTCATCTATCATGACATTTACATGGTGATGTTGGGGATTCTAACATTAATGTATTTTGCTAAGGAAAACTCTTCATTATGATGCATGCTCTCTCAAGTAGTTTTGTATGATCATAAATTTTTTGATTAAGTTTTTGATGACTGAGCAAGCTAATCCAAGCCTCTCTGTGTGTATGTGGGGGATTAAGAGTTGTCTATGTGGTTTTGTATCAAGAGCTAATAATGTGGTTGTGTGCTCTATATATGATCATGTGTGATAATTGTAAAAGAGACATCCTTGTTTTCAAAAGGATCTATGAGATACTATAGCTTTTGGTATCCTTTTATTCACACAACTAAACTGGTTGAACTATAAAAGGACTTATTGATTGACTGAAAAGATTTATTGATCATAAGCATAAAAACATTGTAATTGTGTTGAGCGAGCAATTAAGGATCACCCTCTGGTGGAGGATTTTCCTAGGATAATATTTGTGTTCTCTGTTATTGTGACTCTAGTTGATTGCAATCAATATATTATGCTTCAAAACTTAATAATGGTAAATAATTTGAGGTCTAAAAGGATAGTTGAGTGTTGATCTCTTCCATTGCCATTGTTCAAGAGCATAAAAGTAAATTAGAATGGAGCTAAGAGGGGAAAAAAATCTCTCCTAATTAGAGAACTACTCTTGCAAATAATCCTTGGTAGGAAAGCAATAGGAAGGATCTCAAGTGGAAGCTAGAAACTTTTTTTCTTGTCAGATATCTACAAGGTAAATTCTATTCTTTTCAAAGATTATTTATTTCCAATTTCTAGTCATCCTCTATATTACTTTTGTTGTAATTTAACACTAAAAGAGGGGTAAAAATTTTATTGACAAAGAGAACAAAACAATACAAGAAACAAAGAGAACTACAAAGCTTTATCTTGGTCCACAAGTTGAACCAACATCTAAGATAAATCAAGGGGAAGCATCCTATGATCAATAATGTTCCAAGCTGACCCATACTTAGAAGCCCATTTAGCCAAACAATCAGCCACACCATTCCACTCACAATGGATATGCATAAAAGACATAGAATCTAGAGAATTACATAATTGATTGATCTACTAAATAACCAGAGCCAAATGCCAATCCACATGCACAAGGTTCCTTCTATTCAATAAATTCACAACCACCTATGAGTCAATCTCATAGATAATTATTTTCCAGCCACATTGATAGTGTTGTTCCACTACAACCAAGATAGCCAGGGCTTCCATGAGGTTATTATTCTCGTAACCCTTGTATATAGAACACAAAAATTGAATATCACCAGAACTGTCACGCCCAAATTCCCCAACACTAGCCGGACTAGGATTTCCCCAAGAAGAACCATTAGTGTTGATTTTAAGAATTTTGGCTTCGAGAGGAGACCAATGCCACTCACGATTAACACACTGAGAGTATTGCCTAGCTATATTCTGAAAGTAGTTGTAGGGGACCGAGGGAGTGCTTCTTTGAAGAGGGAAAGAAAGGCATGAGTAAATACAAGGATCTCTAGGATCTAAACCTCCACCAATGTCACATTTAGCTAGGAGTGTTTCATGAATAAAATTAACAATTTTCCCCCATAGGTGTCTAATCTCAAACTACACATCATGAAAGATCCTCCTATTCCTCTGAAGCCAAACATGCCATAAAATAAGGGAAGTGCCAATAGTCCAAGCAACCTAAAGAAAAGAAGTCTTGGAAGGGGGATGGCCCAAATGCTCTCAGAATTTAGACAAAGAGGAAACATGCTAGCACGTGCATCCCCACACATTCCACCAGAAGTGCCAAATCTATTTGGCAAAGGGGCACTAGAAAAAAAGGTAAGAAACATTCTCTTCACTATTATGGCATAAAACACAAATGGAAGGCCCCTAGAAGCCTCACTTGTAGAGATTCTCCCAAGTAAGACAATGATTGTAAACCAAAATCTAGAGGAAAAAGTTGCACTTAGGCCATGAAAAACTATTCCATACTTTCTTCCACCAATAGACCTCCACCTCGCCAAAAAGTTGCTTCATCAATGCAAGGTACCTTGAAGAAATAGAATACTTGCTAGAAGAAGTACCTCCCCAAGCCAAAACATCAGGTTCTTGTAGAGAGTTGCACTCCATGGAAGCTAGTATCTAAGATAGTTCCAACTGATCCCCCAAAGAGCCACCCAGTGACAAATCAGAAGAATTCTTCCATCTATAACCCATACCAAAGCCCAAGTTATAAGCCTCCTTATAATGAGACACCTTATTCCATCCAACAAAAATGAAAAAAACCACAAAGAGACTGCAAGTGTGGATGAGAGGATAAGAGAGGAGGATGCTCATTCCAAGAATCACTCCAAAGTAGAACCTCAGTGCCTCTGTTACAGATCCAAAATAATCTTCTCTTCACTAGGTGAGCACCAACCTTGAGGGTATTCCATGAATGTATGTTAAGTACACTTAGATCATATAATCCATGATGTGTACAAGAATAAGACCATGCCATATTTACTATCCACAATTACTTGTATGCAATTACTTACAAATTATGATTTGAGATTTGAGAAACTGAATCATATTTGGCCTACATAGAGCCATTACTAGTCAAACCAATGGTGATTTGGTCATTTATATCAACTATTGAATATAGTTTATGTCCATAGTTTCTCTAGTAATTTCAAATAAACCTATCTCTTGAATGCGGCCACTTATCCTATTATTTTATAAGTGTAAGTGATTTGATGGGTCATTTTAGAGCCCCTTATCTAGGCACATGTTGACTAAGCACAAACTAACATTCTTCTTACTAGCATTGTGAAGAGTGCATATAGAAAAATGTATCCTCATAGAAAACCCTCCAAACCAAGTATTTTCAAGTTCAATAGCTTTGACTATAACAACAAAAAATAACATATGAATCCAAAAAGTTCATAGAACAAAGCAGCATCAGATTCAGCTTAGGTCCCTAGATGACAAGCCAAAGGAGCAGTATGAATATCTTTAGGTACCCTTTACTGAGCTTATATAGCATGGATGTTAACATTATGTTTATTCATGAAATTCATAGATATCTAAATTGAGCTTATGCATATTAGCATTGAGCTTGATTATCAAGCAACATCAAACAAGTCACTTGTGAAGGTACTCTTAGGGATCATGAAGAATGTGCTTGGGAGTGTTTTCTAAGCACATAGGTCAAGCTTCAAAAATTGAGAAAGAGGGAATTTGGTAGGATCTATTACTATAGATATGTCACTTTATAGTTGATTCCAACTATGAGCTACTTATTGATATTCCTAATGATTTTGTATAGTTAAGATATTGGTAAGCATATTCTTAAGAGCATCAATAAAATTAGTGGTACAATAGATTCAAATCAAAAATCATCTTAGATTTTTTTCTATAATGTTTTCAAATATGGGAACCCAACCCTTGTTGACAAGTTATAAATATGGTAGTATAGGTCATCTGTGGGGATGTTGATTATACATACATTCCCACATTTGTAGATTTGTCAAAGGCTTCTTCAGTGGAGAAAATATTGTTGAAGGAGAAGGCTTGAGGAAAAAAACCTAGGAGGATTTGGTGATTAGAAGACAAAATCTCATTATTTGCAGAAAATATTCTCTCTCAGAGATTACATTTGGACTGAAGCAAATTTGCAAGATTGTTAGTTTCTCTTTTTCAAATGTGAAGGTGTTCTTTGGTTGTACATTGAGAGTTCTTCAAAGCATATTTATGTTCATCATTGGATGTGTTTGGTGCATCTAGTCTTGTAGAAGTACTACATTAGTATTCTTCTATTACTATTGTTCTAATCATATTTATATGTTATTTTTTTCGTTTGGGCATAAAGCGATTTCAGTTTGGGGTGTTGAGTCAATTGGATGATTCAGATTTGTCATAATTTTGTGGATTCTATAGAGATCTTGATGTAAGAAGCTTGTTTATTTGTAGTTGTGTAGATCAGTTTCAGATCTAATAATACATTTTTGGATATAGAAAGTCAATTTCAATGGAGTTCTATGAAGCTTCATTCAATTCGTGTCCTCTCTATACAAAACTAGTTAACTATGTTTTGTGATTTTAGTAAAATTTGGCATAATAATTTGTGAATCTATTTTTTAAATATGAAATAATTTTAAATTTTTAATTGAGGACATTAAAATATTATCAAAGTGTGATCTTAACACCCTATGGAGTGAAGTTGATAATACGCATGAACTATTTAATCTAAATGTAGATCTTTAACTTATTTGCAGAATCAAATTCAAGAGATACAAAATAAACTATGGTGGAAGACAAGGCAAAATCATCTGGATAAAGATATTGACAAAATCTATTCATGGTGGGTAAGTCACAACTCCCTTTCCAATGACATCAAAGCAGAAAAAACTTCCAAAGAATATGTGAACTTGGAAGGAAAAAGGAATCTCATAAAAGAGGTAAGGAAACTAAAAAATTCAAGGTAATAGAGAGATGAAGAATAGATTTAAGGAAGAAACTCAAATGAAGCCAATCCATGTACTAGTACTTACACAAGAGAAGATCTAGAAAGAAGAAAAATTAGAGGTTCCCAAGAAGAAAAATACAAAAGAAAAAAAATCTCCTAATGGCAAGCAAAAAATAAGACACCAAAACTGAACTTTAAACAAAAAGGCTTTGTTTTACATGCAAGCAACCCTAGCATCCAAGTCATAGATTTGGGAGAAATGAAGAAGTAAAATAAGAAGCATGTAAAAATAAGATGATGGGACCAGAAAGAGTGACTAAAGCATAAAACAACAAACCTATGTCACCTTTTATAAAGGAAAGTGATATCAAAATTTAAACTCTTCAACTTTAACAACATAAAAGTGGCATTCATGTTTAGAATTTGAAGATGATGTAAACTAATGAAATGTGTAAAATTTTACATGTCTTTAATTTATTTTTTTTAAATTGAGTGAAAAAATTATTTATTTTTGAATTTTTAAAGTCTATTTTTTAATTTTTTTTAAATGCTGAAAATATAGAGTTTTTTTCCCATCAAACAAATATATACAAATGATCATATTTTAGTCCAATTATGGAATATGTTAGAGTTGACATGTATACCTAGTACACCAAAAAAGAAAAATTGAAATTTGGCTAATATTTTTCAAGTTATAATTGGTCAATGTCAAAGTTATCAGAAATTGACAATTGTTTTCTCCCATCAAACTTTTTCCAACAATTACAAATTACATATTCTTGAAGAAAGGTTTCTCTTCTAGTGCAGCATTAAAAAATAATAATTTTTTAACATAATTTACTATTTTTTTCCTATTTTTGAATAGACATCTCCCTGAATCTTAAAATACCTACTTGTAATATTTTCAAATTATAACATATTATCCATAATCAAAATTTTTAAAAAAATTATATGATCATAATCTTGACTCTAAGACCTTGATGCAGGAGCATCCAGAGGTATAAGGGCAATCCTGTGTCACCCAAAAAAATATACTTAGACTTAGTTTCTGTTTCATGTGTTTTCATTTTTGGATACCCATTTGGGTCAAATAAAGGTTCCAACTCTCACAGTTCCACTATCAGTGTGCTAGAAAATCCCAAAAAAATAGGAGCATGTAATTGAGCCATCATTTTGGTAAACTAGAAGGTGTGAATTTTCTAGATGAATGTAATTGTGATTTAGAGCATTCCAAAAGAAGAATCAGGTCAAAAGGCCTCACGGTTTGAAAGTTATTGTAGTTTTTCAAGTTTTGGAGACCTCTTAAGAATGCTTCAAAGTCAGGTTAGGGGCTTTAAATGACCTTAAAAAATGCTGAAAAATGGGGGACAAGCAAAGCTCCTCCATAGGGCTATAGAGCACTTTGAGAGCTTTCTTAAAATGTAAACGGTTCGTCAATCAGAGCTACGGTTCAAAAGTTATGCCTCCCGAAAGTTCAGTTACCATTTCTGGATTCTTCTAAATTTGCATCGACTTCTAACGTAGCTTATGGAACCTTCTATTTGGTCAGTGGATGCCTACTAGCACTTTCTAGAATGTACTCCTAGTCCTTAACCCTCCGAGGTCTATTTAAGGAGATTTCTGGCATTGTAAAAGGCAATTCGGAGTGGAGTTTGAGAGGAGGTACTGAAAGGAGAAATTATCTCCACATTTATGCTATTGTAAGCCCTTAGGGCATGTTTTGAAGTTTATTTTCTCTGTACTGAATGTACTAGGTTATTTTTTAGTTAATACAATTTTCCTTTTCTGTTGTGTCCATTTTGTTCTCGAGTTGTGTCTCCATTAGACCTACATAAGTATATTTTAAAATTTTTTAAATAATTCATTTTAGTAGGTCGAATTGGCCCTCAAAGTGAGATGCTTATAGAAGTTCTTATTTTTTCTTGTGCGGCTACCACTTAGGATACCACATAGATAGTTATGGCCGAAACACTTTCGGTCATAACGCTTTTGACTGAAAGGGCTTCAGCTGTAACCCCCATCAACCTATCAAACCACTAGCAGTTAATTTGGTTGTTTCATATTAAAAAAAAATTTTAAAATCTTTTTTTAAAATAAATATAGAAAACAGCAAAAAATAAAAGAGCATTTTTGGAAGACACCAATTTTTGAAGCCATTTTTAGCAACTATTTCGTGGATTTAATCAAAACTACATAGGATCAAATATTTTTAAGGTGTTTTTTCCTGTCTACTTATTTTTATGTATTCTATATTGAAGCATTAGCTAGTGTTTAGTGAAATCTAGATTAAATTTTTTGTTTCTATAAATTAAAGTATTCAATGGGCAGTAAAAGGAAAAGATCAAGTAGATATTATAGAATAAGAGATGACAAAATGAAAGGTCATACAAAACGTAACCAAAACCAACCTACTAAAATTCTTGAAGAGGATGAGATTCATGAAGAGAATGAAAGTAATGAAAATGAAGAAATTGGCACTTCTAATGATAGAAACAAATTAGAAGGCATAGAAAATTTGATGGATTTGGATGAGGAAGTACTTTTTAACCAAATTCCATCTAAAGATATGTTAAATGATAACACTATTAGAAAACATTGTCAAAACATGTGGGATGAATATTTCAAAGATAAAAGTATATTTGGATAGGCACAATTATTTGTCAAATTATTTAGGAGATAAGATATGAGACCTATTTTGGAGTTGTTGGGTGTTGATAACAGGAAAAACCACATGCATAATATTAATAAAACAATAGTTGAAATTTTGCAAACTTCTTATAAAAAAATTGACAACGCGACTCAAAGAGATGATTTGAGTAATGCACATAGAGCATTGATGACTACTATATCTAGTAGAAAATTGACACATAGAAAATAGGTACATGCAATTTTTGATGTACGACATATATCTAGAAGAACTATTCAGAGATACATCAAGAGAAGAAATATGCTAGATGATAACATTGAGAATAATTGGGTGAATATTTGTAGAGTTCTTTGAAAAGACAAAATTTTTGAAGATGTAAAAAAATAAGTTATTGAATTTTGGACCACACGTTCTCATGTTTCTTCCATTAGACGTGATACTATACAAATTAAAGATCAAGAGACATGGGCCAAAATTGAACATCCAAAACATTTCATAGATATAACTCAAAGTGAATTATTTCAAACATTCAAGCAAGAATTTTCAAATGTCAAAATATGTTAGAGAATGTTTGAGAGTTTGTGTCCTTCCTTTGTATGCATAAATAAACTTGTTGTCGAAATTATGTTGAATTTGGTCTACACTTGCAATCATATAAAAAAGTTATGACAGCAGTTGATCCTAATTTCATCATCCTTAGTAGTAAAACACAATTTGTGAAGTCCATATTATGTGATAAATTAGAATATTCAAATGAGTTCAAAGTGCAATGCATCAAAAATTAGTGTGAAGATTGTGGGGATTTATGCAAATTGAAAATATTAATGAATCAAGACCAGTTTCATGGATGAGATATGAATATTAGACATACCATAATAAGAAAGGAGATGAATCCAAAAAAATGTATTGAAGGAGAGTGAATTGCATTATGATGAATTTATAACCAAGTTTCGTCCATTGATATATCCAACATTGTCATGGTGTACGATGGCAAGCTAAACAATTTCATGATTTCAAAAATTGTTTTCCACCTAGTTGTATACTTTCAGTTGTAGATTTTTGTGAGAATTATACATTTGCACCTCAAATAGAGCTTAAAGGGCAATATTTTCATTCTGAACAAGTTGCAATATTTGTACAAATGACCTATAAACATGCATAATTTGAGGTGGATGAGATAGAAAGGTTGGATGAAAATGAATGCATATCATCATCAAAGAGGTTCATTTCCATATTAGTGATGATAGAGTTCGTGATAGGAGTTATGTGGCTCATTGTTTTGCAATTTTCTCTGAAGATCTTAGAAATTATGGAATAAATGTTTCAGAGCACTAGATTTGGTCTGATGGATGCGCAAGTTAATATACATGAACTTACACATTTATTTAACTTTATTTTAACTTATATTTATTTGTATATGCCTATTTCAATTTGATACATGTAAACAAATAATTGTTTCTACTTATCATTTCATGTTCACAAGACAATTGAAATCTGCAAAAGCATTTAATTGGTTAGCAATGCAACATGCTAGAACTAATGTTAGGTTTTTATGGAATTTCTTTGAAAGTGGACATAGAAAAGGGGAGCATGATGGAGTAGGAGCATGTATAAAGCATGTGCTTTGACAACATGATATTGTAGGTAAATATGCATTTAATGTGCATGTTTAATACTAGTAGCATATATTTTGAATTATATATGTACAAGTTGTATGTATATACAAGGAATAGGATAGAGAGTGCAAATCAAATTGTTGAATTGTGCAAAGTTCATTTTGCTACTCAAGATATTGAATACAATAAGTGTTACTTTTGGGAAGTGAAAGGTGAACTTTACATTTATTTATAATGCATTTTTCAAATCCTTGAGTTTTTTATTAAATATTTATTTTGAAATATGAAAATTACTTTTTTTATTTATAACAAATATAGATCGATCTAATCATTTCAATTTTTAAACGATTCTTGGTATTAGAAGTTTACATCAAGTGATGACTACATGAAACCATAAACCTATAGTAATTAAAGTAAGAGAGAAAACATGTTTTTGTGATGACTGCATTAAGGACGATCCAGTGAGTGTATCTGAAAATATTGTGAATGGATATTTTTCACATTGGAGCTTGAAGGAGATAGTTAGAAAGCCTCCTTTTGAAGATGCTAACGTTGACATTGACATTCATGATCTTGTATATTCAGATGATTATGAGCGCATTTCTGATTTAGTTATGGCAAGTTTGTGTGCATATATATATATATATATATATACATATATACATATATATATATATATACATACATATATATACATATATATATATATACATATATATATGTATATATATATATATGTATATATATGTATGTATGTATATATATATATATATATATGTATATATATATATATATGTATATATATGTATGTATATATATATATATATATATATTCATGTATAATCATTTTAAAATTAATTTATATTTATCTATTTTTATATACATGCAGAAGATATTTTTGCAGTTTAAGCCTTAGTAGATAATGAAAAAATGTGCACTATTATCTTTTAAGATGCACAAAAGCAAAACACAAGTTGCTAGAAGGAACTATAGATGTTGATGCACAATCATATCCAATTGGATCAGTTGTTATTGAAGGAACATATTATAAAAAAACAAGGGTAATTGATAGTAGTATTGAATTTATTGAATACAAGCTTGGAGGAAAAATTTTACATTACAGTAACCATGTTATAGCAACAAAGTTACAATTTGAAGCAATACAAAGAAGAGGACATCATGGAAATCAAAAGTGGAAACTGTCTATTGAAGAACATGAAAAACTTCAAGAGATAATAAAAATTAGAGAGAATCCTAACAATACAATGTTTGTGGAGCTCTAGTTTACCTATGTACTTATTATGGAGCTCTAGTTCAGCTATGTCTATATAGCTCTTATACTTTCACTTTTAATGTTGACAAGATATTTGTTTTATAAATTTGTATACATTGGATCATTTATCTTGGATATGTGAAATTAGACATGTTTTGTTATTTTTATTTAAATTATACATGGATATCTCATTTAAGACAACCTCTTAGGACCTCCCCTTAAGACAACCTCTTAGGACCTCCCCTCAGGACCACCTATTACCTAACCTCCCCTTAAGACCACCTATTACCTGACCTCCTCTTAAGACCACCTATTAGACATCCCCTTAGTATCACCTTTTAGGACCTCTCCTTAAGAGAACCCCTTTAGTATTTGTATGTATTTATATACATTATCTATGTTTTCTTATGATTGTTAATGCTCTTATGTTATTATGCATATAATTTTTATGTTCTTATATGATAAATTCTTTATGTTTGTATATAATCTTTATGTTCTTATATGTATTATATTTTATTAATTAAATTTTGTAACATGTATTCTTTAGGTCATACTCTTTATATGTTCTTATGTACATGTATATGTTATATTCTTACCTATGCATTGATCTACATTCTTATGCATAATTTGGGATCTCCCCTTAAGAAATATAGTTAATTATACTTATATTAAGGCATTGAGATGAATAACATTTACATAAACATGAATATTGAAAACATACATGTCCACATTTAACATGAACATATTTACATACATCTATGAAATAAAATATACATTAATCTACATTCTTATGTATAATTTAGGATCTCTCTTTAAGACATGTCATTAAATATAATTAATTACACTTAGATAAAGACATTAAGATCAATAACATATACATAAAAAATGTGAATATTGAAAACATACATGTCTACTTTTAACATGAACATATATACATACATCTATGAAATAAAAAATATATTCTAATCTACATTCTTATGTATAATTTAGGATCTCCCCTTAATACATGTCATTAAATATAGTTATTTATACTTAGATTAAGGAATTAAGATGAATAGCATATACATAAACATGAATATTGAACATACATGTCTACATTTAACATTAAAAGATCAATAACATGTACATAAACATTAATAGAAATATGAATATTGAAAACATGCATACACATTCAACATGAACATATGTACATATGACATAACATCTAAGACATGTACATATATATAATAAAATATATCTAGAGAATAATGTACCCATATCAATTGTATAAAAATGTCATGTATCAAATTTCTCAAAATATCATATCAAGCATGTATCCAAATAACATATATAAAACATCAAGGTCTTCATATAAACATGTATCCAAGTAACATATAAAACATCAAAGTGTCCATATAAACATGTAAATCCAAAATACTATATCAAATGTCTCCAAAATAACATATAAAATAAAAGGCCATCTAATCAGCTACATCCCCCTCCTGATCCATGTCCCCAAAAGAGTCTATTAGCTATGTCTGAACCCTATCTCAAATGATAGTGTCAAATTATGTACAAACAAATTATATCATACATATAAATCAAATATATATTTAAATTGTAACATACCTAAGACTTATGATGTGTAGGAATTTTTGGTGTCTGTAGATCACTAAAATGTAACATACTATCACTCAAACCCTATAACACACACACACACACACACACACACACACACACACACACACACACATGTACACACAAGTTAGATTGTATCAAGAATATATATGTTTGTTCCTATATGTTTAAGTGTAAATTTTACCATAATTAAAATAAATTTAAACATATAGACATATTTATCGTAGCATCATGTAATGCTCTGCTAATCATATTAATATCTAAATCATGTAATGATAAAACATTATCAGTGTCCAAGTTGATAATATAATCTGAAAGCATCTCTATAAATAGACAAGTTTGTCTAGTAGTGGAATCTTGAGCTGGGGGGGGGCGGGGGGTGGGATGGGGGTGGGGGTTGTTCTAGGGTCCTGAATAGTTGGGGATGGTGCTACAAGGTCATGGGTAGCTGGGGCTAGTGCTATAGGGGCCTGTGTAGTAGCAAGTGTAGTAGAAGGTGTAGGAATGTCCTCCTACCTTTGTGAACCTTATGATCCTACTGTATGTGATAGAATATGACTAATCTAAGTGCCAATGTCATGAAGTGGAATCCTTGTGATTGTAGATAATGCTTGATATGAATCCAAAAGATCAGATACTAAATCGGATCTCAAATGATGCAATGCATTCACATTTGAGACTGCAAAAACCTCTAGTGGAGAAGGTAAGTCTACTACCCTATATGCATCATCAACACCTATGCTAGATGATGTAGCTATGGGAATGGTACCTTGAGACAATAACATATATCTACCACACTGATAAGAATAAATCTCTTGCAACTGTGTAGCGACAATGGCAATGCTTGAATAAATTTGTGTCCTGATTGTGTCATTAGGAACACTCTGGCCTATAGCAACCATCTTTGGACCTCTTGACATAACCAAAAGGTTTGTACCCATCATTTCCCATTTATTAACTGGTGTAGGAGTGTTAATGGGTTTGAATCTCTTTGAAAGTCTCCCCATACCCTGCCCAACATTACCTACATAATCTATGTAATCAACATCGTGTTGAAAATGAAATTCTAAAAATAATTGTTTGCAGAAATACAGAAGGAACTCATCCTTCTATGGCCATCTATGATGATTAGCCAACTAGCAAGGATATATAAAAGGTGCAATGAGCTCATCAATACACTTCGTCACAGAGTAGCCTCTAACTCTAGCTCTATCTCTATAAAATGAAAACATGGTCTTCACCATGGTAGTGGAGACCTCAGTGTCAACCTATCTATACTTCATAATGCGAGTGACACTGTGAGATAGAGAAGAATAAAATGTCTCAATATTGATATCGTTAAAAGGATTTTATGATTCAATGGTCTAAATCATACGAAATAACTCCTCTCACATTGCTATAATCTTCTCCCTATTATGGAGGGTGGTAGAAGAGGAAAGCAAGAAATCTAGAACCTCTATAGCACAAGATAATCTAGCAAGTGTATCTCTAAATAACTACTCTCTATCCTTAGTGGAGGATGTGGATCTCCGTGTTGTGCTGGACTTAGAACTCTGACCCCCTCTATGGACACTAGCATCCCCTAAGGATGCAGGAGTATGATCCCTAGAACCAGATGCCATAATGTATATATGTATATAAAGTGTGAGGATATGCTTGTGTGAAAATACAAGAGAAAAAATCTGATAAATATCTAGAGATCCACACATGCATATATATATATATATATATATATATATATATATATATATATATATATATATATATATATATATATATATATATATATATATATATATATATATATATATATATATATATATATATATATATATATATATATACACACACACATATAAAACATACAACTGTATAAATTAAAATAATTAAAAGTTAAATTTAATTTGAAACACACGTATATAAATACACAACATTAAATGTATGGTGCTATTCAATCATGTACATGTATTTAAAACAAATTATCTTAAAGACTATATTTAATGTATTTTAATTTGCTCATGCAAATTTGAAAAATAAATGTTTGTACATGTACATGTATATGTGATAAATAAAATAAAATTCTTGATTAAATTATAACTAAGTGTACACATGTAACTTAAGTTTTTTACTAAATTAGATTTTGAATTAGCTACAGGGTTAAACAATTTTTCCAAGTTTCATATAAATGTACAAGTGTTTCTAAGTTTCATATAAGTGTACAAATATTTCTAAGTTTATTATGAATGTACAACTGTTGTATAATTTTTTAGAAATTAATGATAGGTTTTAATTTCAAATTTGAATACAATAAAGTTAATTTTGTTTATTTTTACCTAATGTTTGACTACATTTTACTTCTAAATAAGTTATGTTTGACTACATTTTACCTAATATTTTTCTACATTTTTACCCAATGTTTGACTACATTCTTGCTTATGTTTTATATAATTTACTAACAAATCTAAAAAACAATTCAAATATATTAAAAATTTAACAAATCTAAATAATTCACTAGTAAAACACTTTAAAAACAAATAATTTGACTACCATTAATATTTACTAATCAAAAGACACTTTAAAAAAAATTAAAATGTAAAGAAAAACCACTAACCTCTTATGGTCAAAACACCTTAACCGCTCTCCAAAAATCTTAGAACTACTACAGTGAAAATGGTAGCTGAAAAGTGATTGACAGCGATTTTATAAAGCATGGAGAGTTATGGCCAAAACCCTTTCAGCTAAAAGTGTTTTGGCTGTAACCCTCCATGCCACATCTGTATGGCCAAAACATGTTAGATCGTAACCCTTACGGCTAGAACAATTTTAGCCGTAAACCTCCCAGATATCACAAAAGGTGACACATGTTTGTCCTTTCACCCTAAAATTGAAGACATTTATTAATTAGAAGATATCTTTTGTTTGGATTTTCATGCAACAAAAAGGTTCCATTAGATATGATCAATAAAAATTCTCCATTGCATGTTAAATATGAAGATATTTCAAGATATTCTAATAATGTCAAAGAGATGCTTTTGAGTGTGCAACTAGTGAAGAGAAATTATTGTTGTGCAAGAAGAGAATAGATATAACATGCAAGGTACTGGAAGAGATTCATTGGTTCAAAGTGAAGAGTTTATTAAGGGAAAGATATAGACAAACTATGATCCACTGAGCGAGTTAAAAAGTGAAATAAAAGATGGATTTCTCTTCATAGGAATAGTTTGGTAACCTTGAAATAAAAGATGGGTGAAAATTTATTCAAACACAAAGAAATACACAATAAAATAGAGAAAAAGCATCAAAAAACCCTATCAAGATCCACCAAATGATCTAATTGATGGGATAAGCCCTTAGGAAGTTGGGACTTATAAAAAAATGTTCCAATTATGCATATGTTCAAAAGCCTACTTTTCTAGACAATCAACAACACTATTCCATTCCCTCGGAATATGAGTGAAAGTAGCAGACTCCAAAGTACACAAATTATGAATCTAGTCAGCAATCAAAGTTAACTTCTAACTGACAACCTCAAAATATTGTTGATTCAATAATTGTATCACCACTTGTGAGTTGGATTCATAGATAAGACTTCTTCACCCAAGTTCACAAGAACTCTTCATAGCACACAAAATAGCAATGGCCTCTATTAGGTTGTTAGTGTGATGACCTTTATAAATTGAAAACACAAATTGAACATCCTCCTTATTATCTCTGCCAACTCCACCAATGCCAGCAAGGCTTGGATTTCCCTTGGAAGACCCATCTGTGTTGATTTTACAAGCACCATGTGGAGGTGCACTCCACTTCCACACTCTATTAATCTTTCATAAGGGATGTCTACACATCTTTCTCTGTAGATTTCCATGTGAGGGAGAGATATTCAGTCAATTATTGAAAATAGCCTCCCCTAGCTCCATGGCCTCAGTAGTGTTACATTTTGTAGAAAAATATACCACCAAATAATGGAGAATTTTCCACCATAAGTGAGGAACCTCCAAAAACTCATCCTTCAAAATATGATGGTTCCTCTCTAACCAAGTATGCCAAATAATAAAGGAGGTTCCAAGAGTCCAGGAAACTTTAAGGAAAGAAATCTTGATAGGAGCCTTACCCCAATGTGCAAAGAATTCTTCTAGTGAGGAAGCATTCCAACAAGATTGGTCCCACACATTCCACCAAGAATGCCAAATATGACTAGTAAAGGGGTATTGGAAAAAGAGATGAGAAACATTTTCTTCACTAGTCTGATACAAAATACACATCGATGGTCCCTAGAAGCCATGCTTACATAAATTATCCCACATAAGGCACCAACTATGGACCACCAACCACATAAAAAAATTGTATTTGGGCTAGGAAAGCTTATACCAAACTTGCTTCCACCAAGGCACTTGAATATCTCCCAATCTGTGTCGAAGAAGCTCAACATATCCTGCAGACACTAAAAAATTTGCAAACAAATCACTATTGTCCCAGGCAATAACATCACTACCAATCAAAGTAGTACACCAACAAGACTACAAAATCTAAACCAGCTCCTTCCTATCCTCCTCAAATTCTCCTGGAGGCCATTCAAAAGGGTGTTTCCAACAAAAGGAAAGAGCCAAACCTCTAGCACACCCTATCTTGTAATAATGAACTGTGTCCCAACTAGTAGCACTAAAATTTTGATAGAGGTCATAAAGATGAGGATGAGTGGAGAGGATAGATGGGTACCCATCCCAAGAGTTAAGCCAAAATAAAGCTAGAGCTCTTGAATGACAAATCCAAAAGAGACCATCTTTAACCAATTGGCTCGAAACTTTAGTGTATTCTAAATCATGGATCCTCTCCCTTCTAGAGGAAAGAGGTGAACTTCAAACACATTAGAACTTGTAAAATACTCATGGGTGAGAATACGAGACCAAAGTTGATGTTGGTTGGCATGCCAATGCCAATAAAGCTTAGCAACAAGAACCTGTCCATTTAAGATAGTTAATCGTAAGACAAGGCCACCCTCCTTCTAAAGTCTACACATTGTTTCCCACTTAATTAGACTCCATTTAGAAGTTGAAAGTTTCCCACTCCAAATAAATTGATGGGAAAGAGCATCAAATTCCTGAAGAAAATGCATAGGAGCAGCCTGAACAAGACACCTATAAATAGGAAAGGCTTGAAAAACTAACTTTAATAGTCAAGAAAGTAGAAGTTGATAGACAATGATGAGTCCAATGGTTAACCTTTTTTCCTAACTTATAAAGAATAACTTTATAGGAAGATCTAGGATGTCTACCAAAAGTAAGAGGGATACCCAAATAAACAAAGGGAAGAGACCCAATCTGAAACCTCAAAATAGTAGCAATATGCCTCTGAATAGTTTGATGGGTATTTAAGAAAAACATGGAAGATTTCCTCTCTTTAACTTTCTGACCCAAAGTTGCATGGTACACATTAAATGCATGTCAAAAAGAAGTAGCTTCTTGAAGAAAGGCTTGCCCCATAAGCAAAGTATCATCCATGAAAGATATGAAAGAGGAGGCAAGTGATGACTCCATTTGCATCCATAAATGAAACCCTAATGAAGACAAAGCTTAAGAAAGTGGCCCAAACCTTCAGCCAGAATGATAAAGAGGTAAGGAAAAATAGGGTCCCCTTGGTGAACTCCTCTAGAGGCACTAGAAGGATCTAAAGAAACACCATCCATAAGAATAGAAAAAGAAGTTGAAGTAACACAACTCATAATATAGCTCACCGATTACTGGTAGAAACCAAAGGCAAAGAGGATATTTTAGAGAAAACTCCATTTGACTATGCCATAAACCTTAACCATATCTAGCTTAATGAACATAGATCTCTCTTTTGATATATCCATAGAATGAATAACTTAAGAAGCAATAACAATCCCAACAAGAATTTTCTTACCAGCCACAAAATTGTCTTGTTCCTCTGAAATCATAATTGGAAAGAAAATCTTGAGGCTATTAGCAATCAATTTGGTCATAATTTTGTACACAACATTATAAAGAGTGATGGGATGAAAGGAGTCAATATTGTTAGCACCTTCTTTTTTGGGGATCAAAGTCAGTAATGTAGAGTTGAATGCACAAAAAATTTCCTTATTTTGAAAAGATTCCTTAACCACCTCCAAGAGATCTATATTAATAGATAGAATTCAACAAGAAGCCATCTAGGCTTGTAGCTTTACCTTTATTCATCCCAAACACCACTTCTTCAAGTTCTGACATCAAAATTGGATGAATAAGTCATTCATTGTGTTGGTGACAAGAGAGGGAATACAAGAAAGGATCAAGTTCTCCTCCTTAGTTATAGGTCAAGAATCTTTAGCAAAAAGATGGGTAGAATAAAATTGAAGGGTTTCCTTGGTCATAGAAGACTAAGAGGAAATATGAATTTTGTTGTAACAAGAGAAGAAATATACCCTTTATTATGATAAGCCCACACAAAATGGTGAAAAAATAGTATTTATATCCCCTTCCTAAAGCCAATCAATGTCAGCCTTTTGTTTCTAGTAAATCTCATCCTAAAATTCCCATTCTTTCACATCCCGCATAGCCTAAGATTCTAACCTACCAAGAGCTTCTGTAATCCCAAATTCCCTAATTTAGAGAGTAATCACTACAAGATGATCTAGAGAATTCCTCTTTCTAGACTAAAGGTTCCCAAAGCAAGATGTATTCCATCACTTAAGATGATATTTGACATATTTAAGTTTCTTCACAAAGAAGAACATAACCATTCCATAAGCTAGACCACCCTCTCTCCACCACTTAGCCACAAAATCATATAGGGACAAATCTTGGAGCCACATAAGCTAAAATCTAAAAGAAGGATTCTTAGGAATTTCAATAGGAGAAGAAGAGAACTTAATCAGCCAATGATTAGAACCCCTCCAATCAAGAATTTTAAAACTCATAATTAGGCCACCTCCAACCCAATAACAAGAAACAAGAAACCTATCTAGACATTTTGAGATTGCTTCCTGACCACTCTTTCTATTGTTCCAAGTAAAAATCCCATTTGAAGGCTTAACATCAATAATAGAAAGAACATCCACCTAGGCTTGAAAAAGTTTAGAAGTAGGGCCAACCCCAAGAAGACTTCCTCTTTTCTCCTCTACACTTAAAAAATAGTTTTAAACACCTCCTAAAATCCAAGGAAAATAAGGAGCACAAGAATGTACATACCTAATGTGATCCCAAAGATGAATCTTACCATGAATGTCAATAAGGGCATAAAAGTTCATCACAAGAATAGTTTCAACCGAGGCCAAGGCTCTAGCCATCATAGAGATTGAGTAATGACTAGAAATCCACCAAAGGGGAGAAATCTTTCAAGGCTCCCAGAATAGAGCCAAACCTCTATAATTCCCTTGCTAACCAATATTTTGATAGTGACCAACATACCAAATCTGTGGAGCATGCTAATGCATAACCTTAAAAGACTCCTTAATCTCTTGACCCAAAAAAACATCCAAAGAATGAATTGCAATTAAATCAGGAATAGCTTTTTGACAAAAAGTTCTATTCAGACCCCTCACATTCCAAGAGAGAATAATCATGGGGGGTTTGAGAAAAGTGAGCATCAATAGGTTTAAAAAACCTTGATTATGTTAGAAACAATAGTCCACCAAGATAATAGACAATTACACCAGATATGTTAACTAGCGAAACCCTTGGTCAAAGGGAAAACCTCGGTGGGAATGATGTCCACAAGATGATGTACTAATATAAATATTCCTTATTAGAGGATGGACCCTATTAGTATTCTATTACAACATTTAGTACATAGAGTCCCTATTAAGGGACTTTGAATCCCTATTAGGAGTTGTAGTACAACATATGCAAGAAGAGCACACTACCCAAACATGCAATTTCAACTACAAGAAGAGCTCACTTCTCAAAAATGTAATTTATTGTTATGTTCTTCTTTCCTTGATCTATCAATTGAACCAAACACTGTTAGACCTTGTAGACTAGTTCAAAAACTTGGGATCCAAATATCAAACCTCAGATCACTTAGCAAAACCTCGATAATGAATTTTCCTTCACTTCCACCCTGCTCTACTCAACTTTGCATTCTACTTACTCTACTGCTTATAATCACTTCTCATCTCATCCACACACTTATCATATCCATATCATGATAAAGGAAAATGTTCTTCCTTTATACTAAGTCCATAAAACAATTCCTTGAGTCAACTGTTAGACCTTCTCAATGAATCATTATAGGACCACATTAAGAACATGTTACACTTAGCGATATCATTAATCTTCTTCCTTGCAACTTGATTATCTTTTCATACATGTAATATTATGATGAGAAAACTTAGCCACATCATCACCAACATGTCTTCTTCATTTCCTCAACCTCAATTCTTAGAATAACAATTCTTCCAAGAGATATAACAAGTTTATCAAAACATGCCTCTATAGACTCTATCTTAGAATAGACATCACCAAAACTTACATAACTTCTTTGAAACTTATCATTTCTTAATCTAAAATTAACTTCATATACTAGATACTCAGACATATCTCTCATCATCTCAAATAGTGAGAATACTCAACTAGTCATTCGTACCAACTTGATCTTTTTGTTGTTCTTCTATCAAATACCACAGAAAACTGCTATGTTGACATCAATGACAAACTTATTCATAAATGTAACATATCATCATAGTAACATATCTAAAATACTCCCCCATAGGAATATCATTAGCATTCATGCTTCCAACAATCTCCCCCTTTGGCATTGATGGCAACATAGATGAAAAACATCTAGTTCCAAGAATACCAACAAAAGATTGTTAATCTTTTTTTTTCAAATCTTCTTCATCAATCATTCTCCCCATTGATATACCTCAATGTGCTTTCCATAAAACTATCATTCCATGTTGTATTTCTTCCTCATTATCTTCTCATAATGTTTTTTATACCAAACGTCTCCCCCATTGACATCAATGTCAAAGGTTTTAGGAACCAACTTCACTGCACTAAACTCTGCAACAACCGATTCTTACTTAGCTCAAGTGTCCAAAGACATTATTCAAAAACAACATCCAACAAGAGTCCTAGAAGACTCTATCCATCATAGATACTCCCCCATACAAGAAGAATTAGCATTTAGTCTAGAAAATAATGGTGCTCTATTACACTAGATTGGTGCACTCTTCCATCATCTACTCTGATGTAGGAAGGGGCATAACCCCTAGCATACCTCACAAATACTCAAAAATCTCTTTGGGAAGACGCTTAGTAAATATATCTGCAATCTTCTCTTTAGTTCTCACATACTCCAATCAAATTTCTTTTTCTACAACTTTGTCTCTTAGCATGTGATACTTAATAGAAATGTGCTTAGTCCTCGAATGCAATACTAGATTCTTTGACATATTTACCATGCTTGTGTTGTTAGAATATATGACAATAGGTTCACTGATTTCTATCCTTAAATCCTTCAGCATCTGCTTCATCCAAAGAACTTAATTACAATTGTTTGCTACTGCAACATATTCTACTTCCATTGTACTTTGTGATGTACAATCTTGCTTCTTGCTTAGTCAACTAGCCAATCTTCCTCCAAGAAAGAAGGCTCCACCACTAGCGCTCTTCCTGTCATCCATATTGCCTGCCTAATTAGCATCAGTATAAGTAGTTAGAGTAAAATCATTAGATCTTTCATACCACAATGTGAACTCTAATTTTCCCTTTAGATATCTAAATATACTTTTGACTATTGCATAATGTGCTTCTTTGGGATCAGCTTGAAATCTTGCAACAATTCCAATTGCATTTGCTATATCTGGCCTTGTCTAAGTCAGATATTATAAACCTCCAATCATAGATATGTACTTCTTCTACTCAATAGTAGGTGTCTCATCCTTTGTTGATAACTTGTGTCCAGTTACCATAGGTGTTCCAATGGGTTTACATGTTTCCAAACCAAACCTTTTCTGTAAATCTTTCAAGTACTTAGTCTAAGAAATAAAGATTCCTTCTTTATTTTGTACAATCTGTAATCCTAGAAAATATTTAATTTCTCCTATCATACTCACCTCAAATTCTTTCTTCATCTCTTCAGCAAACTTTTCACTTCCTTCATCATTTCCTCCAAATATGATATTATCAACAAATATTACCAAAATCATCAAACCATCATATTTTCTTTCCAATAGAGATTACTATCTACCATACCTTTTTTATATCCAAGCTTTGTCAAATGCTTTTCCAACCTCACATACTAGGTTTTGGGTGCTTTCATCAATCCATACAATGCTTTCTTCAATCTACATACTATCTCCTTATCATCTATCAAAGGACAACCTTTAGGTTGTTCAATGTATACCTCTTCTTCCAGTTCTTCATTCAAAAATACTGACTTGACATCCATCTAATATACTTTGAATCTCTTTAATGCTACATAGGCTAAGAATAATCTTACTACTTTTATTCTAGCCACTAGAGCATAGGTCTCATCATAATCTATTCCTTCTGGTTGTGAGTAACCTTTACATACCAATCTTGCCTTGTTCCTTACAACTTCACCTTGTTCATTCATCTTTTTCCTAAATACCCATTTAGTTCCTATCACATTCTTGTCTGCTAGTCTAGGGACCAATTCCCATGTCTCATTCTTTACTATTTGATCTAATTCCTCTTTCATAGCTTGTCTCCAATAATCATCTTTACATACTTCATCTACATTCTTAGGTTCAACTTGAGATATCAAACATAGTTCTTCATCAACTTTTCTTATTGTCATCACACCTTTATCTCTGCTTCTAATGATCTTCTTAGATGGGTGATTCTTTATCATATTCTTTCCCAAAGTAGTATTTGCTATCTCAAGTCTTGGCTCTACTGAAGGTTCTAAATTTTGTTCCTACCTTGGCTCTCTTTCATTCTGCAAATCATTTTTAGTCTCAAGAAATACTTCATCATTTCTTGGCTTAGTAACAACATCATCATCTAAATTGTAATCAACTAGTCTCTCTTGTATCCTAAATTTCTCATCAATATTCACATTTGTACATTCCATAATAGTCCTAGTTCTCTGATTATAACATCTATAAGCCTTTCTTTTCAATGAATAACCAAGAAACATACCTTCATCACTTCTAACATCAAACTTATCAATATCATCATCTCTTTTGATATAAAACTTACTACCAAAAATTCTGAAATACTTAACTATAGGTGAGTGACCAAACCACGGTTCATTAGGGGTCATGTTTGTATCTTTCCTAACTTGCACTCTATTCATAGTGTATACTATTGTATTCATAGCTTCTCTCCAAAGCATCTTGGATAAGTCATTCTTAGCTAATATAGTTCTTGTTTTTTTTTTAAATAACATGTTCCTTCTCTTTGCAAATGCCATTCTGTTCTAGGGTTCTCTGAGCTAATAACTATCTTTTGATTTTGTTTTCTTCACAAAAAATGTTAAACTCATTTGAAGTAAATTATCCTCCTCTTTCTGATCTTAAATATTTAATCTTCATAGAAGACTCAGTCTCAACTCTATTCTTGAATATCTTAAACTTATCAAATTCCTTAGATTTCTCTTTAATAAATGCAACCCACATCATTCTAGAGAAGTCATCAACTAGAATCATAAAAAACCTTTCACCATAGAATCCTTTAGTCTTCATAGGACCATTGAGATCTGTGTGTACAATCTATAGTTTTTCTATAGTGGTAAACTTCTTTCTGGGAAAAGAAGTTATGTTATGCTTTGCCAAAACACACTCCTTGCAAATTGTGTTAGTAGGCATTACAATCTTACTCAAATCTCTAACTGAAAACATAGTACTAGTCTTCACAATATTGTCAAAGTTTATATGACAAAATCTCTTATGCCATAACCAACTATCATCTACCTTAGCAATGAAACATGTCATTTTAGTAGGATTCAACTGAAATACATTACCTCTACATGTGCTTCATGTTCCAATTACCTTTCCATCGTTGTCTTTGATCATGCATGTTTTTTCCTATGAACTACAACCGATAACCTTTGTCCACTAGTTGTCCAATATTCAAAAGATTGTGGTTCAAACCATCAACAAAATATATATCCTCATTATTAGTTTTACCATCAAGAGTTATAGATCCAATACCTTTAACTTGACATGCTGCATTGTTTCCAACTCTGACAATGCCTCCATCTTGACTTTTGAAGTCAACAAATCTGTTCATATCACTATTCATATCATCTGAACAACAACTCTCAATTATCCAATTAGATTTATTTTCAACCTATGACACCAAAGCTACTTTCTCTAGACTTTCTTCTTTAATTTCCACAAATCCTATTTCATCATCACTAGCACTTACTACTTGTTCATTAGAATCATTTTCTTCATTTGCATACAAACACTCTCTATCTCTTCTAGGTTTGTAATTCCCTTTATAATTTTTCTCTCTTTTAGGACACTTAGATGCATAATGACCAGATTCATTACAAGTCCAATATTTAAAGATTTTCTTTACCATCTTTTTCTCTTCTTACCAGAAGGGCTACTCCTTCTTCAATCTTTCTATCCTCATCAAATCTGTTGCTGCTAGAAAAATCTCCTCTAGCACTTGTGCTCTTTGATAAACTAGGTTGAATATTCAAGGCACTGAAAGTTGTCTCTATTCTAGTCAATTCTCCAGACTGTCTAAGCTCATTCTCAACTGCTTCAAGTCTTCCAAGAAATGTCTCCTTTGTGAAATATTTGGTACAACATATCAACAATTGTATTATTTAAATTACTAACTTAAATGGTGGTGTTAGACTCTTCAATATCTTCCATATAACTTCATCATCTTCTCTAGTTCCTCCTTGAGATTTAATATGTGCAATAATTTTTGATATCCTACCTACATATGTTCTTACAAATTCATCTTCCATCATTGTAGCATCTTGAAATTCACAAATCCAACTTTGTAACCTCAACTTCTTAGAGTGTGCATCACCTTAAAAACTAGTTTCCAAAGCTTTCCAAATCAAATGTGAAGTAGTAAGTGATTTTACTTGATTGTATTCAATTTTAGGAAGTGTAGTCAATAATGCTTCTCTAGCTCTCATGTCACACATAAAAAGATCTCTTTCATCCTCAGTACAATTTTCCAAATCCTTTTTAGCAATGATTGTCTTCACTAATTTTGTCAAGATCCAATATCCTGAACCCATACACAATAGATGTGTCTTCATATTTTCCTTCCAGCTATCATAATTTGTTCCATCAAATTTTATACTATCTTTCATGAACATGCTTGCCATGGATCTCCCAAATTTGTTAAACTTTATCTTCAAGGACCTTAGGCTCTAATACCAATTGTTAGAAATAAGAGTCCACCAAGATAACTAAGAGGGGGTTTGAATTAGTTATCCAATAATTAAAACATTTATCTTCTTTAAACAAACTTTACCACTCAACCAAAGTAAATAGAAACCATAATAAGATGCACATAGATAATTACACCAAATATGTTAACTAGGGAAACCTTTGATCAGTGGGAAAATCCCAATGGGAATGATGCCCATGGGATCATGTACCAATATAAATATTCCTTGTTAGAGGATGGACCCTAGTAGGAGGCTATTACAATATTTAGTAGATAGAATCCCTATTAGGAGACTTTGAATCCCTGTTAAGAATTGTAGCACAATGTATGCAAGAAGAGCCTTCTACCCAAACATGCAATTTCAACTACAAGAAGAGCTCACTTCTCAAAAATGCAATTTACTATTATGTTCTTCTTTCCTTGACCTGTTAATTGAACCAAACTCTGTCAAACCTTGTAGACTAGGTCACAAACCTTAGATTCAAATATCAGACCTCAGCAATGAAGTTTCCTTCACTTCTCTCAACTTCACATTTTGCTCACTCTGCTACTTACAATCACTTGTCATCTCATCCACATGCATATCTTCTTCATGTCCTCAACCTCAATTCTTAGAATAACCATTATGCTAAGAGATATAACAATATTACTAGAACATGCCTCTATAAACTGTTGGAAATGATTGAAAAGATCATGAGGGAGATTGTTGGAAATGACTGAAGAGATCATACATAAAAAGTAATGGAACTGGTAAAGAATGTTCTCAATCATTGTTTTGTCATTGATGTCAAACTTGCTACTTGCAGGAATGACAATTGCTTTAGTGATCAAAATACTATCAATTGGTTGATTGACAAGGAGAAGGCAATCAATAAGATGTAACTAGAACACCTAGAGAAAGGTTGAAGTTATGATGTTGTAATGAAGTAGAAGGATCAGCTAAGTCATTGATGAAAAAGTGTATTGATGACATACTCTAAGACATAGAGAATGAGCACACTGAAACATATCAAAGATGTAAGGTTTTAGCTAAGTCATTTGTAAAGACTAACTAAGTTCATTAGAAAGAGAGAGCCGAGCAAGCTAGTAAGTGCCGAATAGATTCCTAGTTGAAGCCGAGCAAGTTCAACCTCAACAAGTACCAAGCAAAAACAAGTGCCGAAAAAAAACAAGTGTCAAGCAAGAAAAAAGTGTCGAGCAAATACAAGTGCCGAGTAACACAAAGGTGTCAAGCATTAGTAAACCAATAGTGTTGATTTGCTGCATTATTTCAAAAATTGAAGATTCGTCAGATCTAAGCCAACAAGGTTGTTATCTTGAATTCTGTGAATTAAATAGAAGATAAGAATGATAAGCTAGTGGCACAGAAAACCATGTAGAACATTTTTGGAGAATACAACTGGACTCTAGACGAAGTTTCTAGATAAGAACAAGATATGGGGTAGATACATTGTATCCTACCTAATCCATTTGAAACCCTAAAATTGGAGAGGGAGAATCAAGTGACAAAGGCAATCCAGATTTTTATTTAAGGAGTCATAAGGTCACGAAGAAAAAAAAAGAGGAGGAGGTCAAGAATGAAAGAATAAAGTGCTAAAGGAGGTGTTAAGGAGTAAGAAAGCACAGTTACTCTACTTCAACAGATGACCACAGATATGGTTGCATTGGTATGATGAGTAAGAAGACTCAAGGAGGTGAAGCTTGAGATTACAAGCTATCAGAACTGAAGTGATCAAAGCCAAGCAAAAGGATTGAACTGAAGTGTGATCTAAAATCTACAAAATATGTTGTAAGTTGTATCAAATTAACAAGCCATTATTGTTACTTTCTAGCAATTGTAATAGATAGTTTAAATCCTATGGACTTAGGTTGGTTTAATAGCCATGTTGTAAATCCTTTAACAGGGTGATATTCCAAGTGAATGTTCTAAAGTCCTTTGATCAGGCCCATTCCTAATAGTATGGTGAAATCTTCTAACAAGGTCACATTTAATACTGTGTTGTAAGCCTTTAACAGGGTAGGCTTTTAACAAGGCATCACTTTAGAAGAGTAAAAGTTAAGTAGCATGTTACTGGCAATTTTTCTCAAATTGGGTTTCCACATAAATCACTGTGTCATGTGTTGATCTTGCATGTTTTATCCCTACATATTTTCTAAGATGATTGATTTAAGCTTGGATGGATGAAAAGTTTATGGGCTCACTATAATTTGTGAAAAAGTATTATTAGGGCAATTGGACCTTGGATAACTAATTCACCCCCCCCCCCCCCCCCCCCTTCTCAATTATTCTAAAGAGTTCTAACAATTGGTATTAGAGCCAAATTGTTGATTCAGTTTAAAGGGACTATAAGCAAAAAAGATCACAATGCCTAAGAGAGAAGTTCCCAAGCTCAACAAAGACAACTTTCTTGCATGGCAAAGTTTGATGAAGCTACATCTTGGATCCATAGGAGATTATGCCCAAAATTCAATTGTTACTGAACATGTTGATCCAACTATGAAATTTCCCTTTTCTTATTTTATATGATATTTCAAGCCTCTAATCAGATTTTCAAGATCAAACAACTAATATCACAAAGATCCACCAAATTTCTCAAGAAACCCCAAATCGGGTATGCTGAAAATAGTGTCAAAAGCTTCACAACTTCACAAATTATTAATAAATCTGAAAATGGAAATTTTAACAGAAATTTCAGCAGCATAACAGCCTAAAAAATGGCATTTCCAGATCTATATAGCCTTTACACAACAGTTCACAAATGTAGGACAAAAACTATGCTCATCGGGCTCCCAAAATTAACACAAAAATGCCCGAAAACACCACAAAAACACTAATAATCTATCTCAGAAGTTTAATCACATCCCAATACATATATTTAGCTCTATTTTAACACCTTAAATTCTAAAATACAGCAGAAACCCAAAATGATATAAAATACTCAACTGAAAACACCAAACTCATACAAAAAACACACCCGAAAACCCACAAATTTGCACTGTTTAGCACAAAGGAAAACTCTGTATGAGAATGCACATGGAATGTCTTCAAAATCCCATCTTTAGCCTTCCTAGAAACCTAAAAACTCTCGTTCTTGGGTCTCCCTGGAAACCTGCAAACTCCCGTTCTTGGGTCTCCTTCTCCACAGGTTTGGCAGCCTCTGAAGAATAACAAAGAATGAGCAAAAATCAAGTTCTCCAATGAGCCCAAAATGCCTCCAAACTCCTTATAAGAGGGAATAACCCTAACTCATGTCCAAGAGGGGTTAATAAAACATATTTTAATAATAATTTTCATTTATTAGTCCATTAGCTTCCAAAGATTATCCCCTTTTTCTGAAACTTCACCTTTTTGGGCCTGCCTGACTTAGAAAAGATTATTATTTTTAATTATTTGAAAAGGGGACATGAAAAGTCCTCCCCTTCCAAATATTGCTTGTCCTCAAGCAATGGCTAAAAAATAAACCAATCAATCCACCTAGATCCCAAATGTAGTCATGAACTATACTATTGTCAATTAACACAGGCTCCTGCAATATCCTCTGCAATATAACCAAGAGGAATCTATAATCAAATTGACAATTACTGCTCAACCAAACTCCAAAGTCACAACTTCCACAGTCAGAAACCCACGAGACACAAACTCTTAGAACATCAAAACCCAAGTAAAGTGGACTACCAACATAGCAAATAACATCAATGCATTCCACTGGCCTATACAGAATGTACAATCCAACTCTGCAAAAATGGTGATTGCTTCCGAATGAAACTATACCAAATATGGAGAATCCACACACTGTACAACTCCTGCAGTCATAACAACTTTGTAGATCACCAACCACTATCTCATAACCATAACTCCCATGCACCCTTGATGGTGAAAAGTCATCACAAGATAAACAACAAGAATTGGAACCCAAACCAAATTTTCTTGCCATCAACTCCTCAACACAAGGATCAAATGCTAATTGATGTACATGCCTTACAATATAATGTTGATAGAAAAAACCAACCTCAGTCAACAGCTCACCATGAACAAGTGATACAACCCACTGTGACTGATCACCAGCTAAGTTAGGAGATGTCATAGCAAAAGGAGTAGAATCAATAACAACACCTGTTGAAGCATCACTCTGAAACTCCTACTCTAAGTCACGTATTATCAAGCTGTCAACTGCAGAACCTATCGCCATGTCGTGCCCATCACAACTATCATCCCGAGGCATCAAACTATCCCATAATTGATGATAAGCACTAGGAACCAAAGTACATCTCTGTATCATCATCTCATCAACATGGTCATCAAAGGTAAATTGATGAGCATACCTCATAGTGTAATGCCGATAGAATGCCCAATCTCAATCAATGGCTCAGACTGTAATCCAGATGAAACTAACTGCAATTGATCATTAACCATGTTGGAACTAACTACTACCTCTGAAGATATCACCAAGGGAGTAGTATTACTAGCAGGAACCATGCCAACTACTGACTCACCAACATCACACATGATCTTTGATACATCTCTAGTCTTTGTGCCATCAATACTAGAGGCCACCACCATGTCAGGCATACAACAATCTTCTACAACACCCAACTCAACTAAACCTGACTCTAGTGGGAATGAACCTGATATGCCAATGTTAGTATCAAGGATGGATGCATCCCCATCTCCACTGTCTCTGACAATCTTGGCCATGGACATCCTCGGATCACCAAACACCACAGCTTGTGACTGTATAGAATTAGGTAAAGACTGTATTTGCTCTAACTCCATGGTCACCTTAGCCAAATGAAACTGTGACTCCTTGAAAGCCAACTGTATACTCTCAAGAATCTCAGAAGTCACCTCAAGCTGCTCAGTAAGCTCACTCACCTCATATTCCTTGGCCAACAATGCATCATATGTTGTACTGCCCCACTCCATAAGATAATCTCTATCGGCTACCAAGTGCATATAATTCTGTCTCAAAATCCAAATAGCCTCCCATAAAGAGTGGATCTCTGTCAAGGAAAGATAACTGCCTTCCTGCTCATCACTAGTAGGAGAACCCCATCCATAAACTGCTAACAACTGACAAGCAGCATCAAAATTCTAGCAAGTGATAGCGATGTCTCGGTCACTAACTCTCAAATGACTAGACACATGATGGCACTGGCTTGACTGTCTCCTACAAACCTCCTCTGATGCACTATCTAAAGGAGTATCCTCAAAGTCACTAGTCTCTAGAGTATTACAATCCATATCCTGTGAATCAAATCTAAAGCTCATATCAACATACAGAGTATCAAAAACATTAGCACTATTGTCCAACTCCTCTGTACCCAAGGAAACTAAGTTTGCAAAACTGCCCACTGCATCCTCCTGGATGTCATCAATGCCAATATGATCCTGGGACTCATCTGTACACACTACCAAATATGAAATATCATCAACACATTCTAGCAAGTATGGTCAACTGGATATATGAACAAAGCCCAACACTAGTGTATAAAAACTAATACCAACATCGAATAAGCTCCTGGCACAAGAAAAGACAACACCGTGCAATCTGTTAATCAAATCCATGATAGCAACCAAACAATCACTGCTACCAAAAAGTGTTAAAGATTTCCAGTCAACTGAATCCCAAATGCCAATATAAAAATCTCGATTCCATATCCGTAAACTATAATCAGCTGGTAACTCAAGCAAAATCCTCACCTGAGTAATATGACCAATACCAACTAATTCCACATACCTGTCTAACATTATCCCTATATCCTGGATGTGAATGAAAGATGAACACGCAACATTATCAATGTCCACATATGATCTACCATTCGTAGAAAGCTAAGTATTAGGAGTGCAAGATGAAACTAAACTCAATTCCATGCCAGGCTTATCCCCATGTCTCTCCCAGTCTTGTAATGCCAATGGAGTATTCACCAAAGAAGCTCTAGTGTCCTCAAGCTTGTGAGAAAGCCTGTCAACTTCCTCCTCCTTCCTCCTCAAGGCATCTAAATAGTCTCTGACAAGGCTAAGAAGATGGTCATGATCTGATAGAAGATGTAAATAACTCAACTTCATCATTCCCATTCCTTCCCTAATCGCTTGTAAGTCAACACAAGGAGACTTTGCCTGAACTCCCTTATGTCTACCCTGTAACTGAATCATCTGAATGTGATCCTCTATCATATCTTGCATATTTTCACGATGAGATAATGAAGTCACAATACTATCTTTGTTCACCTTCAGCTGGCTAGACAAATCATGTGGAGTACTACCTGCCTCAACCTCATGTGATGAAGCATCTAACTGTGCCTGGTACTCTTTCTCAGCAAAGTCATGAATGCTCAATGTCTGCTCATCTCTACCAGGTATCTCACCATCATGCACAACAACATCCTCATAATCATCATCTAAACCCACTACCTCCTGTGGTAGAGTAGAATCTGAGACCTTTGCCTGGCTATAAGCTAGTTTCTCAAAATCCTCATGCAAGTTCTTGGTAATTGTGTCATCTGCCCTGTGAGAAAATCTACCAAATAGAAATCTAGTCAACTTATCCACCTTAGCTGGGTTAGACAATATGTCATTCATTATATGGTGGTGCTCCACCAACTGTTTAGACATGTCATGGCTTATTTTCTTAAGTTTATCTCGAATGTCTAAATAACCACCCTTTCTACTGTTCTGACTCTGGATATCAATTGTCCAAGATCATGTCCTCTGACACTCTGTACTATACCGGTCCATTTTGGATAAAGTAGAGTGTAACCCCAATAGGTTATAACTTCTTCAAACACCAAGAACTAACATGCAATTGATTAGAAGTAGCATGCAACCATAGATTTCAACATGTAGCTAATTAGAAGCAACATGCAACCACCAAATTCACCAAGAACTGACATGCAAATGATTATAAGTAGCATGCAACCATAGATTTTGACATGAAACTGATTAGAAGCAACATGCAACCATAAATTATGACATGCAAGATCTGGGTAGTTGTCAAAACTGACATGCAAGATCTGGGTAGTTGTCAAAACTGACATGCAAACGTCTACAAACCCTCAGGCTGGCAAGATCATGGCTCTGATACCACTGAAATGTCCCTTTTCTGATTTTATATGATATTTCAAGCCTCTAATCAGATTTTCAAGATCAAACAACTAATATCACAAAGATCCACCAAATTTCTCAAGAAACCCCAAATCGGGTATGCTGAAAATAGTGCCAAAAGCTTCACAACTTCACAAATTATTAATAAATCTAAAAATGGACATTTTTACAGAAATTTTAGTAGCATAAAAACCTAAAAAATGATATTTCCAGATCCGTATAGCCTTTACACAACAGTTCACAAATGTAGGACAAAAACTATGCTCATCGAGCTCCCGAAATTAACACAAAAATGCCCGGAAACACCACAAAAACATTAATAATCTATCTCAAAAGTTTAATCACGTACCAATACATATATTCAGATCTATTTTAACACCTTAAATTCTTAAATAAAGCAGCAACCCAAACTGATATGAAATACTCAACTGAAAACACCAAACTCATACAAAAAACACACCTGAAAACCCACAAATCTGCACTATTCAGCACAAAGGCAAACTCTGTATGCGAATGCACATGGAATGGCTTCAAACTCCCATCCTTAGCCTTCCTATAAACCTACAAACTCCCATTCTTGGGTCTCCCTAGAAACCTGCAAACTCTCGTTCTTGGGTCTCCTTCTCCACAGGTTTGGCAGCCTCTGAGGAATAACAAAGAATGAGCAAAAGTCAAGTTCTCCAATGAGCCCAAAATGCCTCCAAACTCCTTATAAGAGGGCATAACCCTAAATCATGTCCAAGAGGGGTTAATAAAACATATTTTAATAATAATTTTCATTTATTGGTCCATTAGCTTCTAAAGATTATCCCCTTTTTCTGAAACTTCACCTTTTTGGGCCTGCTTGCCTTAGAAAAGATTATTATTTTTAATTATTTGAAAAGGGGACATGAAAAACTAGTACTCTTACTACAGAAGATTTGAAAAACAAATAGGAACATAATTAGACAATGCTGGAGATTGCTTCTGCCCTCAACTATGCTAAATTTGATGATATCAAAGGATGTGACACCGCATTCAAAATGTGGAAAGCCCTATCAGACATCTATGGAGGAGATCAAAATGTCCAAATAGAAAAAAGAGAAAACCTCAAAGGAAAGTTTAATGATATGAAAATGGAGGAAAGTGAGAATGTTTCTCAGTATGGTTCTAGAATAAAGGAAGTGGTAAGTGCAATAAGATGTTTGAGTGGTCAATTGGATGAAGATATTGTTAATAGTAAGTTCTTAAGAACCTTGCTTCCTATCTATGCCATTAGAGTATCAGCAATACAAGAACTGAGATGTGTGCCAAGAAACAATCTAAGTTTTGAAGGTATAGTGGGAAGACTGACTGCATTTGAGTTATCCAACTTTGATAACTATGGACCTGAGAATGTTGAGTCTACTTTTAAGGCCAAGCTATCACTAAAAGATGCTGAACAGGTGAAATCAAAGAAAGGAAGAAAAATAAAATATGTATCCAGTGACAGTAGCACTGATGAGGAAGATGTGGAACAATTGGAAGCATTTCTAGCTAGAAGATTTCATAGAGGCAAAGGAAAATTCAAAGGTAAGATTCCTATCATTTGTTTCAATTGCAATGAAGTAGGACATATTGTTGCAAGGTGTACATAGAAAAAGGATTACAAGGTAGGAAACAAGTACAAATATAGAAGACAAGATGATAAGAAAGGTTACAAAGACAAAGGCAAGAAGTGATATTGCTAAAGAGAATTTTGATGATAATGATGATGAAGTTATTTATGTAGCCATGAAGGATTAGTCTGATAAAGAAGAACCTACAACACTGGTAACATGTATGAAAAAAAATGACAGATGGATCATAGACAGTGGATGCTCACATCACATGATAGGAGAAAAAAGTAAGTTTGTTAACTTTACTCAGTATGATGGAAATAGTGTTAGATTTGGTAATGATGCTCCATGTCAAATAAAAGGAAAAGGCTCCATTAAGCTCACAAAAAAAATTTCATGTGTTAATGCATACTATGTTGAAGGATTAAACTACAATTTGCTGAGTGTCTCACAGTTAGGCAATGTAGGATGCAAAGTAGAATTTAGAAACGAAACTACAAAAATCTATGGTACTGATGGTAAATTGATATGAAAAGGAGATCAAACAAGAAGTAATCTATTTTATCTTGATATGGATGATGTTTCTTGTTTTGTTGCAAAATTTGATGATGAATGGTTATGGCATAAAAGGCTATGTCATGTCAACTTTGACAATCTGGTCAATATCAATAAAATGAAGAAAGTCAGAGGTTTACCAAAATTGAACAAACCTGATACTATCATGTGCAAACAATGTCAGCAAGGAAAGATGACAAAGTGAAGTTTCAAAAGTAAAAACCATACATCTAAAGAAGTACTTCAGTTAGTTCATACTGACTTATGTGGTCCAATGGAAGTACAAATCTATAAAGGAGATAAATACATAATGTTGTTTGTTGATGACTATTCCAGGATGATGACTATTATGTTCTTAAAGAAAAAATCTGATGCTTTTCAAATGTTTTAAGTGGTATGTGGCTAGAGTTGAAAAGGAAATAGGAAAAAGTTTGAAATGCTTGAGATCAGACAGAGATGGTTAATTCACATCAAATGAATTCGAGATATTTTGTAATGACAAAGGAATCAAAAGACAAATGTCAGCTCCTAGAACTCTCCCACAGAATGGAATTGCTGAGAGAAGAAATAGATCTATGATTCACTGTGCCAGAACATTAATGATGGAAAAGACTGTTGCTCTAAAATACTAGAGAGAAGCTGTAAGTGTATGTGTTCATAAACTGAACCGAGTACAAGTTAAGAAAGGTACTAATACAACACCTTTTGAATTATGGTATAGTTACTCACCTAATGTAAAACATTTCAAAGTATTTGGTTGCAAATTCTTTATCCTTAAAGATGCTAGAAATGGAAAATTTGATACAAAAAGTGATGAAAGTATATTCCTTGGTTACTCCACTAGAAGGCATAAAAGTGTTTGAATACTAACACTAACAAAATTGTGGAAAGTGAAAATGTAAACTTTGTTGAGCATATAGAAATCCAAGCTAAAGAACCAAAGAGAATGAATGAATATAGAACTTTTGTGTATTCTTATGAAGGAATACCTATTGATGAGGATGTTGTCAATCAAATTGAAACTCAACAACAAATTTCAATTTCAGCCATCACAACCAGTGAATGTCGAGTTACATTCAGAAGTTGAGTTACAGAATGAAAGAAATGTACAATCTGATCTTTAAGTCAATACACATGAAAGAGATAAGGAACAATTTGACAACTCAGTGCATAGTGACCTTGAATTTGAAAGATCAGACATGGAAACAAGGAAAGAACCAAGATTATCCAAATAAGTAAAAAGACATCACCCTGCTAAACATATAATTGATGAAAAAGATGCAAGACCAATGACAAGGAATAGACTAAGACATGAATCATGTCTGATCAGAAAATCTGAACCTAAGATAGTATATGGTGCATTACAAGATGATGACTGGTATAAAGCTATGGAAGAAGAGATTGATCAAATAAAGAAGAACAAAACTTGGAGTTTGGTTCCTAGAACAGTTGACAAGAATGTGATTGGCACCAAGTGGGTATTCAGAAATAATTTAGATGAGAATGGTGAGATTACTAGAAATAAAGCTAGACTAGTATACAAGGGTTATGCTCAAGAAGAAGGATTAGACTATGGGGAAACATTCACCCCTGTTGCTAGAATGGAAGGAGTAAGAACTTTGCTTGCATATGCTACATATAAAGGTTTTAAAGTCTATCAGATGGATGTAAAGTCTACTTTTTTAAATGGCATACTAGAAGAAGAAGTCTATATTGAACAACCAGAGGGATTTTTTGATGAGAACAATAGGGATATGATTTGTAAATTACATAAAGCACTCTATGGTCTGAAACAAGCACCCAAAGCATGGTATGAGAGACTTCACAAGTATCTAGTGCAAATAGGATTTGAAAAATTGATGATAATAGCAACATGTACATCAAATCAAAAGAAGGTAAGGATATTATTGTATCTAAAATCTTTGTGGATGACATAGTTTTTGGAGGGAAGGAAGTGCTTTGCAAAAGCTTTTCTGACAAAATGAAACATGAGTTTGAGATGTCTACGTTTGGAGAGATCAAATTTTTTGTTGGATTGCAAGTACATCAACTAAAACATGGTATATTTGTGACACAATCAAAATACATCAAAGAGATACTTAAAATGTTTGGATTGGAGCAATCTAAACTAGTCAGAACACCAATGGCAACAGGAAATAAGCTATCCAAAAATGATGTATCAGCTAAAGTCAATCAAACAATGTACAAATCCATGATTGGAAAACTACAATATGTTGTACATAGTAGACCAGACATAGCATTAGCAGTTGGAATAGTGGCTAGATTCTCTGCTAATCCCAAAGAAAATCATCTCATAGCAGTAAAAAGAATAATGAGGTATCTCAAAGGAACTGATAACTTTGGTCTATATTACAAAAAGAATGAGAAGTTTGAGCTCAATTCATATACAGATGCAGATTGGGGAGGCAACATTGATGAAAAAAAAAGCACAAGTGGAGGTGCATTATTTTTAGGTAAAAGGCTAGTTACTTGGACTAGCAAGAAATGAACATGCACATCCCAGTCCACTGCAGAATCAGAATATGTGGCAGTAGTAGTTAATTGCACAAACATTGTGTGGGTCACACATCTATTGAAAGGAATGAAAGAAGAGGTAACTAAACCTATGATATTGTATTGTGATAACACAAGTGCTATAAACATATCCAAAAATCCAATAATGCATGCAAAAACCAAGCATATTGCAATCAAGTATCATTATTTTAGAGAATTGGTAGAAGAGAAACAAGTGAAGTTGGAGTAAATTCACACAAAGGAACAAATTTCAGATATCTTCACCAAACCATTGCCAAAGGATGCTTATGAATATCTTAGAGGCAAGTTGCAGGTAATACCTCTAACTCAAGCAGTATAAAATAACAAGGAAGCTGCCTTGCATCAATAGGAATAAATCATTGAAATATCTGAAGAATGATGTAGAGGATGACAGCAAGAGCAGAAACTCCAAATCAGTCACAAGCATGGTGACAAAGGGAGAAGACATCATAGCCAAAGCTTATATTGTGTATATTAAAGATGCTACATCTTTGGAATTTATGTCAAAGAGGGAGAAATATGCATAAAACTGATCAATACAAAGAAAGAGGGAGATATATAAGAAAGAGGGAGATATATGAGATCAGTAGTAAGGATGTAGCAATCAATAAAGTAGCAGACAATGTATACAATCTTGGTGGTAACTAAGTTGATCAATTGATCAGTTTGGTTTGCCATCAATGCCAAAGAGGGAGATTGTTGGAAATGATTGAAAAGATCATGAGGGAGATTGTTGGAAATGACTAAAGAGATCATACATAAAAAGTAATGGAACTGGTAAAGAATGTTCTTAATCATTGTTTTTTCATTGATGTCAAACTTGCTACTTACAGGAATGATAATTTCTTTATTGATCCAAATACTATCAATTGGTTAATTGACAACGAGGAGGCAATCAATAATATGTAACTAGAACACCTAGAGAAAGGTTGAAGTTATGATGTTGTAATGAAGTAGAAGGATCAGCTAAGTCATTGATGAAAAATTGTATTGATGACATACTCTAAGACACAAAGAATGGGTACACTAAAACATATCAAAGATGTAAGGTTTTAGCTAAGTCATTTGTAAAGCCTAACTAAGTTCATTAGAAAGAGAGAGTTGAGCAAGCTAGTAAGTGTCGAACAGATTTCTACTTGAAGTCGAGCAAGTTCAACTTCAACAAGTGCTGAGTAGAAACAAGTGTTGAGTAGAAACAAGTGCCAAGCAAGAAACAAGTGTCGAGAAAATACAAGTGTTGAGTAACATAGAGGTGTTGAGCATCAGTAAACCAATAATGTCGAGTTGTTGCATTATTTCAAAAATTTAAGATTCATCAGATCTAAGCCGACAAGGTTGTTATCTTGAATTCTATGAATTAAATAGAAGATAAGAATGATGAGCTGGTGGCATAGAACACCATATAGAACATTTTTGGAGAATACAACTAGACTCTAGATGAAGTTTTTAGATAAGAGCAAGATGTGGGGTAGATACATTGTATCCTACCTAATCCATATGAAACCCTAAAATTGGAGAGGGAGAATCGGGTGGCAAAGGAAATCTAGATTTCTATTTAAGGAGTCATAAGGTCACAAAGAAAAAAAAAGTGGAGGTCAAGAATGAAAGCATAAAGTGCTAAAGGAGGTGCTAAGGAGTAAGAAAGAGCAGTTACTCTGCTTCAACAGATGACCACAGATATGGTTGCATTGGTATGATGAGTAAGAAGACTCAAGGAGGTGAAGCTTGAGATGACAAGCTGTCAGAGCTGAAGTGATCAAAGCCAAGCAAAAGGATTGAACTGAAGTGTGATCTGAAATCTGCAAAATATGTTGTAAGTTGTATCAGATCAACAAGCCATTATTGTTACTTTCTAGCAATTGTAACAAATAGTTTAAATTCTATGGACTTAGGTTGGTTTAATAGCCATGTTGTAAATCCTTTAATAGGGTGACATTCCAAGTGAATGTTCTAAAGTCCTTTGATTAGGCCCATTCCTAATAGTATGGTGAAATCCTCTAACAAGGTCACATTTAATAGTGTGTTGTAAGCCTTTAACAGGGCATCACTTTAGAAGAGTGAAAATTAAGTAACATGTTACTAGTGGTTTTTCCCAAATTGAGTTTCCACGTAAATCATTGTATCATGTGTTGATCTTGCATGTTTTATCCCTACATATTTGCTAAGATGATTAATTTAAGCTTGGATGGATGAAAAGTTTATGGGCTCACTATAATTTTTGAAAAAGTATTATTAGGGTATTTGGACCTTGGATAACTAATTCACACCCCCCCCCCCCCCCCCCCCCTCTCAGTTATTCTAAATAATTCTAACATAAACTCTATCTCAAAATAGACATCACCAAAAGTTACATAACTTCTTCCAAACTTATCATTTCTTCATCTGATGTTAACTTCATATACTAGATGCTCAGACATATCTCTCATAACCTCGGGTAGTGAGAATACTCAACTAGCTATCCATACCAACTTGATCTTTTTGTTGTTCTTCTGTCAAATACCATAGAAAATTGCTATGTTGACATTAATGACAAACGTAGTCATGAATGTAACATATCATCATAGTAACATATCTACAATACTCTTCCATAGGAATATCATCAGCATTCATGCTTCCAACAATCTCTTAGTAGATTCCACCAATAGATCTCTTGTTATTTTTATCTTCTCAAGGTCTAACTTTTTCCCTTTTGAGGAGCTATCAGCAGGGTCTTTCTTAAGGAGTTGTTTTTCCACTCCCAATCTATGAGACAAATCCTTATTTTGAGATGAAGCTAAAACCTTTTTAGCCAAATCATCCAAAACAATGTCATCCTCCATGGAATTATTTAAAGTCACTTGATCCACTTGTTGTCCCTGTATATCCTAAACTAGTTTTGGTTCAAGAACTGGCACAACATCCATATTGATCCCAAAGTTATTTGAAGTGACCACATGTAGGTCTCCTTCTTCCAAAGCTAAATTCTCCAAAACCTCAATCCTATTAAAGCTTCCATTTAGCTATCTATCTTTGAATGTCCTCTTCTGGCCTCATCCTTTAGTATTAGTCTTAACTAGTACAAATTTTTCCTTGTCCTTACCCTAGGGCTCCTCCATCATGGGAACTTTCCCTTTATCCTCCTTACCCATGGGTAAAGGTGTTGAAGAGGGGCAATGAGCTTCCTTATGAACTTTGGGGTATTATTGTAGGAGATAGACATACTCATGACAAAACTGACACCAAAAAGGTAGAGATTAATAATCTAACCATTGAATCCATGATGAAGATCCCAAACAAATTTCCATCAAGTCAAATAGGGGATTATTCAGGTCTATCTGAACAAAAATTCAGGCAAAGGAAAGCACTTTTTTATCAAGATTTTGTGTAGCAACTATCATAGGCTTTTCTAGGAGACTAGAAATTTTATGTAAGATGTCTTCTCACCAAAACTCTAGGGGAAGGTGAGCTAGATGAACCCAAATAGGAACTTGAGAAAGCATCTCTTTGGCTAAAAAACCTACATGTCATGGTTTAATAAATAACCCAACCTAATTATAAAAATATGGGCCACCTTCAAAAACTCTATTTTGATCTACCATATTAGAGAAGAGAAACAAAAAATAACTATTTTCTACAAGTATAACATCCATATCCCTTTCAATCTACTAGGTACACTAAAACCAAGATTCTAGAGTGGACAAACGAATACAATACCAAGAAAATTATAGATAAGAGCATGTTTGCTCCAATATGAGACTTTTTTGCTACCAAATCAAGAGAAATGACCAGAATTGGATGATCCTAGGTTCTTGGGAGACACCCATTAAACTTCTTTAGTTTTATGTAATCACTTGTATAAAATGTCTCTACTTTTTGTGTATACATGCTTGAAGAGGACCCATTATGAGTCTTCTCCATGCAAGAAATCTCCACAGCCAATTCCATAGAAATCTCTGCCATGCATAGATTGAAGCCAAGAAAAAAAAAACCAAAATACCTTCCTATTGAAAAAAAAGCTTTTTGAAAGTATAGAAATATGGAACAATCATTATTTTTTCATTGACGTCAAACCTACTACTTGCTAGAGAGACAATTGCTTACTTTTGTCAAAATGCTATCATTTGATTGGTTGATGAAGAGGATTTGAAAAGAAAGGATAACAAGAGTACCTAGAGAAAGGTTTAGTTATGTGGTGTATTAAAAGAGCACTAAGACCAAATAAGACATTGATGATATAGTGTATTATTTATCTACTTAAGGCTACAATGAAAGGATATTGAAGCAAAGACTAGAAGAAGACTATGTAATAAATTGTGTCCATCAAGCTTGACTGAGAAAATAGTGGAAACTATGCAATGTTAGTTCAACTCGAGTAGAAAAGAAGTATGTGTTGAGCATCAGTAAATTGTAGTGTTGGTTGAGCAAGTTTTAGTGTATGTTGAGCAACTCAGTGTTGGTTGAGCATTAGAATTTAGTTATTGTTGAGTGACAACATAAAGAGTTAGATTGGAGATTTGATGAATCTCAGCCAACAAAGTTAATTTCTTGAATTGTGTGCAGCATGTTAAAGATAAGCTTGATGAGTTGCTAGCACAAAATTCAAGATAAACCATTTTGAAATGAATTTAATGAGGATTGTAAGAGAAGTTTCCAAAGGAAACAAAAAAGAAAGAAGGGAGGATTCAATGAATCTAACTTAACCCTAAGATGGACAATTGGTATTAAGTAGAAAAAAATTAAAATTCTCTATTTAAGGGGATACAATACCAAAATCAAATTTTTAGAGTGTGAACCAAAGAAAGACAAGAGGTCTTGAGGTGTTGCTTCATATGGTGGCTGAAGGAATGGATATGCAGCTATGGTATTAAGAAAGAAGGATTAAGGAGGTGAAGGCTTGAAGGGTGAACAAGCAATCAAAGACAAAGGGGAATGAATGTTAAGAAGAATGGAGAACTAAATCAAATATCTAATATCAGATCAAGTCCTACTATTACTTTATAACAATTGTATCAGACTGGATAAATCCTTTAGATTAGGGTTGACCTAATAGTCATGACTAAATCCTTTAACAAAATGCCATTCTAATGGAATTTTCTAAAATCCTCTAACAAGGTGATTGAAATCATTTAATCAATGTCACATTTAATAGTGTGCATTGTAACCTTTAACAAGGTTGACTCCTCATAGGGCTCACTTCAAAAGAGTGAAAATTGGTAGCATGTTACTAGTAGTAATTCCCAAATTGAGTTGTCTTAACTTATATTTACATTTATACAAATCTCATTTGACCTAGAGTAGTAATATACTAAGGATTGAGATATTGGATGATCAATGCATGTGTCTATACTTTTTAAATATTGAAATTTTTTATTTGTATACTTGGGCCTTGGATAATGGATTCACCACCCCCCCCCAATGATTCTAAATATTCCAACAATTTGTGTCAGAGCTCTTGGCACTTGAGAGGAAAAATTTTGAAGGTACTTGAAGCTAAAGATCAAGATGTATAGAAAGAAGGTGCCCAAGCTGAACAAGGACAATTTTCCTGCATGGAAAAGTTTCATAAAGTTGGATCTAGGTGAACTTGGAGATTTTACACAGTCAACTATAACTATAGAGTATGTTGAGATAGTTGGACTCCTTACTGCCCAACAATTGAAAGATAAGAAAGAACACAATTAGGCAATGTTGGAGATTGCATCTACCCTAAGCTATTCATAGTTTGAAACATTAAAGGATGCAAGACTGCTAAAAGTGTGTGGGATGCTTTATAGAAGGTCTATGGAGGAGATAAGAATGTTCTAAGAGACAAAGAAAAAAGTATAAGAGGAAATTTTGATGATATGAAAATGCAAGAAGGTGAAACTATAGTTTAGTATTGTGGAAGAATCAAAGATGTTGTAAATGAAATCAGAGGATCAAATAGATATATTGAACATGAGACTATGATCAATAGATTTTTGAGCACCCTATTATCTATCTCATCTATTAGAGTCTCTTCTATAAAAGAACTAAGGTGTTCTCTTAGCAGTGATCTAACCCTTGAAGGACTGGTTGGTAGACTTACAGCTTTTGAACTTTCAAATTTTGATAATTTCAAATCTGAGAATATTGAATCTACCTTCGAAGCTAAACTGATACTAAAAGAACCTAAAGATAAGAAAAAGAAAAAGGTCAAACATGTTGATAGTGACCATGAGCATGATCATAAAAAACTAGAAGAACTTGAAGCACTAATTGCTAGGAAGTTTCACAAAGACAAAGGAAAATACAGAGGTAAGTTATCCATCATATGTTTTAATTGTAATGAAGTTGGTCATATTGCAACAAGGTGTCCTAACAAGACAAATAACAGAAATGAAAACAAATTTAGAGGTAGAAAAGATGAGAACAAAAAAGGCTATAAAGACAAGGGAAAGAAATCTAGCTATATTATTCAAGAAGAATCTAATGATGAATCAGATGATCATGATGATGAAGTTGTATATGTTTCTATGAAAGATGATTATTCTGAAGATGAGACAACTACATTAGTATCTTATTTAACCAAAAGTGACAAATGGATCATTGATAGTGGGTGTTGTCATCAATTGACTGGAGACAAAAGTAAGTTCATTACCCTTGATCATTATAATGAAAATAATGTTAGATTTGGCAATGATATGCCCTGTCTAATAAAAGTTAAAGAATCAATAAGATTGACAAACAAGATCATGTGTGACAATGCTTAGTATGTGGAAGGACATAACTATAATCTATTGAGTATGTCATAATTGCATAGTTTAGGATACAAAGTTGAATTTGTAAATAACAAGGCTAAGATCTATGATGTTTATGGTAAACTCATTGGAAGTGGTGATCAGACAAGAGGTAATCTATTTTATCTTGACATGAATGGAGCAACTTGTCTTGTTGTACAATTTGATGATGTGTAGTTATGGCACAAAAGGCTATGTCATGTCAACTTTGACAACTTGGTTATATCAGTAAGATGAAGAGAGTTAGAGGCTTGCCAAAACTAAAGAAACTCAATAATGTGATTTGCAAACAATGTCAATTAGGGAAGATGGTAAAATCTAGTTTTCAGAGTAAGACTCATACTTCAAATAAAATACTTCAGTTAGTTCATACTAATTTGTGTGGACCAATTGATGTGCAAAGATACAAAGGTGATAAGTATTTTATCCTATTTGTTGATAATTACTCTGGATGATAACAATGATGTTTTTGAGAGAAAAATATGATGTTTTTCAAATGTTTAAGTGGTATCTAGCAAGATTTGAAAAAGAAATAGGTAAAATCTTGAGGTGTCTAAGATCTTATAGAGGTGGAGAGTTTGCATCAAATGAGTTCAAGAAATTTTACAATGATAGAGGAATCAAAAGACAAACATCTGCACCCATGACCCCTCCACAAAATCGAACAATTGAAAAGTGAAACAAATTTTTAATGGATTGTACTAGAATACTGATGATGGAGAAGAATTTTTCTTTGAAATACTAGAGAGAAGTTGTTAATACAGTTGTCTATATCTTGAACAAAGTACAAGTCAAGAAAGGTACAAATTTCACACCTTTTGAATTATGGTATGGACACTCACCCAATGCCAAACATTTTAAGGTATTTGGAAGCAAGTGTTACATTCTTAAGGATAATGGAAAATAAAATCTTGATGTGAAAATTGATGAAGGTATATTCCTAGGATATTCAATGAAAAGTAAGGCTTATAAGTGTTTAAGTACTAACACTAACAAGGTTGTGGAAAGTGTAAAAGTGAAATTTGATGAATATACAGAGGTACATGAAGATGAACCTAAGAAGGAACCTGAGAACTACAAAAAAATTATGTACTACTATGAAGGCGTGTCTATTGATGAACCTGAGAACCAAGCTTCTAATCAATGAGAATCAGTGACTCTTGAGTCATACACAATGGATGTCAAGTTACATTTACGAACTTGGTTACATTCAAAATTTGAGATACATTCTAATGTCAAGATCATTTTTAGGAAAGGAATGTTGAGTTACTTGATAGAGAAGTGCATAGTGAACCCGAAACTGAACTTCATGAATGAGCCATTGTTGAAGAAAAAATAATAGAGCCAAGACTATCAAAATATGTCAAAAGACATCATCCTACTCACAAAATCATTGGAGATAAAGAAGATGGACCAATGAAAAGGAATAGATTAAGAAATGAAACATGTTTGTTAAGCATACATGAACCTAAGAAAGTGAAGGATGCATTAGAGATGAAGACTAGTTTCAAGCCATGAATGAAGAAATTGATCAAATTGAGAAGAATAAAACCTGGATACCCAGATTATAGAATAAGAATGTTATTAGAACCAATTAGGTGTACAAAAAAAAGCTAGATGAGAATGGTGAAGTAACAAGAAATAAGGCAATTAGATTAGTCTACAAAGGATATGCACAAGAAGAGGGAATTGACTATGGAGAGACATTTTCCCCAGTTGAAAGATTGGAAGGAGTAAGAACTCTTCTTGCTTACTCTATTTACAAAAGATTCAAAGTGTATCAAATGGATGTAAAGTCAATATTTTTGAATGGTGTGCTAGAAGAAGAGGTTTACATTGAAAAACATGAGGGATTTGTTGATCCAAAAAAGAAGAGCATGGTGTGTAGATTAAACAAAGATTTATATGGTTTAAAGAAAGATCCCAAAGCATGGTATGAAAGATTGCACAATTATCTTGTTTAGATTGGTTTTGAGAAGACTGATGGCAATAACAATTTGTACTTGAAGATAGAAGAAGGTAAAGGAATTTTACTAGCTGAAATATTTGTTGTTGATATCATATTTGGAGGACAAAATTCTTTATGTAAGACATTTCCAAATGAAATGATGAAAGAATTTGACATATCTATGTTTGGAGAGATAAAGTTCTTTGTTGGATTACAAGTATATAAGATGAAATATGGTATTTACATTACTCAGTCCAAGAATATAAAGGAAATCTTGAAAACCTTTGGTATGGAAAATTTAAAACCAGTTAGTACTCTTGTAGTGACAAGACATAAATTATCCAAAACTAATGATTTTGTAGAAGTAGATAAAACATTGTACAAGTCTATGATTGGAAAGTTGTAATATGTAGTTCATAATAGACCTGATATTGCACTACCTATTCAGATTGTTGCAAGGTTTTTTGCAAATCCTAAGGAGAATCACTTGCTGGCTACTAAAAGGATTATGAGATACTTGAAAGGGACAAAAGATTATGGTCTATACTACAAGAAGAATGATAAGTTTAAATTAAGATCCTATATAGATGTATATTGGGCTAGAAACATTGATGATAGGAAAAGTAAAAGTGGTGGAGAATTTTTCTTAGAAAAAAGATTAGTCAGTTGGACTAGTAAGAAACCAAATTGTATTTCACAATCTATTGTTGAAGCTAAATATGTGGTAGCTGCAGTGAATTGTACAAATGTGGTATGGATTAAATAGTTACTCAAAGGAATTAAGGAGGAAATCATCTAACCAGTGTTGATCTACTATGACAATACAAGTGCTATAAACATATCTAAGAATCATGTGATGAACATAAAGACAAAGCACATTGCAATCAAATATCATTATTTGAGAGAATTGGTTCAAGAAAAAGATGTGATAATGGAATATGTGAATACAAAAGAATAGATAGCTAATATATCCACAAAAGCTTTGCCTAAGGATGCTCATGAGTATCTTAGAGGTAAAGTAGGGGTGATAGCCCTATCTCAAGCTACTTGAGAAGAAAGAGTAGTGCCCTACATCAACTCAGTTGAATGTTATACTTTACAACTTGATGTAGTGGATCTTACTTTAGGAATTTCCTAAAGTAAAGGAGTTAAAATAGAAGATTTACAGTCACAGGAAAGATGATAGAGGGAGAATCTTATCAAGGAAAATTGAATTGTTGATATCTACATAAATAGATGGAAAGTCTTTGGCATTGTTGTCAATGAGGGAGATTTCACTAGAAGAAAGAGGGAGAGTGTTATAGTGTTGAGGCAAGGTTAGTCAAAGAGGCACAAAGGGAGAGTTCTATAGAGTTGATTAGAATAGAAGAAGTTTTACACAATAGCCTATATAGAAGAAGGAAAGATACTGAATGAGGGAGAGATTTCAATACAAGGTATTAAGTTTCTTTTTGGTATTTTTGTTGTTATTGGTTTTCCATCAATGCCAAAGAGGGAGATTGTTGAAAGTATAGAAATGTGGAACAATCATTATTTTCTCACTAATGTCAAACTTGCTACTTGTTGGTGAGACAATTGCTTACTTTGGTCAAAATTATATCATTCGATTGATTGATGAAGAGGAATTAAAAAGTAAGGATAACAAGAGTACCTAAAGAAAGGTTGAGTTATGTGGTGTATAAAAAGAGCACTATGACCAAATAAGACATTGATGATATAGTGTATTATTTATCTACTTAAGGCTACAATGAAAGGATACTGAAGCAAAGACTAGAAGAAGACTGTAATAAATTGTGTCTACCAAGCTTGACCTAGAAAATATTGGAAGTCAAACAATGTAAGTTCAAGCCAAGTAAAAAAGCAATATGTACAAAGAAAAAGTGAATTTCAATATGTGCTAAGAAAATTTAGTATGTTCTGAGTGTTAGTAAATTATAGTGTTGGTCGAGCAAGTTTTAGTGTATGTCGAGCAACCCAGTGCTGGTTGAGCATCAGAAGTTAGTTGTTGCTGAGTTATAGCATAAAGAGTTTGATCAAAGATTTGATGAATCTAAGCTGACAAAGTTGAGTTCTGTAATTGTGTAAAGCATGTTGAAGATAAGCTTCATAAGTTGGTGGCACAGAATTCATAAAATAAGTTCCTTTAGTTAAAATAAGCATTGATGAGAAGTGTAGATCTAATCTGTAGAATGCTTAAATCAATATAAGAAGACTCAACCATAGAAGACGTAAGATAGGATTCCCTAGAGACCATTTATGTTACATCCAAAAAAATTATACATTAAAAGTAATCTTCTAGCCATTGGAAAATTCATGTAAAGTTAGTTGTTTGGAAAATTTGTTGAAAATAATGGTTCATGTTAAATTGATCTATTGATAAACTTGTTGAGATATTTTGATTTTTATGAAATAAAAATTTAATTATTAGTTAATGTTTCATGTAACATGTTAGTTAGCCATTATGATGGAATTGGAAAATGAATATCTTAGAAATTGGAAATGATTATGCAATATTTTATTATTATTTTAAATAATTGGAAATATATTATTACCCTAAATTATTTTTATTTAGTAGGAGCATGATGGCGAGGGGAAGTGTTGCCAAAATCAGAGTTAGGAAGGGGACACCCAAATCCACTATCAAACTATCAGCTATGAAATCTAACCAATTGGACCAAGGACAAAATGGATAGATAAGAAAGAAAGTAGAAAGGATGACTATGAACTATCAAGTTAAACTAAATCACTATAAAACTCAAAAAAAAATATTACCTTCATTTAGTTGATGATCTTAGTATATCTTGCAAATTCTATCATGTCTTAGTATAATAATATCGTGTCTATACTCATACTTGTGTCAGTATAAAATATGTACACATGCACACACACGCGCGCGTGTGTACACAAATTTCTAATTTAGCGTATACATATTTATGTATGTATTGTTAAGGTTATGAGGATCGCTACAAATGTAGTAGCATTGCCATAATGTTTTTGGTATGTATTATTATATATATTATTAAATATATCTTCTATTTTTAAAATAATATTTGAAATTATTATATAGTAATATATATTTTATTGAAAAAACATAATTTATTTAATATTATATAGTATTCAATCAAACTAAGTTTTCATATGTTATTTTGTTTCATGTTGTCATGGCAATGTTTGAAAGGGGTCATAGGGTATTCTACAACCTCTTATGACCAATTGGTACACAACATGTATGTTCCTAAGGGTTCTAAGACCCCTATGAACACATGTCATATGAATGGTTGAAAGGGATCATAGACTAAGTTATAAACCCATCCAACCCAACATTGGAACACAACATGTATGTCCTTGGGGGACCCCTAAGAACATATGTTGTCATGTGAATGGTTGAAAGGCATCATAGCATAACCTATGACCCCTTTTGACCCATTGGAACACAACATGTATGTCCCTAAGGGTCCTATGACCCCAAAGATCATATTTTGTCATGTGATTGGTTAAAAGGATCCATAGGTTAACCTATGAATCCTTACAACCCATTGGGACACAACATGCATGTCTTTAGGAGTCCTAGGACCCCTAGGAACATATGTTTTCATGAAAATGGTTGAAAGGGTTCATAGGGTAACCTACGACCCCTTATGATCCATTGGAACAAAAAATGTATGTCTATAAAGGTTCTAGACCCCTTGGAACACATGTTGTCATGTTATTGGTTGAAAGGGGTCATAGACTTACCTAGGAATCCTTTTGACCCATTAGAACACAACATGTATGTCCCTAGAAGTCCTAGGACCCCTAAAAACACATGAGAATAGTTGAAAGGGGCCATAGGTAGCCTACAACCCCTTATAACCCAATCAAACACAACATGGATGTCCCTAGGGGTCCTAGGGAATGCATTTTGTTATGTGAATGGTTGAAAGTGGTCATATGGTAACATGCCAAGATGCATGTCCCTAGGAATGCATTTTTTCATGTGAATGGTTGAAAGGGGTCATAGGGTAACCTACAACTTATTGGAACACAACATGCATGTCCAAAACACATGGTGTCATGTGAATGGTTGAGAGGGGTCAGAGTGTGGCCTATGACCCCTTATGACCAATTCAAATAGAACACACATGTCCGTAGGGGGGACACATGTTTTCATATGAATGGTCACAAGGGGTCATAGGGTAACCTACGACCCCTTATGACTGATTCAAACACAACATGCATGTCCCTAGGGGTCCTAGGACCCCTAAGAACACATATTGTTATGTGAATGGTTGAAAGGGGTCAGGGGGTAACCTATGACCCCTTACGACTATCATGTCCCCTTTTTAATGACATGTTATTTTTCAATGAATTTGCCTATTATGCACTCTTGTAGATAGATGGTTTTGGTGAGAGAGTCATTCTAATGATTATTTGGGAATTGGATAGTCTTATTTTCTCTTGGAGAGATGGGGTTTATCATATTTTTATTTGTATGTGTTATGTAGGGCGAAAATATTATAATTTTGAATTGAGTTGTACTTTTTATTTTTATTAAGTTACTTTAATATAAAAGTGCATTATAAAGGGATTTCATTAAAAAATATTTTATGGATACTTCTAGAAGTTCTTAGAGGCTTCTTAGAAAAGTGCATAAATAGAGTGCTTGGCCTCTCATATGGACATCTCAAGTTTTGAGTTACACTACTTTTCTCTTTGAGCATTTGTGGCACCATCTTGGTCTACAGATTGTCATTTGATCTTTGGGAATAGAGTCTCCTAAGGATTTGCATAACTAAGGAGGTGAAATATCCTTTGAAGGGTTGCACTTTGGAAGTGATATTTAGCTAATTAAAGTAGAACTTATTTGGTCATTTTCAGCAAGGTTTGATTTTCAGCCTAGACATACATTTTTGCTCATATCTCACTATTGGCTGGGAGTTTGTTTTTTATTTTCTGGGAGAACTTTCCTTGGAGCCTAGAAATTATTTCTATATCATTTTCAGCATCTTTTAGCCAAGAATTTATTTTTGCTAGGATTCATACCAATCTATACATGTACGATTGTACCTACAAGCCATACAATCAACAAATTGGAGGGCAGTTTGGAGCTGCATTTTCACCATTTCATCTTCAGCATTCAATCTCCAACATTTTCTTAATCCAAGTTTTTTCATTTCAGTTTGTATTGCAAGAAATTCTCAGTTGTATTCAGCTAGTAAGGGTTTTTTTGTAATGTGCCATGTTGTAATGCCTTGAGTTGAAAACTACATAACATATGGAAAATCATTTGGTTATCATTGAATGAATATATTGGCACTATTTTACATCAGTTATTTGAGTATATTTTTGTTACACAACAATTTCCTTTATTCAGAATTTTACTTTTAGTAGTGTATTTAGTTTGCATGCCAAGTGTTTGACAAAATTCCATAGTTTAGTATTAGTGGTTATTAGTGGCCTATCAGTAAGGGTCATTACAGTGGTATTAGAGCTAGATCCTACCATCCTGAGGGTTTAGCAATCACATATAGCCACCTGGGGTTGGCTCTCACAGATTTTACTCTCTTAGGAAAACTTTGTTTGACAGGGAACAAGATTTTGACAGGTAATCAAACACCATGGGTGACAAACAAGAACGTAGCCCACCAAGAGACAATAGGAATGAGGATCAGGAAACAAGGGAATTTTTAGAGCAACAAATATAGGACAAGAGAGGATGGGCTTTGCAGGCACTCACCACCATGGTTGAGTGCATGAACCCATAGGATAGACATAATCAGGAATAGGATAGGGGGACACCAAAGCAAGATAACAAGAGTGTAGCAAGTTCACAGGGTGCTCCTAGGCATAGGTCATAGACTAAAAATAGGCCTACACATCCTACATTCCTGAGAGAGGTGACCTAGGAGGTAGTAGAGGATTATATGCCAGAGGAATTTTAGGATTATCTTCAAGCTGTAGATGTAGAATGGCATGCACTTCCTCCACATGTTCATGAGTTTCTGAATTTTGATCGCTACTTGAGTTAGAGAAGGGAGCACATGAGGAGTTGCAAGTAGAACTAGAGGCCTAGACGAGGTAAGGACAGTGAGTTATAGAGAGTTGCTAGCAAGCTCACCTTACCATCTTTCGATAGCAATGGATAGATGACAACACAAGCTTGCATCCATAAGTTAGATACATTCCTAGCATTGAAGCCTATGTTAAAGATTGATGCTATCAAGTATGCCACTTTTCATTTAGAGGGCACAACACATGATTGGTGGTCTCATGGTATGGTTACATTGCAGCATAATTAGGTGACATATTATCAGGATTTTGTGGATAGATCGATAGAGTGTTTTGATAAGAAAGACCTAGAGGTCTTCTTCCATGATCTTGCATCGCTAAGATAGAAAAATAGTTTGGAGGTCTACATCAATGAGTTTTAGAGATTATCGATGATGGTGTAGGATTTGTTTGAGAGGAGGTTGGTTCTACTATTCACAGAGGGGTTGTCTAAACCTCTAAAGGGGTGGATCAAGGCATTCAATCCCCCATCATTGCAGGAGGCTATGAGGAAGGCATGGAGCATGGAGCTCACTGCACCCTCTAGCAGGTTCACCTCCGAGAGCACTTCTTCATTCAAGGACAATGAAAATTTTGATAAAAATAAGGGCTAAGGGGAGATACCAAGGGTAAGTCTACTGCACCATTGGATATGGAGACACTGAATGATTTGCATAGGAAGAAGTTATGTTTTTACTGCAAGGGTCCCTATGACAAAGATCATGATTTTCCTATGAGGCCTAAGGGGAAGGCTAATAGGGTTATGTGGGCTTACTATGAGGATTTAGATTCTAATAATTCTAGACAAATTGATCATAGTAATGCAAAGCCTGAGGCAGAAGCAAAAACTCTAGAGACTAAGGAGGAGCTCAAGTTGCACTTCCAAGAGGCACACTTGTCTAGCATTTAGTAGGAAGGATCTTTTAGACTACATGGTGTTCTAGTAGGGTAGTGAGTTATTACTTTGGTTGATACAGGTACTACACACAATTTCATTGATGCACATTTTGTTGAGCATCATGGTATTATGATTGAGGAGTTTGAAGGAATGCAAGTATAGGTTTCTGATGGTTATACTCTTAAGTGTAACAGGATGGTTAGAAATTTTCCCTTATGCTTGAACAACTATGAGGTCAAGGAAAACTACCATGTTGTCAACATGGGTGATCTGGATATTGTTCTTGGGATGGAGTGGTTGTGCTCATTGGAAGAGGTCACCTTTAGATTGAAGGCCATGGAGATTAAGTTTGAAGTGGATGAGAAGCAACACATTTTGACAACCATCAAGAATTAAGACATTGGGACTATTTCCTTCAAATGGTTGGAGAGGTTAGCCAGATATGATGATATTGAGTGGGTAGTCATATGTACTCTCATGCCTACACAGGAGGGACAACATAAGATAGAGTATCATCTAGACATACAGAGGTTGAGAGTGAAGTATGATAGAGTCTTCAGTGACATTCCATTGGGCAGACCACCAGATAGAGGAATTGAGCACATCATTGAGTTGGAGGAGGGTGCTAAACCCATGATGATTACACCGTACAGGCATCCTAAGAGACTCAAGGATGGGATCAAGAAAACCATCAAGGAGCTTCTCACAATGGGTCACATCAGACCTAGCAAGTCTCCTTTTTCTTCTTTGATTATTATGGTGAAGAAAAAGGATGGTACATTAAGGATGTGTATTGATTATAGGGTGCTGAACAAAAAGACAATCAAGAACAGGTACCCCATTCCATAGATTGATGAGTTGATTGATGGGCTTCACAGTGCATGTTACTTCACAAAGATTGATTTCAGATATGGCTACCATTAGATCAAAGTTAGAGAGTAGGATATTGAGAAGACTACCATCAAATGTCATTGTGGGCACTTTGAGTTTGTGGTCATGCCATTTGGGTTGACCAATGCACCAGCTACTTTTTAGTCCACCATGAATATGGTCTTCCGTCACTAGTTGAGGAAGTATGTGTTAGTCTTCTTTGATGATATTCTGATTTATAGTAGGACTTGGCAGAAGCACATGGAGCACTTGGAGACAATTTTAGGAATCTTGTAGTTGGAGTCCTTATACGCCAAGGAGTCCAAATGTGATTTGGGTATGACATAGCTACTATATTTGGGTCACATCATTAGTGCAGAGGGAGTAAGGATGGATCTTGATAAGATCTATGCTATTGTGGATTGGCCTCCTCCAAAGAACCTGACACAGTTGAGAGGGTTTCTTGGGTTATGTGGTTTCTACCACAAATTTTTCAATGGTTACTCATGTCATGCAGCTCCTATGACAAATTTTCTAAAGAAGGGAGTCTTTGTTTGGACACCTGAGGCACAAGCTTGCTTTGAGATATTCAAAGAGATCATGACTACATGTCCTATATTAGCATTTCCCAACTTCTTGAAGCCATTTGAGCTTCAATGTGATGCATTCAGAGAGGGTATTGGTGCTATTCTGATGCAAGACAAGCACTCAATTGCATTTGAGAGCAGGAAGCTCCATGGGCCAGAGAGATCATTTAGTATATATGACAAGGAGATGTTTACTATTATGCATGCATTGGCTAAATTCAAGTAGTATCTAGTGGGTGATAAGTTTTGCATTAAAACTAACCACAATAGTTTAAGACATTTCCTTGGACAGAGAGATCTCAATGACAGGCAGCAAAAGTGGGTTAGTAAACTACAGGCTTATTATTTTGAGATCTCCTATGTGAAAGGGACTCAGAATGTGGTAGCAAATGAATTGTTATGTAGACCACATCTCAGTGCTATGATTTAGATATCAGAGGATTGGAGGTACTTGATAATTGCTGAGTATGCTAGAGATTCATGGGCATCTGAGATTGTTGATAGGACAGTTATTGATACAAGGTATACACTTGTGGATGATTTGATTATCTACAAGAATAGGATATTCTTAGTCCCAAGATCAAAGGTGAAGTGTATTTTTATGAGAGCACTTCATGATTCACCTACAGCTAGACATCCTAGATACTTCAAAACATATAGGCAAGTATGGGAGCGGTTCACATGGAAGAAGCTCAAGAAAGATGTGTTGCAGTATGTTAGAGAGTGCCTTGTTTGTTAGCAGAAAAAACAAGAGAAAACATTCCCAATAGGGCTCCTAAAGCCACTTCCCATTCCTAATAGGAAGTGGGAGTGTATATCCATGATTTCATTACGGGCTTGCCTAAGGCCCAAGGGCAAGATTGCATCTATGTGCTAGTAAAAAGTTTGATGAAGTATGCACACTTCTTTCCCATCACTACTACTTACATAGTAGCACAAGTGGCTGAAGTCTTTTTCAGGGAGGTCTTCAGACTACATGGGATACCCTAAAGCATAGTGAGTGAAAGGGATAGTAGGTTCTTGAGTCATGTTTGGCAAGAGGTGTTCTGTTTATGTGGCACTGAGCTCACAGCTAGCACCAGTTACCACCTGCAGACTAATGGGTAGACAAAGATAGTAAATAAGTGGGTGGAGGGATATTTGAAGAACTATGTGACTAGTTAGTAGAAAGTATAGGTTAGATGAATTTATTTATGTGAGTATTGCTATAATACTACATATCACATGTCTATTCAGATGACTCCTTTCAAAGCACTATATGGCTATAGTGCACCGAGCTTTATTGATTTACTTATGAGTGATGTTAGAGTTCCTCATGTTGGGGATTTTCTTAAGGAGAGCAAGGACATTATTGATGCTCTCAAAGATAATATTGCCAAAGAATAGAATTAGCATAAGTAGTATGCATATTAGAAGAGGACAGAGAGGAGTTTTGAGGTTGGTGACATGGTTTACCTCATGCTACAGCCTTACCGACAGTCTACTCTTAGGAAGATGGGGTTAGAGAAGCTTAAGCCTAGATATGATGGCCCCTTCAGGATTATTAGATAGATTAGTGAGATGGCTTATGAGCTTGAGCTTGCAACAAACAGAAGGGTGCATAATATTTTCCATGTGTCACAGCTCAAGAAGGCATTGGGTTAGCATGTTGTACCTTCAGCAGTTCTTCCTCCATTGGATGATGAAGGGAAATTGGTTCTTGTTCCTCAGTACATCGTTGATAGCAAAGAGAGACAGCTCCATAGGAGGACTATCAGAGAGTACTTGGTGAAGTGGAGAGATTTACTTGAGGAGGATGCCACATGGGAGGGAGAACATATTTTGCAACATCCAACTTTGAGATTACTTGAGGGCAACCAATTTTAGGAGGGGTGGACTGTCATGTCCCTTTTTTAGTGACATGTTATTTTTCAGTGAATTTTCCTATTATTGACTCTTATAAGTAGATGGTTTTGGTGAGAGAGTCATTCTAATGATTATTTGGGGATTGGATGGTCTTATTTTCTCTTGGAGAGATGGGGTTTATCATATTTTTATTTTTATGTGTTATGCGGAGCCAAAATATTATAATTTTGAATTGAGTTGCACTTTTTATTTTTATTAAGTTACTTTAATATAAAAGTGCATTATAAAGGGATTTCATTATTAAAAAAATTATGGATACTTCTAGAAGTTCTTAGAGGCTTCTTAGAAAAGTGCATAAATAGAGTGCTTGGCCTCTCATTTGGACATCCCAAGTTTTGAGTTACACTACTTTTCTCTTTGAGCATTTGTGGCACCATCTTGGTCTATAGAATGTCATTTGATCTTTGGGAACGGAGTCTCCTAAGGATTTGCATAACTAAGGAGGTGAAATATCCTTTGAAGGGTTGCACTTTGGAAGTGGTATTTAGCTACTTCAAATAGAGCTTATTTGGGCATTTTCAGTAGGGTTTGATTTTCACCCTGGACATACATTTTTGCTCATATCTCACTATTGTCTAGGAGTTTGATTTTTATTTTCTAGGATAATTTTCCTTAGAGCTGGGCAATTATTTCTACATCATTTTCAGCACCTTTCAAGCTAGTATTTTTTTTTGCCAAGAGCTGTACTAATCTATACATGTATAGTTGTAGCTGCAAGTCATACGATCAGCAAATTGGAGGGCAATTTGGAGTTACATTTTAATCATTACATCTTCACCATTCAGTCTCTAGCATTTTCTTAATCCAAGTTTTTCATTTCAGTTTGTATTGCAAGAAATTCTCAATTTTATTCAGCAAGTAAGGGTTTGTTTGTAATGTGTCATGTTGTAATGCCTTGAATTGAAAACAACATAACATATGTAAAAGCATTTGGTTATCATTGAATGAATATATTGGCACTATTTTACATCAGTTATTTGAGTATATTTGTTGCACAACAATTTCCATTATTCAGCATTTTACTTTCAGCAGTGTATTTAGTTTTCATGCCAAGTGTTTGATGAAATTCCACAGTTCAATATTAGTGGTTATTAGTGGCCTATTGGTAAGGGTCATTCCAACAACCCTTCGAAACACATGTATGTCCCTAGGGGAATACACGTTGTCATGTGATTGGTCGAAAGGGGTCATAGAGTAACCTACGACCCATCAAAACACAATGTGGATGTCCCTAGGGGTCCTAAGACACCTAGGAATACATGTTGTTATGTAGATGGTCAAAAGGGTTCATAGGGTAACCTACGACCACTTATTACCCATTGAAACACAACATGCATGACCCCCATTATTAAACATTACCATTTTTACATGAGTGATGATAGATCTCATTCTCACGAGTTTGTGTAACATTGTTTCAAGAGTTATTTTGATTTATTATAGGAGCATGACGTTTATATGGATAGACATATCATTTGGTCAGATAATTTCATAGGTCGGTTTTAAAATACTTGCATGTTTTATTGGTTTCATAGGATGCACATAGAGAGGGGGGTGCCTTATATTTGGATTTTTTTTTTTAGTCTGGCCATGAGAAAGGGGAACATGATGGATTAGGGGCATATTTGAAGAGAGCTCTAGTTAAGGAGAAATTGATGATTTCAAGAGTAGAGCTTCTTGATGCTCATAGCATTATTGATTGGTGTAGTTCAGCATTATCATAGGGGGTTTTTGATTCAACGGTACGCAAGTTCGTTTGGTTGGTTGATTGGACATGGATCTTCCAAGGGTCATAACTTGAAGCTCATGAGGGATATCAACAAACCATTGAATGCTATAGGATGGTGATATTGATGTCTACAATAACATCTCTCAGTTTGGAGTGATCTAGTTCCATTTGAATTTGATACAATGATCTTGCATGATGCCAAATGTAGTGTACCTCAGTTTATTGGTGCATCATAGCATAACTTATAAACAATTGATTGTGGCATTCATTTGTTAGTGTTGTTAGCTCTAGATGAGCGGGTGAACCTTAGTGATGCCCCTATTTTGATCACGGAGCCCCTAGAACATTTGTGACCACCATGCACCAAAATGTCCCCAAGGTATGCTAGGTATGTTTGGACATTAATCTTCTGAGGGTCATAGCTCATAACTTGCGAGGGGTATCAAAAAATCATAAAATTATATAGTATGGTGATATCAATGTCTATAATAACCTCTATTAGTTTGAAGACATCTAATTATGTTTAAGTTTGACACAACAATCTTGCCTGATGTCAAAACTTGTAGTGTACCTCAATTCATTTGTGCATCACCACATAACTTTCAAACTATTGATCATGACATTGATTCATCAATTTTGTTAGCTCCAGATTGAAGGGTCAACCCTAGTGAAACATAGGTTGTGATCATGAAGCCCCTAGAATATTCATAACTTTCATGTACCAAAGCATCCCCAAGGTGTACTAAGTGTAATTGGACATTGATCTTCTAAGGCTCATAACTCAGAGCTCGTGAGGGGTATCAAAAAATTATTGAATTATATAGGATGATGACATTAATGTCTACAATAACCTTTGTTAGTTTGGAGAGATTGTATTCCATATGAATTTGGCACAATAATCTTACTCTATGTCAAAACTTGCAGTGTACCTCAGTTCATTGGTGCATCACTATATAAATTTTAAATTTTTTAATCATGATCATTGATCAAGGCATCAATTATTTAGCACTGTTAGCTCTAGATGGGTAGGTGAACTCTAGTAACACCCTTGTATTGGTCATGGATCCCATAGGATGTTTATGACAATCATGTATAGAAGCATCCCCAAGGTGCACTAAGTATGATTGGAAATCAATCTTTTGAGGGTCATAACTTAGAGCTCATGAGGGGTATCAAAACAATGTCAAATATTGTGGGATGGTGATATTGGTGTCTAAAATAACCTCTTTATTTGGAGAGATCTAATTCCATTTGAATTTGGCACATTGATCTCACCTGATGCCAAAACTTGTAGTGCACCTTAGTTCATTGGTGCATCGCTATGTAACTTTAAAACCATTGATCATGGCATAAATTCATTAGTGTTGTTAGCTCTTAATGGGTGATTCAACCCTAAGACACCCCTATTTTTATCACAAAGCCCCTAGAGTGTTTTGCAACCACCACATACCAAAGCATAACCAAGGTGCACTAAGTATGATTGGACATTGATATTTCAAGGGTCATAACTTGGAGCTCCTAATGGTTATCAATGAACTATTGAATGATACAAGATGGTGATATCAATGCCTACAACATAATATCTTATTTTGAAGAGAACTATTTCTATTTCTATTTGGCACAGTGTTCTCACCTGATACCAAAACTTGGATTGTACTTCATTTCATTAGTGCATCACTATGTAACTTTCAAACTATTGGTCATGGAATCAATTCATCAATTTTTTTAGCACTAGATGGTTGGGTCAGCCCTAGTGGCACCCCTTTTTTACCATGGATCCACTATAGCATTCGCGACCACCACATACCAAAGCATCCCCTAAGGTGCACTAAGCGCAATTTGAGGGGTGTGTTATAGCAAGAAGAGATCTTCTTGAAGGAGGACCTTATTTAATGTTTGGTCTATTTAGTTCATGCCTAATAGATTATACTTAAACTTTTTTTTTTGAGCTCTAGAAATGTTGAGAATGAGTAGATTGAAGAGGCCCAATTTTTGCAAGGGTTTGATGAGGGTTTTAAGCCAAATTTGGGACTTTCATGGTAGATGGGTGCCTAAGACAAAATTAGTTGTGGATTTGGCTAATTGGAGACATCTTAAGGGACCTTTTTGAGGATCAAGGTTTGGGAGTCAATATTTCATATACTTCATTCGAAAAAGCACTCATTTTCCTAGGCCTAAAATAGGGATCCTAGTTTGAACAACAAGTACTTTAAAAAATAACCATATTTGAACAACAAGGGTCCTAGGACCAAATTAGTAAAATTTCCTAAGTTTTTTACCATCAACCTTGAGATTTAATTCCACCATCCTATCCTTTGTATTGTTTAAAATTAAACAAAGGATAAGATTTTGATACTAAAGATTCATAAAATGTTCTTCACAAATTAATACATTTGAATCGAATATACTAAACATGATCAAAATGAATGATATTCTATCAACATTGAAAATACACATGCACAATAAATTGAACAATACTATAATATATTAATATGTATATCCATGTGTAGATAAATGGCACAAATATATATCAAAATACATATATGCATATACAAAATGTGGTTGATCATGCCATCAAGATATGTCTATAATATGAAAGTTTATGTATACAATGTGGCATGTGTCATCTCAAAATATCTCATGATGTATCTCTAAATAACTCTACTATCCTATGCTTTTGGTGGATCGTCAAAATGCAACCTCTTTAATGTACTATGTGGATTAGATGCTTCCTACATGAACAAAAAAGGAAAAGCCAAAGTTAGACTATTGAATGTATATGAGTATGTATTTCTAACATTAATTTACTCAAATGCATTATGATTAATTTTTTATGAATATTTATAGTTTTAAACTCTCATCATGTACCTCTTTCATCCACCTCCTACAGCAAGAAGGGGTCCTCTGCTATGTCCTTGGCAATGCATGAACCTCATCAGCTTTGGCCTATATGTTTGTATGATTGTGAGATGGATCTACAACTTAAACTAAAATATTAATTGATAGAATACTAAATTTAGAACATAATCAAGAATTAAAACTAAAACTTACCTATGTTGATCCCTCCTTCGCAAGCTATTAGGATTAACCATGGACTGAAATAATAATTACATGGAAATATAACCAATATCATAAAATAATAAATCGCACAAAAGAGAACACAAGACATAAATATTCAACATAGTTCACCTAATTCCTAGGCTACATCCACCAACACTATGTCTAATATTCTCATTATCCAGTGATTAAAACCTAATTAAAAACTATAATCCCTTATAGCTCAATACCATTGTAAGAAGCTACAATCTCATCATACATTGTGAAATCCCTAATGCAAAGCCATTTTATACAAGCTTTTTGTTGCTTACAAAAATTAGGGATGGAATAAGTCATCCAATAGAAAAAAATAATAGTCAATTCCTTTTACAATAGTAAATTTATTTTTGACTTTGGAGGGATTGCCATAGAAAACCCTATGGGGGTTTTTCCCCTCAACCCCACCATGTACTACAACAGCAAGTGCACCTAGGGCTCTTCTCTAGAACCATGCAAGGGGTGCTGCCCCCAAACACTTGTAGTAATGATTTATGGAGAAACTGCATCAAATAAAGTGAGATAAATTAACTTTTGAGAACCATGCAAGGGGCATTGACCCCAAACCCTTGTAGTAATAATATAGGGGGAAATCGCATCAAATAAAGTGAGATAAATTAACCTTCAAGTTTGATTAGGCTCCACATCACAAAAATTTCCCTCTTGGAGACTGATCATAGCACTGGTAAACTTGTAGCTCCCACTAGAATATCAAACCACCCTAGACTATGTTGTTCTTTTATTCTTATCAATCTAGAAGACCAACCCAAGTTGAAGAGGATTTCAGCTTCTCCTTGTCATTACCTTTGTAAACATATATGTTGGATTATCATATGTATGTATCTTCTCTAGCTTTAACTAGCCATTATCCAAAATTAACCAAATGAAATGGTACTGCAATAGTATGTGCTTTTTCTTTGAATGTAGAGAAAAATTCTTCAAAAGATGAATGGCACTCTCACTAACTGTAAACAAATAATTGTCCATCTATAGAGGCCCCAACTCTTTCATTAAGAATTAAAGCCATGTCATCTCCTTAGTTGTCTCTATAGAAATGACATACTCTGCCTCTGTAGTGGATAAAGCATTAACCTTCTACAACCGAGAAATCCAACTCACTATTGTCCCACTAATAGTAAATACATAACCTATAGTACTTTTCCTAATATCAATATCTCCTACTAAATCTAAGTCAACATAGCCATGTAAATCAATAGTAGAGCCCCCAAAATGTAAGCACTTACTGGATGTTCCTCTCAAATATTTGAGAATCCATTTAACTTCATTTTAATGCTCAATTCTAGGATGACTTATATACCTACAAACAACTCCCACTGCATGTGCAATATCTAGCCTAGTACATACCATAACATACATTGAGCTCCCTACAACTGAAGCATAAGGTATTTCTTAGACATTTTATCCTCCTTGTCTTGTGCCTTTGGACACATCTCCTTAGTCAATTTTAAATAACAAGGAAAAGGTGTGTTGACAACTTTGGCATTCCTCATATAGAAACATTGCAACACCTTCTCAATATAATTAGCCTAAGATAATGTCAATTTTATGTTTTTTTTATCTCTACAAATTTTGATACCAAGGATTTTCTTTGCTATCCCCAAATCCTTCATAGAAAATGAATATGTTAACTGTTATTTTATGTAATGCCTTACCAAGGAACCCAAAAGAGATTAACCTATTATGTCTCTAAGTTTTCCAAAAAATCAGTTTGAAAGATTAAAACAAACAAGAGATAACATAGCGGAAGTAATAACTTACATACATACATAAGAAATACATTAATGATTACATATCTTAAGGGTTCCATGACATTGAATTACACACATAAGTTTTAATAAGATTAAATCTGATAAGTAAACAAAGTCTATGTCATAGAATAAACACATGTACAAAAATACATGTGTTTCAACTAGATGATTTAATTCCACCATTTTCTATTATTTAGTTTGGGTCATAAGGATATGTTTAGAAATAAAGTATGAATATACATATTAATATAAATGTTATGCTAATATACTTATTTAAATCAATAAGTATTTAAATATCAAATCTCTTTGCATATAAAATGGCATGCAATATTATCAAGTTATTAATTTAAATAATCTTAAATCAGAATAATTTAATTAATAACATAAATGCATATTATTAGATTAAATATTAATATCAATTTTATTTCTAAAATATTAATTTGACTTCTATTTAGGTCTAATATTAATAATTACTTTTCTTTTAATTCATAACGCAACTAGAGATAACTCAAATTTGAAATTATGATTTTAATTAAGTTATTTACAATTTCTCTCATGTAATATTAAATATTCATAATTAGATGATTATATGGTGAACACCACTATAACTTTTCTTAAAATATAAGTAAATCACAATTATATATTTATTAATTTGTAACTTCACTTGCATTAATAGATATATAATATCTCACTAAGAGTTTTAAAAATAATTGATATTAAATGAACTCACTTATAATAAATAGAATTTTTTTTTTTTTTTCAAAATAAATAAATTATTTTTATTTTTATTTTTCTAAAATTAATAATTAATCTTTTATTTTATTTTTTTATTTTTTATTTTTTATTTTTTAAATAAATAAATCTAAAAATTAAATTAGATTTTTATAAAATAAAAGTAATCATGCAATGATTATTTTCACATGCCTTTGATCTCTCAAATCATGCATCCATAATATACTCAATTTTCTATTTTTAGTATATTTATTTTCACATGCATGTATAAGTTTAGTTACAACATGCTTTCTTCTCAATTAATGTTTTGCTTTCTCAATAAATTTTGCAATTAAATTATTTTAGATGAAATAAAAACTTTTATCTTTATTTAAAAATTTTATGATAATCACATGGTTCTAATGACAAATTTAAAATTGAAATCCTGGTTGTTTAATTTGTCATTTTCTTTCACTTTTCTATAATTGAATTTTCCCTATATTAGAAAGGGTTTTAAAAAGAATACAACAATAATAATTTTCTAGATTTTTCTATAAGTTTCCTCAGATAAGTTTTTTTTATCAATAAGTTTTCCTTTTCAAGATCTAAAACATAATTCTTTATCCAAAAATCAATACAATAAATTAATAAGCATTATGTAAGCACATAGGAAGACACGAAGTAGACAAATCTTTTAATAAAATTTTACAATTGGTTTTCAAACCCTACCTCAAAACTATGGTTAAAATCTGAGACAATATGTGAATACATGTAAATCCAAATACTCCAAAACTTTCAACATTCTTTTCATCTAATTCTGAATTTTTGCTCCCCAAAACCTGCGTGTATTTAAATTAATAATAATAATTAAAGCTCATTATTTAAATGCAATTCTAATTCAATTATAATTAATTAAATATTTATAATAAAGTAATATTAAATCTTTAATCTTTTAATATTTTAATTCTCTTTTTATCCAACTTCTTAAATTAGACTTTTAAATTAAATCTTTTAAACTGAAGCACATAATTTCTAATTAATTAACTATCATCATATTCTAACTTCTCTCTTTAACCAATTTTTTAAATTAAATCTTTTAAATTAAAACACATATTTAATTAGTTTTTAATTAATTAAACATTCTCATATTTTAATATTTTATTTTTAATCAAATAATATTTACTAATTCTTAATATTATATGATTAACCCGATTATTATAAGTAAATCATTTACCAAATAAATCACATAGTCAAATTCACATAAAAGAAACATTACCAAAACTCAAAAGTAAACAACATAGACAAAGATAAACTTGTGGGTTTAAAATGGATGGAAAGTCAGATACATGTCCTCCTTCTCAGGACAATTAATTAGACTATGGCTAGGATTGGACCTAAACATTATCTCCCCATTCTTACCATTGAGTTATTGCAATAGGGCATGCTAAAGTTGATGCCCGGTACTTATAAATCTATATAAAAGATAGGTAGGTACATATGCATATATATATATATACTAAATAGACAATAGCGGGGAGTGGTACATTGTGTAGATCCTAAATAGCTAGTGACTATGACTCCCTCCCTCAACCATATCAGGCACATCAAACATAAATAAAAAATAGACACACACACACCATACGCATGCAAGTGTGGGGTAAGTATAATAGTAAACCCTAAATATAAATAACATCATATTCTAACATGAATATCTAATCATCTTGAGGACATAATAAATATCTTTCTAAGACACCAAATGACATCATCATAAAAGTAATTTCATTAACTAACTAAGAGCAATTAAAGCATCAATGTTGCAAGTAAGAAATTGTTACAACCTGACATAATCAATTACTCAACATATCAAAATATTGCATTTCAAATATCAAATAAGGGTTAACACATCTATAGAAGAGTCATATAGAACTCTGACAACTAAGTCTACAATGATAAAAAAAGAGGGGTATTACATTTTAACCCTTTAATGTGATCCATATTAGACCTAGCTACCAACATACAAAGATATAAGGTGTCTACTTTCACACATTTTTCTACTACAAGGGAACCTTTTAAAATCTTTCAATTTTTATCATTAAAATCAATTGTGCAACCCTTGTCACCCATTTTCCTTGCCAAAATTAAATTCCCACTCAACCTTGGAACATGTCTTACCTCTTGGAGTAGCCAATGATTTTCATTCTATAACTTAAACTTAGTTCTTCCATTGCCAAAAATTTGACGAGGTTCATTATCCCCCAAATACACAAGCCCAAAATTCCCTTGGACATAATCAATAAAATAACATCTATGGGATGTAGCATGAAATGAAGCCCGCAAATTGAAAACTCATCAATCATCAACAATTTCTAAAGAAAGAAGCAAAGCATCCTCTTCAAATTTATTACTTACCACATTTTCCTCCCCATTCCCTTCTTGTTTGTCTCCTTCATTTTTCTTTTGAGTCCAATAATCTTTCTTCTTATGACCTAGTTTCCCATAAGACCAGCAATCTCTTGGTCCTTTAGATTGAGACCTATTTCCCTTTGACTTTCCTCTTGATTTCCCATCATTTCCTAAATTATTTTCTCTTTTAGTCATTCGACCTCTGCTTTGTACATTCAAAAAACTTCTTGATGTAGTTCCACCTGAGATTTTCCTATGAGTTTCATCACTCAAAATAACACCAATCATATCATCGAATATCAAGGTATTAGATCTAGAAACATAATTACTCACAACCATCAACAAGTCATTCCAGCTTTCAAGCAAAGAACACAAAATCAAGAGAGCTCTAATTTCTTCATCAAAATTGATATTAATAGAAGATAACTAATTGGTAAGCATATTATACTTATTTAAATGATTAGCAATGGATCCACCTTGTACCATCTTCATATTAAATAAATGTTTCATGAGAAATACCTTGCTTAAAGTGGATGACTTTTCATATAGTTCTTCTAGGGGTTGAATCAACTCTTCACTCATCTTCTCTTTCGTAATATTAAACACCACCAATTGTGCTAGGCATAAACAAATACTTCTAAGTGCCTTTCTGTCCAAAATTTTCCTGTCCTCACCTATCATAGCATTTGATTTCTTGGATTTTACTTGTAATGGCCACCATAAATCCTTCTAATAAAGATATTCCTCCATTTTCATCTTCCATAACTAAAAGTTTTTCCCATTAAACTTTATAACTTTCAACTTACCCTTGTCTTTCATCGCTCCCACTTAACCATAAGACCTGCCTACAAATGATAGATTTTTAAAAAATGATGATAGCTCGTTCTAATACCACTTGTTAGGATTAACCATAGATTAAAATAATAATTACATGCAAATATAACCAATATCATAAAATAATAAATCACACAAAAGAGAACACAAGCCACAAATATTTTAACATGGTTCACCCAATTCTTGGGCTACGTCGACCAACAACTAGTCTAATATCCTTATTATCTAGTTATTATAACCTAATTACAATTTGTAATCCCTTGTAGATCAATATTGTTGCAAGAAGCTACAATCTCATCATACATTATGAAATCCCTAATTCTAAGCCATTCTATATAAGTTTTTTGTTGCTTACAAAAATTAGGGCTATAATAAGTCATCTAATAGAAAAAATAATAGCAAGCACCTTTTATACTAGTAAACATGCAAGGGGTGCCGCCCAAAAAATTTGTAGTAATAATCTAGGCAAAAACCATGTTGAATAAAGTGTGAGAAATTAACCTCTGAGCCTGATTAGGCTCCACATCACAATAATCTCCCACTTGGAGACTGGTCTAACTCCACAAAAATAACACAAGTATCAATTATGTTAGTAAAGATACATAACTTAGACATCCAACCTCTTCGGCACTAAGTGTTTCCTACAAGAGTCAAAAGCATAGTTTTTTCTATCATGAAAAAAAAGAAAAATAACAAATAATGGTAAATATACATACAATGGGGCTCTAACTATGAATGGAAATGTCTAAGCATCTAGGATGTTGAATCTACCTGGAGTCATCACTAGTGGCCACAACTTATACAATAAAGAATGTAATAACATTTTGTTGGTACACAAGCTAAAAGTATGCTTCTATATTTAATCACTTAAAAAATACCTAATTATCTTTCCCTTCTCAATGTGTGATGGCTCACCCTTGCACTTTGTCGCCCATTGATAAGTGATACCTATAAGAGAAAAGAAAGATGAGAGACCATGTATATTCCAATATCAAATAGAAAAGTAATGAGAATGCAATATAATATATAGTAGACATCTCAAAGCCAAATGAAATAGTCAAGAGAATGACATCATTGACATGTTTGAGCTCCTCCCTAGTCATCGATTAAATATGAATGAAGTTCACATACATGTATAAGTATGTAGTTGTTAAGATTATTCTACTATAAATATTTATTTTAAATCAACTGTGTCATAACAAAAAAAATGTATACACTTATAGATATAGAGAGAGTCCATGGATTTGTATACCCCTCCTCCTCTCTCATGTTAGGGTATACAATCATTTTATTCATGTGTATTGTATCCTCCTCCCCAAAAATAAACTAATATTCAAAATTACTAATGGGACCCAGACATAAATTCTTATACATAGTGCAAGTATGGGGAACACAAACATGTGATGTGCTCATCGATGATGAATTCACACCAACACCATCAACATAGTAAAGCAACACTAACCTAGTTTGGGAGATCAATAGGCTTCTCAATCTATGGATGGCTCTAATAGTTTGAGCTCTAGCCTCTATAGTGATATCAGGATGTTGCACTAGGGTAGAGGAGAGACCTCAATAGGGGGGACATAAGTGCTAGTATTCTTCCACTAGGAAAATGATCTATGTTAGGGAGATCATCCTCCTACACCCATGTTGGGCTTCATGCTCTAGTAGTTCACTTTAAGCCCAAACACAATTTCAACATACAATTTTTTTAATGAAATAAAATGGGACCTCCAAATTTTTGTGTGGTGATTTGTAAAAACCATCCACTAGTTATCCCAAAACTTTGCACATATAGCCTCATCACAATTTAATTGATAAAAAAAATTGTGATCCACTTTTTTACCAGTTTTGGGGTTTACAAATAGGTCAAATATATCATCTTTGGTTATTTTAAGGGTTGCAATGTCATCATAGTCTAATATGTCATCAAATAAAGAATGCATCTCCTCATGCCAGTGAAGAGAAGCATTATGCTACTCAAAAAGTGTTTGACTATTATCCACAATGATGTTTAAAGTGGATAGCATGGGAACCAATTTAGGTATATTTCTATATGTGCTTTGTGAACCCCTCAGTTTGGCAAGATTGTTTTGTATCAAATCTTCAATTTGATGAGGGTTTTGAGGGGGTGTGAATCATTTGGCAAAGGTTAGTGATTTTGATAGGGTTGTGGAACATTTGATAGAGGGTTTTGAGGAACATTGCTTCATGGCTAAGAGTTATAAACTCTTTTTGGATCAACCAAGCCTATTAAATTACAAAGAATTCAAGAATTACTAATTCTATTCATAATTTATAATTAAAATGAGAAAAAGGCTAGATATTTCTATTAAAAAACCTAATTATAAATAAAATTTCATAGTTGATGAAAGATCAACCCCATGGCTCCCAAGAATCACTTGCATGTAAAAACTTTTCACAAAAAGAGAGAAGAAAAAACTATGGAGGCTGCAATTCCCAGATCCATGGGTGAGACATTCTTGATGAGAAAAAAGAGAAATTTCTATTATCAAAAGTGAATGAATAATATTTAATTACAAAGAGAGACCATCCTTATGAAGGAGATCAAAACCCTAATAGGTAAACCATGTTGAAGTTGATGAAGTATCAACCCCACAGCTCCCAAGAATCACCTCCATGCAAACACTTGTCACAGATTGAGAGAAGAAAAAGCTATGAAGATTGGAATTCCTAGATCCATAGATGAGACATTCTTGATAAGTAAAAAGAAATATTTCTATTATCAAAAGTGAATGAATGTTTAATTAAAGAGAGAGATCATCCTTATAAAGGAGATCAAAACCCTAATAGGTAAGTAACCTAGGTTGCATAATGATAATTAATAAAAGAATTAATTATTCTATGCCCAAAGTTTAGCTTAAGTAAACTAGAGATAATAACTAACTTAATAATTAAATCAATATAATTTAATTAATAAGAAAAAAATTATTATTCTAACACCCCACCCCCTTAAGATAAACTTAGGGAGTAGCTAAAGAACTAGAAACTACTACTGAAATTAAGTTTTGTGTCCTAAAAACAAAGGTCTAAAGAGGTACCCAAGCATAACCAAATCTCTAAAAAGAGGAGAAATAGAGAAAATGATATAAGTAAAACCCTACTCCAAATAGAGATGGAAATGATGCTAAAAAGAACTAGTGAATGACTGAAGAAGCCTTCAAACTAGGGAATGTCCTAGAAGATGGAAAGAAAAGTGATGATCATGTAGAACACCACTTAAGAATGTAGACACCGCAAAGCTTTGTCAAAAGTAAATGCTGATCTAAAGAACCTCCACTAAAATAAAACCTAACTAGACTGAGAAAAATATAATCTGCATTGAATTAGGAGACACACAGAGGAAAACAACTAAACTCAAAGATATAGATGTCATGAAACACCAAAGCTTGAAGAGTTGATCAATCAAACATGGAAGGATTCAACCAAAGTAGGAATGAAAAGAAGAGTTTCTATATAGTAAATGATCCATCTCATGGAAATACATAGGTACCCAGCCACTGCATCTGCCTAGTACACAAGAATAAAAACTAAATACATAGCTCACTCTATCAAACCAAGGAGGCATGAGAAATAGCACGGGGACCCCCCTGATACAAAAAAGGGTGATGTGACATGAAATTGGAAAAGTGGGCCAAAAGAATTGTATGTCAAGGAACCATAATCAAGATGTGCAAAAGAGTACATGTGTATACTAAGGTGATCCATCTCAAATATGTCATGAGGCTATAATAATCTACATGAGTGTCCTCAAATGAAACTACTTGAATCAGAAGGAAAAATAAGCCAAAATAATTGAAATGAAAATATAGATGAAATATGGCACTTTATCTCAGTGTGTTTACAAGAATGCATACAAATTATGTCTAAATAGACTAGAAGAGACATATGGTTGATACAATAGATAGTGAAACCTATGAAAAATCATTTAAAGAAATGAAATCAATCCCCAAACCTAAAAAAACCAACATATCCACCAAAATGTAAGTATGCAAAAAACATAATAGAATATCACTAGAGAAGAATCTGAAAAAATAACCAGCATCGTTGAAAGAGCTTTGAAAGACCTTTCCAACTATATAAATAATTCCCAAATCAAAAATTGGATGCTCAAGATTTGTCTCCTAGAGTAAAAAAATAAAACCCCTAATTTTGATAGCAGAAAAGGCCATAAAAAACATCAAAACTAAAAATTACATGTACCATTGTGATGTTCTTGGAACTAGCTTTTTAGCGATATCTCGTTTGCAGAAAATGGAGATTGTTTGCTCAAGCTATGAGAAAAAACTTAATGTAGGTCCAAATAGAACCTAAAGGGAAAATAAGAATGTTGATACAATGCTAACATCAACACGTGATGAGCATAAATTTGACAATGAAATGGTCACTGAGGCAAAAAAAATGACCCCTACCAAAAAAAATTCAATCAGCAAAAATAATATGCTGGATCAAACGGTCGATGCTTGAAAAACATTTTAGTGGCCAAAGTACTACCACCTGTCACAAAGATATTTGTTCGCAAAAAATGACCATGCCAAATAAGTCTACCTAGATACAAATAGTGAGAAGACAGAGGCATCCAAAAAATTTCTAACCCTGCATGGGTATGAGAGCCCGCAGTCCAAGGTCAACTTGCATGCAAAAATAATTAAACTGCATGTAAAAGTTGGGGACATGACATGATGAGAAATCAATATAATATGGTGCCCCAAACAAAACTTTTGACCAATAAAAGCTTCACAATTTTGAAAAATAAAGTGTCATTTAACCACCATTTAAGTTAGTCAAATGTGAAACCATGTATCATGGCAAAACACATAGTTAAAGGTGGCACTTGGCCCATGAATCATGTCCACAAACGAAACTCATGCTGAAAAAACACCTAGAGAAAGTGTCGGGTTGTCATGCTAAGGATGCATGATGTATTTCTCTTGGTGGTCCCAAGAGAGGCTAAGAGCACCTTGACCTCGAGTACATGCACAGGAAGTGGAGCTAGCAGGGCACAGAAGCCTTCTTAAATAGAGGATTCACCAAGTAAAAAATCATCTTAATCATTCGAATACCACCACACACATAGAAAAAGCCTTCAAATCTGCTTATTCGGGCACAACAAATAATGCCTTGAAAGGAAAAAACTAGTTATGCTTGCCAAAAACATGCACAAAGTGATGCGATAGAAAGAGGGCCCATTGGTTGTGGGTGCAAAAAGAACCACGCAAACCTCCATTGAAATATCCCCCCTCAAAACTCATGAAAAAAAATGAAATCACTAATTCAAGTCAAAAAATAGGTCACTCCAACCACATGTAGAGTCAATCTCCAAAGAAGGGGCCACCAAAAATGGTGGGAACCTATGTAGGCTCCAAAACTTTCATAAGATGCTTTCAAATTGGTGCCAAAATACTTAGGTCAAAACTGCCCAAGAATTTTTGCAACCATCCCATTGGGGGATAGGATATGTATGCCTCGTTTGTAGTGTCAAGTGCCTCTCAAAAAAGAGTACAAGTTAGTCCCATATCACTATCACCATACATAAATCCAAAAACTATGGCATAGTGTTGTGGACTATAAAACCACCTTTCCTTTCCTTTTCCCCCAAAATCAAGTGAAAAAGGGGCCATGTGGCCGCTAACTAGGCTGCCCAAAAATTTGAGGCATGCACAATGTAAGAGGCTCATGGACATTGCTAGAGATAGGTACAGATAGTGTAGATCATCTAGAAAAAAGTGGGAGCTCCTTCCCAAAATATGTGCCAAGGAGGCCACGACCTCCAAACTTCCACAAATTTTGAACCAAAAAGGGATCATTAATGGTGATGTTGATGACTAGAAGCATAATTTTTAGAACTGGAAAGACAATAAAAAATGCCATTAATGGCACTTTGACTATGAGCCTACCATAAAGCGCAGCATACCTTGCAAGGTAATTGTACAAAAAAAATTAGTGGATGCACACCCACAAAAGGGACCAGAAATGGCGTGGAGCCCAAAAAACTTCCCAATCACAAAAAAAACATACTATGGTTACATACACAGTGGAGCTAGTAGAGAAATTGGCAGCATGGGACTTCATTACTTCCAAATGAATGTCATAGGTCTTGACCACCAAATATATCTAAACACATGGTAGAAACCTAAAAGAAAGAGGCACCATGTGTCCCAAGGATGGGCTTTGCTAGATTTTCTAGTCAAAAAGAATGGAGGTTGATGATGTATAGGGTGGGCCCTCTAACAAGGGTGCAACCCAAAAAAAAAGACCAAATTTACTTTGAACGATCCTATTAGAAAAAATTGGTGTAACAAGAGAGGAATAAATTTCCTTAGAAGTCAATATCATTCAAATTGAACATATTTTATATGGAAATGATGGTTTTTGGATTGTCTAAAAACAATAGCAGTGTCCGTTTTGCAAGGGTTTGGTGATGGTTTTAAGCCAAATTTGGGGATTTCATAGTAGATTGGTGCCTAAGACCAAATTAGTAGTGGATTTGGCTAATTGGAGATATCTGAAGGGAATTTTTTCAGGCTTCGGGTTTTGGGAGTCAATATTCCATATACTTCATTTGAAAAAACACTCATTTTCCTAGGCTTAAAATAGGGGTCCTAGTGTGGACAACAAGTACTTTACAAAACAACCATATCTAAATTTTTGATATAATTTAGGGGAGATGAATGGTAATAGAATATGTAATCTATTTGGAAAAGTGTGGAGAAAAAGGGCTACAAACAACACTAGAGGCCTAATTGAGTTTCTAGGTCTAGTAGGCAAGGCTAATAGGCTCAGCTTGATAGATGAATACTTGGGACTTGGAGTACTAGTTATTTGGATTGCTTTGAGGGTATTAAGACCTTTAGAACCCTTGGAGATAATAGTAGAGAATAAATCAATAACTTGGCTATGTGAACCTAGTAAAAGCATTAAGGTGGTCATTGGAAATAGGCCCAAATTGGTGCAATTTCCTAAGTTTGTTACCATCAACCTTAAAATTTCATTCCACTACCCTATCCTTTGCATCATTTGAAATTAAACATAGGATAAAATTTTGATACTAAAGGTTCATAAAATGTTCTTCATAAATTAATATATTTGAATCAAATATACTAAACATGATAAAAATGAATGATATTCTATAAACATGAAAAATACACATGCACAATAAATTGGAAATGTGGCTGATCATGCCATCAAAATATGTCAATAATATGAAAGTTGATGTATACAATGTGGCATGTGCCATCTCAAAATCTCTCGTGTCACATCTCTAAACAACTATACTATCCTATGTTTCTATTGGATCATCAAAATGCAACCTCTTCGATGTACTATGTGGATTAGATGCCTCCTACATGAGCAAAAAAGGAAAACCAAAAGTTAGGCTACTAAATGTATATGAGTGTAAATGTCTAACATTAATTTACTCAAATGCATAATGATCATTTTTTTAATGAATATTCATAGTTTCAAACTCTCATCATGTACCTCTCTCATCCACCTCTAGTGATGGTCAAGGGTCCTCTCATATATCATTGGCAATGCGTGAACCTCATCAACTCTATCTTGTATATGTTTGTATTATTGTGAGATGGATAGATACGAATTAAAATATTAAATTATACTTGATAGCATACTAAATTTATAACATAATCAAGAATTCAAACTAAAACTTACCTGTCTCGATCCCTACTCTACAAGCATTGGTTGTTTTATCAAAGATACATAACTCTAACGTCCAACCTTCTGGGAACTAGTGTTTCCAATGAGAGTCAAAAGAATAGTTGTTACTATCATGGCAAATAGTTTTGTAAAAATTTATGAAAAAAAAATGATAAATATACATACAATAGGGCTCTCACAGCAAATAGAAATGTCAGGGGGTCTAGGATGTTGAATCTACCTAGAGTCATCATTAGTGCCATGCCTTATACAATAAATAATGTAATAACATTTTTTTGGTACACACAAGCTACAAGTATGCATCTATATGTAATCACTTTAAAAAATACTTAACTATTTTTTCCTTCTCAATGCATGGTGGCTCACCCCCTGCACTTTTTCCTCCACTGATAGGTGATACTTGCAAGAGAAAAGAAGGATGAGAGACCTTGTATGTTCTAGTATCAAATAGAAAAGCAACAAGAATGTAACATAATATATACTAGACATCACAAGGCCAAATGAAATAGTCGAGAGCATGACATCATCAACCTGTCTGAGCTTCTCCTTAGTCATTAGCTAAATATGAATAAATATCACATACATGTATAATTGTGCAGTGGTTAAAATTGTTCTACTATAAAGATTTATTTTAAATTAACTGTGACATAACAAAAATATATATACACTTATCGATACAAAAGGAGTCCATGGCTTTGCATGCCCCTCTTCCTCTCTCACATTAGGGTCTGTAGTCACTGTAGTTATATGTGGTTTATCTTCCTCGCCAAATATAAATTGATATGCAAAATCACCAATGGGACCCAGACAAAAAAAAATTGACATAATACAAGTATGGGACACACAAAAATGTGATGTGCTTGCCAATGATGAACTGGCACAAACATCATCAACACGGGGAAGCAACATTGACCTAGTCTGGGAGAGCAAAAGGCTACTCAATCTATTGATGGCTCTAATAGTCTGAGCTATACCCTCTACAATGATATCAGGTGTTGGTCTAAAGAATAATTTTGACAGTTGAGTGTCAATACACTTAACCATTTTTCACTATACAGTGTCGAGTGATATCAAGTGCCGAGTTATTCAAGTGTTGAGTGATATCAAGTGCCAAGTGATATCAAGTGTCGAGTTATTCAAGTGCCAAGTAACATAAGGTGCTAAGTGATACATTTTTGTTTATGTGCTGAGCTATCCAAGAAATAGCATGTGTCAAGCATCAGTAATGCTTCAGGAGCTGAGTAACTCAGGATATCAACATAAGAGTTTGTAATTGCACAAACTATAATGTAAACTATTTTTGTAGCCGACATAAGGTAAATCTCGAATGATCTAGAGACAAGAACGAATCTTTTACATTTCCTATGCAATCTACATGCAACCAATTGGAAAATTGGAAAGGCATGCAACCAATCAACAAAAAGGGAAGTATTGAGCAGGAAATTGAGATTCAATGTGGATCGTAGATCCATATCTAACCCTAAATCCTCAAATGTCTTTATAAGGAAGAAAAAATTTCATTGTAAAGAGATGCGAGTGGATATACAAGGGTGTATAAGGAAATCTATTTTCAGAACAAGGGTTATTAGATCACAAAGGATCAAGATCAGAGAAAGCAGAACAAGTGCCTGCATTCAGCAATCAAAGATTGCAAACTATCAGGTTTATAATACCTAATACTCTCTTACCATTATATTAGAAAGGAAATCCTATGTAGATAGGTTGGCTTAATAGCTATTTGTAGATCCTTATCAAAAGGTGATTAAATCCTTTAATAAGGTGACACTTCATGTTAAGTGTTTGTAAATCATTTAACCAGGTCACTATTGACACAATGTAAAGCCTTTAATAGGGCAGACCTTTAACAGGGCAGACCATCAGAAGTGGTTGAACCATATTACTGTAGTGAATTTTTTTGGATATCATCCCCACCCCAGTTTTACCTTCTTATTTATGGAGGGTTTCTGGGCTACCAAATTCTAGTGTTATGTGTTGTTGATGCATGTTTTAGTTTCATATTTTCCTAATGTATTTACATGCATGCAATTTACTTTCAGATAAAAGTTTTATTGTATAAAGTATAATACTTCTGATTCACCCCCTCCCCCCCTCTCATCAATATTCTTTCCATATTTGAATATTCCAACAATTGGTATCAGAGAAAATTAGGTTCTCACAAGAAAAAGCCTAACAACTTGGAGGAAAAGATGTAAAGATGGAAGCTTTCAAACTTGGAAAGATCATTGAAAATTAGGTGATAGATGTGCAACTTGCTCTGCATAGCTTGGAGGAATCTAGAGATAAGTTGAGAAACTCATTGAAAAGAAGGGAGGATTTGGCCATAGCCAAAAATGAGATAAACTAGAAGGAGATTGACACTACAAATATATTTTCCAATGGAAATACTAAAGAGTTTGATGCAGCAATTGCAGAATTGATGGAGAAAAACAAAGACCAAACAGATGAGATAAGATCTCTCAAGATGGAACATGAATCACAGGCCATAATGTTATGTGAAATCACTGAACAAAAGAAAAGAGTAGTTGAAGATAAAGCTATGAAGTAAAATGAGTAAAGGAATCTTGCAAACAAACTTGAAGAAAAATGTACTGAATTAACAAGGATCTCAAACATGCAGATGGATACACTTGCCCAAATGATAAACCTTCATCATGAACTTAATGTGAAAGACATTGAGATCTCTACACTAAAGATGCAGAATGAACAGTTGCAGAATGACTTAAGAAGAGAAAATGAAATTTCAAAAAGCTTCAACAAACCCAATGAATCCATCAAGTATTTTGATCAATTACTGAAATGCACAAGATCAATCCATGATACATCAGGGCTTGGATACAATAGCACTAAAGTTGGAGAATCATCAAAGAGTGTTGAACAAAGAAGCGACAAAGGTAAAAATGTCAAACTTACATGTCATTTCTGTGGAAAGAAAGGACATAAATCTAATGTATGTAGAAGCAAGAATGCCCATCAGCATGATAAGAATGTAAACTATTTTCATAAGTGCAAGAAGCAAGGTCATCAAGCATATGAATGTAGAACCAAGATTATTAAGACATCAAGATTTGAGGGTCACTGTCATAATTGCAAGAAATGTGGACATAGAGCTTTTGAATGCAGATCAAAGCCTATGTGGACATCAAATCAATCAGCAAAGGCATCAAACCATGAATTTTGGGATTACAATACTAGGCACAGTTGTCACTATTGTCAAGAATATGGACATATACCCCAAAATTGCATAAGAACACATTTTAGGGGAAACTATAAAAGATGGTTGAGTCAAACCACATGTTTTCATTGTTTAAAAACTGGTCATATCAGCAGGAATTGCCCAACAAGGTCAAAGGCACCTAGTTCTAAGTTCAATAATGGAAAGGCAAAGATAGACGTTGAAAACATCAAAAGTGAGATGAATAAGACATGGAAGAAGAAAGATGAGTGTAGCACATCAATTGTAGAGATCACTTCACCTAGCAGGTCAAGTGATCACACTTCATCAAATTAAGAAAGAATGGGTGTGTGGGATTGATAAACTAAGTTACATCATACATCAGTCCCAAAACATAGAAGAATTGCAAAGAAGAAATCAACATAAGCAAAGATGCAAAACTAAGAGTCTTGCAAAATTTGCCAAAATTGTCTTCAGATGCTGAGTTGCTAATAGCGACCGAGTTGATAGATGATGCCGAGCTGTGAAATATCAATAGGAGCTGAGTGAAGTCAAAATCCTTCAGGTGCTGAGTAGACAATTTTCAATGCACTAAGCATTAATTTCTCTATTTTAAAAGAGTACATAATCCAATTTTCGACCATTCAAACACAAAGTAAAGACGAGAAGAGTGCAGAAGATCAAGGTTAGCTTAGAAGCCATTTGTGAAGATTTCCACAGCAATTTAGCATGAGTCTCATCGATTTGAGGTATTTTTACTTAAGTGCCAAGCTATGTAGTGTTTATAAACTTGTTTAAACTGTAAACCCTAGTTTGGAAACCAATGGCATCTGGGTCTGGAACCACTAAGAGCAAAGAGAGTCATGAGATACAGTTGGTTACTAATGAAGTTAAGCAACCAGATTTCAAACCCATCCCAGAAGTCGCATATAAGAAGGATCTTGCAGGTACATTATCAGTTATTCCTAATAAAGTTGTTATGGTCCAAGATGTCTGTAGATGCTATAACTACAAAATTGGAGCCATAGGAGATTTAGAAATTCATAATGCATATGACAAGTTATGTGAGAACAACATACTAAAAGATGAGTTCTCAATAGTCGAGAGAAAAGGATTAACCAAAACCCTAGAATTTTTGACTGTTTTCAAAGTTGAATGGGTACATATAGTTTTGAGTAGAATACATGATGGAGCCTTTTGGTTAGAAATAGGGCCGGTGAAATTCTCCAAGAAAACTATTCATAGGGTTACTGGTATTCCAACCCTAGATCGGCCAAAGACCCTGCGTAGTGATAAAAGAGAAATGATAGAGAGAAACACGGGTGCTAAATGGAATAATAGGGGAATGACTATAGATACAATCATAGAACCCCTACTGGATTTTGCTGTCAGAATCATCTCACAAAAATTCTATCAGTCAAGTAGGTTAAACAGTGTGCCTTGTATAGCAGTTGATGTTGCATACAAATTGATCAAAAAGGATCATACTTATGATCTAGCAGAGCTCATGTTTCAACAGATTAATGAGAATCTGGGAGCTATAAGGAAGAGAAATGGAGCTTAGTGAAAATTTGGATCCATTTTGGTGTGCATGTTTTTCTATCTAATGAAAGAATTTCCTTCTGTAGGTAAGGTGAGATGGAGTCCAGACAAAACAATTGTTGAACAAATCAATGGATATATTGAACAAATGGGTGATAATTTTGATGCCCAAATGACTGGTTACTTTGAGGACTTCAAATAGTCCATGAAACAAAGAATGAGAATTCCAGTTTCATTGATTGACAAATATGAAAAAGATATTTGTTTTCTTGTAGATATTGATTATACCTATATACAAGCAGTCATACCTAGAGTAAGATGGCTTAGGCCACTAGGATATGAACTTGACATTGATCAAGCTTCTACAGCAATAATAGCCCTCCTTGCAGAAGAATTTGATAAGAATGCAAAAGCCTTTGGAACCTATGATGTGGTAAAATCAAGGGTGATAACAGATTTGAAAACTGCCTCTACAGTAAAGAAGAAAGAAAAATTGGTAAGGAAAATTAAACGAAAATTTGGTGTTGGAGAAGAAGGAACAGTAGAAGAGAAAGAAGAAGACATCGAAGATGAGGAAGATGAACCACAAGGTCTAACTCAAGGGTTAGGAGAAGATGAAGAGGAAAGTGCTAAGGAAGAAGAAGCCGAGGAAGCGCAAGTTGAAAACAAGGTCACAAAAAGAAAGGCCATAACTCCTCCTGCTCCTCAACCCAAGGGAAAGAAAGTAGCTTCTCCAGCACCAAAGAGACCTACTACAAGGGCTGCAGAACAAAAAGCCCAAGAGGAGGCAAGAGAGCTGAAGAAAACTTCAAAGGAGACTGCTGCCGAGCCAATGAAGAAAAGAAAATTTGTTGCCCAACCTAAAACAGATGAGGAGAAGACTGAGTCAGAGGACAACAGCCAATTTCAAGTGGTAAGGCACAAACCTCAAACTACTATTGATAAATTATGTTCAAAGATCAAGAATGATGATTTGAAAGGTTTAAAGAACCTAACTTTTTCTAAGCTCACCAAAGAAGAACAAAATAAATTAGAGGAATCATTGTATGTTATGATGGTTGAGTATAAGCACACACCTCTAGAATTAGATGAATCAATGCCTAAGGATTTGTGCAAAATTTTAGAGGATAAATGGCATTTTTATTTACAAATGGAAAGGGAGATAAGGGAATCAACATTAGCTAGATTGTTGCCTGATTTGACTAAGGATCAAGTAACAAATGCATTCAAGAGGCATAACAATAGATTCACTCCCAAACATAGAGCTTTCAACATTTTATAGAACAAAATTGAAGAGGTAGTTACAAAATCCACAAGATTTTGGAAGATAGTTTACAAGAAAATAGAAGATGTGTTTAACGAAGAATATAAGGTAGAGGCAAGTGTCAAGATAAAGGAGAAGAAGGCATCAGGGATCAAAGAAAAAGAAAAGGAACAAGTGGAGAAGAAAGGAAGATGAAAAGGCACATACAGAGGAGAAAGAGGAAGAGAAAGATACAGTTGTGCAACAAGATCAAAGTGTGCAAGACACACAGGTATCCCCTCCTAGTCCTCCTCATGCCACCATCACACCTACAGAAATTATCAAAATCAAGGATGTTACAAACACTTCAAGTCCAAACATCAATCCATTAACTAAAGAGGATTTAGAAATCCTTGACCAATCAACACTAGTAGAAAAATTATGTTCAAATCCTGTATTGGTCAGTGTTGATGAATTGCAAAATCCGGTAGTCAAAACAAAGGCAGTCAAGGTGAAAACACAAAAACCACCTTCCATCATACAACCTACTAGTATTCTATTCCTTCCTCCACCACCTCCACCAAGTGTAGTTAGTCACACACTTCAAATGCCAAGTACAGTAGCAAGGGAAACTAAAGAAACAACTGAACAGCCAGCAAGTTCAACCCCACCTAGTGATCATCAAAAGGATATACAAGCTAAAGAAAAAGAAGAGACAAGCAAGAAAGAGGAGTCTACAATACAAACATTGGTTGCATTACCCAAATCTAGTACTCCAACACAGACTCTTCAGCAGCTGAGCACCGATAGGTTACAATCACAAATCAAAACACCAGGCTCGAGCTCATCAAAGGTAGCCAGGAAACTTCACTATGGAATTCTTAAGCTTGATGAAGAAATAAAAATTCCATATTATGAATCCAGCACTATCACTGAAGAGAAGATCAATGAAATTCAAAGTGCATTGGATAGAAGAAGGAGACAAGAAGCACTAAGAAGAGAACACAAGCACAAGCTTACCTTGAATTAAATCAAAGACATATTCACCGAAGCTTTCTGCTTACAGTCTCTAGATGAGTCAAAACCAATTGTAGAACAACTATCTGATATAATTGACCAAGTTACTAGTGAAGACCAGGAAACAAATGTCAAACTACTAGAATGGTCAGAAAGAAAATTCCAAGGCAAGGTAAAAAAGAAAATATCCAGTGATATAGCACTATCACAAGTAGAGCTAGCTAAGAAAATAGAAAAAATCAAAATTGTATTTGGAAACATATTTCCCTGTACAAAAAGTTGTGTGATTATTCCACATTCACATAGGATACTAGCCAGAAGATACTAAGCTTGGAGAAAAATTTGAAGATTTCTAGCATGCAACTCCCCACAAATCCAGCTTAGAGTGAGAAGCATTTTGCCCAATCGCTTCACACACAAAGAGAGTTAGCTATCTTAGCAGCAGAGGAGGCAACCACAAAAGCTAAATTGATACAAATTCAATCCTTTATCACTCCTCATTTGGAATTACTTCACAAGGAGCAGATGAATGTAGAGACAGTCCACAAGAAAGACCCCAATCTTTCTACAACTTATGGACTTGTACACCTAGCAGAAGAGATTGCCATCTAGCATAAGTCATTGGATGTTGCACTACCAAATTGGGATGCAACTCTGAAGGTACTCCTTGAAGTAAATAGTACAATTTTGGCCAAGTGTGGCATTTCTTTATAAGAGCTTTGACATAAGTGTCAAAAAGGGCGAGAATACGTATGAAGTGAGAGTTAAGTACAGAATGAAAGGGTAAGTATAATGAAAGGGGGAGATAGAAAATTTTTGACAAATCTTTTATAACATATTAGTCAGAATGCAGAAACAGGACAGAAGTCACAAAGTGTATAAGGCATAATCAACTCACAGGGAGTCATAAGGTATATTGTTATTTGTTTCTAAATTTTTTGAAGCGAATAAGAGCATACATGAAATAATGCCAAGATCACAGGATCTTAGTTAAGTGTTTTTGTCACTCATGTCGAGTGATATCAAGTGTCGAGTTATTCAAGTGTCGAGTGATATCAAGTGTCGAGTGATATTAAGTGTTGAGTTATTCAAGTGCCAAGTAACATAAGGTGCTGAGTGATACAGTTTGTTTCGATGTCGAGCTATCCAGGAAACAGCATGTGCTGAGCATCAGTAATGCTTTAAGAGCCGAGTAACTCAGGATATCAGCATAAGAGTTTGTAATTGCACAAACTATGATATAAACCATTTTTGTAGCCAACATAAGGTAAATCTTGAATGATCCAGAGATAAGAACAAATCTTTTACATTTTCAATGTGGATTTTAGATCCATATCTAACCCTAAATCCTCAAATGTCTTTATAAGGAAGATGAAATTTCATTGTAAAGAGATGCGAGCGGATATACAAGGGTGTCTAAGGAAATCTATTTTCAAAACAAGGGTTATCAGATCACAAATGATCAAGATCAAAGAAAGAAGAACAAGTGCCTACATTCATCAATCAAGGATTGCAAACTATCAGGTTTATAATACCTAATACTCTCTTACCATTGTATTATAAAGGAAACCTTATGTAGATAGGTTGGCTTAATAGCTATTTGTAGATCCTTATCAAAAGGTTATTAAATCCTTTAACAGGGTGACACTTCATGTTAAGTGTTTGTAAATCCTTTAACCAAGTCACTATTGACACAGTGTAAAGCCTTTAACAGGGCAGACCATCAGAAGTGGTTGAACCATATTACTGTAGTGAATTTTTGTGGGTATCATCCCCACCCCATTTTTACCTTCTTATTTTTGGAGGGTTTCTGGGTTACCAAATTCCAGTGTTGTGTGTTGTTGATGCATGTTTTAGTTTCATATTTTCATGATGTATTTACATGCATGCAATTTACTTTCAGATAAAAGTTTTATTGTATAAAGTATAATAATTTTGATTCACCCCCCCCCCCCCCCCCCCCCCTCTCATCAATATTCTTTCCATATTTGAATATTCCAACAATCAGGATGTTGCACTAGAGGAGGGGGGAGACCTCAATATAGGGGACATAAGTGCTAGCATTCTTCCACTGGAAAAATGGTCTATATTGGGAACCTCCTCCTCCTATGCCCATGTTAAGCCTAATGCTCCAATAATTCACTTGGAACCCCAACACAAATTTAGAAGACAATTTTTTAATGAATTAAAATGGGACCTCAAAATTATTGTGTGGTGGTTTGTCAAAAACCATCCACTAGTGATTCCAAAAGTTTGCACATATAGCCTCATTTGTGCACCATTTAATTGATAGTTTGGTCTTTTTGTGATTGACTATTTTTACAAATTTTTGGGTTCACAAATAGGTCAACTATATCATCTTTCATTATATTAAGGGTTGCAACATCATCATAGTCTAACCCATCATCAAATAGAAAATGCATATCCTCATGCCAATGAAGAGCAACATTATGTTGCTTGAAAAGTGTTTGAATATTATCCATAATGGTGTTTAATGTGGATAGCATGGGAGCCAATGTAGGTATATTTTTATATGTGTTTTGTACACCCCCTAGTTTGGTAAGATTATTTTGTGTCAAATCTTCAATTCGAGGAGGGCATTGAGGGTGTGTGGATCATTTAGTGGAGGTTGAGGATTTTACAAGGTTGTAGAACATTTGGCAAAGGGTTTCAAGGAAATTTGTTTCATGGCTCAGTATTATCAACTTTTTGGGGTCATCCATGCCTATTAAATTGAACAGAATTCAAGAATTACTAATTCTATTCATAATTTATAATTAAAATGAGAAAAAACTAGAGATTTCTATTTTAAAATTTAAAAAAAATATTCAAAATAATCAAAAAAACCAATAAAAATAAACTTACCTTTGATGTAAATGATGGATTGAAGGTAAATGTGGATCTGATACCAAAAATCAGATCGTAGACATGAAAGGAGGCTAGTTCACATGAAAATAAACAATGAAAAATGACATTTGGGGTTTTAAGTTTTTATTTTCTATTATTACCTTTTTTCTGTGGTATCAGGATGGGTGGGGAAAAAAGTCATAAGGGATTTTTAAACACTTTTAGATGTTTTAAAACTACATCTTTCTTATATCACCATTTTTTGGTATAGCGTGATCCTGCAGAAACCCACAATCAATACCTTTAAGAATAACAAAAGTAATTCTACCAAATTATTGCAATTGTTACAAATAAATATTTTTCATCTGACTAGAACAACAAGTAAAATAGGTGACATATGCTTTATGCTTTTAATTGATGGTTTTTAGAATCAGTTGAGTTACTTCTTAAAAGAAAAATTAGAAGCTCTAGAAAAGCTTAAAGTATTCAAGACTATGGTTAAGAATGAAGCAAATTTAAGACTTGAATGATTAAGGGATAATAAAGGAGGAAGATATACATTTTGATAATTTAACACTTTCTACAAGGAGGCACTTTTTCACTCTAGAAAAATAAAATAATTAAAGGAGCCACTAGAAAAATGATGGTGTGGTTTAGAGGAAGAATAAAATAATTAAAGGAGTCACTAGAAAAATGATGGTGTAGAAGCACCTCTCCTAGTCCAAGGGTGGTTAGGATCACTGGGTCATTTTTTTATTTTGATTTTAATAAATCCTTTTAAAGAATAAGGATTTTATCCTCACTCTCCCTAATAAGGTCATAATAACCAAATTGGATGTAAAAGCCCTAATTGGGCAACTATAGTCAAAGAAGATAAATCCCTCTAAACCATGTCAAATAGAGGGGAATGGTGTATTTGGGTCCAAAAAGGTCCTTTTAGAATGTTTAAAAAAAAAATTGAGTCACGTTCATGTGACAAATGTAAAAAATGCAGGAAGGTGTAAAAAGTTGCTCACGTTGCAAAAAGTTGTCAATGCAACTCTTACAACTTTTAGTGTTGTAACTCAATGATCAAATAATTAATTTTTTTGTTAGATCTATTGGATAAATTATGTTTAAGGCCTATTGAGTCAATTTATGATGTGATGTTGAAGTTTTGCATGATGTTGCTTTGTTGAATATTGTGTTTTTCATGTATTACTCATTGTTAACTATAATTGTATGGATTCAATTTGATAGGGCCACATAATCCATGGCCATGGACACTTAGTTTTATGAGATATATTTCCTCTAAAAATTATTTAAATTCATTTGGTGTTAATTGGAAGGAGTTCCATTAAATTGTAGAGCAATGTTCAAGAAACTAGTCAAACTAAGGGTTTTGGATTCTAATGACCCTAACATAACATTCCACCATTGGATCTATCCAATCTATTGGGGAATGTTAGGATATTATTTTTAATATAAGATGTTTTTTTTTGTTAAGGCTTAAAATAGATTTTTTTATACAGGACTTGAAACCCCAACAGTCATTACATAATATTAAGAAAAGTTGTATGTCTGTGTGTGTGTGTGTGTGTGTGTGTGTGTGTGTGTGTGTGTGTGTGTGTGTGTGTGTGTGTGTGTGTGTGTGTGTGTGTGTGTGTGTGCGCGGGTGTGTGTGTGTGTGTGTGTGTGTGTGCGCGCGGGTGTGTGGGTGTGTGTGTGTGTGTGTGTGTGTGTGTGTGTGTGTGTGTGTGTGTGTGTGTGTGTGTGTGTGTGTGTGTGTGTGTGTGTGTGTGTGTCTATATACATATATAATCCTTGATTGTAGATAATTATAATAAATTTTATAAATATTGTATTTTTAATGTAAAGAACAAAATGAGATGTTCTTATTTCTATTTTAGAAAATAAGGTTAACTAAGTAGGAGCAAAAATTTGAAGTAAGCAAAAAGAACTTAGTAGGTTTTTAATTTTTCATAGAGATTATGAAAGCTGATTTTTTTAAATAAAAGAAAGTTTTTTTAACAAACAAATTTTGTTATAACATTTGAAGATTATGCAATCCTACTAAATTTAAATATTTTCCAATAATCCTTAGTCATAGATAGTTAAAATAAATTTTATAAATATTGTATCCTAAAGTCAAGAACAAATGAGATATTTCTATTTCTATTTTAGAAAACAAAGTTAACTAAATGGGGAAAAAACTTTGAAATAAAGAAAAATAACTTAGTGAATTTGTGATTTTTATAGAAGTTGTGAAAGCTAATCTATTTAGAAATAAAAGACTTTTAACAAATTTTTACTCTATGAAATTTAAATACATACTTATGTTTTTGCATACAACCAAACTGTGAATGGAAGTCATTGAATTAAAGACTAGTTTAACATAGAGTTTTATTGAAGAAATTTTTTTAGAAAATTTTTTATTAAATTGAATTAGAGAGAATCAAAAAATAGGGGGTACTTAGACATACTCAATGATTTTACATTCTTCAAATTACTATTAAACTAGCACTTGCATTCCAAGGAGCTACAAGGGGTACACTGATAGTAATATAGTGTGAATAATTATAAGTTGTATGTATATTTTTATATGTGCTAATATTTGTGAGTCTTTCATAATAACTAGGTATTTAAGTATTTTTTCATTACATTTACAAAACCATTTCATGATAAGCCCATATAGTTGAATTTTATTGAAGTGTACAATTTGAAACATTTACATGCAAAAAAGAGAGAACATTGCAAAATTTGCACACACATAATGAGAAAGAGATTTACAACCATCATACTCAAGTTATAGTTTCATGATTCTCTTTATAGAACAACACAAAGTGATGAAAAATCCTTTGAAAAACAAAAAATATTAGGCTCCTTCCTTCGGAGTACTTAAACATTGTTTGTGTCTTACCCCATTTCTAACATCCTGAGACCTTTCTTCTAAATCTTGTAGTTATTCTTGAGTCTTTGATTTGGTTCATACAAGTTAAAACATGAATTTTTTAATCTTTTATAAGGAGTGTATGAATAGTCATAAGTAAAAGTTTACAAACGTACTAAAATCCCTATTTTGGGCTAAAATGTTCAAGAACAAGTTTCAAAGAAATTTTCTGGAATAATGACACTTTTCCATAGTAAAATATATTTTAGGCAAAAGATTAGAAGGATAAAAAGTTCGTTGGAATGTCTCTAGAATAGAGACACTTGTCAAGCCTATGTACTTTGTACATATAACCTGACTTAGATTTTTACCATAGATTAGCGAATGTGACCATCGAATAAGGCATGCCTTGGAAGTTGTAGGAAAACATATTTAATTTATCATGTGCAAAGATTAGATTACATTGGCTAAGTCATCAACAAAATAAAAATAATTATGTATCACTATTGGTGATTGGCCTAATCATGGGCGACATGGCCACCCCTAAAGTGCAATTTTTTTTCCCAAATTGAAGGCCCTTGATGAGTGAAATTTATCATTAGGCATTTATTCACCACTACAGTTATCCCTTCTCATTGATACAAATACATTGTTGTAGTATGTGATTTATCAATAATGTTATTTATGTGATCTTTGTTAGGTTACTTTCTAGTGTTGTAAACTACAATTGGAACAATTGTTATGTTGTCATTGATGTCAAACCTATTGGTAAGAGAGAATTTCAAACCTATTGGAGAGATATTTACTAATAGTGTAGAGTATCATATCATTTGATTGATGAAGAGGATTTGAAAAGTAGAGGTTATGAGATGACCTAGTGAAAGGTTGAGTTGAGATGTGTTAAGTATTATGGAAATACATTGGGTACTTGATAACTTAGTCATTAATAAGATAATGTGTTATTTAATTAATAGATGAAGTATAGAAGATAGTTGGATGAAGATAAGATTTGAAACAACACAAAACGATAAGATTGACTAAGTATTAGTATTACATAGTCAATGAAGGAATTGAAGCATAATATTAAGGAACTTAAGTAGATCCCAAACAAAATAGTTCAAGTTGAGTGTTAGTTGCCAAACAATTGTAGTTGTGAATGAGCATAGTAATGGCTGAGCGAGCATGTTGATGCCAAATGAGAAAGTATAGTGATTGTTGACCTACACAATATTGACTGAGTAGAAGAACATAGTGATTGTTGAGTGACAACAAAAGTTACAATTTGAGAAAGATTTACATGTTGCATCTATTCTATTATTAATAGATTTGACAATACATCTAGATGTCATTCCATTTGAAAATAGTTGTTTTAAATATGGATTTTTAGTATCTATTTCACACAACATAAAGAAAATAGCAGGGGATCCTAGTAGGTTGATCGTGCTTGAAAGTTCACTATGACATTTGTTCAAATAGGAATGAGTTCCCCTCAAAGAAGATCCAAAATGCATCAAGTCTTTACCTAACTCTTTGTTGGTAATTTTTTGTAAGTGGAGGTGAATACTATCAAGGGTTGTAGGCATGTAATCTTCTATGTTTTTCTTCACAAAAATAGAAAAAAGTCTTTGGATATGATGTCTCATAGTAAGATTCAAAACTAAATATTTTAACCTTGGATGACTTCCAAATCTATTATCATGAACCCAATCAAGCGAAAATCATATTCATGTATCTCATGTTTCTTATAATATTAGATGTTGAGAATCTATATCTACAAGTTTTTTCATGAAGCATCTAGTACAAATTAGACCATTATTTGTTGAATTGTTATGCATTCCAGGGTCTCTTTCATTGCACATCTTGAATGTTTACAAGTTTGTTAATACGTCTATTCTATTGTGGAATCGATTAGAAGCTATGACAAAGTCACTATTGGTTTGTGGTATGAGATGGTTTGTATGAATATTTTTTAATCTAAATGCTATTTTTTATATTTGAGTGTTGTTTTTCCTTATTTCCTTTGTGTTGCACGTCATGTTGGTCTTTAATTTCTTCCTTATGGAAAAATAATATCTTTTAAAATATTGCATTTTTTTATCATCATTTTGTGAGGATCTAGTTTGAGAATTTTGAGGAGGGGGTGGGGTTGGGGTGTTGACTCATCGTATCCAAAGAAAATAGTTGTAACTATTTGCAGCATTTTTCATTAAGAAAAAAGATGTTGAAAAGTATTTGAAACATGTTTTTAATGGAAAATAAAAAATGTCTACTAGTTGTAAAATATCATTGGATTAAATTAGATGTAACCATAAATATTTATATGTACTAAATATATTCATTCCTAGAATCAACAAAGGAGCTATATTAATTAAAGTTTTTTTCTTATTGCATGTATTATTAATTCTTTCCAAAATGGAGGTTCTTTCTTCAACAAAATCCAACATGTGAGCTTTGGTGATTGTTGACTTCAACTGACCTTACTATCCACTTGAGTCATATGCCTAAGATGGTGAAGAAGAATTGCATGAAAAAACCTTGTTTAGTTACTACGTCAACATCAAAATTTATATCTTGGTTGAATTGAAATATATATAAATTGTGAGAAAATATTCCAAGAAAGTATGTGGTTGGATCATCAAATAAAACAACCCATAATGTTCTTTTATACTCCTCTAGCTTAAGATGAAGTACCTATCTATAAAGACAATCTATAAATGTAGCTTCAACATTTTGCACAAATCCACGTCTCATCAACATTTTGTTTGACCCTATTTTTACATGGTTTACCATTTGATAGAAGGGGGTAAGATGGAGAGTAGAATAAAGTTTATTTTATGAGTTGTATTATTAGTTTTACAATGTGTTGAGAAGGTTGGGTTGCATGCATTTTTGTTCTTCAATTTTATCATTTTTTTCCTTGTGATTTGTAGGGGTCATTTATAGCTTGTGTAGTTGATCATGTAACATTTTTTTATTCATTATAAACCATAATTTTAGTTTTAGTGCCTCCTTTGTGTTTGGGTCTATAAAGAGGTGAGTTTGTGACAAAGTGCTTATCACCATTCTATTTTAATTTGTGATGTTTTCTATCTTAATTGGAAGAGCAACCACATTGTGTAAATGGTACATTTTTTCAAGTCATGTACCTTCTTTCTACACGGTTGGACACCATATAGTTATATTTATAGTAGATGAAGATACATTTATTATCTTGATACTTCTTCTAAGAACTTTTATCCTATCACCCCTCCTTATTATGGAGTTTGGATCTATACAAGCGATATTGTCAATAATATAAACAAGATAGTTATTGGTCATGTGAATAATTTAATCAAGAGGTGTGAAGGAAATATGATGTTTTGGAATTTTAAGGTCATCATCCAAGAGACAAGCCTATGAATCATCTTGCAAACATTTTTCTTATACAATATATTTGTTATCATAATAGTGTTGGACCTAATATTGTATATATAGATCATATTTAAATATTCATGTAGTGAAGATCTACAATTTTGTTGAAGAAAGCCATACATTTCTCAATCTTCTCACAATAAATTTAACATCAAGTGCAAAGATATTTTATCATCTATTTTGTGTCTTGAATTGGTACATTTCATTTTTCATTATAACACACTCATTTACAAGATATTGTGTTTGGAATTGATTCAAGCTACTTATAACAGTAATAACAGGGTTGAGCTCTTTCTTCTTAAGGATGATAATGCCTTAAACAACACTCTTCAAAAAGGTAGTTTTGGTATATATCATTATCAAGAAACTTCGATGATGAAGAAGTCGAGTCAGTGTCATGTAGTAAGCCTTGATATTTGAAATTGTAAGTGGGTTCACTAATAATATCATGGTGCAAGAAGGTGATTTCTAGGAACTTGAGACAAAAATTTACCTAAACTAGCACATTGACTTTAATTGTTGTGAATGAGAAAATATTGCAAATGAAAACTTCTAAAATGGTAAATTGCAAAAAAAAGTAGACATTGATTTATAAATTAATATTTTGCAATTTCAATTGTTTAACACAACATAAAATAAAATTATTTGTGACTAGCACCTAGTACTATTTTTTTCATGGGGATTAGGGAGAGTTTATTCTCTTTTGGAAGGTACATGTATGTATAACAATAAACAACGAAGTGTAATAGAAAACATATGACATAAAAATGCAATTGAACTACTAGAAGAATTAGGCATTTCTTTTTAAAGTTTCTACAAAAATATTCAACTATTCACAATTTCAAGAAAAATATTTATTCTTATTTTTAGTCGACAAGAACAATAAATTCCTATAAAAACATTTAACTATTCTTTGTATTTTAATTTTCTCTATAAGGCCAACTACATATCAAATGTCTAGAATCATTTTATTAAATTGTATTATTATTTACACAACAATATCTTTACTAAATTCTAGTAAATTATATTTTCAAACTTCCCTTATAAAACATGGTAGAGGACCATTAACTACTTGTCTAGACATGACTCAAACCTCCTCACATAAGACAAATACGCTACTAGTGTGTATTTATAGGGCGATTTTCCATTTTTTTAAATTTTTATGTGTACAAGTGACTTCCCCCTTTTAAATTTATAAGATGGATTAGAAAAATATTTTTGGGAAGTATGGAAGAATATATATAATTTATTTATCATTTTTGTATATAAAGGTATTTAAAATATGATATTTGATATTTAAACATATATTCATATTACAAAATTCTTTGAAAGAAGTTTTTGTAATAAATACAAATTGGTTTGGAATGACATTTTCAATTTGTTTGTTCTTAAATAAAAAAAATCTCATTTTCTCTAGTATTGAAGGGCTACAAGGACATAAATGTGGGCTTCTTTGTTGAAAAAAAATTATAGCCATTTTCTTGTTTCAAATTAATATAATTTCATATACAGGTATCACCTCTTTGTTTCTTAGGGTTTGTTCCTCAGAATTTAACGGTTTGACTTGGGGTCAATAATAAATTATATATTATTCTCAATTTTCAAATCAGCTAATTACTATTATAAATTTTAGCAACATATAAGTTTTTCAAAGAATGAAAATAGATTGCTTAACTTCTAGTTGCTTCTATTTTTTTGTTTATTTTATTTTCTTCAATCGAAAATCTTATTTAAGAAATTGAATATATGTGATCCACAGACTTAACCTTTTATAAATTACACATCATGAGAAACTCATAGGGAAGTGACAATATATACTTTACATATAGTATTCATCTATTAATACCTTCATTCTTCCATTCTTTTATAGTGACTCATAACCAAAAATATTTACAATACCCTCACAATATCTTAAAACAAAGTCAAAATTCTTAAAGATGAATATGAAAATCCTCTATATTCTATGTGAATATAGAAGATTTTTTATAATAGTAAAAAACATGAAAAAAAATATCTCAACCAAGAAAAAGTAAACAGATTTTGGGACAGTAAAATTGTCAAATGAAGGCCCGCTATCCATTATCTTCCTATTCTATTCACAAACATGTTCTAGAGTGCATTGTTAAATCAAAGATTTATTAGTCCCTACCATTAAGGCAAGAGACTAAAGTTTTCATGTGCTTATATCTATTAGTTTGTCTATTGAAAAATGTGCACAATGTTTTATATCCTATGTTTTGGACAATATTTTTACTAAAGCAAAAATTTTCTTATTTAATTCTTAATTTTTCATTAGTTATGAGGATTTATGTTGGTGGTCTTTTCTATTGTGCATGGGAGAAATTATCATAATTTTTGGACATCGTGTACGAGGCTTTGATGTTGTTGGAATACTTTTAGAATAATTGAGCTGGGGGTGAATCAGTTATCCAAGGTCTAGATGCATAAATAAAACTCTTCACAACTTAGTGAACCCATAAAACATTTATCATCATGCATGCATCCATTAGATTATGAAATCACTTAAAACTTGTAGGTTATTGTCAAATCAATTTGCAAAAATGTAAACATGAAATATAATAGATTTAGCAACACATTTGACACAATGATTTGCGTGGAAACCCAATTTGGGAAAAACCATCAATAACATGTTACTCTTTTTCACTCTTCTAAAGTGATGCCCTATGAAAGGCCAGCCCTATTAAAAGTTACAATACACACTATTAAATGTGACCCTGTTAAAGGATTTTAATCACCTTGTTAGGAGTGAGCCTTGTTAGAGGACTTTAGACCATTCACTTGGAATGTCACCTAGTTAAAGGATTTACAAATGATTGTTAGATCAACCTTAATCGAAAGGATATACCCTAGATTGATATAATAATTAGAGAGTAATAGTAAGGCTTGATCTAATAACAAAATGCAACTCCATTTGCAAATTATAGATCTCTATTTCAGTCCTCCATTATGCTTGGCCTTCACACATTTCAGCTCTAATAGCTTGTCCACCCTTCAAGAAATCATACCCTTAAGCCTTCTTTCTTATCACGCCAATGCAAACTCTTCTCTTAGGTCACTTGATGAAGCAAAATCCTTGACTCCTTGTCTTCCTTAGGTTCTCACACATGACAACCCTTACTTCTAACTAGCCATCCCTATAAATAGGAAATTAAAATCTTTTGCTACTCATTCTCCATCATCCAATTTAGGGTTAGGACAGATTAGGTAGGAAACAATGAATCTACCCCTCATTTTATATTTATTCTAGAAACTTCTCCTTCAATCCTCCTCAAAATAGTTTACCTTAAATTTTGTGCCACCAGCTCATCAATCTTATCTTCCACATGGTTTAAACAATCTAAGAAAACAAACTTGTTAGCTCAAATCCATTGAATTCATGATCTTTCAAATAATGCAGCCACTCAACATTAACTTTCTTCTTATGCTTGGCACATACTACATTGTTTGGTATCCTCTATAAAATCACTTAGGACGAACTAAAGTTTACTGGTGCTTGACATCAACTAAACTTTACTTGGCATCCACTATTTTTCTTAGCATACACTAGAATAGACTTTTACTCGGCTCCAACTAATTTTCTACTCAGCTTGCACTGACTTTTCTTGGCACCTAAGTATATCCTCTCGGTCAAGCTTGGCAGACACACTTTGTTTAACTTGTTCTTCTAAACTTTCTTAGTGTAACTAGCCTTTGTAACCTTAAGTAGATTATCAATATATCATGTTATCACTATCTTAGTTGATTCTTATACTCCTTTACATAGTCATAACTCAACCTTTCCTCTAGGTGCTATTGTTACATCTTTTTTATAACGGATAGTACTTAAATCATATAAAAAATTGTCTTACAAGAAAATAGTAGGTTTGACATCAGCGAAAAAACAATGATTGAAACATATTGATCATACGTGTATCAATATGTTCTCAATAGTCTCCTTAAATAATTTTCCTCGAGCTATTCTCAACAGATGTGTCAATTGCACATACAGGAAACACCAAAAAGAGGATAGATGTCTGCAATACGTTTTCATTGCTTGCTTTGTGGCATTATTATTGACATGGGTGCCATTCATTTTCCTTTTCAGATTTGAGAATTTTTTCTACTTTTCACATATTGATTTTCAACCCCTAAAGTTGTATCTATTGCATATTTGGATCTGATGAATTTAATTTTTTTCTTAAATTATATTTTCAATGCTTAGCATTTGTTTCAATGCAAGTCAAATCTATTCCACTAAAAATCACTGCTTGGAGTTAAAATTTGGATTTGAAAATTGAAACTTCTTATTTTTTGTTTTGAACATTTATCCTATAATGTAATAGTAGGAACCGGTTTTTTTTAATTCTTCTGGACAAAATGTTTTATTTTATTGTAACAAATTGATCAAAACCCTTATTATCATTGACAAAATGGCTTGATTATATATTACATCTTTTTTTCATCTAGCAACTTTTGTAAATAAGGCAGTGGGATTAGCTTCACAAATTTAAGAAAAATAGAAAAACTAAAAACTAAAATAATTATAAAAATGTTACATCAATATGAATAAAAAAAATTTCCTTGTTGGTATAGGTGTTAGTTAAAAATAAGGAAAATAGTAAAAATAAGTTGAAATGAACTAAAACATATGAGAGGGAATTACAGAAGATTGCAGTAAAATATTTTAGCTAAAGATAGTTTCGAATACTTCAAGTGTTTTCACATTTCTTCTGACAAAAGTTACTGGCTTGATACTTTCTAAGAACTGCTTGTCTAGATAGATATCTTTTGCCTTGTAAAAATTCTTGTAGATAAAATCGAGTACTTATTGCTAAGCATCAAAGAAAAGCTCGAATATCATGTGTGGTGTGTTCTATCCAATTCTTTTATTTTCTATGGTTTATTCTAGGCCATGCACCCATTAATGGTAGGATATCACCACAATTAATGAAGGAAGAAAGCACAGAAGCGATGGATTAAATTTTATTGAGACCAAGGAATAAGAAAAGGTCAACCATTCCCTTCTATTAGTAAGTCCAAGAAAACAGGACACACCAATTGTTCACAAGTTCTCTATGCTTGTGGATAACTATAGTCGAATCAACCCAAACTAGAAATAGACATTCTTCTTCCAAGAAAACGATCAACTACTCTTGAATATATGTATCTCTTACCCAAGATTTTTTGGGAAAGCCACAATAATCTACCATGAAGGGAGGGCAGTGCCACTACAACCAGTATGGTGTCCATGTGGGTGTCAATTAAATTAAATAGTCTTTTACAGCATGCCTAAGCTATCTAGGGTGTTGGAAGTCACTGTTGGTGCTAATCTGCCTTTGTGGGTGAGTGTGTTATTCTAACAAACATCTGAAGTTAAGGATAATTAAGTATATTATAAATGTTATGACATCATAACATATTTATGATATTCTTATTTTTAAATTATAATGTTGGTACATTATAATACATACTATTTTGGGTAAATTTGATATCATGTAAAATAAGTATTTTTCAATAACATCAAATTTCATGTACTATTATCATGGTCTAGGTACACATATACATTATACTATAAAATTATATTATATTTTAAAATTTTAGAAAGTTAGATACAAAATATATAATTTTACTAATATATAAAGACATTGTATACTTTGATTTCCATCCACCTTAGACATTCATTTTCCCCCTTCGACACTTCCCTTGCCCACAAGTAGGGACTCTAACTGCTCATGCAACCCTTGTTCCTTAAATGTGTTATTGATGCAAATCTACAGCCATGACATCACCTGTACCACCACATTTTGCAAATGGATATATAAAGCATTTCATAAAGGAATATCTGACGATAAAACTCCCTACATATACCTACATAGATTATATATACCTTGTTCTGATGCTTTCATTGTGGCTTGGGGAGTGTTACAATGTTAGCAAACTATATAGAGGAATGGCATTGCATCTTTCAATTGTATTTTCCTAAATTATTCATATGACTTGTTCAACAAATCACTTATCTACATTAACAACTACAACACACAAATATTCTCAGTTGTGGTAGCTTACAAAATATTAATATAGGCATGCACACATTTCTTTCAATACAAAATATTAATACATTAGCACAAAATAATAAATAATATTTTTTGACTTTATAGAGGATAGTAGACCAATGACAAAGAAGTCATTAGTTGTATATGTCCATAAACTATGAAACTATGATCTTTTCTATTATTTATATACAAATATGTTTCTAATTAAGTCATATACCTACCAAATTTGGTTAAGGAAAGTGTAAGATTTTGCAACCTAAAGCTACAAAATAAATTAAGAATCTGCTCTGAGAATGAAGCCAAATTGCAGATCAAAAAAGTAGAGTAAACAAAGCTGCTAAAACAAAAAATATCTTTCTCATTGATTTTAATCATAATCTTCATTCATATGCATGATATATACAATATTAACTATCATATCATTTAAGAAGTCACATTGAATATAGGATTGATCTATTTTTCTCAACAAAGACTTACACATGTGGGCAATGATCCACTGTTCGAACTAAAGTTAAACAACTTCTTATACATAAATTATGGGTAATAACATTGGGGAATGGTATGAATGGCATGTTAGAATTAGTAAACACTAACACCCCCACTTAATTCTAACTAAGGAGAAAAGAAAAATCTAAGCAAGAGAGAGAGGAAAGAGGGAAAACCCAGTAGGAATAAACCACCCCCTCAAAATAGATGCTAATAAAGCAATAAAACTACCATGCTACAATTTATTTCACCTTGAGAAGATCTCTAGAAAAGGAAATGGAAGAGAAGAAAGATCCCTCTGCAATGTGTAGTCAATGGTAGATACTCAAAACTGAGTGCAGAAGGTGGTTCATGATCTTCGAATAGCATTCTTCCCTTTAGGAAGAAACAAAGCTAAAGATGTATGAATCAAGTCTCCTCAATCCTGGAAGGAATATGTAGGAAGAAATCTTAAAATGTATGATCCCTTTGAAAACTACTACATGGTCTCCATGTAGATCTTGAAATAGCTTGAATATTTTAGAAACTAATGGATAACATAATCAAAAGATACATTTATCTCCTTAGAAGGCAAATAGATCTCCTCAAATTGTTGTGCAAATGTATCAAAATACATATGAATTTGTGAAGAATGACCATGTAATGAAGGAAGAAGAGGGACAAAGAATTCCCTCACAACAACTAAAGAATAATCACCTTCATCAAAGAGCAGATGTATGAAATGAATACTATCATCTAGATCTGAAATGAGGGATTCTACAAACAAAAATGATATGTCTGATAGAAATCTATCCCAATGAACTAAATCCAAAAGACACAAATGATCCTGCTGCAAAGAAACTTTGGAAGTTGTTGATGAAGAAACTCTAATCTTTGAAGAAACAATAGGAGCACTAGGGTTATCAATAAATTGATCATCCATGAAGGATGTGTCCATGCAAGATGGGGCAACTAAAATCTTAGCATCATCCATAGAAGCCTGGTTATCCAAGGAATTATCACTTTCAGATGAAGAGTCAATGTCTCTGTACAATTGTTGGATGATAGTCCAAGAAATGAAAGGGCACTATGTGTGCTCTATATGATATAAAATATCCTCAGAAATAGTAAGACATGCTAGTCCATAGACAATATCATTACTATTAAACCATGCAATTTTCTATTCATAATCGTTGGGCTCATAAATGTGTCTGAGGAGATAGGGTAAAAGCTCTTGCTCAAGGCAGTGATTCTCTATCCCCTTTTTCCAAGACAAATAATTCTCTGAGGTTAGCTTGACAAGAAAAGGATGAAAATAAATACTAGACATTATTGATCTCCCCCAAAAATGGAACTTTATCTCAAATCATGATAACAAAAAGAAAAATATTAACAACCCCCAATCTAATGAAAATATTTCATTCTAAACAAGCTCTAGTCTGAAATACCTACAAATAACATGGATACTTCTTCTTCCAGCTCCCTACACTCTAATACGATGTAAGATTTTGTAACCTAAAGCTGCAAAATAAATTAAGAATCTGCTCTAAGAATGAAGCCAAATTGTAGATCAGAAAAGAAAAGTAAATAGAGCTACTAAAACAAAAAATCTCTTTCTCATTGATTTTAATCATAATCTTGTTGAGATAATGTGTGTTGCACACATTGCATAATATTGTTATTTTATTATTTTATTTTTTATTATGTAATGTTGTACCTAGATGGACGTGCAAAATGTAAAGATTCCCATGGAATATTCTTGATGAGTTGTATTGTAACATTGTGATAATATTTCATGTAATTATTTAATATTGGGGGAAAAGAATTAAATGCCCAATATTAAATGTGGGGTCAGTGGGTTAGATAGCACATGGTTTTAGCACATGGTTTATGTAATACCACTTGGTGGTTTTGTGAGACTTGCTACTATATAAGCAGCCACAAGGGTAGTTGTTGTGAGAGAGAGAGAGTGTGACAAGGAGAAGACAGAAGGCAAGAGTCGAGCGGGACAAGGCTTGATAGGTTAGCCAAGGGAGCATTTGTGAAGGTTGAAAACATGGCATGGGATGTGTGGATTCATGCTTGTTCACATAGTTTGCTCGGTTGTGGCTATGGCCATGAAGGCTTCCATGGTTGTATGGCAATGGTAATTTTTGCTGAATAATACATGATGATGGATGCTTTTGGAGGCTGGGTTTTTTCCCTCAATGAGGGTTTCCCAAGGTATATCTTGTGTCACAATTTTGTGGGTATTTTGTCTATTCTCTTACATGTGGATTTTAATTCCATGTTTATTTCAGATTTATTACGGGTTATGTGGAAATGGTTATATTCTTTATTGCCAAGTTTCCTTTCAATTGGTATCAAAGCCTGGTTTTGGCCTGGTCATGGGTTCAAATCTCCCCGGTGCCTTCCCGACCTATGTAAGCACCTGGTATGCGCGTCGAGGGGGAGATTGTTGGGTGATGCGACGCACTCCCTTGCCCACAGGTGGTTAATTATGTGGTGTTCCATGTTCACTAACAGTCATGGCTTTTGGTGTAACGGCAAATGGGCCCTTTCAAATCTTCATTCATATGCACATACAATATTAACTACCGTATTATTTAAGAAGTCGCAGTGAATATAGGATTGATCTATTGTTCTCAACAAAGACTTACACATGTGGGCAATGATCCACCATTCGAACTGAACTTAAACAACTTCTTATCCGTAAATTATGGATAATAACATTGGGGAATGGTATGAACGGTATGTTAGAATTAGTAAACACTAACAGAAAGGACCAAAAAAAGAAACTAACATTTTTTTAAAAAAACTATCCACCCATTGAAACATGCTAATCAAAAACTTTCAATGGAAAACTATAGTACTACTATTCCAAATAATAATTCTCAAATTTTCATTAATATTGTTTTGGTTTGGTAAAACCTATCAAAATATTTAATATTTTAAGGTTTTTTTTTAGTTTTATAGATTAAGGGTCTATATTGTAACTGTAGTGTCTCTCCTCTAATTAGATATATATGAACAATTAAATTTATGAACAACTCACATTCCACTACATATTATTATTATAGAATTTATGAATACCAAATATTTATTAAATCTGACTACAATCCAAATATATATTTAAATGAAATAATTTAGCCGATAGCCTATTTGTGGAAACTTTGTTCCCGAAAATTAAAATTTTGACAGTTTTTATTTTTCTGTTTATTAATTGTGATCTCCACATTAGTTCATGTCGTAATCTATTCATTTAACTTTTGATTTTTTAATATTGATTTGGATTTTAGTTTTTAAATTGTTTTAATTTTATTTTTTTATTAGTTTAATTTTTTTCTTTAAATATTTTTTTTTAGTTTCTATAATTTATTTAGTTAATAGAATATTTGTTAGACTTTTTGTTTTTGGTATTTCTCTTATTAATTTTTCATAATAGATTTTTTGATGGCTTTTTTTAAAAAATTTCTTTTTTCATATTTGATAAATTTAATTTAAATAAATAATATTTATTAATCTATTTAAAATATTTTAGTAAATATTATATTATTTAAATTAAAAATTACTAACAATCTAATTTTTTCACATAAGATTATATTTTAAATATCCACTTTTAACTATTGTTTTTCTTTTCTTATTTATTTAAAAAATAATTAATTGTGATCTCCACATTAGATTATGTTATATCTCTATTTATTAAACTTTTGATTTTTTAAATTGATTTAGGTTTTAGTTTTTAAATTACTTTAAATTATTATTATTTTATTGGTTTAGTTTTTCTTTAAATATTGTTTTTTTAGTTTCTATAATTTATTTAGTCAATAGAATATTTGTTAAAGATGTATCTATTTTTTATAATATTTTTTTGTATTTCTCTTATTAATTTTTTCGTAATAAATTTTTTGATGGATTTTTTTTAAATGATAATTTTTTTCATATTTGATAAATTTAATTTAATTATAAAATCTTGAAATTATTGAACACGTTTCTTAAGCAATATTCAAATTTCTTAAATATTGTAAATTTTATATCTATGTTTTAATCTTCAACTTTTTTATTTTTACATTTTCATTTTTAAAAACCCTATATTTACATTATTTAATGTTCATTCTATATTTTTCTCTTAAATCTCATCCATCTCCTATCAGCGCACTTGTTGCATGACTACTAGTTAATTTTTATTTCTCTTTAACCATTCTAACTCTTTTGTTTTCAATTTCTTGCAGTTAACTAGTCATGAGCCAGATGAACTACAAATCCATATAAATACATACAAAGGATAAACACAACTGTCTAAATTTTTTAATTTTTTAATTTTAATATTAAAAATAAAAATTAAGAAAAAATTAGACATCTTGACAGAAACCATATTAATATAAAACAAAATTTTAAAAATTGACATCTTGACAAAACCATATTAATATAAAAAATAAATAAAATTTAGACATCTTGACAAAATCCATATTAATATTAAAAAAAATTTAAAAATAGACATCTTAGTTTAAAAAAATAAAAATAAAAAAATTTAGACATCTTGACGAAGTTATATTAATATAAGGACTAAACCTACCTTAATAAGAGAGTGTCAAATATGATGCAATAAGAAATTAGAAGTTAATTTAATTTCCATATAGAGTTTGTAGAAACCTAAAATTAAAATTCCTTGTCCATCATCGTGACTCAATTTTTTTCTAATCAACTTAGGAATGACACTGTAAGAGTGGATTCCACCGTACAAATTGCAAATGCTAGTTACAAACTACCGAGTGCTAACACAAAATATATAGTGGTGATGAAAGAGATCATCGTGGCATTGACTATGTGGTATAGTAAATGTAGCCCACTTATAGAATCCAATTTTTAGAAGATGTTTATTATATGTTGCCTCAATGGGATGCAACCATGTCCATGAGGCATCCATACCCAAAGCTATTGATTTCTCTCTCTCTAAATTGTTTAACATAAACATTGTCAAGTAAGAGATAGAAAAAAATAGTGCATTATTTAGAGTAGAGAAGCCGGGAATAGTGAAATTATCACTTTGAAGTCCTCAACTTGGGCTGTTGTTAATCTCATTATCCATCTTTGGAATACAGCAAAATGAACTTTACAATCCTATGAGTAATCTCAATCTTTATAAATAAAAAAGATAAACACAACTACTTTTTATTATTTTTTTAACTAAATAAGAGCCTTACAAAAAAGTCACATGACATGGATTCATCAAAAAAGCAGCTATATGAACATAACTAGTAATCTCCTCTTCTATTTCAAATTCAACAAAACAAACCCATATTCTTCAATCACCATAAACCCACCACTATATTCTTTAATCACTATAAACGCACCACTAGACAAGTAGGAAATCAAGCAGTTTGTAAAAGACAGCTCATCAAAACTCCACTTCACGACCTCTATACCCAATCTTTCCTCTTCTTGTATTCTTCCTCCTCTCCCTGTAGATCACGAACCCCAATCTACCCAAAGCCACTACTAATAGAACTCCAATAGTTACTCCAACCTTTGACCAGAACTCATTCCTTTTGAAGACTTAGAATTTGAAATGATAGATAGAGGAGATCGAGATGGAGGTGGAGGTGGAGGTGGAGGTGGAGAGGGAGACTCAGGAGGAGGAGGAGGGTAGACTCAGGAGGGGGGGGGAAGAGGCAAACTCGGGAGGAGGAAGAAAAGTTTGACCTACAAATTCATAAGATGCATATAAAAGAAGAATTGGGGTGATCCCACAATAATGGGTTCCACTTTTTTACCAATTTTGACACTGAAATCAATATTTTTGCAACAAATGTCACGTTCAAGTGACTATATCTCCAAAACTATAAATAATTTCAAGATGACATAAACTAGTGATTTTGAGTACTTTGTTCCTACTTTGTAACTATATTTTTTAATCTAAAAAAAAAAAAAATTATGTCAATTTTTTTTATCTCCTCCGAAAAGTGGTACATAATAAAATTCAATATTTTAAAAAGTGACAGTCTGTTTGACACACATAACTTTTTTTCTAAAAATGATAATGAAGTAATTCTTTCAATGTTAGATTTGTAACATCAATATCTAGAGGATGCATTTGGTTTGATTTATTTTGGTTGAATATTGTATAGTTTATGAAGTTTTGAAGTGACATGAACCATAATTCAGACATACGTTCAATTTGACACAGATAATTTGAAGTCAATTTATCATAAACCAATTTTTTTTTTTTTGAATAGAAAGGTATCTCAATAATCTAGTTCCTCCGTATTTTTCAAAAATATTTTGACCTAATTTACTAATTTTCCCGAGGTGTCAAAGTTGGTTGATGTTCAATCGGTAATGAATCGGTAATGAACCTATCATGAGTTAAACTCATATTTGAAAGTCTTAACGATTAAAATATGTATTAAAATTATATTCATTGGAAAGCTTGCTCTGAGCAGCACATTTTGAAATTTTTTATTTTATAGTAGGAGATCATTTTCTTGCAATTATGGAAGTCAAAAGACGAAAAAACAAAAAAAAACAAAAAAAAGAATGGCAAAAAAATTTGAATTTTGCATGTTCTCCTGAACATGACGTTTGTGCGAACATGCTTGCCATTTTCGCATGAACGTGTGTTCGGGAAAACATGCCTCCAAATATTCTAGCCATCAGAAAAAAAATAGGCACATGTTCGCCCGAACATGTGCAATGTTAACGTGTTCGTGCGAACATGTTAAAAATTTTGAAAATGTTGCCATTTGTAAAGTTATTTGTCATTTGTAATACTATTTGCCATCAACCTAACGTTGAGTAGTGCATTATTCGTCTTTGTCATGAATTTTTTTTGCAAAATCGAAGGCGTCGATTTGGTAAAAAAAATTACATCTAAATTATTTATTTATTTCTCTAATTAGTGAAGTTGTTTAACGGATGCATTGAAGTTAAATTAAAAATTAGTAACGCATTAATGGTTTTAAGAAATGTATATTTTTATTGTGTTACTAATGGTCTCCTTGCAGCATGTGGCAATTGTGGGATGAAGACATGATCATAACAAACTACTAATGCTTGCTTTGTAGGACGTTGTCGAAGACCATTATGTGTTTGTCAAAATCATGTGTGTGGATTTATTAGATTAAATAACACTTCATTTAGTGCTTAAAATGAATTTTGTATTTTCTGTCTGGTGTGTCTACAATGTTTAAATCCCTAAGAGTTGCATTGGATGTATCCTCTCCCCTCGCCATTCATGGATCTTGGGTGTAAGAGAAATCCATGTAACTTCTATAAGAGGCATGCCTTGGACAAAGATACTCGATATTGGGTATGCCAAGGGACGACCTTAGAGCGGTAACGGGCCAAAAGCCAAGTCAACATTCCAACTGCTATATAAAACTCGATTACGGTGAAAGCCGTGTCAACGGTATTGCTGAGTGATAGCTCTCCTCCAGTACCCTTATGGTGCATCAAACCCCAGTTCTCGGGGCTGGGAGACCTTCTGAGGAAGTTTATCACTCACTTGTTGAACAGAATGCCCTTACTAAAATCCATGTTGTAGTGGCCAAAATCTTTTCTATCCACTGGCTCAAGGGGTCACCCATGCCCGTGAAGAAATCCTACATTCTCACGGTCCTTAGTAGAGAAAACAGTCCCTTGGGAAGTCATGCCCCTTGAGACACGGATCTTGGTAACCCCGAGAAGTGAGTGTGCTATAAGGGGGAGCCTATGGTGCCAAGGTCCTAAGTTGTCCGCTTTGGATAAGCGTGGTTGAACTTTGGTTCAAGTAGGAATTCAGTGGATACAGTCCTAAAGCCTAGGTTGTGGTGTGATTGTTCACTTTTAACAATAGCTATTCTTGTCTTAATGTGTCTTGTGTGTGTGTAAAACATAATCAAGATAAAAGCCAACATTCAAATTTACACTTTGGAAACTTGCAAAACCTTGTCAAAATATTAAACATTGTCAAAATCTCGTCAAGATTTCACCTAAGTTCAAAAAACCTTATGTATACCTCTATCATTAGCATAATCATATTCTTAAATGTCATTTTTGACTTATCTTAGTGGTATATCCCCCTCATATTGCATTGTTCAAATCCTAGCATCATTTTCACTATCAAACCCTATCAAATTGTCCATCAACCAACTTGTCTTCTTGACCACCTATCCTCATTTTGAATAGCCTAAATGTTATTATCAACCCTAGGAAACCATCCCTTGCATAGTCCACTTTGCGTACACCTACCTTTAGCATCCATACCAAGTCCAAAACATAACCCTAACTTTCATTTTGCATATTATAATCTCCATCTTGCATACCTTCAAAATGGCATCTTGCATTTGCACTTGCATAAGATCCCTAGGACATTTGCACTTTGCATATCAAAACCCTATGTCATTTAGCATTTCCTCACATTGCATAACATCCCTAAACACTTAAAAATCTTTAAAACACTCATATCTTGCATACCCACATCTTAATTATCAAGTTTTGACCTTTTTTACCAATTGCAACTCTATTTTACCAACTGCACACTTCATGGGCGCAGTTGGTAGTTTCAGGGCGCAGTTGGTAGTTTTAGGGTGCACTTGGTAATTAGGTGTTTCATTCTAGGTTCTAGAACCCTAATCTGCACTTCCACACCTTGCATTGCATCTCAAGACCTTAGAAAACACTCTAAATCACTCAAAACACTCAAAATTTGCATTTTAGGCACCCTGCAACTCTATTTTACCAACTGCAACCCTTTTTTACCAACTGCACACTTCAAGTGTGTAGTTGGTAGTCTAGGTGTGCACTTGGAAGGCATAAAGTTCATTTAAGTTTCCCTCCACTGCATCTACATTTTGAGGTATCATGCTAGCACTCATTAAGACACAACCTTTGGAGTTGTCAAATGCAATAATGGCACCTATAAGATCTCATCAAGAACCAACCATCAAAATCCTCCAAGGTACATTTGAACACATCAATGTTAATCCCTTGTTTGATGAGATACCACCAATTCCTAAATATCCCTAAAGGACATTAAGACTTGATTTTAGGACTCATATCATTTGGAGCTACATCATTTGGAGAAGAAAGAAGGATATATGAGCTATAAATGAAAGAGAAGATTTCTATCATTATGTTTGCTTCTTTTGATAGCCAATGTCATTGTCTTTTATGCAAAAATTTATTCTTGAAAAAACAGATTGATATTTTTTCATAAAATGGAAAGCAATTTATTTTTTAGGAGAAACATTCTAGTATTCATACCATGTTATTTGTTTGTGATTCAATGATGGCTTGATAAGGATTTGTTGCTTTACCACGTGTAAAGAATGTGACTCACAGATTTTAGTCATATAATGAAAAATATTTATGCTTTTTTGCAGATGACTGCATTCTATTGATTTCTGTCAAACAATTTAAAAGTACCAACAACGACAGACAAATCTGTACAGTGATTTTTTTATCTGGTTATTGTGCAAAATTTATCTTGAGGAAAGAGATAAATTATTATTATTATTATTTTATAATGGGAAACAAGAAAGGAAGGCAAAACAAATATGCAAGGAAAAGATCTGATGAAGCAGAACAAAGAAATATTCAGAAGACTATGGCACGTTATCATCAAATTAAACAAGGTGAAGGAAATGTTGAAGAAGGCTCAACAGAAGTAAAAGTAGTGCATATGGGAGAGAGGTCAGGAACACTCACTACAGAGGTTCAAATAACAAAATTCAGAGAAGGGTCAGAATCTTTTCCTATTGAATCTCAAACAATGGATGTTGGAGAAGGCTCAAGATCGGTCCCTGTAGAAATTTCAGTAACAGAAATCAGAGAAGGGTTGAGATCAAGTGCAAGAACTAGTATGGATGAACTCTTAAATATTGTCCAATCTATAAAATATGGTATTTCTCATAAGAATTTAGATCATTTACTTAAAATGGATGTAGATAAATTGAGAAAACTTGCAGCTAGTGTTCAACCATTAAGTTTGTCTAAGAGAAGTTCAATGAAGAAGAAGATAAGAGAAATTATGACTCAATTTGATAACATTGAAACACTTGAACAAGCTCAGTTGCTTTCACTTTTTCTTACACAAAAAAAGTTGCAAGAGGCATTGAAATTGTTAGGTGTAAACACAACATCAAAGAAGAGAAGATTTTCTAGCATGCAAACTGATTTGATTGAAAATGTTAAACAAGGTTTGAGAAACATAGGAAAACACTCTCAAACTAAAGATAAGTCTGTGGCAAGAAAAGTGATGTTGATGTCTGTTGTAAGTAAAATTATGTTTCAAAATAGACAATTATCTTCAATTTCATCTGAAATGGGTTTTAGTAGGAAAACAATGAGACAATATGTTAAGAGAAGATTAATTGTGGATGACAGTACTATGGAGGGCAACTGGACAAGTAGAGCACCTCATTCTGATAGAATTGAAGAGTTATTAAAAAAATTAGTCATATCATTTTGGATTGATAACACTCGTCCTTCATCAAAGAAATTTGTTGGACGACTGAAAATTGAACTCTCATTTTAGAAAAAAAAAAGTATTTTCTAATTGTAGACATTTATAAAATTAATTTGAAAACGAAAAAAATTACTATTCTTAGTTAGGGTATGTAATCCTTTAGTTTGACAATTTAAAATAAGTAGAGAACATTCTATTCTGGTTAAAATTATTTTTCATTTTTCAAGTAGTCTATTAACGTTGAGTTATTTACAAAAAAAATGAGCCTACACATTGATCAAGAAAAATTATTAGCTGAAGCTTTTGAGTGCATTATTTCTCTCACTTCGATCACAATGCGAGGAAACTCATAATTTAAAACAGATGCAACACAACTTAAATGTATCCCAAATCGATGAAGAGTAAATTTTGCTCCACTAATACTAGAAATGAGAGAAAGTACTCTGACGCCATCAAGATATAATGCTTTCAAGACTAATAAATGATATGGAATTGTATCTGTTTGGAATGAATTACCCAAACAACACAAGCAATCATTCAGACAAGAAGTTCCATGAGTGTGATCTCTAACAAATCCTAATATAGGCTCTATCTCATGGAGCTCTAGAGGGACGAGGTCACCTGGCCCCACCTTGTACCAAATTCCACTCTTCACACTTTTGAAGTATATATTTTTGCACACTATCTTGCAGTTGCCCTTGTGAATTCTGTATCATAACTCTCAGTTGATCAATAGGGACAGTGCCACATTGTCTTGAGTCTATGGAATTCAATTTTTTCGTCTGATCCCATGAAGGCCAATACTTTTTTATTTGCGAAAGTGCTTCCTGAATAGTCATGGGGGGAGAGGTTCTGCTTGAAATTGCTCTTCTATTGGAAGGTTATGCACATACCCTCTTGCTCTTCTGAAAGCTGAAAAGAACATGAGTCCACCAACTCTGGTTCAACACTATTAAATTGTTTGGATATTGTCTTCCAAATATCTTTCGATGCAAAAGCATCATTCTCATAGTAGAAAAAAGGTGGCCCTTGCATGAATGCATTGATTTTCTTTGAACACTAGCCAATAGGTTTCCCAGGAATTCCAAAACTAATTACTTCATTGGGACACAAATTAAGGACTGCATCACATACTTCAAACATTGCTTGCTTGTCTTGCATACCCTCTATATATTTTTCATACTTCAACACTTTCATTATCTATATTACAATTTCATTATCAATGTTAGAATTCTTAAATATCAACTTTTTTTCAAACTATTGAATTTCATCTTGAATTAAATGTGTTTTTAATTGTGCAATCATAAGTTCTTAATTATCAAATTTAGTTTATTAAAAAACTTTATAATTTAATAATTTAAATTAATTGTACTATGGATGAATTTAATAATTTAAATTCATATATCAACTTTTTTTCAAACTAGATTGAATTTCATAAGTGAAAATTAAAGTATGTGTTTTTAAAATTCTAAGACTATAAGTTCATAATTATCATTTAGGTTAGTTTATTATATATTTTAATGTTACTTTATTACATCTACGCTCACGTACTCTTAAAGTTTAATTTAGTTTAAATTAAATTTTTTTTTAATATTATATTTTGTAAAAGTTCTCTAAAATAATGTATTGGCTTACCTAATTAACATATTTTTATCCACATAAAACTAATATTTATCTTTAGCGGGTTAGTAATTGATAATTTAAGAAATATGTATCTTTCTAACTTCCTACTAATTGATAATTAATATACATGTACACACGTGTCTTAAGATCATGTTCTATAGCTATAACACAAAAAAATACACATATGTACACATATACACGTCTCAAGAATAAACATCTACAGATCTAATATCTCTATGTATCTGAAATGCAAATTGTAAATCTCGAATAAATATACGTATGTAGCAAAATATAAAGAGTCATATATACGTACATGTGATGGTATCTAACTACTGAAATACTCAATAATCAAATAAATAGTGAAAGTACATGCATGTCATCAAGGAACTGAAATACACATGTATACATGTAAACTAGACCTCCAATATATATACATCAAAAAATATATAAATCTGATCTACTACTAGAGGGACCCCTCAAGATGCATACGAACAGAACGACCCTCTGATCAAGTCTCCTGTACATCCTCTCACCGAAGCGCATCAACCAAGTCCTGCAAATATATATACATACATGTGTTAGAGTTCTATCTTTAAAACATATATATACATACATGCATCATGTACATGTACATTCAAATTAAATACAAATTTTCATATATATATAGATATATGTCTAGTTTTCAAAATATTTAAATAACTTTAAACAAATTATTTAAAACTCAAGTACCTGAGCACTACCAGGTGCCTCAATAGAATCATGAGCTCTCATGTACATGATGCTCTGAACCAACAAAATGTGTAATCATGTGCTCAGCGACCTATGCCTACATGATTTATTACGAGTTAAAGATTAAATTAAATATCTACATATATATATCTGAACTAAATTTTTAAATAAATGAACATATTTTTTAATTTCATATATATTTAAAATTAAAAATAAATTATATATGCACCTGGGTCTCCGGAGGTGGAGGATGATTATCAGACTCCATCGTATCATCTATTGATGCACCTAAGCCTGAAACACCATGTCCAACTGCTAGTAAATCTGAGTGAATTGGACTGTGTAACTGGCTGGGTACATTTGGTGTAGAATCAATGTTGTTAGGTCTAAACAACAGGTCCATGTACGATGAAATACCTAGGCTCGAACTAGTATCAATCTCAAACAAGCCTCGTAACTGCTCACCAAAATCATGAAGGCCCTTAGCTGTGATATGGACATCTCCAACTCGTATGCTCGAGTCCTTTGTAGAGTCTCATATGTCTGGTGCCGAATGTTGTGAGCTACGAATAGGTGTATCATCTATCACTGGTGTGGCGGCCTGTGTCTATGGAACTGTGTCGGGGCTCTGATGCTGTCTAATAACATCCATCACTGCATGTACTGGAATCCTTTGTGTATCAAAAATATAGCTAATAAAGTGCAACATATCCTCCAAAAAATACAGTGACATATCCATATGTGTCTGATGTCCTGAAGGACCACGAATATTGCCTGGTAGTGTAGCCCAGCAGCTCTATATGCATCATCAGAGGAGGTACCTGAAGTGCTACTAGATGCCTATGAAGATGGTCGACCAAGTGGACGAGGACGTCGACTACGAAGATAACAACCAATAAAATTTGATGTGATACTAGCTGCCACAGATGCAATGTGTCCAATAGTGTCAATTGCTTCCCTCTGGGAAGCAATGATGACTCTATCTACAATAGGCGCATGTGTAGGAATCACAGGAGGCATCCTCGGTCCAACAAACTGTCTAAGATCTGCAGGTGGCAGACGATCTACACTGCAGTACTAGTCACGATTTGTGATCTGACCATGCCCCTATCTGCAATAATCAACAATATCTAAGTAGTTGACGTTGAGCCCTATACAAAACTCAGTGTACAACTATTGTGCAAAATAAAGGGGTATCTGGTCGTTATTAGGATAACGACCATATGCAGCTAAAAATCATGGATAGATCATGCTAGCAATAATAGGGTCTCTGTACTGTGTGACTCTCTAGCCTCTCACCCTACCCTATGTCCCCTCATAAGCTGGAAAGAGCTCTCTCTGGATGACGTCTTTGGGGGCTACCCTCTTGACGTCATCGAATGATGCATCTCCTAAAACCTCAGCCCTAAGCTCCCTAGATATGGAAGCTAATATGGAAGGAGTAAATGAATGGTGAGCTCTAAACCTAGCTGTCAAATCCTGTAAACTCCTACATATTGTAGTACATATGTCTCTATAAATACCATCATCAGAGGTCAATATAGAGTGTTGCAGTCTAGCAACCTCCTGCTGTGAAAATGCAAATAAAGCATCGATATCGATGCGTGGAGGTGGTGCAGCAGGACCTCCAGCGGGAGCTGCAGGTGCAGCCTGACCTGGAACATGAGCTGCATCAGGAGCCATGGCAGGACCTACACCACCAGGAGCCGGAACATGAGTTGCACAATGAGCCCTACATCGAGGTGCATGACGAGCCCCACTAGAAGCTGCAACACGAGCCCCACCACGAGCTGCACGAGGAGCCATATCGGGAACTGCATTAGGCGCTGCAATAGGTACCGCATCAACCTATGCTGCAGTAGGAGTCACAGCAAAAACTACATCAGGTGTCGCACCAGAAGCCACATCAAGCATATCGTGTGAAGCCATATCTGTAGAAATGTATGAAGAGCTAAACTGCCTGCTATACACAATTTTTTATTTTTAATATAAAAAATTATACACATGTAATTAAACATACATCACACATCATGAACCTAGATAATCTATTACACATCCAGACCTAGATTAATTTGCATATAAGTATAAGATAACTTTAAAGTTGAGAGTTTGGTTATGGTTAGAGTTAATTTGTTGTTCTAAGATTTTATTATACTTTGGGGGGTATTATTAGAGAATTCAATTAAAAGGTAACAAATTATTTAAATTACTCTTAAATGATAATGTTTCGAGGTTTAGGTTTCAAGTTGGGTCACACATAGATCATTTAAAACAAGGGTCATACTTCATGTATGTACATGTGTTTGAATGTATGTGCATGTATCTCAAATGTAATTTTTAACAATTTAGGATTAGGGTCAACTTGTTTTAATTTTATGTAAGTTAGGTTTCAATTAGATTTTGAAATAGGGTTTTAGTGTAATTAGGCTCAATTTTAGGGTAAGATTTAAGACCTTATGACATTGTCAAGGTTTACATGAACTTACATAATTTCTAGCATTAAATTTAGGGGTTAATATTAAGGTTCATGGTTAAGAATTTAGGATAAGGGAACTTAGCATATGAAGTTTATGATTTGGTTCAAGATTATGATTTAATGTATTTATTATCATTTATAATCTTGAGTTTAGAAATTAAATTTTAAGATCAAGGTTAAGGTTAGGGTATGGATAGTGGTTAAGGTTAGGGTTTGGTTAGGTTAGGGTTAGGGTTTGGATGTGCATGTATGTTATATTCACACCTAGATATGCAAATTAATCTACATTCTTATATATGTATAATTTAGGATCTCCCCTTAAGACATGTCATTGAATTATATAGTTAATTATATACTTCTAATTATTAAGACATTAAAAATAATAACATATGTACATTTAAAAATGAATATTGAAAACATATGTATGCACGTCTATATCTAACACATGAACATATTTACATGTACATTTATGAAATAAAATATACATTTTAATCTACATTCTTATGTATAATTTAAGATCTCTCCTTAAGACATGTGTTATTAAATATAGTTAATTACACTTAGTTATAAGATAAATTAAGATCAATAGTTAACATATACACAAATTATACATATAAAAATGTGAATTTATTAAAAACATGTACATTCATCTACTTTTAACCATGAACAGATATACATGTAGATCTATGTTCAAAATAAAAAATTATACATGTTCTAATCTATATTTTTACATGTACAATTTAGGATCTAGACCCTTAAGATATGTCATTTAATTAAACTTCTAAAATTAAAACATTAAAGTGAATTTGACATATATATATATATATATATATATATATATATATATATATATATATATATATATATATATATATATATATATATATATATATATATATATATATATAAACATTAATATTGAAAACATACATGTCTACATTTACCATATACATATACATATATATATGTTTTTTTTAATTTGTTTTCTAAAATTTATATTATTATAAATTTTATAATATTTTTCTAAATTTTTTTTAAATTTTTTTTCTAAAATTTATATTATTATAAAATTTCTAACATGTTTCTAATATTTTTTCTAAATTTTTTTTCTAAAATTTATATTAAATTATAAATTTTCTAATATTTTTGTAATGTCTTTTCTAAATTTTATATTAAATTCTAAATTTTCTAATATTTTTGCAATGCTTTTTTTTTTAATTGTTTTCTAAATTTTATATTAAATTATAAATTTTCAAATGTTTTTCTAAATATATTTTTTAATTTTTTAAAAATATTTTTTCTAAATTTTATATTAAATTATAAATTCTCTAATATTTTTGTAATATTTTTTCTAAATTTGTTTTCTAAATTTTCTAACATTTTTGTAATATTTTTTCTTAATTTTTTAATTTTTTTAAATGTTTTTTCCTAAATTTTCTAATTTTTTAAAATATTTTTTTATAAATTTGTTTTCTAAATTTTATGTTAAATTATAAATTTTCTAATTTTTTTTAATGTTTTTTCTAAATTTTCTAATATTTTTGTTATGTTTTTTCTAAATTTTCTAATTTTTTTTTTTTTCTAAATTTGTTTTTTAAGTTTGTTTTCGAAATTTTATATTAAATAATAAATTCTCTAATGTTTTCTTAATGTTTTTTCTAAATTTGTTTTCTAATGTTTTTCTTAAATTTTATATTATTTTTTCTAATGTTTTCTAAAATTGTTTTCTAATGTTTTCTAAAATTGTTTTCTAATGTTTTCTAAAATTGTTTTCTAAATTTTTTTTCTAATGGTTTCTAATGTTTTCTATATAATATTTTTTTGTTTTCTAATTTAATATAAATAAACAATAAAAATATTAAATTAACATTTAGATATGTTCTCAAAACTATTAAAAACGTAAATAACATTCAAATATGCTTTAAAAACATTAAAATCTACTTTAATAACATTTAAAAATACTTTTAAAACATTAAAAAATAATAAATAAAAAACATTTTGACATACCCGATGATGAGAATCAAAATGAAAGCGACAGGATGACGGTGACGGAAGTAACACAAATGACAGGTTCGCCCAAACGCTCTGAATGAATAGTAGTCACCGTAAAAGTGAGTTGAAAAAAATGAGAAATTGATTTTATGCGCCGAAAATCTATCCACCATGGGTTCGCGCAAACGTACATTCGCGCGAACATATGTAAACGGGTTCGCACGAACTCATGTCGGGTACATGTTTGCGCAAACACATCAAAAAGGTTCGCACAAACGTATGAAGTTTGAAATGGCGAAAATTTTGCAACTTTTTTGAATTTGTTCATCCCACTAAAGTGGAACCCATTATTGTGGGATCACCCACTGCTATGACTATAATATAGTTTGAACCTCGCAATATGGAAGCCATTTTTGAGACAATTAGGCTTTTGTTGTTCACAAGGTTGGGGTGATTCTTGTTATGATCTGGAGTGTTTCTTGATCCTATGGGTATTCATTGTTCACCAGCAAGGGAGGAAATTAAATTCGAAAAAATAAGTCAACTTTGACTATTTAACACTTTTAACTTAAGAATCAAACCTTAGTTTGTGATATTTAAGCCATCCTAAAGATTTGTGAGTTGAATTGAATATTCACAATCAAATGCAGATTGACTTTCTGGACAGACTTATGAATTGAATTGGATATTTCTAGTGGTTAAGATGACAATCCTACATATGGCTTTGTGAGTATTCACTTGTCACATGCTAGAAACTATGAATTGAATTGGGTATTGAATTGGGTATTTCTAGTGGTTGAGATGATAATCTAAATCGGTTGACTAGAGCATCTTTTCTTACAATATGAGATGTGATCTGAAATGTGCGTCAGGAAAAACATACATAACAAATCTAGAAATACTTCTTATAAAAGATGGACTGAGGCAAGCTTATATTGAAATGTTCTAAACTTCTCTTTGGAAGGCCTGGGTATATGGACCAACTGAAGATTGCAAATTGAATTCAGAGCCCAAAGCAGAGATAAGAACGATTCTAACCTTGGATTTGAATTCAATTATGAGCAATTCAATATCTGAACTGAGCGTGCTTCTTAAAAATTTGAAGTGTGATCTGAATCCAATTGGACTGGGGAAAACATATGCTAAGAATTTGTAGGGTTTCCAAAATCCTCCTTGGAAGGCCTAGGTATATCTAGCAAGTAAAGATTGCAAATTCTATTGAGAGCCCAATACAGACTAGAATGATGTTAGCCTTGGATTTGAATGTGAATTTATAGGAGCTTGGGTTTCTGAATTGGGTATGTGTCTTGAAGATTGATAGAAATTATGCGAAAATTTATTATTAGAAAATTTTAATATTCCAGCTTCGGGGTTTCTAGTTTTCATCGCTCTCTTTGTTTGTATTTTATAAGCTTTTCTAGCAGTCGCTTGTCCGTGTCGGTTTATGGGCGTTGGGATTGGAATTGCTGATGGCGGAGTTTGTAATGTCGATCTAAGCCCATGATAAGCTTCCAGTTGGAGAGAATGGACGTACATTTTCTGAGCCAAATTGGAGTAATCGTTTGGGACAATGCATACAACCGGCCCAATGCAACAAACATATCCAATTTTATTATTTTATTATTTTACCTTCTTTGGAAGAGCGACAAATTTTATTTTTCCTTTTTTGTGTGAGTTGCTAACTTTTTATAGTTGTCATCTTTCATGAGGCCACAAACCGTCATCATTAGTTCCCAACTTCTCATAATTTCAAAACCTTTGAAAGAGTCACAGCCTTCATAATTCATTCTTTGGAAGAAACGTGACTTCCTTACTTTCTTCTTATCCTTTTTTATTCTTTCTTGAATCAGGAAAGAGTCACAGCCTTCATAATTCATTCTTTGGAAGAAGCGTGGCTTCCTTACTTTCTTCTTATCTTTTTTTATTCTTTCTTGAATCAGGAAAGAGTCACAGCCTTCATAATTCATTCTTTGGAAGAAGCGTGGCTTCCTTACTTTCTTCTTATCCTTTTTTATTCTTTCTTGAATCAGATTCCTTTCTCACTTCCCTCCTCTTTCCCCTTTCAAATCAGCTCTCCTTTTATATCTTATATTGAAGGAGTCACAACTCTTTATTGCATATCTCTTGACCTTTCAATTAGCTTAAATAAGATTTTCTACTATTTATTTATTTATTTTTATATAAAATCTATTATTATTGAATCTTATTTCAAAAACAAACATTACATAGATGTAAACAAAGGTAATACCATAATAAAGATATCACAAAAGAATCTCTTTCAAAATGTATAACCAATTTAAGATGTACACGTACATTTTTAGAACGTATAGATAGTACAAATTATTCAACGTATAATTAATAATATTTAACCATACACATATTTGATGTATTCTTCTTAGAAAATATATCACAATTTATTGTTAGTATTTTAAAAAAATAGATAATTAATCGACAATTTAAAAATATACATCATATACAATGAGACACCAAATCAATGTATATTTGATCACCAATTTTTTAATTTAAAAAGGTTATAATATGTTACTATAAATATAGGATGAACCTAGATTTTTACAAAGCTAAAATACAATACCCAAATCTTAAAACTAAAGTCCAAGCCTCTTCATTATCTCTACAATACTTCTCTATTTTCTCATATTATTCCATCATCTAATAATGAGAATTATTTGGGCCTTAATGTTATCAAGAGCAAAATCAAGTATACAATGAATGTACAAATCCACTATTACAATGTAAAAAACTCCCATACTCACGATGCATCATATTACAAATCCACTATTACAATGCAAAGAATTCAAATGCTCAATGGTGCATCATTTTCCTTACCTAGTGCCTAAAAAAAGTCCACTTAGATGTACCATGGAAGAATGGGGGAATATTATTCATTGATCAACAAAAGTCCTACCCATTTATGACACTATTAAATTTAGAATATAGGTGAGAAAGAGAATACAAAATAATCGAAGTGCCATGCAACTTTATTAATTGGTGGACGATTTTTTCTAGGTGAAAACCCCCATCCACAGGAGTTACAAGGATATATCAAGTCATTTATAGAAGTCTAAGAGTGTAGGGAAGTAAGTGAGGTGCATTGGAATCACCATCATGCTATTATCCATTGTCATCTTTTTTGAAATATTCTTACATTTCACGAACCATATCAAACCTTCAAGTGGATTGGAAACTCACAAACCTTACAATATTTAGAATTGCCCCCCTCTTTTTTCCACCTTTTATCTTTCCATATATTTGTACTTCCTTTGTTGTAGAATATTCTATCTTGTCATCCTCTACTTCACCTTATTCCACGACCAACTTTTACATCCTTTATTACTCAACACTTAATTTATGTCCTCCAAGGAATACTCAATCTTTTCTACTCTGTCATGTTTCTCCTTTACTTTTTTCATCTCTTCTTCACACACATCTTCATCTATAAATACACTCATGCCTTTACTAAGACCAAATAAGCACTAAATTCCATGATCTTCTCTATATTCCTTTATATCTTCCTATTCTCCTCTTCTTTTCACTCCTATTGTAGTCTATATATGTCAACCAAGGTATGAAGATCATTTTCTTTCTTCTTCTACATGTATCCCTTCTAATGAACACAACTTTTTTGATCAAGAAAACAACATTACACTTTTATCTGGTTCAAGAACTCACAAATATTACAACATAAGAAAAATAGTCATTTAGTCACTCTTTCTTTCTTTTGTTCTCTTTAATTTTTCATATTGTTTTGCATGAAGAGGGAATTATAAAATCATGCCACATTTTTACAAATCTCGTGTACTTGAGAACTTTTTGACATTTTGAACTTTGCTAGTTTTTTACTTATTCTTCTTTATTCTTTGCCCTTCACGTCTATTTTGTCAACTTTTCCACACATTTTTTGCTAGGAAAATTATATTTCATTTTCACTACATTCATGAACTCCCAAATCTCATGATCTCTAAGACTTATTGAACCTTATGAATTTTTTTGTGTTAGGCTTGGGCACCAAGGATGCTTCATAAGAGGTACTAGGTAAGGACAACCCTAAACCTTCAATCCAATAAGGACTTAATAAAAATAATCATGGACCAACTTTTGAGGGTAATAAGTGTTTTTTACTCTATGAAGGAGATGCCTATAGCTCCAATACCAAAATTAATTAACAAAACTAAGAGAAAAGTATAAGGGCATGGTTCAAGTGAAAGATGTGATTGTCAATAATACAACAAAACCCTTAAAGAAAAAAGGGGGGGATAAAGTAGACTTGGGTAGAAAGGTATGACCTGTAGTTAAACTCTAAAAGTTTGACAACTCTCAAATATTTTAGAGAAATAACCACAAGACTCCCAATACTTACAAAATAATGCTTTTTTCAAATTTTGAAATACAAATAAGCACAAGGGGGGATAGAGGACCACACCTATGCAATACCTTGACCCAAGAAAACTCATTTGAAATGTGTCATATTAATTATATATACTAGGTTGAGTAATGCTAAAATACACAATATGATAGTATAACAAAGACAACAGAAACACAACAAAATGGATTGCCAATAAATCTATGAGACACACCTCTTCTTCAGCATCCAAGGAAATGTTCCAATCATCCTTGGGATCATCTTTTGTGTTTACTTCCCCATATTCATCTCCATCTTTCCCTTTTCCTTCTTTGTCTACAAAAAAATATCTCAATTCAAAGAGATCCAATTATATTTCAATTTGGCACAACGATCTCACCTAATGCCAAAACTTGCAGTGTGCCTCAGTTCATTAGTGTGTCACTGCATAACTTTCAAACTATTGATCATGGCATTGATTTGTGAGTTTTGTTAGCTCTAGATGGGTTATTCAACCTTAGTGAAACCCCTTTTGTTTTACCATGTGATGCAACCAAAATTCCTCAAATAATTAACATAAACATAAAAGGGAAAGAACAAAAAAAAATAACATTAGAACTATAATTTCTTCTTTATTATTCTTCCAAATCCTCCCCTTCCTACAATGAGATAAATTACAATTTTAAATACAAATCCGAAATTACCATTTTTGTCAGTTTTTTTAATAAAACTATTTTTTTGTCATTTTTGGTAATTTTTAAACAACTCGAAGAAAGCTAAATTTTTTTGTGAAGCTTCCTAAAACTAAGAAAAGATGAACTGCCAACTAATATTCGAAATTAGAAGTGATATTTTGAGGTTATGAATAAAAACCAACTTTCTAAAAACTAAGAAAAACAATAAAAGCTTTTAAAAACTACTAAAACCTCTTGCTTAGAAAGCCACTAAAATCTCCTGCATTATTCTCCTCTAGTTAAAAGAACGCTGCTCTTGCAAGTTGTTTTTTGAATGTGTATAACTTCTTTTCTAGAACTTTTCTGTCCATTGTATCAAACATTGATTTTATTGACTCGGACGAATGTAAGTTTATTCCTTCTTTCTGGTCTTCCAATTTTTTGACATTTTTCATTCATCTTTGCATCTGTCATTGGATCTCTCTTCCTCTTATTTTTCTTAATCCATATTCTACTTAATATCTTCTTAGCCTTTAAAATCGAAAATTCCATTTCTTTTGTATAAGCCTTTGCACCATAATCATTTATGCCTTCAACACATAATATATCAACATATTCTCCATTGCCACAATTTTCATAATATCCTTGAAAATATATACATTCCATATCAAAAACCAAATTTGAAACATCATCATTAGAAACCTTCTTATAAACATGCACTTCCACTTTCTCATTATGAACATAAGATTCAAATACTTGAGAATGATAGGAAGACTCTTCTACGGCTATGTTTACCATGTCTTCTTCAGTGCTTGATGTCGAGAAAATCATAGGTATAATTTCCATTTCATTTTCTACCTCTTCCTCCTGCAATACTCTATTTTTCCTTTCATGCATTTTCCTCTTCTAAAAAATCTTTTTAACAGGCCATGTGATCTTCTTCTTGACTGGTAGGTACTATTTTTGCATTTCTAATTCCATTAGCTTTCTTAATTGTTGCCAACTTTCTTGTAATTTTCTTAACATTTCTTTCAACTCTAATTGCCTCATCTCTTCCTCCTTCCTCTTCCTCTCTTTCTCTTTTATTTTATTTTATTCTCTCCTCATATGCAAATACTTCATCAATAAATCTAGTTCTTCAAACAAGTCCATTAACCTTGCTTCTGATTTGCCTTTGCCTCAACCTAGGTATTTTATCTTCTCTACCTAGTCTTCAGGAAACTAGTTCCTCTTCTCAACCTTCATAAACATAAACTCAAAACCATGCAACCACAAAGATCTCCTTTTCCCAGACCTTCTGGGCTATGACACCAGATGATGTAGCCAAAATTCCTCAAATAATTAACATAAACATAAAAGGGAAAAAACAAAAAAATAAATATTAGAACTCCATTTTCTTCTTTATTATTCTTCCAAATCCTCCCCATCCTACAATGAGATAAATTACAATTTTAAATACAAATCTGAAATTACCATTTTTGGAAAAAAAAAAAATTAGTAAAACTATTTTTTTGCCATTTTTGGAAATTTTTAAAACAACTCAAAAAAAGCTAAATTTTTTTGTGAAGCTTCCTAAAACTAAGAGAAGATGAACTGCTAACTAATATTCGAAATTAGAAGTGATATTTCAAGGTTATTTATAAAAACCAACTTTCTAAAAACTAAGAAAAATAATAAAAGCTTTTTAAAACTACTAAAAGTTCCTACTTAGAAAGCCACTAAAATCACTTGCATCACCATGGATCCCCTATAGCATTCACAACCACCACGTACCAAAGCATCCCCTAAGGTGCACTAAGGGCAATTTTAGGGGTATGTTATAGCAACAAGAGATCTTCTTGAAGGAGGACCCTATTTAATGTTTGGAACATTTAGTTCATGCCTAATGAGAATGAGTAGATTGAAGAGGTCCTACTTTTTTGCAAGGGTTTGGTGAGGGTTTAAAGCCAAATATGGGGTTTTCATAGTAGATGGTTGCCTAAGACCAAATTAGTTGTGTATTTGGCTAATTGGAGACATATTAAGGGAATTTTTTGAGGTTTAAAGGTTAGGAAGTCAATATTTCACATACTTCATTTGAAAAAACACTTGATGTTGAAGCATTTTCCTAGGCCTAAAATAGGGCTCCTAGTGTGGATAGCAAGTAGTTTACAAAACAATCATATCTAAATTTTTTATATGTTTTAGGGGAGAAAAATGGTACTAGAATATGTAATCTATTTGGAAAAGTGTGGAGAAAAAGGGATGCAAACAACACCTGAGGCCTAATTGAGTTTCTAGGCCTAGTAGGCAGGGCTAATAAGTTTGGCTTGATAGATGAATACTTGGGACTTGGAGTACTAGTTATTTGGATTAGTTTGAGGGTATTAATACCTTTAGAACCCTTGGAGATCATAGTGGAGAATAACTCCAGAACTTGGCTATTTGAACATAGTGAAAACATTAAGAAGGTCATTGTGAATAGACCCAAATTGGTGCAATTTCCTAAGTGTGTTACCATCAACCTTGAGATTTCATTCCACCACCCTATCCTTTGCATTACTTCAAATTAAACATAGGATAAAATTTTCATACTAAAGGTTCATAAAATGTTCTTCACAAATAAGTACATTTTAATCGAACTAAACATGATCAAAATGAATGATATTCTATAAACATGAAAAATACACATGCACAATAAACTAAACAATAATATAATATATTAAAATGTATATCCATGTGCAATTATATATATATATATATATATCAAAATAGATATATCCATATATACATAATGTGGCTGATCATGCCATCGAAATATGTCTATAATATGAGAGTTTATGTATACAATGTGGTATGTGTCATCTCCAAATATCTCATGATGCATCTCTAAGCTACTATACTATCCTATGTTTCTGATGGATCATCAAAATGCAGCCTCTTCGATGTTCTATGTGGATTGAATGCCTCTTACATGAACAAAAAAGGAAAACCCAAAGCTGGACTATTGAATGTATATAAGTGTACATGTATAATATTAATTTACTCAAATGCACAATGATCATTTTTTTATGAATATTTATAGTTTCAAACTCTCATCATGTACCTCTCTCATCCACCTCATGTGGTGGTCAGGGTTCCTCTCATATGTCATCAGCAATGAATGAACCTCGTTAGCTCTAGCTTATATATGTTTGTATGGTTGTGAGATGGATCTACGATTTAAATCGTAACATTATAAGTGATAGCTTACTAAGTTTATAGCATAATCAAGAATTCAAACTAAAACTTACCTCTGTCGATCCCTCCTTTGCAAGCATCATTTGTGTCAGCAAAGATACATAACTCTAACTTCCAGCCTTCTAGGCACTAATATTTCCTATGAGAGTCAAAAGCATAGTTGTTACTATCAGCAAATAGTTTTCTAAAAATTTATGAAAATAACAAAAATAACAAATAAATGATAAATACACATACAATGGGGCTCTCACTATGAATAGAAACGTTGAGGGGTCTAGGATGTTGAATCTACCTGGAGTCATCACTAGTGGCCATGCCTTATACAATAAATAATGTAATAATATTTTGTTGGTACACACAAGCTACAAGTATGCATCTATATTTAATCACTTTAAAATATACCTAATTATTTTTCCCTTCTCAATGTGTGGTGGCTCACCCCCCACATTCTGTCCCCCACTAACAGGTGATACCTACAAGAGAAAAGAAGGATGAGAGACCTTGTATATTCCAGTATCAGATAGAAAAGCAATGATAATGCAACATAATGTATAGTAGACATCTCAAGCCCAAATAAAATAGTCGAGAGTGTGACATCATCAACCTATCTAAGCTCCTCCTCAGTCATCAGCTAAATATGAATGAAGATCACATACATGTATAATTGTGCAGTTGTTAAAATTATTTTACTATAAAGATTTATTTTAAATTTACGACAACAAAAAAAATGTATATAGTTACCAATATAGAAGGACTCTATGGCTTTGCACACCCCTCCTCCTCTCTCACATTAGGGTCTATAGTCACTATATTCAGGTGTGGTCTATCCTCCTCCCCAAATATAGATTGATATTGAGAATTCCCAATGGGACCCAGACATTAATTTTTGCACATAATGCCAGTATGGGACACACAAACATGTGATGTGCTTGTCGATGATGAAACTCGCACCAACATCATCAACATGGGGAAGCAACACTCACCTAGTCTAGGAGATCAATAAGCTACTCAATCTATGGATGGCTCTAATAGTTTGAGATCTAGCCTCTACAATGATATTAGGATGTTGCATTGGAGGAGGGGGGAGACCTCAATAGGGGGACATAAGTGCTAGAATTATTTCACTGGGAAAATGATCTATTATGGGAAGCTCCTCCTCCTATGACCATGTTGGGCCTCATGCTCTAGTTGTCCACTTTGAACCCCAACAAAAATTTAGCATACAATGTTTTAATGAAATAAAATGGGACCTCCATATCGTTGTGTAGTGGTTTGTCAAAAACCATCCACCAGTGATCCCAAAAGTTCTCACACATAGCCTCATTTGTGCATCATTTAATTGATAATTAGGGTTTTTTTGCTATCCACTTTTTTACCAATTTTTGGGTTCACAAATAGGTCAAATATATCATCTTTGGTTATGTTAAGGGTCACAACATCATAATAGTCTAACCCGTCATCAAATAGAGAATACATATCATCAGGCTAGTGAAGAAAAGCATTATTTTTCTTGAAAATTATATGAATGTTATCCACAATGGTGTTTAACGTGGATAGCATGGGAGCCAATGTAGGTATATTTTTATATTTGTTTTGTAAACCCCTCAGTTTGTTAAGATAATTTTGTATCAAATCTTCAATTCAAGGAGGGTTTTGAGGGGGTGTGGATCATTTAGTGGAGTTTGAGGATTTTGACAAGGTTGTGGAACATTTGGCAGAGGTTTTTGTGGCTCAGTGTTATCAACTTCATTAAATTCAGCCATGCCTATTAAATTGAAAAGAATTCAAAATTTACTAATTCTATTCATAATTTTTAATTAAAATGAGAAAAAACCAGCTATTTCTATTAAAAAACCTAATTTAAAATTAAAACAATAATCAAAACAATAAAAAAAACCAAAAAATTGAACTTACCTTTGATGTAAATGGTGGATTGAAGGTAAATGTGGATCTAATAGTAAAAAAGATCATATACATGAACGGAGGCTCATACACATGCAAGTAAACAATGAAAAATAGCATTTGGGTTTTTAAGTTTTTATTTTCTACATGCAAGTATTAGGTACCCAATATGACATCAGGTACCCAATAAGGTAAGTTATTACCTTTTTACTTTGGTATTAGGATGGGTGGGAAAAAAGTCAAAATGAATTTTCAAACACTTTTAGATGTTTTAAAACTACACCTTTTTCATGTTGCCCCTTTTTGGCATAGCATCATGATCTTGCACATACTCACAATCAATACCTTTAAGAATAACAAATGTTATTCTACCAAATTGTTGCAATTGTTACAAATGAATATTTTTCATCCAACTAGAACAAGAAGTAAAAAAAGTGGCATGTACTTTATAATTTTAATTGATGGTTTTTAGAATGACTTGAGTTACTTTCTTAAAATAAAAATTAGACGCTCTAAGTAAGTGCACCAAGTTGTGGTGCCAAAAGGGGGGTATAAGTGGCCACTTTTTTTTTCTGAAATCAACAATTTTTAAACTTCAACAAGAATTTGAAGATAGTTATGCTCAAAGTTTTAAGATATGACAAAAAAAAAAGTAGTAGTCCTTTGAATTTAGTTTCTAAACTACTATTTTTTTTCAAAATGGTTTAGTTTTAGGTCCTCAAAAAATAGGGCCACAGAAAGTGGTATTGTATTTTCAGAAAAAACGTAACATAGTGCAAAGTGTGGCCTCCCTAAAAAAAAAAAAAAAATTGTCAAATTATTTAATTGCTTTGGTCAAAAGTTACCTAACGTCATGTAGTTTATCCTAGCTTTTTTGGGTAATTTTATAATGTGTATTTTTTTAATGAATTTTTTAATTGGACACATCCCAAAAATGTGAAATATTTGTGTGCTCCCCCTAGAAATGATTGAAAACTAATCTAAAATCAAAATTTGTTTTTTTCAAAGTGTGTAGAATAGATTCTAGTTTCTAAAGAACTAAGTTCTTGCAAAATTTGATGAGCGAGCTAAAGTCTACACCCCAATTAGTACATGTTGGCTTTTGACAAAAAATGAACATACATTCAAAAGAAATTATAATTGAAAGGCTTGAAATAGTTCAAAATAAAAATAAATTATATGGTTATATAGCTAACACAGAGATCTACAGTGTCATGTAACCTGATTTTATCAATGCTCAACCATGAGGAAACTTGAAGGAGAGCACACAAGAAAAATCAATCATTTTTTGTATGTTTGTTACAAAACATGTCTAAGACCCGTTTAGAGACTCCAAACCTTTGGGTTGGATCCCCATGGAAAAACTAAGCCCTAGGCTTGGTAGAATCCAATTATTTAAATAGCATGTGTGCGCTATAGATCTATTTAAAGCATTTTTTAATTCAGGCTTACATAGTGCATACACGCTATAGTGCACACACACTCTGTAAGCATGAATTTCAATAGAGAGGGAAGGAGAGAGGGAGAGAGGGTAGAGAATGAGAGAGAGTAGAGGATTGGGAGAGAGTAGGAGATGGGAGAGGGTGGGATAGGGAGAGAGGAAGGGAGAAATAGAGAGAGAGTAGGGGACGAGAGAAGGTGGAATAGGGAGAGAGGGACGGAGAGAGAGAGAGAGAGAGAGAGAGAGAGAGAGAGAGAGAGAGAGAGAGAGAGAGTAGGGGATGGGAGAGGGTGTGATAGGGGGAGAGAAAGAAATGTGTGTGAGAGAGATATATAGTAAAAGAGAGGAGTGGGAGAGAGATTTAGCTAGAGAAATATGGAGATAAAGATCAAGATATACATGAAAATATATATTTAGAGAGAGAGAGAGGGGGGGGAAGAGATAGAGATGGAGAGAGTAGGGGATGGGAGAGGCTAGGAGAGAGAGAGAGAGAGAGAGAGAGAGAGAGAGAGAGTAGGGGATGAGAGAGGGTGGGATAGGGGAGAGAGAGTAGGGGGTGAGAGAGAGAGACTAGGGGATGGGAGAGGGTGGGATAAGGGAGAGAGAGAGAGAGAGAGAGAGAGAGAGAGTAGGGATGGGAGAGAGAGTAGGGGATGAGAGAGTAGGGAATAGGAGAGGGTGGGATAGGAAGAGATAGATTTTTTCACATAGTGCATGTGTGCTTCATAGTGTGCATGCACTATAGTGCATACACACTATATGAAAACACCAAAAAATGGTTATAATGAAATTTTGGGTCCCTACTGACCCATTAACTATTTTTTGTTTGTTGTGTGTTCTGTTGTTCCAACAAAAAACACAAGTTTCATGCTATTGGAAGTTATCAAACACCAAATTAAATCATTGGATACACTATTTGAAGGCCTTTTGAACATTCTTTCATGCTATTGGAAGATAGCAAACACCAAATTCAATCATTGGATACACTATTTGAAGGCTTTTTTAACAAATTAGAATTCTATAGAAAAGGTTAGTGCAATCCTTTTTAAATATTATTTGTTACTGTAGAGACAAATTTCATTATAATTTGACAAGTTGTTTAATATATAGTGAATTCGTTGAAATTTGTATGTTTCAATGAATTGGTATTTGGAAATGGCTAGAAATTTGACAAGTTGTTCAATATATATTGTGTATTCATTAAAATAATTGTAATTTGTATATGTATTTGAATGATTTTTAATTTACAAATTGAAGTAATTCAAATGTTTGAATAATTTGACATATAGAAATCATCATCATGCCAAGGAAGAAACCAAAAACTCAAACAACAAAAGAGAGGGACAGAGATTTGGCAATTAAAAGAGATAAAATGAAACTACTACCTGAACAAAGAGAATTGTAATGCAATAATGAGGAATTGTCTTTCGAAGAGGAAAAAGAACCACTGATACAAAAAAGCAAAGAGGAAGAATTGGAAAGACAAAGAGAATGAATGAGACTCTTACGCTCAAGAAGACAATTGAATTGTGAAGCTACACCATCTTCCAAAGTTGGAGTCATATCATCATCTCATGTTGAAAAGACACTAATTTTTACGTTCGACGATGCACACACTCCATCATGTCATGTTGAAGGCACAACATCAACATATCAAGTAGGTGATATTCCATCTCTTGCATCTTATTACAAGGCACATCATCTTCAGTTCAAGGTAGGCAAAACACTCAACCTTATGTTGATGTTCAAAATGTTGATGGAATGGAAGAGATTATAACACCTTCTAGAATTCATTTTAGAAGACAAAAATATTTAATTGATATTGATACTAACATTTTGAAATCAATGCCTAACAAGATTAGCAAGCGTACTTGTCAAAGAAAAGTTAATCATATGTGGAGATTATTGTTTGAAAAATTAAATATTACAAGTCAATGCCAATTATTTGTTGAAATGGTGAGGAATTTTAAATTTAGGCCCATCATGAAGATTCTTGGGCTAAGAATGACGGAAGATTTAAATGAAAAAAGCATTGTTAAGAATCTAATGAGTGCATATGACAAAGTGGGTTCTAAATCACGAACCAAAGATAGTAATATACAAGAAACATACTTACATCGACAAAAGTAAGTACCCAAATGAAGAAAGCTCAACTCATGAGAAACACAAGAAAAATATTAAAAATTGATAAAGGTACTCTAAGGAGAGCCATGGTAAGGCATGAGAGGTTGGAAGATCCAACAAAAAATGAGTTATGGACATTTAGCAGTAGACTACCATGAAATGATAAAGAAATTAGTGAAGCTTTGAAATCATTGATTGAATATTTTTGGACAAATAACACACTTGTTTCCCCTAATCAAAGAGATGTTGTAAGAAGGAGGATTGGTAGCTAAAATTGCAACCCATATGTGAAACATGTTTTGGACTTAACTCAAACACATTTTTTTACAAAATTTATTGGTAGGTATCCTCAAATTCCAATAAGTCAACTATTTTTTGAGATGGGTAAACCTTTTTATGTGAAGATAAATCACATACACACACAACTTTTTGTTGTAAGATACATATTGAATTTCCTAACCATTTTGATGTTTTTAGTCATATATGTGTGTTTTTGTATTCCAAGTTTGTTTTGTAGGATTGTGACATGAATTAACCACCTAAATATTCAAGGAAATTCATATCCAACATTTTATGTGAAATAGGGGACGATCAACAATTTTACAAGACGTCATGCTTGGATGGTACATGCTTATTTTGTGGTTCTTTGCAGCTTTTATCAACTCATGAATATATGGATAGTACACATGCAATTGAAAATAAAATTGTAGATTATGAAAAATATAAGATAGTGACATATGCTCTAAAAGATGGAAAACAGGGTAAAAGATGTCATGTAGTCATTGAAAAGATTCCAGTGTATGAGTTCATGAAGATTTTTTGTGAAAAGATTATTTACAAGTATGCAAGGCATACACATAGAGCTCGATGGCTTGATTTTCAATTCAAATTGTGCAAGGATACATTTTCACTTGATACCATTGTTTCAGTTGTAGACCTCATAGAGAACTACACACTACAATCACAAAATGAAATGCAAGCAAAGTATTATACTTCTCAATAGGTTTCCATATTTTTTCACATAATATTCATGTATTCACCTACAAGTACAAAGGATGACAAGAAGATATTGAGGGAGTACCATTTTTACATCAACAATGATCGATCACATTCTACGGAGTTTGTACATGGTTGTTTTCAACTATTTTATGAAGATTTGGCTAACAGGGGCATACCATATTGCTAGCACATTATTTGGTCAGACAATTACACATCTCAATTCAAGAATGCACGGATATTCTATTGGTTGAGTAGGATGCACATGTTGTCTAGAATTCAATATATGTGGAATTTCACAAAACGTAGTCATGGAAAGGGAGAGCATGATAGTCTAGGCGCATGCATCAAAAGAGCCTTAGCTTGTGAAGAACTAAAGTACAAAGATGGAACAATATTGATAGATGCAAAATTCATCATCCAGTGGTGTAACACTACAATGGATCCAAGTAAGGAAGGTGATTCTATGATTAGTGGATGTTTTTGGTTGATAGATAATACTAACATTGCACCATATGAGGATTGTTGCATAGTAACAGGATCAAGTGAGTTGCACTCTTTTAGAAGCTCTAATACATGATCATGGAGTATCCACACATGAAAAATGGCATGCTATTGTCCATCATGTGCAGAGAAAAATTGGGATGAGTGTGAATCAATTGAATGGGTGGACAAATGGGATATACAAGTTTTGGACCCTATTGACACCTATCATCCCCTACAAGCACTGGAAATGGTAGAGATGGATTCATCCATTGACTTTGATCACTTTCCTGATCTAGTGCAACCTGGTTTTATATATATATATATATATATATATATATATATATATATATATATATATATATATATCTTTGTAAATTCAATATGTAACTAATTTTTACCTAAGTATTTGTTGAATTAATGACCGCATTTTGTACATTTATCATTGCAGGTTTTAGGCGATGCGACGCGCTCCCCTACCCATAGGTGGTTAATTATGTGGTGTTCCATGTTCACTAACAGTCATGGCTTTTGGTGCAACGAAAAATGGGCCCTACAATTGGTATCAGAGCCTGGTTTTGGCCTGGTCATGGGTTCAAATCTCCTCGGTGCCTTCCCAACCTGCGTAAGCACCTAGTATGCACGTCAAGGGGGAGATTGTTGGGCGATGTGATGCACTCCCCTTCCCACATGTGGTTAATTATGTGGTGTTCCATGTTCACTAACAGTCATGGCTTTTGGTGCAACGAAAAATGGGCCCTACAGCAGGCCATATTTTTGTTGTTATTGCACCTTAAGACAATGAAGAAGGAACAGATTATTATTTGTGTCATTGTTTCTAAGCCAAAAAAATTGGATTACTTGATTATAGATGGTGAAGGTTTAGAGTACCATATAGGTGTGGTGGTTGTAAACAGTACATGGCTTAGATGATATTCTATGAAGAACCCTAACTTGTGGTTATTCAAGGATTGGCAAATGGAGAGAAAGATTCTTCATTATTTGAAACTTGTTGTTGTGTCAAATGTTCACTTGATAAAATATGGTGGAAAATCACATAATAAGACTCTTTGGAAGGTTCACGAGTCAGACCACGAGGCAATACTTGAGACATTAAAATGTAGAGCAGATCCAATTGGTTCATTAGATTGAATATAATTACAAAAACATGGAATCCTAAGGTAAATTTCTGTTAGGTTTAGGAAACTAAGGTATTTGGTTACCTAAGAGGTCCTAGGAATCCTAACTAGGGTCCTAGAATGGTCCTAGATGGACCCATTTGATCAAAAGATGTAAAAAGCAAAAATTGTTTAGAAGTTGCAAAATTGCTTGAGCAACTTTTGCAATTTTTGCAAAAAGTTGAAAATGATAGTTTAAGATGTTATAACTACCCATGCTTGGGTATATGAGCATTAGAAACATATTTTGGAAGGTTAGAAGGTTTCCAAACAGATTTTGCACTCCTTTCCAACCAAGTTGCATTTTTGAGCAACTTTTACAACTTTTGCAATTCTAGAAATGATAGTTTAGGAAGTTTTAACTACCCATGGTTAGGTATTTGAGCATGGAGAAGCATATTTTGGAAGGTTAGAAGTTTTTTAGCATGGGGAAGCACTCAAATTCCTAAGTTGGTCAAAAGTTGCTCAATAGGTTTAAAGTTGTTAGGGATGGGAAACTAAGGTATTTGGTTACCTTATAAGTCCTAGGAATCTTAAATAGGGTCCTAGAATAGTCCTAGGTGGACCCATTTGACCAAAAGATGTAAAGAGCAAAAATTGCTAAAAAGTTGCAAAGTTGCTCAAAAAGCTGCTTGAGCAACTTTTGCAATTTTTTCCAAAAGTTGAAAATGATAGTTTTGAAATTTGTAACTACCCATGGTTGGGTATTTGAGTATGGGGAAGCATATTTTGGAAGGTTAGAAGGTTTTTAGCAGGGGGAAGCACTCAAATTCCTAGGTTGGTCAAAAGTTGCTCAATAGCTTAAAAGTTGTTAAGGATGGGCAACTAAGGTATTTAGTTACCTTATAGGTCCTAAGAATCTTAACTAGGGTCCTAGAATAGTCCTAGATGGACCCATTTGACCAAAAGATGTAAAGAGCAAAAATTGCTCAAAAGTTGCAAAGTTGCTTGAGCAACTTTTGCAATTTTTGGAAAAAGTTGCAAATGGATGTTTGGGAAGTTGTAACTACCCATGCTCGAGTATATGAGCATGAGAAAAATATTTTGGAAGGTTAGAAGGTTTCCAGTCAAAATTTATACTCCTTTCCAACCAAGTCGCATTTTTTAGCAACTTTTACAACTTTTGAAATTTTGCACTAAAAGTACAACTTTTGCAAAGTTCACTAGGTTTCACTTCGATGACTTGGAAAAGGTTCTAATTTATTAAAAAACAACTTAAAACACCTAATCCTAGGCTATCTTTACCAAAAACTCTAAAAGACCCAATTTTGCCTAACTAGCAACTTTTGCTCATATCTTGCACAAAGTGGCCTAGGCATACATATCTTGCTCACATCTCTCGCAACATTTATCATGGGATTGAACTGTCTATTCCGTTAGCTCTAGGTGGCTAGGTAAACCCTAGTTCCAAGCTCATCCCATCCTATTGACTGCTCCAGCATTCTTGGGCACACCAAACCAAATTGACCCTAAGAGTCATTAAATGCCATAGGGTAGCAATCTTTGACGGGGCATATCTCGGAGCTCGTGCGAGGTATGGATGAAATTCTAGGTGCTACAAGATTTTTTTTCTAACACCTACAATAAACTCTCTCACTTTTTAGAGATTCGATTCCATTTTGATTTTATGACCTCATCTCAGGTGATGCTGAAACTTGTAGTGTTGGCCAATATAGAGTCGCCAACTAGTGAATCTCTCCAACCATTCATCGTGGGATCAAACTGTCTATTCTATTAGCTCTAGGTGGCTAGATAAACCCTAGTTCCAAGCTCATCCCATCCTATTGACCACTCAAGAATTCTCGAGCATGCTAAACCAAATTGACCCTAGGAGTCATTAAATGCCATAGGGCATCGATCATTGATAGGGCATATCTTGGAGCTCGTGCAAGGTATGGATGCAATTATGGGTGCTACAAGATCATGTTTTCCAACACCTAAAATAATCTCTCTCTCTTTTTGGAGATTGGATTCCATTTTGAGTTTGCAGCCCCATCTCAGGTGATGCTAAAACTTGTAGTGTTAGCTAGTACAAATTTGCCAACAGATGAATCACTCCAACCATTCGTCGTGGGATCGAACTATCTATTCTATTAGCTCTGGGTGGCTAGGTAAACCCTAGTTCCAATCTCATCTCATCATGTCAACCAATCAAACATTCTCAAGCAAGCCAAACTAAATTGACCCTAAGAGTCATTAAATGTCATAGGACAGCAATATTTGATGGGACATATCTCAAATCTCGTACAAAGTATGGATGCAATTCTAAGTGTGACAGGATCATGTTGCTGATACCTACAATAAACTCACACTTTTCAAAGATTGGATTCTATTTTGATTTTGCAGCCCCATCTCAAGTGATGTCGAAACTTGTAGTGTTGGCCAGTACAAAATCACCAATTGATGAATCTCTCCAACCATTTGTTGTGGGATCGAATTGTCTATTCTATTAGCTCTAGGTGGTTGGGTAAACCTTATTTTTTAGATCATACTATCCCGTTGAATGCTCAAATGTTTTCAAGCATGTCAAACCAAATTGACCCTAAGAGTCATTAAATTCCATAAGGTAGCGATCTTTGATGGGGAATATCTCAGAGCTCGTGCAAGGAATGGATGAAATTTTGGGTTCTACAGGATTGTGTTGCCAACACCTACAATAACCTCTCTCAATTTTTGGAGATTGAATTATGTTTTGATTTTGCAGCCCCATCTCGAGTGATGTTGAAACTTGTAGTGTTGGCCAGTACAAAATTACCAACTAGTGAATCTCTCCAACCATTCATCGTGGGATCAAACTATTTGTTTCATTAGCTCTAGGTGGTTGGATAAACCCTAGTTCCAAGCTCATCATGTCTCATTGACCACTCTAACATTCTCAGGCACACCAAATCGAATTGACCCTAAGGAGTCATTAAATGTCAGGACAGAGATCTTTGATGGAGCATATCTTGAAACTCGTGCAAGGTATGGATGCAATTCTGAGTGCTACATGATCATGTTGTCAACACCTACAATAACCTCTCTCTCTTTTTGGATATTGGATTCTATTTTGATTTTGCGGCCCCATCTCAAGTGATGCTGAAACTTGTAGTGTTGGTTAGTACAAAGTCGCCAACTGGTGAATCTCTCCAACCATTCATCATGGGATTAAACTATCTATTTCATTAGCTCCAAGTGGATGGGTAAACCCTAGTTCCAAGCTTTTCACATCCCATTGACCACTCAAACTTTCTCAGGAATGTCGAGCCAAATTAACCCTAATAGTCATTAAATGTCATAGGGCAGCGATCTTTGATGGGGTATATCTCAGAGCTCATGCAAGGTATGGATGCAATTCTAGGTATTATAGGATTGTATTGCTGACACCTACAATAACCTCTCCTTCTTTTTGGATATTGGATTTCATTTTGCTTTTGTGGCTCCATCTCAGGTGATGTTGAAACTTGTAGTGTTGGCCAGTACAAAGTCATCAGCTGGTCAATCTCTCTAACCATTCATTATGGGATCAAACTATCTATTTAGTTAGCTTTAAGTGGTTGGGTAAACCCTAGTTCCAAGCTTGTCCCATCTTGTTGACTGCTCGAATGTTATCGGGCACACTAAACTAAATTGACCCTAAGAGTCATTAAATGGCATAGAGCAGCGATCTTTCACGAGGCTTATCTCAAAGCTCATGCAAGCTATAGATGCAATTTGGGTGCTACATGATCATGTTTTTGACACCTACAATAACCTCTCTCTATTTTTTGATATTGGATTCCATTTTGATTTTGCAGCCCCATCTCAAGTGATGTTGAAACTTATGGTGCAGGACACCTAAGTGGCAACTAGATATGTCATCTCATCTAATGATGGAGACTCGTGATAGAAACTAAAGGGGTGATCATACACCTCATTTTGAACATTTTTTTTTTTTTAGTAGTAAGGCAATCCTTGTTTGTAAGGTCAAGGAACTTGAGGTCACCTATAAACCCAAGTGGCCTTAGTCCTAAGGATTTTTGCTTTTTTATTTTTTTTGTTAATAAGTCGACTCAAGAAGTGCTTTGAAATTCATTACAACTTATATAGGTCCTATGTGTTACCAAAAACCACTTGGTTAAGTTCTAGAAAAAGTTAGTGCAAAAATTGCATTTCTCAATAAAAGTTGCTAACAACTTTTTGGCAGTTTTAGCAATTTTTAAAAAAAATGTTGAAATTTACCTTGTAACTAATCAAACCAACTAGTAATTGATTGGAATGGATGTCAAATGATTAAAATAACCTCTATGAAGTTAGAGGATGCATAAGGTGTTGGTTATTATTAATTTCTTTTTATATGGCAAGGAATCACTGTTGATGTTAAACTTGTATATAAGATCATTGAGTTATTGTCAAATATCATTACTCCATGTTTTAGAACAGCAAATCTATACTTTGTTAGAATTAAATACCACTTTAGCTGCATGTTATCACTAAATGTAGTTAGTGGAAGATGTTAAGGATCTTCTTGGTTGTCTTAATAGCCATCTCATGGGTTTGAAACATAATCACTTGCATTTGTGAAGAGTTGGCCGAAAATCAACAAATTACTTGCAAAGAAAATATAGTCATGAGATGTTGGAAGATTGTTTTCACTCATAGGATGTTGAATAATCTCTTGGAAGGATGTAATAGATGATAGACTGAAGTTTGTGAGATAGTTACCTTATTTAGCAAGGAAACCCTAATTATAACAAGGGTTTGGAGGTTTGTATATCTCCTTAATAGTTAGGAATTTGAAAGTCAGAAGATTGTAAGATCTTGGTAAGGTAAAACTATAAACAATTTCATTTGTTATTTTTATTTGAAATTTTAATGAGTTGGGAGTTAGAAGGTATGTTTTAGGCCAAAAATTCTAGACTTGGACCTGCAAGTTATATGCTTTATTGAACAGTTGGGAGTCTATGTTTTTGGAATTTAGTCAAGCTTAGTATTGGGTATCTTAATCCCTCATTAGTTTTGGTAGTTGTTTGGAGAGATTTTGATTTCCTACCTTAAAACCCTAAAGGTAGGGATATAAGAAAGAGCCTCTTTAGTTTTTTTTGTGAGAATTGATGTTTTGAAGACCACTAAGGTGTATAGCACCTTATGAATGTTGAAACCACTTAAATGGAAATGAGTTAAGCCTTTTGGAAGCTTATTGGGGCATGGTGTTGTGAAAGATCTTGGAGGGTGTAAGGTAGTGGAGGTGTTCGATATTGTGAGAGGTATTTGGTTGAGTTTGTGAAGGTTTAGGTAGAGACATTTGGAATAGGCGAGGGTGGCATAAGGAATAGAATAACCACCTGATCTCTAGCCTTGGAAGAGTCCTCGGGGACTTATGGTAATATGTTTGGTAGGCTCAAAATAAGCCTAGTGATGAGAATTTGGTAATAAAAATGTAGTATCACCACCTCATTTTTGCATCAATATCCAAATACCTATTTTGTTTGCCAAGTTTAGTGGAGAAAAACAAAGTTGTCTGAAAACCACAAAAAAGGCTATAAGGGAAATTAGGCCTATTGAGAGCAATTTTTCAAAATACATGTTAGGAGAGTAAACCAATTATAGAAACCTCATCATTAGGTGCTCCTTGAAGTGTATAAGGTGTTAGTTTGAAGCAAGAAGTTGATTATGATCCATTTCTCAAATTTGCTCATTTTTCCCTTATTGCTTCCCAAGTCTTGAATAGGGAAAGTGATCAAGTAGTTTGGTGAAGTTGGGTAGAAGTTTGTTTAGTGTTGTAACCAATTTGGAAAGAGTCTTTGAAGTCACTTAGGAAGGTGGAAAAGGTATTTTTCCTTAAAAGTGTTCTTGTTGGGAATCCACTAGCTTTTGGTGTGAGCACTCTACATCATTTTAGATGCAAATTAAATTAAAATGAAATACATGAAATGTAATTAAAACTTGAACAAGAAAAATAAGATATATATTATGATAACCAATAATGTCATGCATCAAATATATGTCATACATCAAATATAAAATGTCATATATACATCAAATGTATGTCAAATATGTCCACTAACATAAAATCCAAGATATATGTCCACTAATGCATATACATGTGTTTTTATCCCTATATCTTCTCCTTCCCGTGAGGGGAAGGAAAAAAATCCCTAGAGGCCTTTGGTCATTGCATGGACGGAGATTATGGGTATGATGGTGTCTTCCTCACATGCTCCCTCATCCTCTTGTTTAGGATACTCTCTAAGAGCTCATACAAACAAAGTATATATGAATCAATAATTATTATATATTGAAATTAAATATAGGTACACACAAAATTAATTATTTTCTTACTACCATCAAGTAGTCACTCTGTACATCCACCTCAAAGGCTCGCAGATGATCAGGAGTAACAAATCCCTACAACAATTCAATCAATATAATCACTCAATAATACTTATAAATACCATTTTAAATTTTAATAATAACTATTATAACTAACAACTAAAACTATGAAAACTATTTATCAATGGCTCTGAACTAGCCATCACAATAGTAACTCCACGATCGATGGACTAGTGAAGATAAGGAAGAGTCTCAGACGTCAACAACTACAAATCATACACTACAATTTACATGTAACATGAAACATGAAACAAATATAATCAAATGAATTAAATTAACATGAAACAAATGTACCTCTACGAAGCTCTTATCATGCCTAGGCTCAAAGTCCCTTGTGAATGTCAATGGTCTAGTAGAGAACTAATGCACATGGATAAAAGAAAAATTGTCAATCCTTCATATGATTACTTAATAAATATATGTATTAATTTAAATGATTAAATTGATACATACCTCTCGACTTGTTGATGGGACATAAAATGGGGCCGAGGAATTTGTATTAGGACCATCAACCCTCTTACCTTGAATTTTAAACAGTGTCAAGACATGCTAATTAATTAGTCATTCACTATACATATGAAATCTGATCAAATTAGTTTATTAGAATTGCGATTTACCTATGTGTCAATGCCAAATGTGTCACTCAGGAACTCATTAGTGACTAGCCCATCATCTATAATATCTCCAACATGACTGCCAAATGTGCATAAGAATCCACATGATGTGCAGATGTGACCCCGACACAAAGAAGGCTTATCCTCAACTAATGGACTGGCACAATGAATGAGAGTTTGTGCCAAAGCATTGATAGTCCCTAGAGTATTGGTCCCTACATGTTCCTTCACAACCAAAGGAATAATCACATGCTCACCATGTGGCTTGACAACAGGTACCCTATTTACATCAGGGTCATGACGTGCCCCTAGCCTCTCAAATGATGACCCCCCACCTCTACCCTGAGAATCTAACATATCAAAATGATTGGGGATATCCCAAAGGGAAAATTCACAATTGATGCAAGAGCATCCTAAGTGTAAGAGCAATCTTGCATCACCCAAAAAAAAAATATTTTAAGTCTTTTCTATTTTAATATGGACTAGTAAACAGGGTGATTACTATTTATGGGAACTTTCCATTTTAAGTACTTTTTTAATATGAGCTCAGAATGTTCTCATCTTCTACAGGAAGGTTCATTTTGGAGATTTAAACCTACCATAAAAATCTCATTGATCCAGCTTAAGTATCGAAGAAGTTATTATAGATTTTTAGTGAAACAATTTGTAGAAAAATCTTCAAGCTCACTATTCGAGGCCATAGAGTGCCCAGATGAGGTCCAAAAACTCGATGGAAGGGTGTTAGCACAGTTCTAAGCCTATAGATCAAGAGCTAGCATTTTTGAAAAGAGGTTTTAATACCCAATTAGAGCAATGGTTTGTGAGTTATGGCCTTCTGAAGTTGGGCTACCTAAAACTTCTAAAATAATTGTCAAAGATGTATTTGGACGACTCTATATGTTTTGTTAGGGTCTGTTGGCCCTAGGTATTAAGTTCAAGACAATAATTTTAAAGACAAGCTCTAGATGATAGTTCACAGCTTGTCTTGAAAATTATTGTACTAAAGGGGCCCATGTGGGTTAGCAAAGTGTACTTATGAATTTTGTAATTCCAAATTTCTTCTCACATTTTTTGTTGTTTCTTTGTTTCTGTTATGAGTTTATGGTATTAAGGGGAACACCCTGCATCAAGTGGTATCAAAGCTAGATTTCTTAAGTGTGTAGATGGATCACCGATTGTGAGGTAGTTAGCACTAGGACCGTGATTTGGGTTGAGTGCGTAGAAAAATCATCAATTGTGAGGTAGTTTGTACTAGGGTTTCAGCAGAAGCATAAAAATGCCTCCATGAAGAGAGCATGGAAAAAGAGTTGTAGGTGTTACACGTGAGAGTTTTCAAGCCCTCCAAAGGAAAATACAAGCATTGGGAGAACAAATGCTAAGAGGAATAAATCTTCCTATAAGAGATGAAAGTGAGGATGAGGACGAAGTAGAAGAAAATGCCGAAGTAGAGGCAGTTCTAAATCTAAAGGAAGAGAGGCTTTTTAGGGCCATCTCCAATATTGGAAAAAGACCTAATTTTGAGGTTCCCACATTTTTCAAGAAATCTTAATCTAGAGGAGCTGATTGATTGGATCAATGAACTAGAGGAGTACTTTGAGCATGAAGATATTGATGATCCTCATAGGGTCAAGTTTGAGAAGGCAAAATTGAAGGGACATGTGAAGATATGGTGGCAGGAGGTTCAGCTGGAGCGAAATAGAAAGGGAAAGGACAAAATCACCAAATGGGATCAGATGAAAGATAAACTGAAGTGACAATTCATTCCTGTGGATTATGAGCTTAATATGTTGAAGAAGATGCAAGGGTCGAAGCAAGTGAGAAAATCTATTCAAGAGTATACCAAAGAGTTCTGCTGAGTTCTCATTAGAACCAGCCATGCAGAAGCTGATAAGGAGAAAGTCTCCTGTTATCTTAATGGGTTAAGGCCTTACATTTAGGATGACCTGAGTCGAGTTCGAGTGAGCAGCATTGAGGAGGCATACCAATTTTCCCTAAGATTCGGGGAGAAAATGAGCAAGAATTTTGACAATAAGAACAATGGAAGAGGTTGCGATGGACAATTTTATGGTGGTCGCAATGATGATTAAAAGAAAAAGGATGAGGTTGCAAGTAGCAATTAGAACCAAAGGGGAAACAATTTCAATCGTTTCCATGGCCAAAACAATAGAGATCAAAGAGGAAGAGGTGGAGGATAAGGATTTGGAAGAGTAGGCTTCTGTGGAAAATGTTTTCACTATGGAGAAGAAGGGCATAGAGCATTTGAATGTACCCAGCACCAAGGAAGGAAAATTCGAGGAACAAAAAGCCAAGCTAGAGTTGCACATGTTGATGAAGATGTCAAATCCTCACATTGTAAAAATGTTGAAAGAGGAGAAGTCCTAGTTGACTGAAGAGTGTCCTGTTGAGTGGTGATAATGAACCTGAGCAAAGAAGGAGCTTGTTTCGCACAAGATGCAGATGTGAAGACAAGTGTTGTGATGTGATCATTGATGGTGGAAGTGCTAACAATCTAGTGTTAGAAATGATGGTCACCAAGTTGAAATTGAAGAGGTAGAAACACCCACATCCATACCATATTGTTTGGGAGCAAGATGACCACAAGGTCATGGTCAATGAGCAGTGCTTAGTGAAGTTCAAGATTGGAAGCTACCAAGATGAGGTACTATGTGATATCATAACTATGGACATATGTCATATGTTTTTGGCTAGGTCATGGCAGTTTGACAAGCATGTTGTACATGATGGACAAGCAAATACCTACACTCTGAGTAAGCATATTGGAGTGAAACATAAGTTGAAGCCGTTGAAGGATAAAGAAGAAAAGGTATCTAGTGTTGCCAAAATATGTTTTGTTGATGGAAAAGAGTTTCTTAAAGGTATGAAGCATAAGCATATGTGTTTTACTATAATTCCTAAATATAGTAAAGAAGAAGTGAAAGAGGTACCTGTAGAAGTTGCAGATATTTTAGGAGAGTTTTTTGATATTGTATCAGATAATGTACTTGATGGATTGCCCCCAATGAGGAAGATCTATCACCAGATGGATTTGGTTCTAGGAGCTAGCTTTCCAAAAAGGGCAACGCACAAAATGATACTAGCAGAAAGTGAAGAGTTGAACAGGCAAGTTCATGAGTTGTTGCAGAAGGGGTTGATCCGAGAGAGTTTGAGTCCATGTGCTATACCAGCAGTGTTAGCACCAAAGAAGAATGGAGAATGGAAGATGTGCATAGATTCTCATGCTATCAACAAGATCACCATCAAGTATATATTTCCTTTCCCCAGGATGGATGATATTATGGATTGTTTGAGTGGAGCTCAGTATTTCACAAAGATAGATCTGAAGAGTGGGCACCATCAGATTCCTATCAGAGAAGGTGATGAGTGGAAGACTTCTATCAAGACAAGGGAAGGATTGTATGAGTGGTTAGTCATGCCTTTTGGGCTAACTAATACACTAAGCACTTTCATGAGGCTCATGAATGAGGTACTAAAGGAGTTTCTAGGTAAGTTTATCATTGTTTACCTAGATGATATATTGATCTTTAGTAAGACATTGGAGGAGCATCTGCTTCATATTCGCAAGTTGTTTGATAAGTTGAGGGCAGAAAAGTTGTTGATAAACTTGAAGAAGTGTAGTTTTGTAAAGAAAGAATTAGTGTATTTGGGATTTGTAGTCTCAGGAGAAGGTCTAAAAATGGACCCAAAGAAAGTGAAGGCTATCCTTGAATGGCCTACTCCAAGGAGTGCGACAAAAGTAAGATCTTTTCATGAACTAGCTACATTTTACAGAAAGCTCATAAGAAGTTTTAGCAGTATGTGTGGACCCTTGACTGAAAAAATGAGAGGGGATAGGAAAGAGTTTAAGTGGACTGTAGGAGCAGATAAGAGTTTTAATTTGTTGAAATAGAAAGTTACTGAGCAGCTTTTTTTAGCACCTCCTAAATTTAACAAGGTGTTTCAAGTAGACTGTGATGCTAGTGGTACTGCAATAGGAGTTGTTTTGAGTCAAGAAGGTAGCCTTGTTGCTTATTTCAGTGAGAAGTTGAATGATGCAAAAAGAAAATATTATGTTTATATCAGGAATTGTATGCTATAGTTCAAGCATTAAGAAGTGGATTCACTATCTTCTTCCCAAGGAGTTTGTTTTGTATACTGATCATCAAGCTTTGCAATATTTGAATAGTCAAGAAAAATTGAACCAAAGGCATTTAAAGTGGGTTGAGTTTTTGCAGAGCTATACATTTGTTTTGAAACACAAGAGTGGGAAGTCTAACAAAGTTGTAGATGCTCTTAGTAGAAGACAACTTTTGCTAACAAAAATTCAGATAGAGGTGGTTGGGTTCAAGGAACTCAGTACTTTGTATCCAAATGATCCTGATTTTGGTGAAGCATGGCAGGCTTGTACATAACCTATTACACTTGATATCACAAAGTGGTTGGATTTTATGATCCAGGATAGTATGTTGTTCAAAGGAAGCCAATTGTGCATTCCTAGAAGTTCAATGAGAGAGAACCTCATCAAGGAGAAGCATAATGGAGGATTGGATGGACATTTTTGGCAGAAATAAAACTATAGTTTTGGTTGCTGAAAATTATTACTGGCCACAGTTACAGTAAGATATGAAAAAGTTTGTTCAAAGTTGTCAAGTATGTTAGATGGTGAAATGAGTGAAGCAGAATACAGGGTTCTATTAGCCATTACTTGTACCAAAGAAGCCATGGGAGGATGTTAGCATGGATTTTGTTCTTGGATTACTGAGGACACAGCATGGATATGATTCTATTTTTGTGGTGGTTGACGGGTTTTCAAAGATGGCACATTTTATTCCTTGCAAGAAGACTAGTGATGTTGTTCATGTAGCAGAGTTGTTTTTCAAAGAAGTGGTGAGATTACATGGTCTACCGAAGAGTTTTGTTTCAGATTGAAATACCAAATTTGTTGGGTATTTCTAGCGTACATTGTGGAAGAAGCTGAAGATAGATTTGAAGTTCAGTTCATCACATCATCCACAGACTGATGGACAGACTGAAGCTATGAATTGCAGTTTGGGAAACTTGCTGAGATGCTTGGTTGGAGATAAACCAAAAGGATGGGATATGATTTTACCATAGGCAGAATTTACATATAATAATTTTTTCAATAGTAGTACTGGTAAATCAACATTCCAGATTGTATATGGGAGTAGTCCAGGAAATACTTCTAAATTGAGGCAGTTGGATAAAGGAGAGATAAGTAGTGTTGAAGTAGAAGATTTTGCTAAACATTTGAAGAATGTCTATGAGGAAGTAAGGAAGCACATCACAAATATGAATACACAGTATAAGGCTAAGGAAAATGTGCAAAGGAGATATAAGGAATTCAGATTGGAGATGAAATCATGGTTCATTTGAGAAAGGAGCGTTTTCTAGTGGGTACGTATAATAAGCTGAAGATGAAAAAGTTTGGACCATGCAAGATAGTGAAAAGGCATGATTCTAGAAATGCATATGAAGTGGAGTTGCCTACTGAATTGAATATTTCACCAGTATTTAATATTTCGGATTTGACAAAGTATTATGAAGGAGGTGATGGAGATGAAGTTGCAAAAGTGCAGTGGAGTATTCCAGTAGCTAGTTCAATTACACAAGAGATTGAGGAGATACTAGATCGTCGTATTGGTAAAGTACCAAAAACAAAACTTATGAGGAATATTTGGTCAAATGAAAAGGGAGGCTAGTTGAGATTCATCATGGCTAGCAAAAAAGGAGGTTAATTGTCTTGGTTTTCCTCTGAACACCTGAGATGTAATAGGGTCACTTCTCAAATTACCCTGAGTGTCTAATGCAAGAGCATCCTAGGTGTAAGAGAAATCTTGCATCACCTAAAAATATTTTATTTTCAATCTTTTCTATTTTAATAAGGACTAGTAGACAGGGTGGTTACTATTTATGGGAACTTGCTATTTTTAGTAAGTTTTTCATATGAGCTCGGAATGTTCTCATTTTTTACAGGAAGGTTCATTTTAGAGATATAAGCCTACCATAAAAATCTCATTGCTCCAGCTTAAGTATCGGATAAGTTATTGCAAATTTTTGGTGGAACAATTTGTAGAAAAATCTTTAGGCTCACTATTAGAGGCTTTAGAGTGCCCAAATGAGGTCTGAAAGCTCGATGGAAGCGCACTAGTGTAGTTTTGAGCCTGTAGATCAAGAGTTGGGGTTTCTTAAAATTGGTTATAATAGCCAAGCGGAGCAACGGTTCATGAGTTATGGTCTTCCAAAGTTGGGCTTTCGCGAAACTTTTAAAATAATTATCAAAAATGTATTTGGCCAACTCTATATGTTTTGTTAGGGTCTATCAGCCCTACGTATTAAGTTTGAGCATCTAGAACCTTCCCAGGCGGCATAAAACTACCTATTTAAGAAAGGCCTGAACATTGTCTAGGACAGCTTTGGGTGATAGTTTGTAGCTTGTCTTGCAAATTATTGTACTAAAGGTACCCATGTGGGTTAGCATATTGTACTTATGAATTTTGTAATTTTGCATTTGTGGTACAATTAAGAAGTCAATATTTTGTTCTGGCATTTTTTGTTGTTTCTTTTTTTATGTTATGAGTTTATGGTATTAAGGCGAGCACCCTACATCAACAATACAATTTCTTTAAGAAATACATTGGAACTTCATGATTATTGTAGGGAGGGGCATCAAAGACCATCCACCATCTATCCCAAAAATTATTTCTAATATCATCATGTACTCACCACTGGATGGGGAACCTTTTAGTTGTATGTTTAACAGTGTCTTGTTCTCTGAGTTTTTTAAACAATGCACATATGCTAGCTTTTTCTATTTCTTTTTTGCTTACATCTTTATAGGATAATTTGTTTGCATAATATCTTCTTTGTTCTTCTCTCTTAACATGTCAAATATCTAACTAACCACTAACAGAAGCTACATAGCTCATAATGGATTGAAGAGAGGATGCCAATTGTGCTCTCATAGGATTAATATTCCCACAAGCTTTCAACCTACCAATGATTGCTTCTAATTCATTTTTCCCTCTTTCTATTTTATTCATTATATTATCTTGGGTGCCAAGAGGAGGTATTTGAATCGACAGAGGTTGCGAAAGTTTATTTTAATCTTGTGGAGGGTTTTCATTTTGATTTTGTTGATCAGGTTGGGGATGTGGTGGTTGATTATTCACATTTCCCTATAAGAAACCAATTGCATCTTAAATAAATAAACAAATTTGAATTAAAACTAAAAAAGCTTACAAAACAATGCAAAAACAAGAGTAGAAAACATACTACATGATCCTAATCTTGATCTCTAGCAACGAGGAGGCATTTTGAGGACAGTGAACAAATTCTTCAACTTCTACAAATCGCATGTGTGCTATTGAGGGGAAACAAGGTAGAAGCAAAAAGAAATAAGATCAAATGGAATGGGTCATGAGTTTGCAACCCATATATAAAAAGTTTTAGGTTTTAAAAGTGTGCACGTGCTATAGCATGTATGCACTTTGGATTGGGCTTCACAAGCCTAAGGCTTGTAGAGCCCAAGCAATTGCACACTACAGCACATGCACTCTTTTAGAATTTTAAAAATTGAAGTTGTGTGTCATCTTTTTGGCACCACAACTTGGTGCATTCGCCCCTCTATAAAAGTTTTATTCAAGACTATGGTTAAAAATGAAACAAATTTAAGACTTGAATGATTATGGGATAATAAAGGACGAGGATATACATTTCAATAATTTAACACTTTCTACAAAGAGGCACTTGTCCACTCTAGAAAACCATAGTATAATGGTGTGGTTGAGAGGAAGAATAAAATAATTAAGGGAGCCACTAGAAAAATGATGGTGTAGAAGCACCTATCCTAGTCAAAGGGTGATTAGGGATCACTTGGTCATTTTTGTATTTTGATTATAATAAATCATGTTAAAGGATAAGGATTTTATCCTCACTCTCCCTAATAAGGTCATAATGGCCAAATTGGATGTAAAAGCCCTAATCGGACAACTATGGTCAAAGTAGGTAGATCCCTGCAAGATGGTGTATTTGGGTCCAAAAAGGTCCTTTTAGAATTTTATTAAGGGTTTTGAGTCACTTTCATGTGACAAATGAAAAAAATGCAGAAACTTATAACAACTCTTACAACTTTCTTGACAACTTTGATTATTATAACTCAATGATCCAATACTTAAATTTTTTTGTTAGATATGTTGGAGGAAGTATGTTTAAGGCCTACTAATTCAATTTATGATGTGATGGTGAAGTTTTGCATGAATGTGAAGGTGTTGCTTTGTTGAATATTGTGTTTTCTTGTATTACTCATTGTTAATTGTACTTGTATGGATTCAATTTGATTGCACCACATAATCTAGGGCCATGGACACTTAGTTTTATGAGATATATTTCTTCTAAATTTTATTCAAATTCATTTAGTATTAATTGGAAGGAGTTCCATCAAGTTTTGTAAAGCGATGTTCAAGAAACTAGTCAAAATGAGGGTTTTGGATTCTAATGACCCTAACATAACATTCCACCATTGGATTTATCCAATCTCTTGGGAAATGTTAGAGTATTGTTTTTAATATAAGATGTTGTTTTCAATTAAGGGATATAATAGGTTTTATACAAGACCTGAAACCCCAACAATCATTACATAGTATTAAGAAAAGTTAACAGTTTAAACAGTGGATATATAAAACAAAATAAGATGTTTTTATTTCTATTTTAGAAAATAAAATTTAGAAAAGTTAATGAGTATAAATAGTGGATATATAAAATAAATGAGATGTTTTTATTTCTATTTTAAAAAACAAAGTTAACTAAGTAGGAGAAAAACTTTGAAGTGAACAAAAATATAAAGATTATGAAAGCTGATTTTTGCAAATAACAAAAGGTTTTTTAACAATTTTTTATGGTTATAACATTTGAAGATTATGCAATCCTATTAAATTTAAATATTTTCCAATAATCCTTAGTCGTAGATAGTTAAAATAAACTTTACAAATATTGTATTCTAAAGTCAAGAACAAAATGAGATATTTTTATTTTTATTTTAGAAAACAAAGTTAACTAAATGGGAACAAAACTTTGAAATAAAGAAAAAGAACTTAGTAACTTTGTGATTTTTATAGAGGTTATGAAAGCTAACTTTTTTGGAAATAAAAGACTCTTAGCAATATTTTACTCTAAAATGTAAATACATACTGATGTTTTTGCATGCAACCAAACTATGAAAGGAATTCATTGAATTAAAGACTAGTTTAACATGGGAATTTATTATGGAATATTTTTTAGAGAAGTTTTATTAAATAACCCAAAAAAAAAATATTCTCACAATATATTGAAACAAAGTCAAAATTCTTAAAGATGAATATGAAAACCATCTATATTCTTTGTGAATATAGAAGATTTTTCCCAAAAAAAAATACATGATAAAAAACATCTCAACCCAACCAAGAAAAAGTGAACAACAGATTTTGAAATAATAGAATTGTCAAATGAAAGCCCTCTATCTAGTATCTTCCTCTTTTATTCTAGAGTGCATCATTTAATCAAAGATTTACTCCTTAATTTTTTTATTGATGCAAATCTACAGATAAGGCATCATCTATACCACCACATTTTGCAGTCGTATATATAATGCATTTCATACATAAATATATGATGTTAAAACTCTAGATACTTACATAGATGATATATACCTTGTTCTGATGCTTTCATTATGGCTTGGGGAATGACAATGTTAGCAACATATATAGAGGAATGACATTACGTCTTTCAATTTTATTTCGTAAAAAATTCATATGACTTGTTCAACAAATCATTTCTCTACATTAACAACTACAACACAAATATTCTTAGTTGCAATAGCTTACAAAATATTAATATAGACATGCACACATTGTTTTCAATACAAAATATTAATAAATGCATTAGCATGAAATAATAATGTTCTCTGACTTTACAGAGGATGGTAGACCAATGACAAAGAAGTCATTAGTTGCACATGTCCATCAACTATGAAACCATGATCTTTTTTATTATTTAAATGCAAATATATTTCTAATTCTCATATACCTACCAAATTTGGTTAAGGAAAGGACCAGAAACAGAAACTAACATCAAAAAATTGTTCGCCCATGGAAACTTGCTAATGAAAAATTCTACAATGTAAGACAGGCTAACTACATATTCATTTCAATTACCAACTGTAAGGTGCGCGAAATCGCTTCCTAACGATTATGCAAATTCAAGTTCAACATAACCATATGAGCATAACCATCATCTCCTCTTCAATTCAAGTTCAACAAATAGACCCATGTTCTTTAATCACCATAAATCCACCACCATAGTCTTTAGTCACTATAATAAACCCACCACCAAACAACTGAAAAACTAGAGAAAATCAATCACTTTGTAACTGAGACCAATAGACAGCAAAATAAACTTTACAATCCTATGAGTAATCTCAATCCTTATAAATAAAAAAGACAAACACAACTATTTTTAATTATTTTTTGGGGGGCTAAATAAGAGCCTTACAAAAAGTCACGTGACAAGGATTCATCAAAAGAGCAATTATATGAACATAACCAGTAATCTCCTCTTCTACTTCAAGTTCAACAAAATAGACCTATATTCTTCAATCACCATAAACCCATCACTATATTCTTTAATCACTATAAACGCACCAAGTACTAGACAAGTGAAAAACTAGCAGGAAATCAAGCAGTTTGTAAAAGATAGCTCATCAAAGCTCCACTTCTTGACCTCTATACTCAAACATTCCTCTTCTTATATTATTCCTCCTCTTCTTGTAGATAAAAAATCCCAATCCACCAAAAGCCACTACTAATAGAACTCCAATAGTTACTCCAGCCTTTTGACCAGAACTCATTCCCTTTGAAGACTTAGAATTCGGAATGTTATTTCCAAGGGCAAATGGAGATGGAGATGGAGATGGAGATGGAGATGGCGATGGCGATGGAGATGGTGAAGGCGATGATGATGGAGATGGAGATGGAGATGGAGAAGGCTTAGGCGTTGGAGATGGTGATGGAGATGGAGAAGGAGATGGAGGATGAGTTTGGCCTACAGATTCATAAGATGCATGTAGAAGAAGAACTACTATGACTATAATATAGTCTGAACCTCGCAGTATGGAAGCCATTTTTGAGACAATTGGGCTTTTTCTATTCACAAGGCTAGGATGATTCTTGTTATGATTTGGAGCATTTCTTGATTCTGGATATGACTTTGTGAGTACTCAATGTTCACCTGCAAGAGAGGAAATTAAGATTAGAAAAATAAATCAACTTTGACTATTTAACAATTTTAATTTAAGAATCAAACCTTAGTTTGTAATATGTAAGTGGTTGTAAAGATTTGTGAGTTGAATTGGATATTCACAATCAAGTGCATATTGGCTTTGTGGATATTCACTGTTCACTTACTAGAAACTTGCGAGTTGAATTGGGTATTTCTAGTGGTTAAGATAACAATCCTACAGATGGCTTTGTGAGTATTCACTTATCGTGGTTAAGATGATAATCCAAATAGGTTAACTAGAGCATCTTTTCTTGCAATTTGAGATGTGATCTGAAATGTGCATCTGGAAAAACATACATAGCAAATCTAGAAATAACTCTTACAAAAGATTTACTGAGGCAAACTTGTCTTGAAATGTTCCAAACTTCTATTTGGAATGCCTGGGTATATGGACCAACGGAAGATTGCAAATTGAATTCAGAGCCCAAAGCAGAGATAAGAATGATACTAACCTTCGATTTGAATTCATTTACGAGCAATTCAGTTTCTGAACTGAGTATGTTTCTTGTAATTTGAAGCGTGATCTGAATGCCTAACAAAAAAGCATACAGAAAAAACTAAGAAACAATTTCTAATCCAATTGGACTGGGAAAACATATACTAAGAATTTGGAGGGTTTCCAAAATCCTCCTTGGAAGGCCTAGGTATATGTTGCAAGTAAACAATGATGTTAGCCTTGGATTTGAATGTGAATTTATAGGAGCTTGGGTTTCTGAACTGGGTATTTCCTTGAAGATTGACGGAAATCCTGTGAAGCATTTTATTTGAAAAGTTAAATATTCCAGCTTCGGGGTTTCTAGTTTTAATCGCTTTCTCTGTGTGCGTATTCCAGCTTCGGGGTTGCAGTCGCTTGTTCATGTCAGTTTATGGGCATTGCTGATGGCGGAGTTTGTAATGTCCAGCATATAGCCCATGACAAGCTTCCACGTGGAGGGAATTGTGAGCCAAATTGGAGTAATTGGTTGGGAAAATGCATATATCCGGCCCAATACAACAAACATATTCAATTTTATTATTTTACCTTCTTTCTAAGAGTCCTAAATTTTATTGTTTCTTTCTTGTGTGAGAGTCCGCAACTTTTTTTATTATTTTACCTTCTTTCTAAGAGTCCTAAATTTTATTGTTTCTTTCTTGTGTGAGAGTCCGCAACTTTTTTTTAGTTATAATCTTTTGTGAGGTCATAAGCTGTCATCATTCCCTTTTAAAAATTACAACCTTTCATAATTTCAATCCTTTTGAAAGAATCACAACTCTTCATAAACTTTTCTTGAAGAAGTCACTTCTTATTATTTTCAATTCTTTCTTCGATCACATTCTCTTTTCACTTCCCTTCTCTCCTCCCTTTCAAATCAGCTCTCCTTTTATATCTTATGTTGAGAGAGTACAAATACATTTTAAAAGCTTATAGATAGCTACAAAATATTTAATGTATATTTAACCGTACAAATGTATTTTGTGTATTCTTCTTAGGAAATATAACACAATTTATTGTTTGTATTTTTAAAAAATAGTTAGATAATTACTCAACACTTAATTTATGTCCTCCAAAGATTACTCAATCTTTTCTACTCTATCATGTTTCTCCTTTACTTTTTGCATCTCTTCTCCAAACACATCTTCATCCATGCCTTCACTAAGACCAAATAAGCACTAAATTCCATGATCTTCTTTGTATTCCTTTATATTTTCCTATTCTCCTCTTCTTTTCACTACTATTGTAGTCTTTATATATATCAACCAAGGTATGAAGATTATTTTATTTCTTCTTCTACATGTATCCCTTCTAATGAACACAACTTTTTTTACCAAGAAAACAACATTACACTTTTATCTTGTCCAAGAACTCGCAAACTTTACAACATAAGAAAAATTGTCATTCTGTCACTCTTACCTTCTTTCATTCTCTTCAATTTGTCATATTGTTTTACATGAAGAAGGAATTATGAAATCATGCCCACATTTTTACAAACCTTGTGTACTTAAGAACTTTGTGACATTTTGAACTTTGCTTCTACACTTGTTCTTCTTTATTTTTTTCCTTCACATCTATTTTCTCAACCTTTTTGCACATTTTTTACCAGGAAAATTATATTGCATTTTTACTACATTCATGAACTCCCAAATCTTGTGATCTCTAAGACTTAGTGAACCTTAAGATTTTTTTGTGTTAGGCTTGGGCACCAAGGATGCTTCATAAGAGGTACTAGGTAAGGACAATCCTAAACCTTCAATCCAATAAGGACTTAACAAAAATTAATCATGGATCAAATTATGAGGGTAATAAGATTTTTTTACTCTATGAAGGAGATGCCTATAGCTCCAATGCCAAAATTAATTAACAAAACTAAGAGAAAAATATAAGGGCATGGTTCAAGTGAAAGACGTGATTGTCAATAATACACCAGAACTCTTAAAGAAAAAAAGCAGGGTGGGGGGGGGTATAAAGTAGACATGGGTAGAAAGGTATGACTTGTAGTTAAAATCTAAAAGTTTGACAACTCTCAAATATTTTAGAGAAATAACCACTAGACTCCCAATACTTACAAAATAATGCCTTTTTTCAACTTCTGAAATACAAATAAGCACAAGGGGGGATAGAGGACCACACCTATGCAATACCTTGACCCAAGGAAACTCATTTGGAATATCTCATATTAATTATATATACAAGGCTAAGCAATGCTAAAATACACAATATAATAGTATAACAAGGAGAATAGAAACACAACAAAATTGATTGCCAACAAATCTATGAGATACACCTCTTCTTCATCGTCCAAAAAAATGTTCCAATCATCCTTGGGATCATCTTTTGTGTTTAGTTCCCCATATTCATCTCCATCTTTCCCTTCTTCTTTGTTCTATATGCTTTACTCATTCTTCGTATATTCAAAATGTGATATTTTCTTCTAGGTTCACAACTATTGTTGAAATGTTGTTAAAAGTCTTTCAAATATATTGTAGAAAAATAGTCCCCGAAACACTTGCATTAAAAATATATAATAATACATCATGTAGATTTTAGTGTGAATTTTTCATCTGAAAAAGATTTCTCTTGGGTAAATCACTATTATGGTACTTTATCTATTTAAGGTTCATTTCTCTACTTTCTATTATAAGTTCAGATTATATTGGTTGTGTACAACACTCTCTTTAGGATTTAGCATAAGTAGTTTTGCATACCTTTCTTCATCACAAATAGATCAAATTGTAATTTAGATTGAGATTTTTTGAACTTTTACCATCCTTAAAGTAAGAACATTTGTTAGGTGTTCAATTAGCATGTATGTTATTTGACTTTGACTTCACATTATTCTAGAATTTTTACATCCTTTAATCAACATTCTTTGTTCAAAACTCAAGAATGGCTCTAGCTTCTATGCATGATTTCTCCTTTTTTTCCAGCTATCACATAATTCATCTTCCACCTAAGACCTTTACTTGCACTTTTGGATTTCACCATTTGCCTTGATTTCCTAGTGGGTTGAGACTTTCATCACCCCTTGTTGCACACCCCTAAGTTCTACACAAAACTTGAAAAAGTATCTCGAGACTAGGTCAACTAATTTAGCTTAGATCCCAAGGATTCGTCCTTTAGAGGGCTTCAGACCCAATGCGAGGGTTTATCTTCCAAATCTTTAATTAGGGTCAGAATATGGAAAAAGAAAGGCACACTCAAATAAGATTGAAATGCAAGCTAGGTAATGTTGAATGTTTTAATACAAATAGTTACAAAGTCCAAGATTGGGGCATGTAGTTCTACATTTTCTTATGGAGGTTCAAATTTACGAACAAGACTATCCAACATAAACTAAACACAAAGCCTCCAAGCAAAGCCAATCTAGCAAGGGCCATCTCAAAGAATTTTTGTTACCTAATATAAAAGCACAAGCCTATAGGTTGAAACATCTTTGGCTAAGAGTCAATAGTTGAGGGGTATCATAATGTCACCTGGGTCGCTATCCCGGACTCGTCAGTTATGATGTTCGAACTTTCCACTCACCAAAACTTGATCCCCAATAGACTTACCTAAAACCATACAACTTCTCCAAATAAACCAATGATCCACTAACATATATCCATACATTGAGAATTTGCACTCCACAAATTATTATTCATTGGTATTTAAATCACTTCCATACAAATGTAACAAATGTATAAGACAAGTCTCTAATTGTAAAGACATTAACAAACAATGTCCCCTTCAAAATATTTATTCAAATTAAACAAAATATTACCTTTTAACACATAATAATTATTCAAAATTTGATTTGTAATAATTTCATACACCTTTTTCTAAAATAAATACAATTATATCATTGTCTCTCTTTTTTTTCTTTTATAGAAATTGTATATTCGTAAAATATATTCGAAAGTATAATTAGATAAGCTTATTCTATTTTTTAATATTATGTCATAAATATAAAACAAAAAAATAATTAAATTCTTCCCAAAAAAATCTTTAACTGCTATTTTTATTTTTATATTAAAAAAAAAACTGCATCAATTATTTTTTAGTAATTACATACATGGGTTCTCACACCCATATTCAACTCCAGAATGCCTCAGAAAGCAGTTTTATCAATTGAGGACTAACATTGTGCCGTCCTAATTTTCCTTATATGCAATTATTTTTATTATAAATTAATATAAACAAATGCGCTTAAGCTATACAGCATTTTACTACATAAATCTATCTATAAAACGGTACGATGGATTTCTCAAAGATCACAATGGGTTTCACAAAGACCACACCTCCACCGAGTATAAAGAATTATTAAAGTTCAAGCAAACTATCTGAGACAGTCACAACCAAGACCGTATGTGTACCATACATATAAATTTTTTTTATAAAATGGTTTCTCAAATATCAAACCTCCACCAAGCAAGTACGATAAAGGATCTTCAAAGTTACATAATCCCCACAGAATTATCCCCATTTTATTTCTCATGGTTTTTTCTAACGAAATTATAAAAATCAGCAATAAATGACTTTATCGAATCAATACTGGCAGCAAATATCTTCTGCAATGCCAACACACAGGCATTTCACTCCCTCAAATTCTTCATGATTGAGAGATGCAACGGCAAGAAAATCTCTTACAAACTGCTCTGTAGCATGGTTATAATCAACATTCCTGTTAAACACAATATGTCCGCCAATTTCCCAGACAGAAGGATTAACCTTTGTCTGCAGAAATTTATCTTTAATCATCCCATGTGTACACTCATCTGCAAAGCACTGAAGGGAGAAAAGGCAATGCTAAATCAGCTTATTAAAAATGTATTAAGTTTGATAAGTAGGAGATATTTTCCACAGCAAGCTAAATTGTGATATTGCTATCAGGATTTAATGAGTAGTGATTCACACAAGTCCATCTCTCATTGAACACTTACCACTCATTAGATCTGGGTGATACAATATTAAATGTTGAAGATGCAATATTTATCGAAAGGTAGTTACCTGGGGAAAAAGAAATATCCGAGTTCCACAATCAGATATCAGAATATTGAAAGGCACGTTTTTGTTCTGTAATGAGCAACACAAAGTTGCAACTATTTCAGCCATTTGTCCCAAGTTTTGGCCTACTTCAAACAGTAATCCTTTGACAGGGTAGTCAACAAGCTCAAAGATCTTCAACCCACTTCTTTGCCAATCACCAGGAATGAGCTGGGTGCAAGCAACCTCAACTGGAAGGGGGTTCGCCAAATAATATGCCTGTATTTATTCTCCAATATCAACACTGGAAAAGTTTTAACATGCTCAATAAAATGACAACTATATAAAAAACATAGCACGGTAGCAAATAAATAAAATTTGCATATCTTAATTCCACCATATCTCACCTGGAAATGTAAATGATTTATGGTGGCAAAAGCACAAAGACTATTATAACCAATACGAAAGAAACAGTTATTCACTGCAGCAGCCATTTCAATAGCCAATTCAAAAGAGCTGATGTCAATCATTTGTGGAAGGTAACGAAGTGCATGAGGTACCAAAAGCACATGTCCATATTCAACAGGATGCAGCTGTTGACCATTACCAATAGCAAACCATTGAGCACTGTTAATATTTAGAATGAAACAACATATGTTTAAAGTGAAAAACATATAGCCAACAATAAAAATCTTAGAAATAAACTTACATTAATGATAATCAGACTGTCATCATTCTTGACAGATGCTTTGGGAATGAGTTCACAATTCTCGTCTTTACTCGTTTTGATTGAGAAAAGTAGCTCATCATGCCCAACCTTTGTGAAATTAAATTTTGATGGATCAAAACGCTGAAGCACCTGCTTAGCTTGCAATTCTGCTGGTTGTTTCTTTAAATGCCACTCTTCATTTAATTGAGCGATGAACCCAAAACGGCCTGGAATGATCTGGTAAGAGGCACATAAGCACAGTTTAGCACAGATGATACAGTCCTTGTTAACTACTTTTAGTAAATTAAAAATGTGCAATAGATGTTCAAAAATGAGAAAATTCGACTCAATAAAGTATCACCTTTGTTTCACATGCAGTTACATCATATTTCAACAGACCCTGGCTTGCTCGATCCTCCCACTGTGATTTGTAACGATGTTTTAAGAGTACAGTAATCTAAGATCAAAGCTCAAAAATAACATGTTACTAACAAATGAATCTTTATTCCCCCTACAAAATATAAGCATAGTGACCTGGGCAAGAAGCAGCATGTCCAAGTCAATCTGACTCTCATTAACATGACAAGCTGATTGAATTCCAACACCTGGTCGATTAGTACGTAATCTTTTTCCAAGTTTGTAGAGAGGAAGCTCATGATCTGCAGATTCATCAACAACAGACAGAATAGCAAACGTGAATAAATATCTAATTTTGCAGAGACAAAACAGTTTTAACTTAAAGGCTTAACTCATGAAAGCAGGTTACGAGAAGGAAATTCAACATAAAAGATAGTATGAGAAACTGTGGCAGATATATCTAAATTTAACTTTGCTCAGTGAATGACATCGACTCAGTAAAAAATGCAAGTTCAGATGAGTGATCGGTCAAGCTGCAGTATTTAACTTTAAGTCATTCTATTGAATAAAATTCTAAATTCTTTTAATGCTCTTCCATAGGAATTGCAAAACTCTTGAGCCAAAAAATAGATCAAAGTTCAGATTGTAAGACAACATATAAGATGAAAAGGCACTAGCTTCATCAACAACAGTGCAGACCTCAGCTAAGGTTTGAAGAAAATGATGGACTGGGAGAGCAGAAAAAAGGGAAGAGGAGTAGGATGCTTGACAGATTGGCAATACCCATAATGATTCTTAGAATATAAATGAGTTTCGGCTGGAGATAACAATTAACCAAATGGCAAGGTATATACAAAAACTAGAACATCAATAATAACTCTGAAATGCAACCATTCAAGACACAACCCATGGATGAGAGGCCATCTTTGTGAGGCAGAATAACCAATATCAATTGACCAACAATCAACAAAAATTTATTGCCAATGCATATAATGGAAAACCAGGTTTCAATTGAGAACATGGCAAACAAGAACAGTTGCAAGCCGATATCAAGGGGTATCAAATTTTTAAAAGGAAGAGGTAGAATTCTTGGATGCTATGGTTGATGGCCAGTTCTCTGTCTCCTCCATAAAGAATCTATTGTGCAACTAAGAGGGTGATGTAACTTGTATTGGGCCAAGTCAAAGTTTTATTTGTAAGTTTGAACTTGAACAGCTACAAAGAGTTAGCAAGTCTATCTGCTCAACTTCGACCAAAAATCATCTCTCACCATAGTTTGCAGACTCCCACTCGGAGAGTACTGGAAAACCAAAAATTTCCAATTCGGCAGAAAATTGTCAAAATTGAACAAAGCCTAGGCAAAATCAACGATATATTGGAGGGGGGAATAAAGGATTTTAAACTTCTATGAAAAGAAACCTTGTGAAATATGCATTTTAACCTACGCTTCAACCTGCCCTGATGCATTTCAACCCACATTAGCAGGTTTCATCCCGTGTCACAATTTTTTAACTTCGAATTGCATGAAATATGAGTTTCGTCTTAAATCCGATGATTTTTCTTCTGCAATATCTTGCAAGTTAACTCAAGTGAACTCACCCAGCTGAAAAATCCACGAGTACTCAGCAACTCAGTGAGTACTTGCAGAGTTTTCTATCCATGTCTCTCTCAACTCAAATAATGAAGTGACGTCATTTAGGGATGAAAGCAGCCAAAAACACCAATAACTCCATGATTGTGGTTGTTGAAGTTCTGGTAGCAGTGATAGATATTATTCATACCTCTTTTGTTCTCCTGTGCTTCATGTTCTCTGCTTGGTTTGAGAGCAGCAGCCTATTCTGCAAGAGTTTTTATACCTTCTGTTATTGGCTCCATCAGAGATTTGCTGGGCTCAAGTTGTATCTATGTTGTATTGTTTTCTAGCAACATATGTATTGAGTTCGAGCGGTGTTGTTATGATTCAGCTGTTCCTATTCACCATTAAGAATAAGCATCGTGTGTTATGGATGAGCATCATGCATTATAACTGGGCAGCATTCATAGAAATCTGTTCTTCAAGGAATCATATATTGCTCTTCAAAGCTATACATTCTTTGCTACGTGGATGTTATCACCGTCCAATGATATCCATCCAAAGCTACATGGATGTAATCTCCGTTCAATGCTATCTGTTCGTCACCATGAGTATGCAATCACCGTTCAAGATTATGCAATGGGTTCAAAGCTTTGTAACTGCCATCCGTTGGTATTGCTCATGTGTCATGGCAGTTACTTGGTGATGCTGGCGATTCCAGTGTTAATTTATTTTGCTAAGGAAAACTCTTCATTATGATGCATGCTCTCTCGGGTAGTTCTGTATGATCATGAATTTGCTGATTGAGTGTCTGACGACAGAGCAAACTGATCAGAGCCTCTCTGTGTGTATGTGGGGGATTACAAGCTGTTTGTGTGGTTGTGTATCAAGAGCTGACAATGTGGCTGTGTGCCAAGTTTTTAGTCATGCTATCATATGTCTGTGAGAAAGACTCAAAATGGGAGTATTGAAGATAGAGGCAATCGTGTATGTGCATTCTCAGAATTTCCGTGATCTCAGAGCTTGCAGTTAAAGTTTCTTTGAGGTGTTGAAGCATTTGCCCAACTTTGATAATAATGGCAATATATTTGCTACAGAATTGCATGAGCTCTGCATATGTAGAATTTGTGATTCACTTGTTAAGTAAACTAATCTGCCCTAGGCTGTGCAACTCATGTTTCAGAATTGCTCTGTATGTGATCATGTGTGATAATTGTAAAAGAGACATCCTTGTTGTCAAAAAGATCTGTGAGATGCTTATAGCTCCTGATATCTTTGTATTTACACAGCTAAATTGATCGAACTGTAAAAGGACTTACTGATTGACAGAAAAGACTTATCAACCATAAGCAGAAAAACATTGTAATTGTGTTGAGCGTGCAAAAAAGGATCTATATTTTGTGGGGCTGGGATTTTCACCCTCCAGTGGAGGATTTTCCTAGGATAATATTTGTGTTCTCTGTTATTGTGATTCCAGTTGATTGCAATCTATATATTCTGCTTCAAAACTTAACAATGGTAAATGATTGGAGGTCTGCAGGGATAGCTGAGTGTTGGTCTCTTCCATTGCCATTGTTCAAGAGCATAAAAGTAGATTAGAATGGAGCTGAGAGGGAAAAAGTCTCTACTAATTAGCAAAACTACTCTTGCAAATCATCCTTGTTATGAGAGCAATAGGAAGGATCTCAAATGGAAGCTAGACACTTTTTTTCTTGTTGGGTTTCTAGAAGACAAATTCTATGCTTTTCAAAGATTGTTTATTTCTAATTTCTAGTCATCCTCTATATTACTTTGGTTGTAGTTTCAACATGAATGTATGTTGAGTACACTTAAAGAATATAAGCCATGATGTGCATGAAATTAAGAACATGCTGTATTTACTATTCACAATTAGCGATTTGAGATTTGAGAAACTGAATCATATTTAGCCTACATAGAGCCATTACTAGTCAAACCAGTGGTGAATCGGTCATTTATATCCACCAGTGAATACAGTTTCCCCCCATATTTTCTCTAGTAATTTCAAAGATATCTCTTGAATGCGGTCACTTATCCTATTATTTTATAAGTGTAAGTGATTTGATGGGTCATTTTAGAGCCCCTTATCTAGGCACATGTTGACTAAGCACACACTAACATGCTGCTTACTAGCATTGTGAAAAGTGCGTATAGAAAAATGCATCCTCGTAGAAAACCCTCCAAACCAAGTATTCTCAAGTTCAATAGCTTTGATTGTAACAACGCACAATAACATATGAATCCAAAACAATCATAGAACACAGCAGCATCAGATTCAGCTCAGGTCCCTAGATGACATGCCAAAGGAGCAGTATGAATATCTTTAGGTACCCTTTACTGAGCTTATATAGCATGGATGTTAACATTATGCTTATGAAATTCTTAGATACCTAAATTGAGCTTATGGATATTAGCATTAAGCTTGATTATCAAGCAACATCAAACAAGTCATTGTGAAGGTACTCTTTGGGATCATGAAGCACGTGCTTGGTAGTGTTTTTCTAAGCACATAGGTCAAGTTCCAAAATCTGAGAAAGACGGCATTTGGAAGGATCTGTTGCTATCCATATGTAACTTTATAGTTGATTCCAACTAAGAGCTACTGATTGATATTCCTAATGATTTTGTGCAATAAAGATATTGGTAATCATATTTTTAAGAGCATCAGTACAGGCAGTGGTACAAAGGATTCAAGTCAGAAATCATCCTAGATTGCTTTCTATAATGTTTTAAAATATGGACACATAGATAAATATCACTTTCTCAGTTCACAATTAAAGACTAATACACAGTTACATAAATCATCTTCACCATTGGACAAATCTTCAGAACCTATTCTTTAAAACAAAATCCAATCTACTAGCGACAATTGTGAAGTTGCTAAGGGGAGTGGATGAATTCTTATGCTTCTCCTTACTGTTCAAGGCCCTAAGCATCGAGGGAAATTATTAATAGTCATGTCCCCTTTTATTAAAAATTGGATTTGGTCAAAATTAACCCAAGTTACTCTTCTGTGGATTAATTGGGAAAGCATAAAAAAAGTAATTCATTTAATATTTATTGGTGTCCATGTCTTTGCAATACCAAGAGAACAATTAAATAAAATTGGATCTTCGTCAACATTACATTTTAACCCGTTTTATTCTTCTGTGCATTAAATGGGCAAGCATAAGAAGAGTAATTCATTTTATATGTGTTGTTGTCCCCGTCTTTGCAGTACCAAGAGAACAATTAAATATTAAATTTAGCATTTATGGAGCTCAACTGATGTTGGAACTTGTGTCCTTTCAGTTATGAAGCAACAAGTTAACAAAGAAGCGAGTATTACAAATGGGTCGGTCTTCTAGGAAACTGAAGAGTCATTTTGGGCACCCAACTCTTGTTGAATGGTTATAAATATGGCAGTATGGGTCATCTGTGGGGATGCTGATTATACATACTTTCCCACATTTGCAGATTTTGCCAAAGGCTTCATCAGTGGAGAAAATCTTGTTTAAGGAGAAGGCTTTAGGACAAAAGCCCAGGAGCATTTGGTGATCAGAGGATGAAAACTCATTGTTTGCAGAAAACATTCTCTCTCAAACATTGCATTTGGGCTGATGGAAATTTTTAAGATTGTTAGTTTCTTTTTTTCCAATGTGAAGGTGTTCTTCGGTTGTAGATTGAGAGTTCTTCAAAGCGTATTTATGTTCATGGTTGGATGTGTTTAGTGTGTTTAGTCTTGTAGAAGTGCTACAGCAGTCTTCTTCTGTTATTATTGTTCTAATCCGATTTATATGTCAGTTTTTCCACTTGGGAATAAAGCTATTTCATTTTGGGGTGTTGAGTCAATTGGGTGATCCAGATTTGTCATAATTTTGTGGATTATGAAGAGATCTTGATGTAAGAAGTCATTATTTGTACTTGTGTAGGTCATTTTCAGATCTCATAATACATTTTTGGATATAGAAAATACATTTCAATGGTGTTCTATGAAGCTTCATTCAATTCGGTGTCCTCTCTGTACAAAACTAGTTAACTATGTTTTGTGATTTTAGTGAAATTTCGCTCGTCTTGGATTTGTATCACAGATCCAATCCTTGACTTCATGCAGCTGAGCCGATATCTCTTCTATGTTGCTCCCGCTGTCTTGAGGAAGGGCTGCCTAGTGCAACTGTTGGATAGGCTGGCAATCTCTCCAATATTTGTTCTTGGCCTCCAACTTCATGATCCTTTCATTTGCCTTCCTAAACCTTTCTCTGATTGAAACTATATCCTCTTGGATCTCCTCACATTCCATGTCATCTGTGTTTCTTCCCAAGTTATGCTCTACTATTTCATATTCCTGAGTTGCAATCTCATCCAATGCCTTGTTAACTGTTGGTATAGCAATCTAAACCTTTCGGTGACCATCACTATCGCTCCTAATCACCTTTGCCACTATTTTTTCCATTTGTTTCTAGTTCTCGCTATCACCCTTTTCCATTAATCCTTGGATGTCTTCAAACTGTTCAGGCAATTACTAAGTCGCCTCTTGGCATAAGCATTTTCCTTAACCATAGTGGTGCGGTGCATCTCCCCAAATCTGGATTCAGTTCGACTAGCAAAGCATCACCAACGATCTCAGGCACCTAACTCATTTCCTCAGTATCAACTGGCCCATCTTCTTCTCCATTAGTACCTGCCATGTCGTCTCCATGCTGATTCTTTGAGAGAGGAGAGTACTCGGTGCTATCACTGTAAACACTTGATTCTGAATTAGAGCTCACCTCTACCACGGTCCCTTGTTTACTTGTGTTCTATAAGTCTACTGGTTGTATTAGGCATTGACAGGTCAATCTTTTGGTACAATAGCAACCCTAGCTTGTAACAAGAGGTATCTAAGCTTGGTCAGAGGTTTGAATCTCCTCCGGTGATGTTGAAGGGGGGATAGTTGGACTAAGCACCAACATTCCCCTTTGAAATTCGTGAAATGGCTTAACCACCTAATGTGTTCTATAAGTCTAGTGGTTGTATCGAGCATTGACCAGTTGATCTTTTGGTGCAACAACCCTAGCTTGTATCCGTGCTCTTTTGGCCTCCTTACATGATGTAGGTGCTCTCTCGACCTCCTAGATAAATTACAATACATAGATGAATTGCTTTCATTAAAAGCAATAGCCCTAATATTAGGGAAAAAGCACTCATTTTTTTTAAATGGAGCTAACTATACAACCTTAAGTGCATGGTGTTCAAGCTAGAGGTGTGTAATATGCAAAGTAGAGCCCGACTAGATTGCACTAAACTAAATTAAGCTCAACTAAATGATCTTAAACTAGGCATGCATGAGCAAATCGTACTTAATTATGCATGAGTACGTGTGAGAATATTCTTTGAACATGTGCACAATTATGAAATACAACAATGCAAATGTGCATGATGCAAAAACTATATGTAAGCAACATATATGCATGCTTTAATACACTCCCCAAGTAAAACTTAGCAAGAAGCAAAAACATCTACGCATGAAATGCAAGAATGAATTGGTCTTGGCAACAAGACCTAATTAGATACCATCTACAATGAATGCAACCTCTCATAAATGGAGCAAATGAGAAAAAACCCAAGGGAGAAAACTCTCCAAAAACAGAAAAAACAATAACTATACTACCAAAAGATGGGAATGACTGAATGTGATCCACCTCCCTGAAGTACATTTTTCACAGTAGTACAATGAATATCTTCTCGGAAGAGAGAAAACATGAGGATAGGAAATTCCCAAATGAAGTAGCTCTTGTGCCAAAGATGAATGCCTGAAGAAAAAAAACATGATCTATTGCCTGCAAACAATATTTCTCCCTTCAGAAGAAACACATCCACTAGATATAGGAGAAGCCAACCCCACGAATTGTAAGGAGAAACCTAAGTCATTTGTAAAAAAATTGTGTTGTATTTTTGCACTTGTATGTCTGACATTCATAGTTCATTTGATTGTTTCTAATTTTATTTTCTTGTTTTCTTACTAGATTCATAGTTTAAATTGTGCAAGAATGGCCACTACTGGTAGTCAAAGTTCAGCAATAGGGCAAGGTGAACGAAGTGATAACTTCAATATTGTTGTGGCATCTCCATTATGGAGGCATGTCACATGATTATCTCAAGTTTCGGGAAGTGGGTCACACATTTGGAAATGCAATGTATGTATTGATGTCAGTTTTGTACCACTACATAACATATAGCAATTGTATACTTGATATGAAATATCAAACACTCAATCCCTCTCTTGAAAAGTAAATACTCATGAAGAACATCAGAAAAACTCCAAGGTTCCTTACACTTGTGGATACTAACTCAGTTATATTAATGTGATTCACTGGTTAATCACGTAGGCGGGCTTACGTTATTCATTCAAGGATGATCGACTTTTACTATGATGGTGATGAATCTAGCTTTGCAATGTATACTAGCGCCAAATGATGTTGATGGTGATGGTGATGGTGATGGAGGGTATGTCTGCCAATGATGCTTTTGATTTTCTAACTCTCTTCTTGAATGAACTCCAACTACTAGACTACTTGTTGCTTTATCTCTACTCCTATGAATGGAAAGATTAGCAAATGGATGGGGATCAAATCTAATGAAAGCTTACCAGCAGCTCTACCTCCATAGATGCAATGATTCAAGGGAAAAAAGACTAGTTTACCACGCAAGTCTTCCTAACCAGCCACTAGGATGCTAGTGGCCTAATTAATAGATCCCTATCAAACATCCACTAATATCACCATACAACTATCCATCCACTCTTACTCCTGCTTAACAACTTTCTTGAAATGAAATCTACTTTAACAACTTCAATGAAATTTAACTCTAACTATTAGAAGTAGAAACCATGCAATAACACCAAGTGTTCTTAATCACTATGCAAGTCACAACAATGATAAAGAGAAGCAATTTTGGTATTATCTTAAGCAACAATTTTCTTCAACCCTTTATAAGTGAGAGCAAATGACCTTATATAGGGGCCAAAATTACAACTGACAGTAGAGATTAAGAGGCAAAATCAACGATCCAAATTGAATCCCAGAAACCCTAATTAGGGTTGCCACCCCATCAGCTAATGAGAAGACGCCACCTCATCAATGGACCAATGAAAAAAAAGAAAAGTGGCAACCAATGAGAAGGCACCAAAATGGTAGCCAATCAGAATCAGACACCTATCCTACCCAAGAAGAAGGAGAATTTGCCACTTCGACTTACATCAAATGATCCTCTAATATAATTCTCCCATTTTCTTTCATCTTCTTAGCCAAGGCAATGAACTTGGCTGGCATGTCGTTGACTTCGTGGGAGGGCAAGGCGTGTGCTTCATCTTGAGCTCAGCTAAATTCATCATGTTGATTGCTGCTTGCAGTGTCTTCTCATGATCTTTCTCATATTCTTTGTCATCCGTGATTCTTCCCAAATTATGCTCTACTATATTATACTCCTGGGCTATAATCTGATCCGTTGCCTTGCTAACTTTTGGTATAGCAATCTGAACTTTTGAGTGACCCTCATCATCACTCCTTATTATCTTTGCCACCATTTTTGCAATTTGTTTCTGTTTCTCACTATCTTCCTTTTCAACTAACCCTTGAATATCTTCAACTATTAAGATAGTCACCACCTCACCTCTTGGCATAAGCATTTACCTTAACCATAGTGGTGCAGTGCATCTCCCCAAATTTGGATTCGGTTCGACTAGCAAAACATCACCAACGGCCTCAAGTGCCTAGCTTATTTCTTCAATATCAATTGGCCTATCTTCTTCTTCACTAGTGACTGTCACATCATCTCCATGTTAGTTTTTCGAGAGGGGAGAGTACTCGGTACTGTCATTGTAATCGCTTGATTTCGAATCAAAGCTCACCTCTACTACGACCCTTTGTCCACTTGTATTATCCCCTTGGCTCCTAGCCTCAATTATGCTCTCCCTTGACGGTGCTGCATTCTCTCTCTTTGTTGGAAGTTCCTGATGTTCTTTACTTTTATCAACCTCCAAATTTCTCTTCTTGCTCTTAATTGCTCTTTGTTGCTAGCTACTGCCCACACCTTTCTATCCAACTGACTCCACTGGAACTTCCTCCAATTTCATCTTCTCATAAGGCGTACCTTCCAACCTTGTAATTGCCTTAACTTCTCAATGTACCATGACTCAGTGTGTAGATCAACTGTCTTTGTAACTACCTCTAAGGAAGGATCCTGATGATCATCCCAATCAATTGGACCCAATTTTGTTCCATCTCCTGTATCATAATCTTCTCTTAGCACATTTTCATCATCTTCCAGTTGATCGGGAATATCAAGGCCTCTCCATCTGATTGCCCTCATCATGCCCACTGACAATCTTGAGAAAGCTAGCTTTCTCACATGAAAGCCATCCTGTGAATTGGCCCAAAAATCTTCTATAGTAGGAATATGTTTATACATGTTTTCATGAGATGCCTTGATAAGACCATTAGGGTTGAATCCCTACTTTGCTCAATACCATCCTAGATGATATTGCTCTAACTCTTTCTCTACAGCTGCAAAGGCAAAAAGATTAGGGAAAGTATCATTGCCTATTCCAAATGAGAAGGTAATCCTTGTCTCATCCTTAAGTTTCATCATCTTGTCATAATGCTCAAGTTGCCTAGCCAGCTCCACCAAAACTATCTTGTCGGGTGGGTACCTTGGAAGTCTCTCAGGGCAAACTGTACTTCCTGCTACTCTAATATATGTGAATTGCGGAAATTGGATGAACCAACTCTCATACTTCTTAACTTTTACTTCCGCTTCCGTTGAGAGCCTCCCAATAGGTGTCCTTTGTAATATCCTTACCAACTTCATGGCAAAAGCGTCATTAAACATCTTATAATCTTTGTTGTTGTGCAATCGAAGCTGTGGATAGCACTCATGCACCAAACATTGCCCCGGCCCATTGTCAATCACTCCTAAGGCCTAAAGCCCAGGATTTTCATATAATCTCGCAATCAAATAGAAAAGATAGGATCCCGTGTAGAATTGCTTTTGAATTTGTATTGTCCTTAGTTGCAACTCTAAAATTTCACTTATAATTTTAGCCCAATCAAATTTTCTCTTTCCATTTTCAATTTCATCAATAAAATAATACATCCAATTCTCAAATTGCATACCTTGAGCCACGCCCATGATTCGGCTGAGAAGCACAATAAGGTCGCCATACTTTGACTTGAAATCTGACCTAGTGAGCTTTGACAACTTGGTAACTCCCTTCCTGCCTTCGTGTAACCAATTTTGCTTTAGATGAATGAAGTAGGCCTCCTGGTTACCCTGAAAGAACTTGGTTGTTTGATCCATCGTTACCGCTATCATGCCTCTATTTTGGAGAATATTAAATACTTCTTCGACCACTTGTCTGCTAATGTTAGCCAACACTCTCTTCCTTTCATCAAAAAAAATGGACTTGGTCACAATATCAAACTAGGATGCACATTCCATTACCAATTCCGGACAAGGTAAAGTAGGAGGGAAAGCCCCCGTGTGTACAATTCGGCTCTTGTAGATCTTCGCCATGGGGGATTGTCCTTCCTTCAACCTAGTATTCAATTGTACCATGTTTATCGTGCTGATGTTTACCTTGTCTTTTTTGGTATTTGTTCCCTTTGGGTTCTTGCTTGCACTAACATTTACTATCCTAAACACTTATTTCTACCCTTCATTCTAAATGATATGGACTACACTTATCAATCTCCAAGCTTCTTTCTATCGATGGAATCTCGCTTATTTCTACCTCTCCAAATCCTATCTCTACACTTATATATCTCCCAAACTTCTTTCCTGGGGATGGGACTACCACTTATTTCTGCCTCTTCATTACCTTAGGATGGACTACAGTTATCAATCTTCAAACTTAAATCCTGGGGTGGTCTAGCTTATTTCTGCCTCTCCAAGTGTCCTATCATAAAATCTACGCTTATATCTCCCAACTTCAGCCTATCAATGGAAATGATGAAGTGGTGGATGAAAAGTGCAAGAAGAAGATAAGAGAAATGAACCAAACAAGAACAAGGAATAGAATCCGCCTTTAAAACTAATCTTCACCTCTAAAATGAATGAGAATTTTACCTTAAATCTGCCTTTACCAATAACCGAGTTTCTTCACATTTAGATCAGATCTCGGAAATTCAATCCTCTTCTAAAATATGATGCCCTAGCAAAAATCAGAATTCATCAACCTTGCCAAAATCTTCTCATGCCACTGAATTTTGACCTTCTTGCCAAAATCGCCCAAAATGAAGGAGATCGCTGCCCTAGGGCAGAAAATTCTGCTCTAAATCAGAATTTCAGTTCTCCAAATTCGCCCAAAATTGCCAAATTTCAGACCTTAAATTGTCTTGCCTCTTCACCAAATAAAATCACCATAGCTGGAGGAAGAAAATTGAAGCCCTAGGGGGAAAAATCAGACTTAAAATTGTTGCCAATCCCACAAAAATCAGACCTCTTCACCACAAATTTGACCTAGGGCAGAAAACACCCAACCAAGAAAAAAATTGCTGCCAATCAATGGAAAAATCAGACTTCAAAATTGCCTTAGCTGGAAATTCGCTCCCTAGAAGAAATTGCTCCAACTTGCAAGAGGAGGTGGAAAGAACGAATGAGGAAATAAGAGGGGTGAAGCCCCTTCTTATACCAAACTTTTGCCTCCCTGAGCGGGCCGACCTGCCTGGAGGGAAACAAAATTAAATTAGCCCCTCAATTAATGGCCCAAATTTAAATTCAACATTAAAATTACTTAGCCCTATAGTGAAAGTAGCCCATTTAATTGCCAATTTGATCTGGATTTGCAAAATAGAAACAAGGTAAGCCTAAGAGATGTCAAAATTTTCATTTAACAACGTATTGGCAATTAAATATCATTAAAATCGAGTCTAGCAAGCCATAGTCAATTTTAAATTCCAAATTACCAATTTCCTTTAACATTTCTAAAATCCTCTAGGCAAAATGTCAACCAAATTAATGAGATTTTGCAATATAATCCAATTTCAATTTCACAATACAATTTCAATTTTTTTTTACAGAATAAATCCTTTCCTTTTCCTAATAGTCAAAATTCATACTCCATTTCAATTTCACTATCAAAAATTTCCTTTAGACCAAAAAAATTCAAGATTTTCCAAAATGACTAAATCTAAAAATTTCATTTTGAAAATGCTCAAGCTTATACAATTATATCAAATTTTCATAATTCATCTAGGTCCAAAATTTGCAAATTTATCATGCCAAATATTATTTTAACCATCGAAAAAAATGTTGTTGAATCTGTTTGGCCTAAGGATAAAATTACATGTTCCTGAAAATCAAGTTTCACACCAGGTGAAAACAAATCAAATCCCTCTCCTAGCCCGAAGGCATCCAAGGTGTAAAATTATCAATTTGAAACCTTTGGACAACTCCAAATTCACCAAGGCAACTGAAAAAATTCAGTGTAACACGGGGACACGTCCCCCCCCCAAACTGGGCCGTTTCGGAGACGAGGACGTCCCCAGGACGGGGGGACGGCGTCTCGACGTTTCGGGCGGCGCCACTTAGAGCGCCACCGCCACTGGAGACGGGGAGACATCTCCGAGACGGCTAGAGGTCTTCGAGACGGCGATAGGTCTCCGAGTGTGGGGGTGCAGGGGGACACTAAGGAGTCTCTTTCATTGAGTGGGGACGCCAAAAAGTCTCCTTCATTGTGGGGGGACGCCAAGGAGTCTCCATTGATTTGACATTTTGATTTGGACTCTTGGAGACTTGTAGTTTTTGTTTGCATTATATACTTATTTTGATATCATGATTCATGGCACATGATACTTATTGTAATCATCTTTATGTCATGACTCATATGATCATTGATTACTATTAGATAGTAGAATCTAGATACTCATACTATTGATGTGAAGGCTAATATATAGAGTTTAGACTAATATTTATTATTTGTTGATGTTCAATGTTTAATATTCATTGTTTGTTTGTTATTTGATCATGAATCATGATATTCCAATTGATATGTTATATGCTATACCATATGTATAGTATATACACGCCTGCTCCTTCCGCCATCCCCCGCTGCTGCCCCCCTGCCATCCCCAAATCAAGGCCCCTCTGTCCCCTCGTCTCGAAAACTTGTCCCCCCGTCCCCCCGTCTCCCAGGGCGGTGTAACTATGAAAAAATTTCAAACACCCGCAAAAATTGCCAAGGCTTGCCCGAAAAGGGGGTCCTCAAAAAATTTTGGGGCAATGATGTGAAAACCTCACAACAGTATATCATAGTAAACCATTCGACAACTTATATTATTGGGTCAAAGCTCATTTTATGGGCCATACTGGTAAAGAATTAGTAATGTGCAAAGGACGCAAAGACAGAAAAAGGATGAGCAATGCATAATGAGCAAGATTTATAAAACAAGAAGAAGTTGTTGATCATTTAGTTAACAAATCAAAAACAAGTTTTATATCAACCTTTACCCAGAAAGAGCAAAGTGAATTTTCCCACTAATCATGTTGTATCCTCCAACCATCCATTCTTGGAAGTCGGAGAGGAAGAGGAAGAAGTAGAAGTTATTACCCACAAAAGAGGCTTGTTGAATCAAGCACTCAAAATGGAGGCAAAAGAGCTTGTTGATTCCAATGGTCTTCCTTACAACTTGGTAAGATTGCCATATTGGAAAGAAATGGTTGCAGCTATCCTTAAAGCGTCGACAATTTACACTAGTCCTAGGTTTGAAAAGGTATGTACTACTCTTTTGCAACAACAAAAAAAATTTATATAGACAAAGCTCTTCAACCAATCAGAACTTCTTGGAAAACTTCCAATATAACTATCAGCAGCTTTTTGTTCTTTAATAATGTGAGGCCTCACCCCGACCCATCCTAGCACCGATGATACATTATTATTTTGATACTCATGACTCGAGATGTCAGAACATTATTTGATGCACTGAACATTATTATGCTATTTTACGATGTGTGATGCTCTACTTCAGTTATTTGATTTCGTCATTTAATGTTTTATGAACATGTATAATGATGAAATGAATGCAAAACTAACACTTGAATTATGCAATTCTAATGGTCGAAAATATGAGTAGAATTGAATAAACAATTGATTATTAGAAAATGGATGATTTAATTTATATGATTTTTTTCTAAAACGTAATTTACATAATGCATGTGACTTCTTGATCTACTGATGTGTGCAATGAGTGTGCAGGAAAATTAGCCAAGAAAACTCAATGGAAAGGCAGGACTAAATCACTTGTTAATTTTGTGCTATCTTGCATTGTAATTCTTTAAAGGTTGTTATTTGGTTTTACCATCCTCCTAGCTTTTAATTGTTCCTATTAAGTCTTTAAGGCCTAAAAACATTAGATTTAAGTACCCTAGGGGTAAGGGTATGGGTGGAGAGTACTTTCCAACCCTTTAGCCTCCTTGGTTGACTTTTAGGGTCACTCAAAAACCCTATTTTTGGTTGATTGCGAAAATGGATTGTCTCTTTACTTGAGTTGGTGAACCAAAACTCCATCTTGAGGTTACTTGAAGTCTAGTTGAGTTAAGGATCATACTTAGAGGCATTTTGGAGTAGTTTTGGTTTTTGTCACCCAAACCTTTAGTTTTAGATGAAGTTTGAAGATTGAAAGAAGAAAAGGGAAAGCTCTTCTCAACCCACCATTTGCCATCACTCTTTGTGAAGGTAGGAGTTCTTCACTCCTTTGAGTTGTTCTTCATGTGCTCATGCTTGAATCATGTTTGAATCTTGCATAAGGTTTTGTGTTGTTTATGTATTGCTTGCTTGTGTGTTGGGGTTGATTGGGAGGGAACTTATCTTATTTTCTTTTGATGTTATTTCCATGCTTGCTTGATGTTTTGTGTTTTTGAGAGGATTTCATGGGGATTGTTTTGGCATCACTCACCCTTGGAGAGGGAAGAAGTGGCCATGTTTGGGGGAAGGGCCTTAGTTGGACCTCAATAGTGTAGAGTCTCCTCTCATGGTGAGAGAAGAGAAAGAAAGTAGGGTGTATGAGCCCCTACTTGTCATCCCATACCTTGTTGTTATTGAGAATTCTTGAATATGGAAAGGAATGAAAATCCTTGTGAAAATAGCCTCGAAAGGGCCTTGTAAAAGAATGGAAGTTCTTGAAGTTTTAGCCCCAAAAGGGTTATGTTATGGTATGGTGATTGACATCTCCTATTGAGAAAATCCACCTCCCCCCCTATTTTGGTTCATTGTTGAACCTATTGTGCAAAACCGGGTTGGGATGCATGCTTAAATTGTTCATCTCATTGTGTTGTTTTACCTCCATGTTGGTTCTTGTCTCTCCCATGGTTTCTTTGATGCATTGAAGACATTGAAGAAGTTCTCTTGTGAAAGCCCTTGAAGAAATTTCAATTGAATTGTAATATTATGTAAAATATATTTGAATTTTGATGTATTGGCAAAGACATCGGGTTTTCTTACTGGTTCTTTTCCGATGGAGCCTTGAACCAGGATGAATAATAGAGAAGAAAAAAAAAGAGATTATGAAAACCTCCTTCTATTGCTCTCATGTGATTTCAAGTTTTGCATGTGTTTAGGAGAAAATAGAATGATAGATAATGCCTTACAATTCTGAATTTCCAAGTTTTCAATCATGTAATGAAAAGCAATTGGATATGTTAAAGTTTTCAATTTGATGTTATAAGTATTAAGAGGAAATGGAAATCCTACATTGTGAGCACAAGTTAATTCTCTCATTGTTAAGTTTCATAAGTGACACAATCAATTCGATCAAGAATTATGCATCACCCTGAGTTCTGAATATAGGATCATATTCTTTGTTATATAATGATTAATAAAACATAAATTTTAGGAGGAAAGACAAAAAGATTACAACCTTACTTATACCCTTGTATTATTATGCTTGTTAAGAAGAAATCAAGGCTACAACAAGGATAGAGTGCACTAATTAGACAACAACAAAACATTATAGCTTAATGAGAAAATTTTTACTTAGACAAAAAAAAGGGCTTCAAAAAAAAAAATTGTGCACCTCCAAGGGCAAAAGCTCTCTGGAAAATGTATGGAGAGAAATTTTATTTCCCCGAGACCACAGAGAATATTCCCTAAGTTATTCTAGTGGAATTTTAATTAAAATTATTGCTAATTCTTTTAACAATATAACTTCAATACATTAATATATATATATATATATATATATATATATCTCCTAATGCAATTGTTGTGGCATTTCTTAGTGCCTTCCCTCAACCATATAACTTTATGCATTAACTCTCCTAGCCACCTAGCCTCCACTAAAACAAGTTTCAAATCTCCTCTACCAATTTGGGCGCAGTCCTCTTTAACATTAAATCCCATGTGACAATAGGCAAGTACTTGTTTAGGACTTCATGTAATTTAAACTATAAATCAGAAAAAAATTAATTATTTAAGCTACCCACTAATTATCTACCCCCATTCTCTTTACTTTATTCTTTATTTACCTATCCCATTTAAAGGCTAGGTGTGAGCCAAGGGACTGCTGCCACCTCATGTCATTCAGACATGTCATATCATGTAAGGGTGGGGGGGCAAAAAGTAATGTTTATAAAAATCTTAGCTCATTAACCTTTCACCCAACCCCATTCCCTTCTTCTCTCCAGTGCTATCCTTGCTTGAGTTTGGAGGCACGCAAGGTGGATGTGAAGGGGGGGGGGAACAAGGTCTGCAGCACGCAGATCTTGAGCAGCGCGAAGACCCTTGGGAAAGTGGGGCCCACACGAGCTAGGGCAGACCTCTTGTCTTAAGGGAAGGAGGGGGTGTAGGATAGTTGTTTTAGCATTTTGTTTTATTTATTTGTATGGGTGTTAGATTTGTTTCATGTGGGTTAGCTTAGGGTGATGAATAGTTTGTAGTCTAGGTTAGTGTAGGGTTAATATTTATGGATATTAAATTGTTAATTTGTGTAGTGTAGTTGTTTATTAATATTTTTATTTGTAGTGAAATTTGTTAGTAGTAGTTAGTATGCATAGTTAGTAGTAATGTTATTTGTGCTTTGAAGTTTAGTGATTATTGTTTTATATATAACTACTTAAGTTTGCTTAGCTAAGTTTTAAATCTAGTGTTTAATTATTGTTAGGATAGAATAGTAACTTAGATGTTAGATTTTTCATTAGTTCTTTTTAAAAGTTTTAATTTGAAATATGTATATTCTAATTAAAATAACTTGAGCATTTTATTAACTAAGTTTTATACTATTGAGAATTAGTTAGATTAATCGTAATATTGGTATTGTAACGTTAAACTTAAATCTCACAATAGTTTAGAATAAAGTTTAGATTTACTTATCGATCTAATTGGAATAAGACTAGTTTTCAATTTTAATTGTAAATGTTAAAATTAATAAATTGATTGATTAGACAATTTAAACGTAATTAGTATGCGTTGCATAGTTAAATTTACTTGATCATCTAGAGCTTTGAATTCTCCTACTGTTAAATGATATAAATTGTTATGACGTTCAAAGTATCAGTATATGAAAGGAACTAGATAATTAGATCATTTTAGGGTTAGTGGCATATTTCTCGTAATTAACTGTATCTAAACTAGATTATGTAATTAAGAGGGAGATGTCATTCTATTAGCATGTTAGTTTAAAGGTATCGATAGATGATGTATTATGCCTGATGTCATAAAATTAACGATTTATTCGTCCTCAAGATCTAAAACTTAAGATGTTATGCAAAGAACCTATACTTAACCATGAGTTAACGCATTAACCTTAGAGATTTTAATTATTGTTCTTATAACAAAAAAAAAAATTGTGCGCGTTTTTAGCCTTATATTTTGGGCATGACAAATAAATCCTTCTAATTGTGCATTGCTCATCCTTTTTTCGTTTTTGCTTCTTTTGCACATTGCTACTCCTTTACTAGTGGGGCCCATAAAATGAGCTTTGACCCAATAATATGAGTTGTTGAATAGCTTTCTATGACATACATTGCATTTCCAAATGTATAACCCACATCCTGAGACCTGTGATAATTTTGTGGTATGTCTCCATAATGGAAATACTACATCAATATTGAAGTTATCAATTCGTTCACCTTGCCCTACTGCCGAACTTTGACTACCAGTAATTGCCATTCTTGCACACAATACAAACTATGAATCTAGTTAGAAAATATTTAAATTAAATTAGAAATAATTAAATAAAATATGAACATCAAACATACAAGTGCAAAAATACGATACAAAAATATTAAAAAAGATACTTGAACTTGTTCCTTCATTTCTTTAAAAAAAAATAATAATAAAATTGTAAAATTCTTCCAAAACTTTTAAAATTCATCACCTAAAAAAAAATCAGTAAAAGATCTCGTGAAGGGGATCAAATGGTTACCTTTGATGCTTAGAAGTCCTTTGTAGATGCTATTTGACACCCTACTAATGATCCTCTTCAAAAATAATGACCTTGCTTTCAAAATGCCAAAATGGAGACTAAATGAGAAGACAGCCCAGCAGCAAACAAAATGAGAAAAATGAGCAATGAATGGCCTCTTTTAGGACCATTTAAGGGCTAACGAGCGAAAATAGAATTAAAAAAATCAATTAAACACATACATATTAAGTCACTTAAGTGACTAGGCAACCAAAAAATCGCAAGTTCTCTCCAAATGCGCTCGGGTGCTGTCTAGGTGCTGTCTTGATGCTCTTGGAAGCATTCCAAGCGCACCCACAGTGGTTGGACATGCCTCTTGGGTGCACCAACGCAGCACCCAAAAGCATCGACACACCAGTAAGCAACAACACCCACACCTAGGCATTTCCCAGGCGCACCACTATCTTAGGTGTCCCCCCATATATGCATGCTTTAACATTTTTGAATTGATCTCATTGCCCATGGTCATGGTAAAATTAGCAACCATTTCAAATCAACAGCTCCAACTTTGTGCTTATTTGCACTTGGTTTATTGCACTAATAATTGGGGCTTTCTTGACCCTAGAGTTGTCCCCCTCTTTTTCTAAGGCTGGAAACATGGTTTACAATTATGCAATAAGAAAAGACAATAGAAACAATTCCAATAATTAGAAAAGGATATTCCTGACAGGCCAAGAGACAAACCTCTAAGAGGAAATGCATAGGTCCTTGTGAGAAGAACATAAACTCATCTATAAATGGAATAACAAGGAAGGAGTTAGTAACCACTAGAAGAGTGGAATTGGACTTTCATGTTCAAAAATCCAGACTTTCCTCAAGAACCTTTGAATTCAAAGGCAATCAGCAAAATTGTAAGATCATGCCACTTCTGCCATGCAAACCTAGCTCTCAAACATGATGATTGTAAAACTTGTATTTAATTTGTTAAATGACAAGTTGAGCTCTTTTCTCTTAATTAAAAACAAGTAACTGTTCCAAAGAGAAATATAGCCAAGCTTTTGAAAGACACATTAGAGGTGCAATGCTGCAAAGTACATTCCATTGTTTGGGATTATAAAGCTTCTACTCTTCTACTTTTACATTCTTACATCAAAAGATTTACAATACAATATAGGAAAAACAAATGAAAAGTATGATGTTTTATCTAGGATTCAACCGCACAAAATATCATACTTGCTGAAGGTTTTGCAAATGGGGTAGCAAGCTAAGAGGATCTCAAACTTGGCAGAAACCCCATTATTAAGCACACTTGAGATAGAGTAGTACCAGGGTTGATGGCCTTCCAAAAAGTCCTGATAGCTACTACGGATTGTTAATGGAATTCATAGCCTCATAAGAACCTTTAAAAGTATCCAAGTTAATTACAAAGCTCATAAAAATTCATGTGACTGATTACCTTGCCAAATTGGTTTTGTCTCTCCTGGCCACTAATCTGATCAATCAGTATGATTTAGAAAGGCTAGGAAAGGGAATTAGACCATCCCCCTTCACTTCTATTTCCATTATTCCAAATCTATGTCCTGAATGCCCCACTATATTGTCCTCTCAAATCAAAATTCAAAAATCAAAGTTCAAAATTTTGTTAAAAACCAAGAAGTCTGCTGAAGACATTGACTTAATAATCTCTTGTTTTGCCAAATAGTAAATTCCCCATAACATGAAATGTTAATAGAATACAAACAATCCAACCAAGTTACCAACTTCAATGCTTTGAACTCGCTATAGCATCAAATTGGCTATAATAAAAATGAAAACAGGTTTGCTCTATTTTTTTTTTAAATTAGCATCAAGTTTTCTTTGATTAGTATTTCTCAAAAAGAGATGTTAAATGGCACTGCAGTTTCTGCTTAAACGTTCAAAAAACTTGTAAAAAAATATGCAGTCATTTGAGAGCACTGGAATCAAATTCAAATGCATCAAATTCACCATAATATGAATAAATGGTACAGAATAAATAACATTTATGTAAATACCCTGCAAAATCAAAAATAGATCATACAATTAAATTGGGTACAAAAATAAACAAAATTACATCTATCAGAACTCTCCTTAAAATCAAATTGCATATTACATAAATCAAATCAAATCTCACTAATTTCACCACAAAATCAAATTGGATATTTCCACACAAACTCCATGTTGCACTTTAGCCAAATAAAACTTTTGGATTCAATAAAGACAACCCTCCCAAAGGAGGAGGCAATATGGCTGATAAAAGGTCAAGAAGTCAAAGGCAACCTCAACTCAACCTAAACAAGAACTTTTAGAGCTTATTTGTCAACCATCAAACACAACAAATGATAAATCTATTGTTTAGGGAGAAAAAATCAATACAGAAATAGTAGGGGGTCATGGTGAAGCACTACATACCCATGGTTAACTTCCGCAAAGTGAACAAGCAAAACACCTTTGGTTAATTTTTGGACTACAAAATCAAATAAAATCTCAGCAATTTCACCAAAACAAAATTGAGCATTTTCACATAGAATTGGTGTTACAATCAAATCGAAGATGATATTTTGCATTCAAAACAAACTACCCTCCAAAAGGAGGAGGCAATATGGTTGAGGAATGACCAAAAAAGGCAGAGGCAAAGAAGGAAATTCAACCTATACAAAAACTTTGAGAGCTTGTTCATTGAACACAACAAAGTCTATTGATTGGGGAGAAAAGGCTAATAGAGAAAAGAGTAGGGGGCCATGACAGAGGATTATGTCCACGAGGTTAGCTTTTGTAAGACAGAAAAGGAAAAAGTTGGTTAAGCTTTGGGTATTATCTTAATCCCATGTAGAACCCATGCAATGCTAACCTACTTACAAGGCCTGTTTTCAAATGATATATAGCTAAAACACTTAACAAAAACATAACTGCTTCAACCATTTCCAGGCACTATCAAATTCTAGAACCAAACAAGTAACATCAAAAGTGTTAGCAAAAGCATACCTCATGGAACACCTTGCACCTAAAATTTCAGCTCAAAAAATCAAGTGCATCAAAGAAGTTAAGCAATGCTTCTCTACATTTCTTGATGTCTTGCATGCCTTATCCAGCACTATAGCAAAGTCTTCTAGGCTTAGGCATCCTCCTTTGAAAAGGATGAGATACCTAAGACTTGCCTAGATACATTCCCTCATAGGCTTACCAGATATCAAATTCTAACTTCCAACAAACTTCTATCCCAAGAGAAGCTTTACTAGAATGCATTTGGCATGGCCAATAACAAAGCACTTGGCTGCAAATTTTTAGTTGTGAATTCTGTAATGATATTGGCCATGATTTATTCAAGGTCTATCTAGAAGCTTATCGTATAGCATCTTTAGCACCTATCACCGACAAAGGAAATAACAAATTGATAACTAAAGTTCGGAGATTCAATGCTAATTTGTAATTGGAGAGCCATTAATCTCTTGAATGAATCCTACAAATTATTTCCATAACAATCACCATGCATGCAGATGAGACATCTCCTCCTCATTGTGGTTAAACTTAAACAAATTAAGTTTATTCGAAGCATATATATGAATAAAAATGTCATTGTTGTCTAGGGAAGTGTGGAATGCCACATTAATCTAATCAACAAGCTTGCATTATCAAAATTGATTTTGAAAAAACCTCTAAATTATATTATAATTAAATGGTATTTCACATTAGCTATGCCCAAGTCTCTTAGATCTGGTCTCATCTTGATTTCCAGTTGGTCCGGTCACCTTTTGCAGATGCTTTTGCCTGCCTTGCTATTTAATGATGTTGAATTTCCTTTTCAATCCATAAAGCAAGACTCTTCTCTTGCACCCTCACTATGTATTAGCTGATAAAGGGTGTGTCTATGTTCTTGCTGAAGCCATCTCACGGCTATGGGTACAAATATCCCTTCCTAGATCCATTTCTCAACAAGTGGTCAATGATCACCTTTCAAATGATTCCTTCCTTATGCTCTTTGAAAATGAAAACAACATCAAATAAACTCTCAAATGTCTTTCACTTTCTATTTAGCTTTAGGATCTAGTATTCAACAAAATAAGAGATAGTGCTACAAGCAATTATTTTCCCAGCCTTCTAGTTGCCTTCATAACTTTTGCTAGAAACTCACTAACCACAAGGAAATCTTTAAATTAATGGGCAATCTCTTTGCATTTCAAACTAATTAATCCAAGTTGTGGCAATATGTGATTGAAAAAATCAAGAATAAGCTTGCATATTGGATTACCAAACTTCCTTCTATTGTCAATAATTTTCAAATTTGATCAAGATGGTTAGAAACAAGCTTGACAAGCTTCTCTGAGAATAGGTATGGCCTATAATAGACTGCAATGAAGGTTTTAATCATGTGACTTGGTACCCCCTTATTGCCTTCTAAGAGATTGTAGCAGGCAAGGCCTTATTGATTTTACCAAACAAAGCATTACTTTATGTACTAAGTGGATTGTCAAATCTTGGAATAGCAATAAAGCCCAAAAAAATCTGTTGAATATTGTGCATTGCTTTTGGCTCATTAAATAGCATCCCAGCCTAGAATGACCTTGGATTTCCATTCCCTTGTAATTCCCTCCATGCCTATTTAAATCAATGGCACTTTTGTGGCAAAATGTATTCAAAAGGCTAAGAAACTATTAAACCTTGGCTGTTTAGCAATGGATTATCCATCAACCAACAATCTATAAGGTGGTTTTGTTAGAATAAATGTTGATGATATTCCCATGGAGTCTGCTAGCATTGCTAGAGAGACGATACAGTGATCATATGTTGCTTTCATGATTGTGTTTGTCATTGATGTCAACATACATGTTATTCTATAGAAGATCGACAGAGCAGCAGACAAAGATTGAGGTCACGCGGTTCAAGGATTGCAGATGAGGCTATGTGCAGTTGAGGAAGTAATTTACAAAGTGTCCTGATGACATGGTTAAGTGTACATACAGAACTATAAAGACAAATGATGTTATTCGAGATTTATTGAAGACAGAGTTCCTGAGAAGCAGTTATTGATGTTTTGATTATATCTCCTAACAGAGATAGAATTTGGTTACGCACAATTGTATAGAGGTAGAACGCGCACATCCTAATGTTGCACATGTGAAGAGTTATGAAAACTGTGAGCCGATAGTTTGGTTGTAATTAAAAAAAGATGTAAAGATGTAATGTAATGTGTACTCTATTATCTTATTGTGGTCCTATATTTTATTTGTAAATTGAGAAAGCCCCAAGACTGACTCAATAATTAGTTTGAGGACTTGGTATAAGGGAAAGTTGTTTTCCTTATAGTAAGTGTGTGATTTAAGAGATTCTATGTAATGCAAGTATGCAAACTTGGATGTAATATGCAATGAACCTGATATTGAATATTTGTTGAAGAGAGAAGTGTTTGGTGCAAGTAAGGCATGGCAAGCTGACAAAGAGACTATATTTGTCAAAGAGGATGTTGTGGACAATTATTTATTTGTATTATTCTGCAAAGAATAGTACGAAGGCCAATTGGATAGTGAGTTTGGTGATCTTGCCCCTGAAGTTGTTTGGACAATGGATCTTTCTAACTTCCACAACTCCTAACAAGGTTGGCACAACTCCTAATAGGGTTGGAGTCTCCTAACAAGGACTGATATGTATTGAATGTATTACATTAACTCCTAATGGGGTCCATCCTCTTACAAGGAACTTATATATTAGTACATCATTTTGTGAGTACCATCCCCACCGGGGTTTTCCCTCTGATCAAGGGTTTCCCTAGTTAACAAATCTGGTGTTATTTCGTATGGTTATCTTGTTGTGGTTGTTGCACTTATTGATTACATGTACTTTCTAATAGGTCTCTCGCCGTCTTGTTTCAAGATAAGGCACTAGCAACTACTCTTTGGATACTCCCTTAAGTTCTCCAAAAGGGTCATGCACCTTTAGGATCTATACTCCAAGGTTAATTCCAAATTGTTTTCTTGGCATGAAGCCAAAGTGGAGCTTTATTTAACCCATATAACAATGGAACCTTCAACGATAAAATTGAGGTCATGCACTCTTTGTATCTGCGCAAAGTATTTGGCATGCCACCGCCACCTTCATAATAAAGATATCAGCTTCCTAAATAAATCTATGCAGTGAAATAAAATATAATATCATTTCACTGTGAGAGGCCAACCAATATTCAAGGTTCTAACATTTCTGTTAATGTTTGTAGCTGCAGGAGATATTATTCTTACCTGAGTTGGACCTTTTGTCTTCCAGGTTGATGCTCAGTTCAGATTTGTTGATCACAGATGTCTCTAATTGGCTCCTTTGTTTAAGTTCAATCACTCTGTTCTCTTCAAAGTTCTGCATTAGCCTATCATGGAACCAATCTGTCTCATCACTGCCACCTCAGATGCCTTTGCGATTCATCTCATGGTCAATATATGTCAGACTTTGTATGCTTTGAAGGTGAATTCGCTATTCTTATAACTATCACCACTCACATATTGTAAGTCAATGAACAAGTGTCACATAGCATTTATCTCAGGTGAATGTGCCATGTATGAGTTTCTCTTCATGCTCACGTACATCCCTGGGGGAACTCTTAAGTCTCTTGAATTTAACTGTCACCGACTCATTTTATGGTAACGGTAATGACTCTTCAGTTGCCAGCTCCTCAAAAATGATAATATGTCTAGTTGACTCATGATTTTGAGCAGAGATGATTTTTGGTATTAGAAAACTGGAATGTAACCTCAGCATAGAAAAAGGTATTTATATTGGTGTGACTGAGGAGTATTTTACATCAGTAATATTCAGGAGGCAGATATACTACAACTATGATTATCATATATGAATCTGATCATCGTACTTGTGCTTCAGCAAATTTCTATATTATTTGTATGATCAGTTCTTGATCATTCTTCTTGTGTCTATATATTATTTAATATGTGTGAGATACTATTTGTATTGATTGTATTGTAGGAGTTAAGCAAGCTACACTTGAACTCTCAAGGAGTTAGTAATATCTGAATTGTTTTGATCTTCCATTCAAGCTTGAGATCTTTGTTCAGAACTTTCAATCTTGAATAAAAGGATCAATTTCCAGTGTGGCTACGTTTTTCCCTCAAGTTGGAGGGTTTTCCCAAGATAAATCTTGGTTTCTCAGGAGTTAATGTGTTTTGACTTTCCTACTATTAGCCGATAGGCTATTTTATGTAGGAATGACCTCCCATCAGATTCCTCATATCTCACACCAGAATTTAATTTTACAGCACTGGGAAAAAAGTGTGCTGCCGAGGAAATTGGATTTTCTGATGACTACAAAGATTTGAATACATCCCCTCACATGCCCACTCTTCGCCATCCACAGATCCTCCACGACATCCATTGGAACCATGTCGGATTCACAGATTCTGTCTTCTGACGAACAATTGGAGCTACTGTAGTTGCCATCGTCATTGTCACTGTCAGAGCAAGCAGACTGACTGACACTCTCCTCTGCTGACAAATAGCAGAATGGTCTGGACGATGATTCCCAGTCCGGATTGATGGGTTTACTATTAGGTAGCAGAATTGTGTGAAACTCCTTATGTAGACGGCTCAGCCATTAATATTTTCATGAGTTGTTGCGCATGGACAAGTTGGAGTTTACAATGTTAAACACTTAGTTACCGATTCGGGCACGTGAATCGGATCAGTGGATTCCCAAAAAAAAATTCCCAGTTAGGATTCATGGAGGATTCATGAATATATATATATATATATATGTATGTATGTATGTATGTATAAGAGAAATATATAATGAGAGCGAAATAGAGAGCAAATTTGAGGTGAATTGTTTTTGGATGTGAAATAAAAGGGTCACTTTAGGATTAGAAAGCAAAAAACTATTATAATAGTCATATTAAAGTTAGACTGACATAAAACCATCGCTTGTTTGTTGATCATTGAGGATTCGTGCCAGATTCATGATGGATTCATGCTGATTCGCGCAGGATCCTTGTTTTACACAGTGGACTCTATCCACTGTGTAAAACAAGGATCCTGCCCGGATCAGCATGAATCCGGATCCAGCCTCTAGGGCACGAATCTAGTAACTAAGGTTAAACATGGTTTAGTGGAAAGAAAAAAATTTGATTCTACACTGGTTAAGATATCCAATAAGTGAAAAAAGAATATGGCAATGATAAAATTATTCAAGCCATAAATTAATGTGAGAAAATAAATAAAGAATCTAGCAAGAATTCAATCATTCAAGGAGTAAATTAGGAGAAAATAAATAAGACAAGAATCTAGATATTGGCTCCAATGATATATTGGAAAGGGAAATCAACAAAGTAAAATATGATACTAAGAAAATTAGATGAGATACTCAATATGAAAAACAATTTTGAAATTTTGAAATCAAATTAAAACACAAAAGTGAGCCATTTAAAATCTGACTATATTAAAATAAAATTGACATAATCATATAGGCAGTAAAAAATTAGACGAAACTATTACCGAATTATGAGACTAATATGATTACCAAGCCAAAAATAAGAGAATAATAGAGTAGTTAAAAATAAGGTTAATAGATAACTAATGGTCTTGATATCAAATTTTTTTAGGATATTAGAATCTAACATTTCATGTATAAAAGTTGGGATTGCATGTGTAGAATAAAGTTATGGAAATAGAATGGATCATGGACATAATTTTATCTTGTATAATCGAAAAAATAAAAAATATTGTCATAGTGTGTCCCAAAATTATGGTTACAAATCAAATATCTACCCTATATCTACAAGGATGCAACAATATCAATGGCCAAGAAGGTAAAATAATCGAAAGATTATCTTGTGTATTGAATAATCAATGAATGAATTACAACGAGCTTACAAGCTCATATATACAAAATGGAAATACAAAAAATAGAAACTATCTAGATACGATAGATAGAGCATTATTAGAAATATTCTAATACCCTCCCATAATGCTTACTCTATCAATAACAGCAATAGCCTCCCTGAATTTTACAAATTTATCATAAATGAGAGACTTGGTGAAGATATCAGCAGACTACTCTAAGGTGGCAACATACCGCAACTGAATAGATTTGTCTTCAACCAGCTGACGAATGTAATGACAATATGTTTCGACATGCTTGGTTCGCTCATGGAAGAAAGGATTCTTTGCCAGTTTGAGTACTCCCTGATTATCATAGAATATAGGAGTCGGTTCTGATTGAGGAACATGCATATCTGCAAGCATCCACCGAAGCCAAATTGCCTCACAAGCTGCCTTAATTGCTCCCCGATACTCTGCTTTAGTCGAACATAGGGCCACTACCTATTGCTTCTTACTCGTCCATGTCACAGCAGCAGATCCTAAATTAAACACATATCCGGTAGTAGACTTACAATCATCAACAGAGCCGACCCAATCTGAATCTATGTAGCCACATAGTCTAGAATAAGACTTCTGAGTGTATAGACCATAATCAAGAATACCACTCACATGTCATAGGACACGCTTTGCAGCTGTCCAATTATCAGTCTGGGTGCTGTCATAAAGCGGGAGTATGATATCCCCAATCTTAGAGGTCAAATTAATTAAAGGACACAATATAATATTTAAATAATAAATATAATCTCTAAATGATTAATAAATAGCAATAATATGATATAATATAATATAACAATATATTTATATCCTTACAACTAAATATATCTCTATGACCAATTATTAATAAAAAATTGATAAGATATGATTAGCATATAACAAAGATAATGTTTTACAATATTATCAATAAAATATACTTTAAATAATATAGATAAATAATTAAAAATATCAATATTATAGCTAAACTCATTATTTGAATACAATTGTAATCTCATTATAAAATAATATAATATTTTAATATTATAACATAATTTATAATGTCAACCAATATAGTAATATGAATAACAATATAATAAGACGACAGTTACAGGGACAACATTATGTAATCAGTAAAAGAAAATATAATAATAATCCTGATATTATATTATAATCATGGCGTAGAGTATATTGATAATCTTGTTTTCAGCAAGAAGAGTCAACGTTGTGGAATCGCATATCAAAAGCACAATGTTGGCAAACGAAATACCCAATTCAAAATGCGGAAGAAGGAACGTTACAATGCGATACAAGTTGTATATCACTAACGACAATCATCATTATGAGTATACGACAGGATACAGACACGTCTATTTATCACACCTCTCCATTCACAGCTCACACATATTTTAGAGGATCATAGGAGTATGATAAGGGATATAATAGACAGTTTCAGAAAATCAATACAGGCAGCTTCAAGGCACATAAGAGAATCAACAAATAAAAGATATTCGAGCAATAAAGAAGGCAATTAAAATATAGCACACTCTGTTGGGCACCCAACAGAGAGGAAAGTCGGTAAAGAAATAGAATATAATTTCCGCTCAGAGGTCAAGTGCAATGGCATATGCAGCAATAATCAATATTCAGCAGTGACAACAAAATTGGATCAGCGAAATACAAGGAAGAGGAAACTAACTCTTCAAACATCGGAGAAGCTAGAGTTGGTCGCACAAATATGTCATAGTAGATGACACATAGTTATGACTCACACTCCATTATCAAGTTTTACAATCGACTAGTATTTCATAATCAACAACCAAGGTATTAACAATACGTTCAATCCATTTCTAAACCAATCGGATCCTCCAGATATCAGAATAGGTCTTCATATTATCCATACCTAAATCAATATCTTCTTCTGCCGTGCTTGGAAAAGTGGTCTGAACTAGCAGTCAAACAAATTGAATACTAAAACAACGTGGAGAAGAATTATTAATTAGGATATTGTACAGACTAGTTGTCAGTAAACCATCACAGCATATAAATATTTAAATAGAAAAAGAGCATTCAGACAAGTACCAATAAAGAACTCATTTAGAACAACAACTTCACAATCTCATCGATAATTGCCATCAACCATATCAGATTGGGGTATTCACAAGATCTGTTTAATATTGCTTTCCCTCTATAAGAAGTCTAGCAACTAATTTATTATAAAGGAATTTCAGACAAACCCTAGAGTGGTCTAACAAATTTCTATAACCAATTACATAAATTTATGTACCTTTTAGAAATAACCTATTGTTTGCATTATTGGATCTATTCAAGTTTGAGGAGGCAATCTAAGCTAGTCCATTGGGGACATTACAGTGGTATCAGAGAATCAATCTTGCCATCCTGTGAGTGAAGGCTTATGGAAACTTACGAGAGAAGGACAAATAAAACTACAATGAACGACTTAGCAAATGAAGTGAGAACATATATGGAGCAAACCAACCAGATCAAACAAACTATATTGAATCAAATGGAGAAATCAAATCAAGCCCTCCTGCAAGCATTACAGAACATGGGGAACTCCATTAATAATCTAAGGAATAACTCTTCCCACGAGAAACATATGAGTTCAAATGAACCAGATGTTAACGAATCATCATCATCTAGAATTCCGAGACCTTCCTTCTTACCTAGAGAAGAAACTCAAAGGGAAGAGGAGGGAATAAACCAACCTACCAATAGCACAGTGGAGAATGCAAGAGCCTATGCAAACCTTGAACCTGAAATTAGGGAACTCATAACTTTTGCAGAGTTTTGTGAGGGTCACAAACATGAAGTTCCTAAAAGAACAAGAAGATATGTTAATAAAGATCTGAAACACAAGGTAAACAAAGTGATATTGCCCAACTTTAATGGGTCAAGAAAAATGACAGCCCATGCTTGGCTTCAAAAATTTAACACATATTTTACTCTTAGCCCAATGACGGAAGAAGACGCACTCCAATTTGCTATGCTCCACTTAGAAGGCACGGCACATGAATGGTGGCACAATGGGTTTCTCTCCTTAGGACATCAAAACATAAACTCATATCAGGAATTCTCCCAAAAACTTATCAAATGATTCAGCCCAATTGAACCTGAATGGTACTTCAAAGAACTAATCATTTAAAGCAGTACGGAAAAGTGGAAGAATTCTCTAATGAATTCCAAAAACTTGCAGTCATGGTTCCAGATTTATCTCAAAAGAGGCGTACATACTTATTTGTTGAAGGCCTAAAGGATTCTATCAAAAATATAGTTAACCCATTAGAACCTCAAATGATGGAAGAAGCCATTCAGAAGGCTAGAAAAGTGGAATCTAATTCATCAAAAGAAAGATCTAAGAATTTCTCGACTAAGACGAAGCATAAAAATGAAGACTCGCGCAAAGACCAAAAGGAGAAAAAATGTTATTTTTGCAAAGAGAAATGGAGCAGAGGACACCAATGCCAGAGTAAGGAGGCTAAAAAGCAAAAGGAGGATAAATTGAAGAAAAGCATATGTTTTAGATGCAAAGGCCCTTGGGGACCTGGACATAAATGTGACAAGAAAAGTCAACTCCATCAAATAGAAGCAATGCACAAAATAAATAATGAAGAGGCTTCAAAGCAAGAGTGTGAACAGTGATCAAAAGAGGATGTGGAACTAGAGAATCATTGAAGCTTCGAGGAAGCTCAACTTTTTAGGAAGGGTAAATATCAAACAATACATATATGTACATATTTTTATGATTATTAATAAAAGTTTAGTATTTAAATTAAATAAAAGGAAAGAGTGGCAATTAAGGGAGAATTGCTAATGACACCCTATTGTTAGCACCTTCCTAAGAGGACAATAAGGGAGAATAGCTAAGGCACCCTATTGCAGCAGTATGTACGAAGAACCGTGGTCAGGACACCCTATTGCTCTTTAATTAAGGGAGAACCGCTAGAGCACCCTATTGCAGAATTAATTAAGGGAGGATAGCTAGGGCACCCTATTGCAGAGGTATGTAGGGAGAACCATGGTTAGGACACCCTATTAGTCTGTAATCAAGGGAGAACCACTAGAGCACCCTATCACAGGAATAGTTGAGGGAGAACCGTTGAGGGCACTCTATCATAGTGATAGTGAAACAAGAACTGCTAATAGGGCACCCTACTACACTATGATTATGGGAGAACCACTAAGGCACCCCACTACAAAGAAAATATTTTAGAGATTTTGGGAAGAGATAAAGACTCTACCAAAATTTATAAGGGTTACTCGTCAAGGCTTGTCATGGACCAAAGGAGGAGCAGGAAATACCTAATACATCCAAGATAAGTTTTTCTTTTCTTTGAAATATTCTTAGTAATTTGTAATATAATTTATTTATTTTATTTTTATTTTTTAATATACGTCATTCTAATCTCGAGTTAAAATTATTGTTGCAAGATCATCAAAGTGGATATCCACATAGCACACAATCTCTCATATTGAAGATTTAAATTGCTTGAGGACAAGCAATTTCGGGTGGGATGGACTGTGATATCCCCAATCTTCGAGGTCAAATTAATTGAAGGACACAATATAATATTTAAATAATAAATATAATATCTAAATGATTAATAAATAGCAATAATATGATATAATATAATATAATAAATTTATATCCTTACAACTAAATATATCTTTATGACCAATTATTAATTAAAAAATTGATAAGATATGATTAGCATATAACAAAGATAATGTTTTACAATATTATCAATAAAATATACTTTAAATAATATAGATAAATAATTAAAAATATCAATATTATAGCTAAACTCATTATTCGAATACAATTTTAATGTCATTATAAAATAATATAATATTTTAATATTATAACATAATTTATAATGTCAACCAATATAGTAATATGAATAACAATATAATAAGACTACAGTTACAAGGAACAACATTATGTAATCAATAAAAGAAAATATAATAATAATCCTGATATTATATTATAATCATGGTGTAGAGTATATTGAAAAATCTTGTTTTCAGCAAGAAGAGTCAATGTTGTGGAATCGCATATCAAAAGCACGATGTTGGCAAACAAAATATCCAATTCAAAATGCGGACAAAGGAACATTACAATGCGATACAAGTTGTATATCACTAACGACAATCATCATTATGAGTATACGAAGGGATAGAGGGACACATCTATTTATCACACCTCTCCATTCATAGCTCACACATATATTAGAGGATCATACAAGTATGATAGGGGATTATTAGACAGTTTCAGAAAATCAATACGGGCAGCTTCAATGCACATAAGAGAATCACCAAATAAAAGATATCCAAGCGATAAAGAAGGCAATTAAAATAGAGCACGATCTATTGGGCACCGAACATAGAGGAAAGTCGGTAGAAACAGAATATAATTTCCGCTAAGAGGTCAAGTGCAATGGCATATGTAGCAATAATCAATATTCAGCAGTGACAACAAAATTGGATCAACGAAATACAAGGAAGAGGAAACTAACTCTTCAAACATCGGAGAAGCTAGAGTTGGTCGCACAGATATGTCGTAGTAGATGACACATAGTTATGACTCACACTCCATTATCAAGTTTTACAATCGACTAGTATTTCATAATCAACAACCAAGGTATTAACAATGCATTGAATCCATTTCTAAACCAGTCGGATCCTCTAGATATCAGAATAGGTCTTCATATTATCCATACCCGAATCAATATCTTCTTCTACCGTGCTTGGAAAAGTGGTCTAAACTGGCAGTCAAACAAATAGAATACTAAAACAACGTGGAGAATAATTATTAATTGGGATATTGTCCAGACTAGTTGTCAGTATACCATCAGAGAATATAAATATTTAAATAGAAAAAGAGCATTCATACAAGTACCAATCAAGAACTCATTTAGAATAACAACTTCACAATCTCATCGATAATTGCCATCAACCATATCAAATTGGGGTATTCACAAGATCTGTTTAATATTGCTTTCCCTCTATAAGAAGTCCAGCAACTAAGTTTATTATAAAGGAATTCGGACAAACCCTAGAGTTGTCTAACAAATTTCTATAACCAATTACATAAATTTATGTAACTTTTAGAAATAACCTATTGTTTGCATTATTGGATCCATTCAAGTTTGAGGAGACAATCTAAGCTAGTCCACTAGGGACATTACAGGGAGATATAGCTTACAACAAAACTAATGTCAGGTCCGGTGGCAATAAGAAAAATGAGACTACCCACTAGTTGTCTAAACAAGGATTCATCTACAACAGGTGAAACAGACTGAGCGGATAATTTGGGCCCGAGTTCCATAGGAGAGAGAGTAGGTTTGCAATCCTGCATTCTGAACCTATCTAGAAGACTTCTAGCATACTTGTACTAAGAAAGAAAGATACCATGTTCAGTCTGCCAAACCTCAATTCCTAGACAATAGTGCAAGAGTCCCAAATCTGTCATATCAAAAGTGTTGCACAAATCCTGTTTGATTTCCGCAGTCAAATGTGTTAAACTTCTAGTGATGATCAAATCATCGACATAAACAACGATAAACAAGACATCATCACCTACATGTTTGATATATAGATTTGAATCCGATGGACTCTACTGAAAACCATGCTCGGTTAAATATTTATCAATTTTCATGTACCAAGCCCGAGGAGCTTGTTTCAGACCATAGAGAGCTTTGACAAGTTTACAAACTTTGTATTCCTGACCAGCAACCTTAAATCTAGAAGGTTGTGTCATGTAGACCTCTTCCTTTAAGTCACCATTCAAAAAATACCTCTTGACATCCATCTAATGAACTTTCCAACCGAACTGAGCTACTAGAGCAAGAACAAGCCGTATGGTACTCATTTTAACTGTAGGAGAAAAAGTCTCCTCATAGTCAATACCTTCCCTTTGTGAGAACCCTTGAGCAAAAAGACAAGCCTTATACTTGTCTAAGGTGCCATCAGCTTTATATTTGATCTTGTATACCCATTTGCAGCTAACGAGCTACTTCCCTATAGGAAAATCAAAAAGAACCCAAGTTTGATTTCTGTAAACGCTTTGAAGTTCAGCTTCCATAGCCTATTCCCACTCAAGAATACCTTTAGCCTTGGAATAAGTCTGAGCCTCATAAACACTATGAATGTTAGCCATAAGAGAAAAGTTAACTGTTTGTTTGTGCTTATTTCGAGAAACTCTACCTTCGATGAGCTCATCATCCCTTAGATCACTAATAGTTTTAACCAACCATTTGGATCAGAGAGTAGAAGAGCTGAACTCCGGAGGAGCTAGAAGAGGTTCAGGAGCAACAACAACAATAGAATCATTCGCAGGAATCTCAACAGGATCAACATCAAGTGTCCCAGAGCAGGCATTATCTATATCATTATGCCCGTCAGATGGTGCTAAAGGAAGGGAAACACTGTGAGGTTGTTCCTCAAAACATTGCTTAGAAGAGGACAGAAACAGTCCTCGAGTTTCATCAAAAACATCACGACTAAAGATAAGATGATCGGTGTCGATATCTATCAATCTGTAGGCCTTATGGTTGTCACTATTCCCTATCATCATGAGTCTCTAAATCTTGGAATCTAATTTGGAACATTTAGCATCAAGAATCCAAACATAGGCAAGAGAGCCAAAAATCTTTAAGTGGTTGATCTTGGGCTTACGACTAGAGCACAATTCTTCAGGAGTTTTGTTCTTGACAGCCTGAGTAGGAGAACGATTCAAAAGGTAAACAACAATAAACACTGCTTCTGCCCAATACTTATTAGGAACACTCCTGTGTTGTAACATAAAACGAGCCATCTCAACAATCGTATGATTGCAACACTCAACAACACTGTTTTGCTGAGGAGTGTGAGGTGTGGTGAATTGGCACTTGATGCCATGTTCATCACAAAAACCGAAGAATGCATGAAAATAAAATTACCCCCCATTATCTATTCTAAGCGAAATGATACTGCAGCCATTATTGTTTTCAACCAACAACTTAAAATTCTGAAATGTACTAAGTGCATCTAATTTTTGCTTAAGAAAGTACACCCACATTTTTCTACCAAAATCATCAACGATAAGCAAAAAATACTTGCAACCAATAACTGAAGATGTATTCATAGGACCACAAATATCAGCATGAAGTAATTGAAGTACCTGAGAGGCGCGCCAAGAATCTCCATCTTTGAAGGGAGTCTGATGTTGTTTGCCAGCTTGATAGGCGTCACATACTCCAAGATGTTGCGGCTGAATCAGTGGTAATCCAGAAACAAGTACCTCCCGAGATAGCTGAGAGAGATACTGGATGTTGAGATGTCCATATCTCTGATGCCACAAAGTGTTGAGAGATAAATCACGAGCTGCCATAGCTATTTCAGGAGAATCACCAGTATCCGTAAGCCAATATAGGCCATGATCCTCTAGACCAGTAGCAATAATAAGACGAGTCTCTCAATCAATAGCAGAGCATTTGTGGGCACTGAACACCACATCCAACTAAGGAGAATTTCTGATGATCTGACTCACAGAGAGAAGATTGAGTGTCATACCATGAACGTAGCAAACATTGAGAAAGATGAGTTGACACACACCAAATTGTATCTGACCATTTCCTCTGCCAATAATTTTGAACTCCTCTCCTCCACCAAACACAATTGAATTGCTATATGCATAGAAATCTGTAAACCAATCACGCCGATGAGAGAAATGACGTAAAGCACTAGAGTCAATATACCAAGCAGAGGATCGGGCTGAGTCGGAAGGGCTTTTAGCCGTAAAAGCGTAGAACATGTTGGCCTAGTTTTTCACCATTCTTGCTGTGTTGCATTCAACAGTCAAAAACCCTAAGTGTGTGTTTTAAAGTCTTGAATTTTGACCAAGCCCCTAGGTAAGATTCATGAGAAAACCCTAAAGCCTTATTCAATTTTGCTCTAGCTCTTGAAATTTTCTGAAAATAATATTTCAAAAAACATTTGGCGAGACAAATTTGACCTAAAGTTTCATGTTGCAAGCATTACTATACAAATTTGCATGATAAACCCTTGCTAACCCAGTTTTTAATCACAATTACTATTTTGAATTGTTTATTTAAGAACCTTAACTGCAACAAGATCTTGATTAACCGTTGATCTTGTAAGATCAAAGGCTAGCGCTTCCTTGCATTAAGAACATGCAAGAACGTTAAATAATGCAGGCAAGCGCCTTTGCGCCAAATAGCCCTTGCTAATGTTGGAACCTCAGTGCGCCACAAAATCATAGACTGTCAAATTTCTCAAACCCATGTGTAGAATTGTCAGTGCCTGTCAGCGCATGTTCAATTTTCCTGCAATGTTATTAGTTGGCTCTTTAATGAAATTATCATTTTGTCATCAATTATGATGCACCGTCAATCTTTGTAAGGTCAACGGAGAGCGCTTCCCCGCATTAAGAAGGTGCACGACAGTTACACAAATCGGGGAAGCGCCAACAAGACACGTAGCACATAGTGATGTCATGGACCCACTGTGTCAAAGGCAATAATGACATTTCTTCATGGCAATTGTTAGATGAGCTAGAGCATAGAGAACGTATTTCATTGGTCGACATTGCTCATTGGATCCTAATGGGCAAAGATTTTGACTCACCGTCGATCTTTGTAAGATCGACGGAGAGCGCTTCCCTGCATTAAGAAAATGATCAAACTTTAAATAATGCGGGCAAGTGCCAATGCACCGCGTGGCATAGTAGGACCAAGCTTTGAGAAGGTTGTTGAGTCACACCAAGTTGTAAAGTCTTGATTAAGTGGAACGCATTCATTGGTGGAACATGACATGTATATGCCAAGTTGGAAATGATGTCATGGGTGCGGAGATTCTCAAAATTAATAATGCAATCTATGCCACTGTCAGACTTGTCAAAGCACGTTCATTTAAAAGGTGACATCTTATTGGTCAAGTTAGCTAACTAGATGATATAAGGATACAAGTTTGTGTGATAGTTAATTTGTGCAAAATCAAAGGCCAGCACTTGCCCGCATTATCAAGATGCTCAAATTTTAAACAATGCGGGGAAGCACACAATCATGTCAGCACTGCGTTTCATGAGATAAACCAACACTGCTGACAGCTATTCTCCTTCGGTATCACAGGTGTCAAAATTCCATTAGCTATTTATGCTGACATGGTTTCCTATAACATCGCTTGGCTCCACCGTTGATCTTGACTCGATCAACGAACAGCGCTTTCCCGCTTGGTGAAGTTGCACGACAGATAAATAAAACGGGTAAGCACCTTAGTGACGTGTCCTTAATGATGTCATCGCTTCTATCTCAGATTGTCAAAATGTTCAGGTTATGCCACCGTTTATCTTTCAAAGATCGACGCCTGGTGCTTGCCTATATTATGAAAGTGCTCAATAGTTAGATAAAGCGGGGAAGCGCCAGCCTGACACGTGGCAAATGTGACATCAAGGAACCCACCTTTTTAGAAGATAATAAGGAACCTGCTTGCGTGGAGTTTGTTAGAATGTACTGCTTCACGTGGAGATTTTCTATTGGTTGATGAAGTTGACTGGGTGTTATAGCAGTACAAAATTGTATGATCGTCGATTTAACCAAGATCAGGGGTTGGCGCTTGCCTGCATTTTCAAGATGCAAGAATTTAAGCAATGCGGGGAAGCGCTAACTTGACACATGGCAAAGTGGGACCAGTTGCAACCAAGGTTTGCTGATGTGTGACAGGCTGGAAGAGTTATTGCGCCAATTGGATCATTTTTCTCACATGTTGTCGTAAAGTGCTTTATTTTCCTGACTGTTGATCTGAGGGAAGATCAACAGTCGGCGCTTGCCCACATTATCAAAATGCAAGAAATTTAAATAATGCAGGGAAGCGCCTATTCGACACATGGCCGGATCTTTTTTTTTTTTTAAAGAGGGGTAAACGCTTTGACCTGGAGCTATGAACCAATGAAGCCACAAATGGGGGAGCTCATCCCCATTAGATTTGAACCTTGATGGCAAGGATAACAACTCAACAACTTAACCATCACAACATGCCACTATTGGCACACATGGCCGAATCTTTAAAGCTATAAAGCAATTTTGTTTTTTGAAATAGGGTTGTCCGATGTAATGAAATCGACAGATAAGATTCAAATTTGAATGCAACATGGAAATAACGGCTAATGGAAGTTAATGTCGCTCAGAGCTCATTCGTGTGATCTCCATGCATGAATATAATTCACGAATTCATCATTATTGAACCACGAAATCGTGAAAGGTTATTAGAGTGCAAAGAATTTCCAGAACTAGGGCACACACTTTTACTAGGTGATTCAGTGAATTGCAGCGAAAATTCTACAGAAAAGAGGCACAATTCAGCGGGTAAGTACCTTGCAACTTCTGAAAATCAAGGATTTAGTGTTGTGTAGAGCTTAGGGTTTTGAAAATGCCTCCACGAAAGGAATTTTCTAGACATACTATCTTAAGAGGTCTGTTCATGATGATTTTCTTGAGCAATTTCCCCCATCTGTGCATGAAATAATAGCAGGAAGGGAGTTCATTCCGAAGGACTCTAGGTTAATAGTTGCAGAGGGTTCCTATGATAAGGCAAATAATTACAGAGATGCCCAGATTTCCATGGGAGGTTTAGAATGGTTCAAAAAATGGTTTTTTGAAAGAAAACTAGATACCCTTTTAAGTAATGTCTGCGAGTTCAACATTGGAATGTTAGTAGTCCCAGGGGTTTTCTTTGACAGTAATCTATTGGTTGACCTAGCCAAGAAATATGATCACATTATTAGATTTGTGAAGAACTATGCTGGAGAAAATCTTTTTAGGGTTTCTCCTGAATTGATTAGGGAGGTTTTCAACCTCAACCCTAACCGTGTTGTGCATGAGATCATTGACATGGATGACCTTCAAGCATGGTATGATGCACAAAGGGTGTACCTAAGAACAGGGCCTCTACAACAACATTTCACCAGGATTAGTACACTATCCTTGGTCACACCCAGTACTCCAGAGCCATTGATGAGGAAATACTTTAATCCTAGGGCTCAAGCTTTATGTTTTTCCGTCTGCCATGTCTTTGGGATGGATGAAGGGGAACACATCCCAGGCTCTATGGTCCTTACCATGGCTCAAACATTATAGTTTGGAATGAGCAATATTTTGGATTTTGCCTCTCTCCTAGCAGGAGAAATTCACAATGGACTAGTAGGAATATCAAAAGGGGAGGTAAACAAACCTTTTTGTTGGTACTCCCTACTCGTGCATGTATGTCTTTTTAAGGGAGTCACCTTTTTCTCTAAAGGTATTGAATTGGAATTGACAAGGGATAGTGAAAAGAATCCAGTCCAATTGTGGAGTGTTGATATGACTTGGGAGGCCAGGAATGCCAGTTTTGTAAGATTTGACAAGTATTTTGCATCTAGGCTTAGAGTGCTTTTGAAAGGGGATAGCCCTAGAATCCCGCAATCACTATTAGAATTGGTCAGACCCAAGGACCATGCAAAAGGGCTTTTGGTTAGTCACAATTGGGGGGATCTAATCCCATAGAATGTTTCTACAGTGATCAGAGTATACGGTTTTTTGGGGAAGCCCCATGTCCTACCTTTCCATGTGCCATTGAAGATAGGGATAGCAGAATTATTGTGGCAGATTGGGACTATTGAGGAAAGAGATATGATTGGTAAAGGTAAGGGCACTTTCTTCCCAATTGTTACTCTGGCACATGATTTTGTTTTTGTAAGAAAAGGATGGAGACATCTCAATTTATTTTTGAACAAGTACAACATGGCAGAATCCCATGCAAGGTATATTGACCCAGAGGGATTCTTTGATCTTCTAAGAGAAAGGACAAAAGCTACCCATATGACACAGCAGGTGTATTTTCCTGAAGATATTATTAGGAATATTTTTTCTTTACAGGAACAAGAGGTGAGGAAAGAGAAATGGGTAGTATTCAATAAAACTTTGGAATTCATTAATGCTTTTGACTCTAACTATGATCCTCTAAAAGATAAAAAATATTGGGGAGCCAAAATGCATGTGTTGATGAATAACTTTGCTGCAATAATGCAAACCATGAATGAGAAGAAGGCTACATGTGTCAAAGCCTATCCTGACAGAGTTGCAGAGGTACAGAGAAGAATAAACAACAAAATGATAGTTGCTCCTGGTCAGTATACATTGCAGAAGAGGGTTGGGTATGTGATAGTTCAAAACACACAATAGGTTCCCCCTCATGGAAGACCAAGGCCAGAAAGTTCACCTGCAGCTAGTGCCCCAAAGAGGCAAAAGTTGGAACAAGGATCCTCTTCTCATGTAGAAGAGTACTCCCCAAGTCAAACCCCAATCAGAATAGATGATGAAGCATCCTTAAGGGAGCAGCTGAGACAGATTGGTGAAAAAAGGGGATGTAATTGTTACCACTGCAGACATGGAAAGAGAAGTGCCTCAAGAGCCTCCTATACCCTCCTTAGACCTTACAATTGTTGATTATCAAGGTAAGGAGATAGACCCAATTATAGCTCAAGCTTCACAGAAATTTATTGATAATGAACATTTTGTTAAATCTAGGGCATTTGCACAAATTTTGTGGAGTAAAAATATAGGAAATTTTGAGAAAGCATGTGAGAAAATAAAAGCGAAGCAACTTGGCAATAGACTCTGTTATTAAGGAAGAGGTAAAATCCAAATTTTTGAGTGATTTTTCCCAGTTAAAACCTGAGTCCGCGAGGCAGTTAGTTAAGGAGTCAGGGGTCCTAATTTTGCTTGAGTGGGATATAGCTAATGCTATGATCTTTGACTCAATTAGGAAAGAGAAAAATGTGCAATATAAAACTGAGGAAGAGATACTGCAGGCACATAGGGGAATTAAATTCAGCGATGACCACCAAGCCCTAGTAATCTGGTCAATTGAGAAGAGAGACAAAACTAGGATGCAAGAAATTTCTAGTGCAGAACATACTGGTGCTCTTGTAGTATATAGGGCTGGTGAACTAAGTAGTCAAAAAAAATTTGGAATGGCTTCAGAAATAGTAAAACTTGGGAATGTGGTGTTTGGAAAAGAACAGGATAAGTTCTTAGAACTCAATGCTAAATTTGAAGAAGTTCTGAAGGCATATGAGGAAAGGGGCAAACAAATACAGTTGCTAGAAAGTCAGGTAGCACAAATGGACAAGCAACTGGGGAAGAGAAAGATGGGAGAATCCAGCAAGCCAAAAAATTGTATATCACCATATCCCCGGCCACCAATTGAACCATTCAAATCCACTCCCATTATTGAGATACCAGACACCCCGCAGAGGCCTGAATTCTACACTGTAGAGGAATTTGAAGAAGAAAAGAATAAATTATACGCAATGCATGTAGAATTGAATAATCAGTATGAAGAAAAAATAAGGCAAGCTATAATGTACTTAATAGATAGAATTGAATAGCCAGCATTTTATGATCAGTTAGCAAGAATTGCAGCAATTAGGGATGAAATAAAAGGAGATGAAGGTAAATTGATACCTATCGTACAGAAATGGACTGAAAGAAATAATGATATTACTGCTATGTGCATATCTGTCATCCAGCTGCCATGTCACCAAATAGAAAAGATTTTTTATTTGCTAAATAAGCTAGAGGGTTTTGATGACAAACAGGATTTTATTCAAAAAAGAATGACAATTTGTTTCTCCAAGTACATAGCTGAGAAGTTTGACCTTTTTCCTAGTGCTCTAAAAAAGGTTGATAGAATAAAGGAAAAGGAAGAGTGGAAAAAGGAATTGGATGAAATATTCTGCCAAAGAATGAATAATGTTGTAAATGAAAATGGGCATTTACTATGGGCAATGACCAATGAAGAGTTGGTTAAAGTTCAGTTATTTTATAAAGCCATCAAAAAGGACCTTGTTGAGATGGAAGCAGTTGGAAATTCTATGATAACGCTACAAAGGGAAATCCTAAATTTTGATTGGCCTGATGACACTGCTTTCAACGAATGGAAGGAACAATTTTTGTCTGCAAAACAGATGGCAGAAGATAATGGGGTAGAAGAAGATGCAGATGTAACTGTTACTCTAACAGTTCATGATGAAGACAGTGAGAACCCCCGAGTTGAGGTGAGCTTGCAGGCAACAGAACAGGACACGTTGCTTTTAAGCTTGATAGCCACCTATTCCAAAGAATCAAATTAATAAAGGATCAAATCATGGAGTTTATAGTATTCCAAAAGATGTAACAGAAGAGGGGCCTACCAAAAGAATATTATGATGTATAAGTCTTTCTGTTACACACAATTTTGTCTTTTTGTGACAGCTGTATGTAAATACCATTTGTAAAAGGACATTTGTCAGTTCTCTATGCCTGGATCTTGTTGCATCTCACATTACATAAGTGAGATTCCAAGGCTAGAGGAGGGTCTGATTTCTAATACAATTTGAGTCTATATTGAGTATGATTCGGTCCAGTTATTGTAGCAAATTTTACGATGTATCTTCTCTGCAAATTTTCTGAGAATACATTGTTGTTATGTGATCCGTGTGTCTTTTTCTAGAGTAATTCTGAGTTTTATTACAATTGTATACAATTTCCAAAGAAAGTTAATACAAGTTTGACCCATTCCCATATTTGTTCTTGCTGAATTTTGTCTTCATTGTTATTACCTAGTTATTTTGATATTGCATGAGCAAAGCTTGTCCACTTGAATGCAATTCACTTATTGTACGTCAATTCATTATTGCTATTGATTCAATGAATTAAGTAAATGTTTTTGTGAATTTGATGGGATTGCTATGGTAATAGAAAGGATGTCTATAAGAATGAGTTCCAATAAGAATTGCTGATAATATTTGTTGTAAAGCAACAAATCAGATCTTTAAATTGGAGTAAACTCTAAATCCCAATGGAATAGGCACTAATCTAGTTAATCCAATCTGCAGATAGGTAGATCATAAATAAGCATCAAGTTTAAAATCAACATCAACTTTATTTTACTGTTTGAAGAGTTTCAAAGATGGTCAACACTTGTTTGCATGTAACATTTTAGCTTTAGTTGGCTGCTATGGTTAAAAATACTTGCAAATCTGAGAAGAATTGTGACCAAATCTGCTTATAAGGGATGTATATCATCTGAAAGTGTCAAGAAACGGATAAACTATATACGTGTCAGCATTATAAGATGAGAATCAAAATGAAATTAATAAAATTCTCGTACAACAGCATTCATTCTGAATTATCCCTTAGGTATACCCACCTTGATTTTGCAGAGCCTAAAGAGTAGAAAGCCAATCTTGGTTTTGTTGAAATTGGTTCCAAATAATATGCAAACTTAATTGTTAATAGGACGTAGCTAATCCTTAGATTTGTGAGTATTATTATCTTGGTATTGAGCCTTTGTTATTCAATAGTTGAAAAACACCAACAAAACACAGACTCCTTTGTCTTAGAATGTTCAGCAACATTGGCCTCCTAATTGGACCCTCCCATCCCAGTCTGCTGATTGGACCCTCCTAGCTTCTTCTGTTCGAAAGCAAGTCACTGATGACAATCTTTCTTCATGTGGCTGTACTTACGGCAGTAATGACACTGAACACTCTTCTGCTGAAAACTGCCTAAGGATTGATGCGAACTACCCTATGGAGATGACTGAGATGGCTGAAACTTAGCTGCAAATGCTTGTTCTGACAAGGGTTAGGAAGCACGGCTGGCAAACTGCCGCTTCCAGCGATCCTGCTGTAGGAGTTTGGTGCACAACTCTAGGAATTTCATATCAACATTAGTTGAGGTAATGTTGAGAGTCTCTATGAAATGCTCATAAGATGTTGGTAAGCTTTTTAGGGTAATAACTACCATATCTTCTTCCTCCATTGTCCGACCAATGGCTTCAAGCTGATCATGAATGTCCTTAATCTTCGTGAGATGTTTCTATAAGGACATACGTTCATCCATCATAATGGAAAACAACTGATTCTTCAGAAAGAATGCTCGACTCTTGTCAGATGTTTCATGCAGCTCCTTTAAATATTTTCAGATGTCTGCCGCCAACTTGCTAGAGGGAATCTGAGGTAGTTGATCATCTTTGACAAAGAGCTTGAGAAGCATAACAGCTTCATGATTCCGATCATCAAACTTATCCTAATCTGTTGTAACGGAGGTCCCATTAGGCGTGCCAATGGATGCAGGACGAGTTTTTGTACCTAGAACAAGTGCATCCAAACGACGATACTCAAAGATGGTTAACATGCGCTGCTTCCAATGGTTGTAATTGGTGCCATTAAACCGTTGACTGTTTTCCAGCATCAAGTTGGTCAAGGATGCCATTTGCACGAAGTTCAAGGCAATGTTTAGGCTGACCCAAAAATAATGACAAGACCCAGAAGAATTAGAGAGTGACCCCGAAGAGAGCTCAGAAAACCCAGAAGGAATATGCTTATGATTTCTGGATCCGCTGGCCCGAAAATTAAGGCATGAAAATTGAGGCACCCAGAAAAATGAATGACAACCTAATTGAGCTCTCGAAAAACCCACCAACAATCTACAATCAAAAAAAAATTTGGACCAAAAAAATACGATTTCAAGCAAAACCCTACTCGTCTGCTGGAAAGGTCGAATCTACAAAAAAATGAAGTTTTTCCAGACAGAAAATGACTGGTTTGTGCTCACAAAGAACTTCTTGTGAACTTAGACATGTGGTGGGTTGTGAAGAACATTCAATAAAGCACAAACATGCAGGCTCAGAGCAAAAAAAATAGACAGACCCGTTTTTATGAAAAATGTCACCAAGAAATTGTGATTTCTGCAAGCTAGGCATGAAAATCTCCACGGAAATGGACATGGATGGGATCAAATACCAACAGAACCTCAGATCGCATGGACTGGGCTTGATTTATGGCCATGATTTTTCAAACAAAACCCGCGTTTTTCCAATGTCGAATGCCAAAAAAAACAAATTTTTCATATTTGACTATGATTTGTAGAAATTGGACCACGATTTGCAGAAACCCTAGTTGAGTTGTTTGTGAAAGCTCAAAACTAGTTTCAAAAAATCTTAACAAATAATTTCAATAGAAATTATAAATTTTTCGAAAAAAATTTGAAGAATTTGCTCTGATACCATAAAATAATCAAACGATTATCTTGTGTATTAAATAATCAATGAATGAATTACAAAGAGCTTACAAGCTCATATATACAAAATGGAAATATAGAAAATTAAAACTATCTACATACGATACGGATAGATAGAGCATTATTAGAAATATTCTAATAGAAGGAACATTAGAATAGGTAACTAATTTATTTTATTAATAATTCCTTTATTATTTACATGCACTGACTTGAATCTAATATTTCATTTAGTTGGGTTCAATTGATTTACCATGTAATTTTCCATAAGAAATATATGTTGGCAATATGTGCTATCATTGATGTCAATGTAATGTCTAATAATGTTATTTTTACTAAGGAGATAAATTAAGTATCTATAGAGTACACTAATGTGTTTGGTGATGCAAGTTTATGTTTTGAGAGTAGTTCTGCTAATATTCATAGATGAAGAATATAGTATGAAGATTCACTTGATGACATTATTGTGGTCTAAAAGAAGTGGTATGTAGTGGCTCTTTTTGATTCTTGATTTAAATATATGGTGTAATTATATTAGTCTAAGTCTATATGTTTTGAATATTAGTATCTAGATGTCTAAGATCAATTTGTTAAATGGGTGCCTCAGGAGATTTATCTAACTACAAAACTACTTAAGTCCATATATATGTGTTGATGCGTGTTGTGGCCCTGAGGTTGTAGAGTCATGGCAAGGTTTATGTCTTACGAGATAATCATTTGTATGTAAAGAAAAGTGTAAGTATTTGTACTTTGCTTCTCATTCCATTAGAATCTTGCATCTTATATGTTTTGCATTCCATTGTGACAGTGGATATGACCTTATGATTTCAAAACATTTAAACAAAATGTTGGATCATAAACATGAGTTTTAGGGTTTTTGGTGTTTTTTGATGCACAATATATATTGAGTTGATGTGGTATATTTTTTTTATTCTTCACAGTGGCTGCCAGTTCAGTGATAATGGTATTCAACACTTGTACTTGATGCTTAGAAGGAGGAGAAGACGAAGGAAAGTGAGAAGAAGCAGGGGAAGCAACAAAAGAAGGAGAAGACAATGAAGAAGGAGAAGATGGAGGAGAAAAAGGAGAAGCAACAATAGAAGGAGAAGAATAACATACTGAAGAGGGATAAGCATAAAGGTAATGATAAGGTATATTATTTGTTTTCAACTTTTCTATACCCTTCAACCTCAATACATCAAATTAGGTATATTATTTGTTTTCAACTTTTTCTATACCCTTGAAAATATTACACAAAGCATATCTTGTTACGTTCTATAATTACTATTGTAAGATAAAGTTTGGGATTTAGGAGCGCAATTAAATTTGGGTTAGAATTAACATTAGGGATCAATTATAGAATTCAATTTGGAGTATATGCATATAACATAGATTAAAGATAGTGTGAGGGTTAGGATTCAATTAATATTAGAATAAGGGTTAATATTATGGTTCGAGTTAATGTGTGTTATGCTAGGCTTAGAATTTGCTTAAGTTTTGAGTTTTATCTACTATTCTAATTTCTAAGTATGGTCATAATCACAAGCTCAACTGTACAATTATATTGTATGCTATTTAATATATTATTCAACATTTATTGACTATAATATATTATTCAACATATATTGTATTGGCACAACCAAAGCACCTCCTTTACGTGCAAGTGTTGTTTATTTATGCTATTCTGGTTCTTGAAAATTCAACAATTTCATTGTAAGAGGCTGACCAAGATTCAAGGAATTAAAATACTAGTGATTTATTTAAAGGAGGCCAAATGGGATTTACTTATTGGGCAGAGATGATCTAATTGAATGAAAACTAAATAAAAAGGCAGCGCTCAAGGGGTACAATTCTTGTAAAAGCAATAGGTCTTATAAAGAAGTGTCCTGTAATAACCCCAATAGGTTATAACTTCTTCAAACACCAAAATCTTCTCTAGTTCAATTGTTTGACATTGTCAAACACTTTTCAAGCAAGTGTTGATACCAATGTAATATCTTCTTACAATGAACTAATATGCAAGTGCAATTCTTTTGGTATTTTCAATGCAAATACATGGAAACTAGATATGAAATGCATACCTACAGCCAACTAACATTTTGACAAACAATTGACATACATTAATGACTATACTAATGCCAAAATTTGATTATGAATTATCACAGCAAAATCATATGCTTATGAAGTACAATGATAACTACTAATAGTTACAAGAGGAACCTGATAATAGTGATGCCCAAGAATGGAAATGAATCAAACAAAGATACTACAGCGCTGCATCGTGCATGCGTACTGTAGCAGCCAAAATCTATTCTCCAATTGCACAAATAGAACTCCTAAATTGAAGCTCTCCTAAATACTAAATTCAATGGATATTTCACCACCTCAAATGGTTGCAACATTGAAGAGTTGACGTTCTCCAATGGCTAACTAAAATCGGAAACCTTAGTTTCTTCTTCCAACTTAATATCAAATGCAATTCACAATAATCGGATGATAAACGATGAAGCTCTCACCTCTATTTATACTTTTCCTTCACCCTTCTAGAAGGAGATAAAATATTTAATAATTGCATTCTCTAGAAGTTTCTCCCTTTCCAATAATTAATGTGCTTTTAGGAAATTAAATTACTAGAAGTTTTCCCCTTCCAATAATTAATGCACTCGCTAGAAGCTTCTCTCTTGCAATACAATAATTAATTATGCTTCTAGAAAATTAAATTACTAGAAGTTTGCCCCTTCCAATAATTAATGCACTCTCAATTAATTAAATTAATTAAATATAAAGTCACCTTTTTTTTTTTAATTTATTTAATGACTTTATAAGAAATTAATTTAATCAATTTCTCCTTATTTCTCCACTTAGCCTTTGGAGAATGTCAAGGCTAAGAACTCCACTGAGATGCTAAAAAGGATGGGGACATTACATGTCTCCCTTCAAATGTAAGATATAAAACAGGGAAATTTCATTTGAAAAGAAAATCAACTCAGAGAAGAATTCAGTTCATCAGTTAATAAATAAAATTCAGATTATAAAAAACAAGTAGACACAGCAGAAAATAGCTGGTTGCAGCCATTTAAGAATAAACCTGTTAATTCAACAAGAGTCACAAAGTTAGCAATAATCTGGTAAATTCTTTGAGAAATCAATTTTGAATTTGTGGAAGTGTCTTACAAATAGGAAGGACGAAATTCCATCCAAGTTCATGAGAGATGAAAGGTTGACCCCTCTTTCATGCTCTTATGAAGTTGAACAGGAGTTGGAAGAATGTCCAGCCTTCCATGTTCTTGGGTTTGATCAAGGGGGACAGCAAGACTTCATGGTGAGCTGACAAATGAAAGGGTGTAATGTCCCCACATTTAAATTATACAAAGTACTTGCAGATAGCTTAGCCTCTGTATGGCCTGAATATTTCTTATTCAGATCAGATCTCATTAACCAATTATTTTTTATTCTGTTCAATGCCTCTCCTTGCTTTGAGTGCCACAATCTTTACTAGATCACCAACTGCTGTATATACTTCATCTCTCTTAATGGTCTTCCATGCTTTCTTACTGCTGTAGGTACTTCCATCTTTCCTGCTGTTCTTCCATCATGATCTTCTCTGCTTCTTGAACTTCATGTCTCTTGGAAGGGGACAGCTCTTCAGGTTGCTGTTCTTAAGGGATGGCCACTATCTTTCTTAACCATATCCTTTTATAATCCAGATTCCAGATCCATCACTACATTTAAGTACCCTAATCCTATTGGTCTATTTGCTGTCAGTATAACTTATCATTGTTCACACTAATCATTGCTCCTTCCTAAAATAGAATTGCTGTCTAATTTATTATTGCCCCTGCTGACAGTTAACTCACTGCCCTTGAATTTTACCTTTGCTTACATATGCTATTTTATCCATGAACATTTTTCTGTATTTTCCCCCGTCCTTCCTCTTCCAATCCCCCTTTTATACCATACACAAAAGGTGCAACTCTAAGGTGGGGTCAGCCTCTTTAATTAATTAAATTATTATAAAACCGTACACAGGTCAGCCCCTATTTAAATTTATTTTTAATTTCTTTAAGAGGGACTTTCTTTAAGGAGTCTGCCAGCAAACTGATTTATCTTTGGTGGGGTATGACAAAGGTCAGCCCACCTTCCGTGCTCACAGCAAGTCAAGGGCGCCCAGCCTTGATAATTGCCATTTACAGGTGTTTCTAAGGAAATCATGGTGTGTTTGGCTGCGAGGAATATGTTATGATGTATCTAACCAAACATTAATGACGCTATGATGTATTGATCCATATATTAACAATGCTATGATGCATTGATTTGAATATTATCATATGATATCTTGATCTTTTATATTCTTAATATCAGTTTTTGACATTTGTTGATAGCTATTGTTCACAGGCATAGAAATCAGGAATATTCCCATTGGGGACATTGCAGTATCCATGTGCTCCACTAGGCCTTGGTGGAAAAACAAGAAATGGTATGTTAAAGCCATTTTCTATAATTAAGATACTCAAAAAGAATATAGGTGACTTACACATTCCAATGGTTCAGAAGTTGAATATCAAGTGGCCTCTTCAGTCATCTAATTTTATCCAGGCTGTGTGTTTTAAAATTGTTTGGAAATAAATTGTGAAGCCCAATGTGACCCAATTTACCTAGGGTTTGCTTTAGAGGCCTTCTTATTGGCATCCGTTAAATACATCTTGGTTTGTCTAATCAAAGATGTTTTTGTTTTGGGCAGCTAGAAACCATTCTTAGTTTCTTTTGGACTCCTGCTCATGCTCAAAATGGATTTCTGATTTTTTAATTTTCCAATCTCTAAGGCATTAACCATTTATTTTGCACAATGTCCTAGGTGATGAGCCAAGTTTTCTGCAGAACTCTTCTATCTATGGTATGCTTTCAAAGCAAAAATGCTGAACTCATAACTTATATTTTAAATAATGTCAAATTATCAGTTCAATAGAAATTTTAAAACTCCTACTTCCATTCTTGGGGCCACATGTTATTTTCTATTGTTTATTTTTTTGGGGTTTTGCAGATCTAAATTAGGGTTTAATCCCATGCCACCATTTTTTCCTTTAAGGATCTTGCTGTAAACTTTAACTCCAGTTTTCAATAGATTTTTCTGTTGAAAAATACATAATTATTTTTTACCCATTAACAGGTGTGTGAAGGCTGATCTTCAAAAAGGGCATAGGGAAGAGGTTTAATGGAGTGCTTCAGATGGGGGATGCACAAAAGTGAATTTTGACAGAGCTGCCAAAGGCAATCCAGGTCCTGCAAGTGTGGGGTGCAAGGCAAGGGTACCTATGGCAATATTATAGCTACAAAGAAGAAAACAGGAGGAGTAGGAACCAACAATAAACCAGAAGTCCAAGTGGCCTTGCTAGGGTTTAATTTCTCGCAAAGGCTACATGTTGAAAACTTGCATTTGGAGGGGGATTTTCAGATTGCTATAAATGGCATTGCAGAAAACTAAGCCAAATTCAAATTTTTAAAATACCACACATCTATTGAGAGGGAAATACACTTGCTGATTCATTATCCAAGTTGGCAGCCGATGTGGCAGTGACATAGCAGGAGCAGTACAGTGACATCATGGCAATTGTTATAAGGAGATTTGATGTGACTTGTTGAGTTGGCAGACACGTCGATAGACAACAAAGGACAGATTGAGCAATTAATTTTATTGGAACATGACACAAGCAAATTCAATTGTCCTGCATCACACACATAAGAATTGATCTACATACTCCACCTTTTTTGCATTTTGATGGCATTTGTGTGGTTTGTGAAAATGGAATAAAGACATTAGAAAGGGAAACAGATGGAGAAATGGAGGCAAACTTAGCCTTCGGGGCCCTGAAGCAATAGATTGCTTTCAAAGGGCCAGCAACTGAAGAATGGTTGAGGAATATTTTCAGCTCGACCCATTCATTTTTCGTCAATGCCATTAGGTTAGTACTGCGATTTGAAAATGTTGTCTCTGATTTCAAAAGGCAGACAAATGCCAACATCACCTACCTCTTTTGTGCTGGGGGGTTACATTTCAGCCTCAAAGAGCAAGTAAAGCACATGGTGTTGAGATGTGTGAAACCAAATTGGCAAGTTCGGCTTGACAAAATTCTCAATTAGACAATGCCTGGGCAGGGATTCATTGCAGCTTATGAAGATTGGGTAGGTTTTCCTAGCTTCAGCCCCATGCAGGAGTTTGGGATATTTTCTCGCAAGGAAGAATTATGCAAGGAGAACATGGACCATGTTAGTGGATTTCGTGCATGACTGGGGCCTAGAGCTGGCTGCCGGTATTCCCAGGAACAGGATGAATCCGGACCTATTCTGGCTACGTCTAAAGGGTGCATGGAAAGACATGGAAAACCAGAGCAGGGAATGGAGAAGGGCAAGGCAAGGTTGAGACAGGAGTGTCGAGATTGGAGGAAAAGGACGATATCATGGATGCAGCGGACAAGTGAGAGCTCAATGCTGTGGACAAGCTCCTCGCAGGAACCAGGCTGGTGGGCGTGGAGTGCTACGTCTAAAGGGTGCATGGAAAGACATGGAAAACCAGAGCAGGGAATGGAGATGGGCAAGCCAAGGTTGAGGCAGGAGTGGTGACATTGGAGGAAGAGGACAATATCGTGGATGCAGCAGACAAGGGAAGGCTCAACACTGTGGACGAGCTCCTTGCAGGAACCAGGCTCGTGGGCATGGAGTACCACTGGACCGGGTGCTGGTGGTCACCATTCTGAGGTTTCTGAAGCTTCTGGAACTTCTCCTATCCGAATGGGGCAGGGTAGTGGTATTTTGGAGATTGGTGAGTCATCAGGTGGTTGTGGTGGTGGTGGTGGTGGTGGTGGTGCAGGCACAATGGATAATTCATCACCCTTGCCTCCGCCCCGTCCTTTTCTATGAAAAATGTAAATGATACTCTTTGTGTCTGTGTAGATATCTGCAGGTGGGCAGGTGGTGGGTTTTGGATTTATGATGAACAACTGCAATTTATTGAGATGCTGGATAGGGGGGTTTGGGATAAATTTTGACCCCATTTTGTGTAACTGGTTGCTGTGTTGCTACTGGTTTCTGAATGGTACTATCGGGTTGTAAGGTTGAAGTCTTTCTACCGATTACAAAAATATCTTTTACCGATTAAAAATATATAAAATATTTTTAAAATTGCTGTTAGATCAATCAAATAAAATTTGAATAGATCAATCAAATAAAATTCGCCACTATATACACTAAATCAGATTAAATATAAGCAAAGTAGCCACTAAATCAGGTTGGCTACAAAACAAATCAAAATTTTATTTATTTCCCACGCCATGAAATCCAATGGGGCGTAAAAAGAACCGAATTCAATTTCACCAAATTTAACATTAACTCAACATTAACTAAGACTGGGTATAAACTAGACCAAATTAACAAGACGAATGGACATACAAATAAATAAAATTCAGTTGTACTAGATTTACCATTAAAAAACAATAGGTATTTAAAGAAAAACAGTCCAAACCTCTTAGCTTCTCTCTCTGCATGTTTTCTCCGGCTAATTCGTCAGAAGGGGCTCTCATGTCCACCATATTTCAGCCAGAGAAATGGTACCCGCCAAAATAACGACCTCCGCCGGCCAAACAGGTGAGATCAGCCGGATGCCCACCCGCAGAAGGCAGAGCACCGCGACCACCGTGAAATTTCGGAGAAGACAGCCAATACTTAGAAATTCCTTTGATATTGCATAAATTTTCTGATTTTCTCAGAGAAAAGCGTGATTGCCCGTGCAAAGCCGTGATGATACTTGTAGGTTCACAATTATCAGTGGAGGGTAAGATTGCATTAATAACATGAACTCTGCAATGATCTGCAGAAAGGTTTATGCCAAGAATTTTCTAAAATAGATGATCTGTGATGATAGTGTCGAACGCAGGAATCACTGCATGATTGTTTTTTTCATAGGAAGATGAGAAGATGAGCGATAAAAGTTGAAGGGCATGATGAAGGCCACGTAGCCTATCGATTTAGTTCAGGGGACTGGGTCTTTGGCCACCATGATTTGTAGGAAAATGCAATTTAAGCGATTAATTTTTACTTGGTCAACAAGGCTGCTACCTAATCACTTGCATTCATTCACTGGGCGCTTGGATTGATGACTGACTTTCTTGATTTATTTTCGCTTGCTCAACAAGGCTGCTCATGAGTTGCATTCATAAGCCCAACAAATAGAGAATTTATGATCTGCCCGTATGATTTATTTTTTCAGTTGAATGGATTGTTTTTTTCAATTTAAGTATTTCTTTTGTTTGAGCGATTTATTGAGTATGATTTTTTAAAATGCATGTTTTTCTTAAATAGCATGTGTATGTATTTTATTTAGTTCAGTCCATTTTGAATATCTATATTCTGAATATTTATATGTATAATTAAGTACATAGGTTTTTTTTTTAAATTGTTTCATATTATAGATTTATTTTTAAAATTATAAAAATAAATTTAAAAAGTTTTTTTCCACTTTTTATAGTGTATAAATTTTACCATACAAAATAATTATAATAATTTTGAATTCTTCATAAAATTGAAAGTATGCATATTTAAATATTATTATCAAGAAAAATAATACATGTAAAAAAAGTTATACTTTATTTTTAAATATCTTTTAATAATGTCATATTTTATTATTATTTATTTCTCAATAATAATTTGTTTATTTAAATTAATAAAGAGTAACTACAATAAAGGTTTCATAACTACTTCAAACATCAAAAAACTTTCCAAAGTCATAGACTTCCTATTATAACATAAGGATCTATAAAGAAATTTATTAGAAACCCTTAATCCATACCTATATTAATCAAAACTTATAGAAATGTGATTTGTTCTTCACAACAAGATTGCAAGAAGAGTGTCCAAACCCCACAGGAGATTTACAATTGTATTTCATTATAACATAAAAGTTAAAAGGAACCAAATTTACAAGAGAAACAAAAAAGGATGTCTAGCATCTGCTTTGTAGCATCTCGTACGACTGCAACTTGTGAATGTTGAAACATAAACCACACTATCAAGAAAAAAAACATAGATACCACATTGAGTTTAATTGGCAACCCCCCATTGAAAACTGCCCAAAAGACCAAACAACCGGGTGCCTACCACAATTCATTGCACCAATAAAAACCATAGTTTAAAATTTGAAATGTGCAACTTCAAAAACTTTTTTGTATTTTTCATGCACATCCAAATGCATGGAAATAAGTTCATTCCAAAAAGCTCGAAGAGGAAACAAGTACACATAAACATCAACACGGAGATGTGAAACCCCTAGAGAAAAAAGAGAGGGAAAAGGTTATGTACCACTAGAAGCCACTATTGTTGTTGGTGGTGCAAGAGAATCTTGGGTTAACAAGTAATCTTGCATTAACCTCTCTCTCTTTGTTTGTGTGTGTGTGTGTGTGTGTGTGTGTGTGTGTGTGTGTGTGTGTGTCTGTTTGTGTGTGTCTGTGTGTGTCTGTGTCTGTGTCTATGTATTTATTTATTTATATTTCTTGTTTTTTGTACCTGTCTGTTGTTTGTGAAGTAGTCATTGCTGCTCTTGGTTTTAGCTTGTGCACAATTCGCATCATGTTGAGGACATATCCTAGATCCTTGTCCTAATTGTGCGCATTCTAATGTTTGTTATTCTTCGAGTTTTGTGTCATTCTTTGTGATCTTTGTTTCCTACAATTTTTATCCAACAAGGCATGTTGTTTCTATTCATGCAATTTTTGGTGATGATGTGTCATCTTGCACAATTGGGAGCCAACTCCTAACCCTCGTGTGGACCTATCCTTAAGTGTGTGTGATCTTATGTTGTCCTTTGCTTGGCTTTTGGTTTACTCTTCCAAGACTAGACCTATAATGTAACTAAATGCTTGACTAGTTGACTAGTGGCCTAGTTGGCTATATAAGAAGTGCTACATCCCAAAATTTTGACCTAATTAAAATTATTATAGTCATTCAGTTGAATGAATTTTTCTTTCTGTTCATGTGAAAAAGGGTAGTTAAATGTAACTGTTGTTTCCTATGAAATTGGTTGTTATCAATTATTATGTATAACGGTTTAATGATGATGGTCGTTAATTGTTACTTGTCATATGTTGATGATAGTAGTTAACAGTTGCTTAGTTTCAAAATTTAGGTTATTAACCAATTTCTTTACTATTATCTATGTTAATTGTTAATATGCATTTGTCTTGGGAACTTTTTATTATTGTGGAAAATGTTGCATGGGTGATTGCAGGAGCAAACGAAGAGAAGAAGCATTACTTAACGAGATCTACAAAATGGGGTACTACCTTAGTCCATTTATTTGATTGATAGGTATGACCTCTAACTATCTTGGTAAGGACCTAGTGACTTGCATAATAGGGTACAATCATTGGACACACATGAGCTATTGGACAATCATTAAAACATTAAATATTTTAACTTAATCAAAGTACATACCTTTAATGGTTTATATTGACATTCTCATCACTTCAAATAATACATAAATATGTATGTGCACATGGTATAAAAGTATGGTGCCGTCATAGTATTAATTTATACAAGCTCGTGTCTATTAAAATACTTATACCTAAATATGTGTTTACCTTGAGAAGATGTGAAGATAAAATAATATTCCAAGTAATACGTGTATTTGGATATGCATACCTTAGTAGGTATAAGCTTGGACAAATGATAATAATATAATATCACCATTCAAAATTGTGTGTGTGTGTGTGTGTTTGTAATATCCTCCCCTGATTTGAACTTTGACTTGTAGAAATTTAACTTAAGGAATATTGTCAAACACTTTGTATGCAAACTCATAAAGCTGATTTCCTCAATAAATTGCTTTCCAATGAGTAGATTTACGAACAACTATGAAGTGACATTAAAATGCATAATACACATCATAACATTTTCACAAACACTTGGCACACATTCAACAGTATATGAAAAATCTGGAAACTCTTTCAATCTGCTGATAAAGGGTGATTTTTAAATGTAGATGTGCACTTACAGCTGCCTTAAAGACTGCAACAACTATTCAAACTTGTATTCAACAATTATTATGCAAAGTATCAAAATTTGACAGAAGAAACCTGGAATTAGTTGCCGTAGTATTTTGCAGATGTAGTCGGCAGCCCTCCAAACTTCTAATCAGCCAGAAAAACAAGTAAACTTGATACCAACACTATTCACACCATACTGTAGCAAAATACTGTTCATGTCGACTGTAGCAAAATACTGTTCATGCGGCACTATAGCAATAACTAACTTCAAATCTGCATCTCAAACCCTTGTAAATTTCTTTATGCGAACGCCCCAAATGAAACCCAGCGTGTTTCCTGAAGTGAAAACACCCTTGATCCTCCTGACTGTGTCTTCCAACAGCGAAGAGAATGCTAGCAAAGAGGGATTTCGTCCTCCAAGCTCGATAATCAGATATCCAGCAACATAACATTAATCTTCATCCAAGGATACAAAAAAAAAAAACTCTTCCATTTCTTTTATAGTGTTCTCACAAGAGCTCAATCCTTCGTTTTCTCAATGTGGGATAAAACATAACTCCCTTTATGTACCTTATATCTCCAATGTGTTATAAAAATAAAGGGAACTCTTTTAATTTAAATATTTCCCACAAACTATAGTCTATGCATTAATAAAGTTAAATATTTACATTAATAAAGTTAAATATTTAAAATTAACTTTATAAAATGGCTTTATCAATGCATAACAAATCTTATCAATGATAAATAAGTTTTCCTGTCGATTTTAAACAATTACCATCGACATACCACTGTGACTGAATGTCCGGCCATGTCCAAGATGCTTACTATAAATAGTAAGTATGCCCAAAGTTGCCCTAGAACCCCTCAGAAAGACCTGCAACTGAAACTATCTAGGCCAAATGGCCTCTAAGCCCCTTTAATGTCCTAGTTAGCCTACGGGACTGTGGGGAAATAGGCTAATGACAACATCATGCTATGAATGCTAAAAAGGGGACATTACTGTGTGTGTGTGTGTGTGTGTGTGTGTGTGTGTGTGTGTGTGTGTGTGTGTGCAAATAAATATATATAGATATAGATATAGATATAGATATGTGTGTATGTATGTGTGTGTGTGTATTTATGTATGTATAACTTTATAATTTATCCTTTTTGATTTAGTAACCTTTGAATTCTTCCTCATATTTATTTTGTCTTTATAAGAGATGAGAATAAACACTTGGCATCTTTTATTTATCGGTGCTTCAAGAAGTCAGTTTTCTTCTTTTTATAATTGCTCCAAGAGACATGACTTCTTTGAAGCCTTTATATTTTCTTTGAATGTCTTCTTTCTAAAAACCTGAATTTTGCATTTATACCTCTGCTCCCTTACTTTCTCTCATCCTTATTGTTGTAATTGATTGAGGACAAAGTCAAGTAGTTGCTTTCTCTAATTTTGGAATACACACTTCCAAGAGTTAGTTGTACATAGACAAGCCCAAGCTCCACATCCTCTTCATTAGGTTATGCGATCAACTTTCTTAATTCATATTTGTTATATGTATGCATTCAAAAATATAGAAGCAAGAATTGTGTCAATGAATTCTATGTTTGACTATAATATCAAATTGTACATTGGAAGAGTCCATCTCTCCATGCTGAGTTTGAATCGATTGTATAAGTCATGCTAAGACGTCTCTTGTTTCAATCAGATTCCATATTTTAGCTATTTCTTTGTAAGTCCTTAAAGAGAAGTTCTTGGGTGTTAAGAATTGTATTATGACAGTACTAAATTTATAATATTCTTTACACCAGCTGAGGCTCAGCCAAAGAGTTGAATTAACCTGAGATTTGACCCCTAGAACTCACCCAGCTAGATGGCCAAGAAAGAGGGTGAAGAGGTAAGAGAAAAATCTAGAAGAACATGAAAACAGAATTAGAAGTGATACAATAAATTTATTACTTTTAAAAGAATCATTAAATAGCTCATGCATGTTCACTCAATTTACCCTATTGTTAAGTCAAGCGGTGGTGATATTAAAAACTCATCCAAAAACCTTGGTCAAGGTTGTTAAAGGAATTCTTTCCTTCTAAAGATCACATGATGTTATTAGGGCCAGTTATTCAAACATGTATGTCCATAACTATGTGGAGACTCTAAGTTCACCAATATTGCTTGGATGATTGGACTAGTAGTGCCCCAAACCTAGCCCTGGGGTAGGGAGGACCTTTCTTTTCAAAAGATTGTTTGGGGATGGATATGGTTCATGGTTGGTAGGTTAAGCCTTAGCTGATGCTTCTCCTCTTATCTGAAAGCCAAGACTTGCACAACCAGTTCAAGACTCTCCAAATAGCTTTGTATGTTTCTTCCTTTATCCTTAGCTATGCATTTACTTTGTTTTGTGAATATTGAATATCATAGTATAGATGGTAATGTTTTAAATTGCTCCAATAAAGATGATAGGAAACAATTATTTCAGTCGGCAGTTATTTTAGTTGATAGTTATTTCAATTATTATCTCATGAAATGGAATTAAAGATGTTTTATTTCAGTTATATAGTTGAAGTATTACTTTGATATTTATTTAAAATTAGTTTTTAGCCCTCATCTTTTAGTTAAGAAAATTTGTTTGTTACATATGGTATCAGAGCATTGGGTTTGACACTGAACCTTGGGCATAATACGTAAGTAGGATTAGTAAACCTGATATTTTCTTAGATTAAATGTAACAAGATACAAGTACGTAAGATACCTTACAAGAAATCACGACATCTCATCTTTCCATACTTGATTAGGAACATGTTGAACTATGATTACACTTGTTGTTCCATGTCTCAAGACAACAAAACCTTAAAACAAGCTCTGCAATGAATGAGGAAGGAGAGAGCCAAGTGGGCTCCTGCCCAAAAGCACCCTACAGAAACAAACTGATTCAAACTTGGAACACCCACCAAGCCAACCCTCTTATGCACTTCCATAGATCTTGCATGTTGTGAGATATTTACAAAATCGAAACTGAATAGGATGCTAAAAATAAAATTTCAAAATGACTGAATCTATAATGTAAACATCCTCCGAAGAGGAATCTTTTGTAAATAAAGGTTGTTGTAAATACAACATAGAAGTATTAAAATTGATTAAATAAATTAGTCTATACATTTGTTTCATCTACTCGCAATCTCATTATTTTATTGTAAACATGTTAAAAAATAATAATAAAATTAACATAAGAATATTGCAAAAAAAAAATCACATCAAATAATTAGGAAATATGAGCAGCGACGAGAACATTGCAAGCCACCACACGGTCCATGAGAATAACCCACAACCTCCTACTGATTTGCTACTTCAGATTTTGTAAGAAATGTAAATGAAGTTAGACAATATGGAAAAAACAATGAACAAAATGATAGCCCAAATGGGGCAAAACCAAGAGGAAATGCAATCCTCATCCCCTCCTAGAACCGAAACAGAAATCTTTGAACACAACAAGAGAACCCCTCAAGCCCCACTTTCCCAAATCAAAAAATAGAAGAAACTTGAAATAGTAAGCGACCTGTCTACAAACATTAAGAAGATCAAACCACCCAAGTATTATGGTTCTGAATCCGAAGAGGATGCGGAGGCCTAGTTAATAGAAATGGAATAATATTTTGAAATTAGGAATTTTTTAGAGACCTCAAAGGTGGTTTAGGGAATATACCATTTTATAGGAGAAGTTGCTACATGGTGGGGAAACCCCAAGGTTGAGCTAAACATTAAAACAACTGAGATTACTTGGGAGAAGTTTGTAACCATCTTTAGAAACCGCTGGTTACCCCAAACCTTCTATGACCAAAAGCTATTGGATTTTCAAAATCTCAAGCAAGGAGATATGATCATACATAAGTATTGGGAGAAATTATCCCAACTGCTGAAATATGTACCTCCATACCAACAAGATAGGAACCTAAAGGTGAGGAAATTTATCATGGGGATGAATAATAGGATCAAAGGGGTAGCTAATGTTCTCACTTCTCAAACAATGGAAGAAGCTCTAGAAAAAGTTGTTCATCAGGAATATATAATCAAGAGAGATGATTCTATCTGGGATAACAAAAGGAAAATGAATTAGAATACAGAAGGTACAGATATTGGGTCCCAGAAGAAATAGTTCTAAGGATTACAAATTTAACAAGGCAGAACCAAGAGGGAATGGTATAAATGATTTTAAAAGTAACCCCAATGTAATTAAGAATGGAAATGGCAGTGAGAAGAAGGGGTCACCTTCAAGATAGGAGCCGCCTTCAGGATGCTACACTTGCGAAGGAGATCACTATGCTAACAAATACCCTATTAAGACCAACACTAATTAGCCATCCTGACCACCATAGTAGCATATTTACCAGCAAAGGATTCACGCATCACTTGACAATCAACAAGCAAAAAAATAGATAGGCCTATTCTAAACTCTGAGTAAGATCTATGGGGACCCTGTTTCTATATTAATTGATACTAGAGCTTCTAAATGCTTTATATCACCTAAACTGTTAAGTAGATTTCTAAAGAGATCTAGTTTTATGGAAAAACCATGGATAGTCGAGTATGCAAACTAGTAAAGGGCTAAGGTAGAACAGTGCATGTTTAAGGCTCGAGTTGATTTTCCAAACTTCTCCACTGAATCAAACTTGTATGTAGCACCTATGGGGTCTTACAACATTATTATAGGCATTAACTGGCTTAGTAAGCACAAGGCCAAGGTTGATTATCTTGTTAAAACTGCAGAATATTTGGATGACCAAGGAAAACTTGTAGGAATTAAGGGAGTTATACATGAAATTAAATCAAGATAGATATCCACTATGCAACTCAAGAAATGTGGAAGAAAAGATTGTGAGATCTTTGTACTAAGGATCGAGGATTTGAGAAAAATAGTGGATGCCACGCATGGAGACGAAGAAGTTAGAGGAAAATTGAAGGAATCTTTCGAAGAGAAATATCCTTACCTAAAGAAATTCCAAGATGTGTTTCTCGAAGAACTCCCCAAACTACCTCCATCTTGAGTTTTTAATTTACTATAGATTTGGTACCCAGAGTAGAACCAATTTCTCGAGCTCCTTATCGAATTACCACCACAAAATTAATGGAGTTACAATTACAATTGCAGGATATGTTAAATAAGAAACTTATTTGACCTAACATTTCACCCTGGGGAGCCCCATTATTGTTCATCAGGAAGAAGGACGAAACTATGAGGTTGTGCATAGATCATAGGATGCTCAATAAGGTCACCATCAAGAACTGATACCCACTTCCCAAAATAGATGGCCACTTTGATCAAATGAAAGGTGCTAAAATATTTTCAAAGATTCATTTTAGGTCGGGTTATCATCAGCTCCACATCAAGGATGAAAACATTCACAAAATTGCATTCAGAACTAGAATGGGCATTATGAGTTAATGGTATTACCCTTTGGGTTAACCAACACTCTAGCAACTTTTATGAATTTGATGAACAACATATTTCAAGATTGTTTGGATAATTTTGTATTGATCTTCATAGATGATATCCTAATCTATTCAAAAAAAATGAAAAAGAACATCAAGAGCATCTAGAAAAAGTCCTACAAAGGCTAAAAGAACATAAATTATACAGGAAGTTGTCTAAATGCACTTTTTATCATAAAGAAATCCAATATTTAGGACATATTATATCAGCCCAAGCACTAATTGTAGATCCTTCAAAAATCAAAGCAATTAGGGAATGACCTATACCTAAGAATATGACAGAAGTCAAGAATTTCATAAGATTGGTAGGATGCTATAAGAAGTTTGTCAAAAATTTCTCCAAAATAGCTTACCTGATCACTTCACTTTAAAGGAAGGGAAAGAAATTTTTGTGGATTGAAAAATGTCAATTTCATCTTTTGAGTATTTGAAAGAAAATTTAACTACTGCACCTATACTAAGAGTACCCAACCCTCAAAAGACATTTGTAGTCATAACGGATGCATCAAGGGAAGGAGTAGGAGGTGAACTAATGCAGGATGAATAGGTGATTGCATATGAGTAAAGGAAGTTAAAGAATTATGAGAAAAATTACACTCCTCATGATATGGAATTAGCAACTATAGTCCATGCCCTCCAAATGTGGAGACACTATTTGATTGGGAAACCTTTCGATCTTTGATCTAATCACCGTGGTCTAAAATATATCTTTACTCAACCCAACCTGAATGCCAAACAGAGGAGATGGTTGGAATTCCTAGCAGATTACAAATTTGAAATTAACTATATTAAGGGTAAGGAAAACAAGGTAGCAGATGCCTTAAGTAGAAGGAGACATATTTCTATGATGGTCATCATAAATTTCAGATTAAGGGACCAAGTACTAAACATCTAGAGCATGATAAATTTTATGCAGAGATCAACCAAGCTCTCAATAGAGACCCACAAGATCCTAGGTACTCAGAATTTAGAATGGAAGAAGATGGATTGTTAAGATATCATGACATGATTTACTTACCCAACAAACTCGAACTTTGAAGAGTGATTCTAGAGGAATTCCACTTAGCACCTTATTCGGGACATCCTAGAGTGACTAAAATGTTGTTAGACATAAAACCACTATATTTTTGGAAAGGAATGAAAAGAGAGATAACAGATTGTGTGGCAGGATGCCTAGAATGTCAAAGAGTAAAAGCAAAACATTGTTATCCAGCTCGCCTCTTACACCCAAATGAAGTGCTAGAGTGGAAATGGTAGATAATTTCCATGGATTTTGTACGAGGATTACCTATGACATGAAACAAACACAACACCATCCTAGTAGTGGTGGATAGATTGACTAAAGTTGCTCACTTTATACCAGGAAACCTAGCTGATGGAGCACCAAAAATCGCTCACAAGTTCATGAAAGAGATTTTTTAACTTCATGGAATTCCAGAGAAAATTATCTTAGACAGGGATGCTAGGATAATCTCCACATTTTGGCAAACATTATTAATAGCATTGGAAACTAAGTTAAATATTAGCTCGGCTTATTAACCTAAGACTGATTGTCAGACAGAAAGAGTACACTGGGTTTTGGAGGATCTTTTAAGAGTTTACTATATCGAGCGATAGTACCAGTGGGAAATGTATCTACCATTGGTGGAATTTTCTTATAATAATTCCTATCAAACTGCCATTAAAATGGCCCCCTTTGAGGCTTTATATGGTCACAAATGTAGAAGTCTTGTAAGTTGGAATCGAGTAAAGGACAGAATAATTGTTGGACCCAAAATGCTCATGGAGATGGAAGAATAGATAATACAAATTTGTCAAAGATTGAAAGAAGCCAACAATAGACAAAAACATTATGTAGATGCAAAAAGGACACCTAGAGAATTCTTAGTAGGAGAAAAGGTGCTACTAAAAGTAAAACCCCAAAAGAGTACCATCAAGTTTGGTAAGAATGCCAAGTTAGCCCCAAGGTATGTGGGACCCTTTGAAATATTGGAAATAATGAACCCTATAGCCTATAGAATTTCCCTACCTTCAGCTCTTGTCAGGATGCATGACATCTTTCATGTGTCATATCTTAATAAATAGATCACTCATCATGATCATATAATTGACTGGAACCTATTGCAAGTATGAGATCCAAGGGTGGTGGAAATATAACCACTCAGAATACTTGAGGTACATAAGCTACACTTACAAAATTGAGATGTGACTCAATGAAAGGTCCAATGGGATCAGTATGTAGAAGATAATGCTACTTGGGAAGACTACAATGAGATTTTCCAAAAATGCCCCCATCTTTTCTCCAAGGCTAGAGCCTAAACTTTTTATTTCGATTCTTTTATAATTGTAATGTTTTAGAAAAATATTACTTTTAAGTTTTGTTGTGATATTCATCGAGGACAATAAAAATATAAGGGGAAGGGTATGTTACATCCCAAAATTTTGACCTAATTAAAATTATTATAGCCATTGAGTTGAATGGATTTTTCTTTCCTATTCATGTGAAAAAGGGTAGTTAATGTAACCATTGTTTCCTATGAAATTGGTTGTTATCAATTATTATATATAACCACTTACTAATAATGGTTGTTAACCATTACTTATCATATGTTGATGATAGTAGTTAGTAGTTGCTTGGTTTCAGAATTATGGTTATTAACTAATTTCTTTATTATTATCTATGTTAATTGTTAATATGGATTTATCTTGGGAACTTGTTATTATTGTGGAAAATGTTGCATAGGTGATTGTAGGAGTAGATGAAGGGGAGAAGCATTGCTTAATGGGATCTATAGAATGGGGTACTACCTTATTCCATTTATGTGATTGATAGGTATGACCTTTAGCTATCTTGGTAAGGACCTAGCTACTTGCATAATAGGGTAAAATCATTGGACACACATGAGCTATTGGACAATCATTAAAACATTAAATATTTTAACTTAATCCAAGTACATACCTTTAATGGTTTATATTGACATTCTCATCACTTCAAATAATATATAAATAAGTGCGTACACATAGGTATAAAAGTATGGTGTCATCATAGTATTAATTTATACAAGCTAATATCTATTAAATTAAGTATACCTAATATGTGTTTACCTTGAGAAGATATAAAGATAAAATAATCTTCCAAGTAATACACGTATTTGGATATGCATACCTTAGTAGGTATAACCTTGGACAAATGATAATAATATAATGTCACCATTCAAAATAACATATATATGTGCAAATATGTGTGTGTGTGTGTGTGTGTGTGTGTGTGCGTGACTTTATAATTTATTTATTTTGATTTAGTAACCTTCGAATTCTTCATCATATTTATTTTTTCTTTATAAGAGACAAGAATGAACACTTTGCATCTTTTATTTATCAGTGGTTCAAGAAGTTAGTTTTCTTCTTTTTATAACTGAGCTCCAAGAGTCACAACTTCTTTGAAGCCTTTATATTTTCTTCTAATCTCTTCTTTTGAATACAGGTTGAGAGAACTAAAAACCTAAGTTCTATATTTATACCTCTACTCCCTTACTTTCTCTCATCCTTATTGTTGCAATTGATTGAGGACAAAGCTGAGTCATTGCTTTATCTAATTTTAGAATACGCACTTCTAAGAGCCAACTGTACAGAGACAAGCCTAGGCTCTACGTCCTCTTGATCGAGTTATGTGGTCAACTTTCTCAATTCATATTTGTTATATGTATGTATTCAAATACACAAAAGTAAGAATTGTGTCAATGAATTCTTTGTTTTACTGTAATATTGAATTGTACATTCAAAGAGTACATCTCTCAATGTTGAGTCTGAATCAATTGTATATGTCATGCTAAGATGTCTCTTATTTCAATTGGATTCCAAGTTTTAGCTATTTCTTTGTAAGTCCTTAAAGAGAAGTTCTTGGGTCTTAAGAATTGTATTGTGACAGTATTGTAATAGTTTTACACCAGTTGAGGCTCAGCAAAAGAGTTGAATTATTCTGAGATTTGACACCTAGGACTCACCCGACTGGATGACCAAGAAAGAGGGTGAAGAGGTAAGAGAAAAATCTACAAGAACATGAAAACAAAATCAAAAGTGATACAATAAATATATTACTTTTAAAAGAATCATTAACTAGCTCATGCATGTCCACTCAATTTACCTTGTTGTCAAGTCAAGCGGTGGTGATTGCATATTAGAAACTCATCCAAAAACCTTGGCCAAGGTCATTAAACAAATGCTTTCCTTCTAAAGATCATATGATGTCGGTAGCTCCAGTTATTCAAACATGTCCATTCATAATTGCGTAGATATTCTAGACACCGATATTGCTCGGATGGATGGACTAGTAGTGCCTCAGGCCTAGCCCCAGGATAGGGAGGGCCTTTATTGTCAAAATATTGTGTAGGGATGGATATGGTTCATGGTTGGGACATTAAGCATGAGCTAATTCTTCTCCTCTTATCCAGAAGCCAAGGCTTGCACAACCAGTTCAAGACTCTCCAATTAGCTTTGTTTGTTTCTTCCTTTATCCTTAGATATGCATTTACTTTATTTTGTGAATATTTAATATCATAGTATGAATGGTAATATTTTAAATTGCTTTAGTAAAGATGATAGGAAATAGTTATTTTAGTTGGCAATTATTTTAGTTGAATGTTATTTCAATTATTATCTCATGAAATAGAATTAAACCTATTTTATTTCAGTTATATAGTTGAAGTATTACTTTCATATTTATTTGAAATCATTTTTTAGCCCTAATCTTTTAGTTTAAAAAAATCATTTATTACGAGAAGCTTGGTTAGATGTAGGAAGGTATATTCAGATAGGAGATTTAGATCTAGAGATAGAAGATGTGAGCTTGGACTATGAATTGTAATTCCTATCTTATTTTAGGCCACAACTCAGAAGGCCTCACAATTGGGCATGTTGTTTTTTATTATGTGAAGTTAAATAATTACACCTATTTAATTTTTGTATATGGCCTCATGTTCCTTTTTATGCAATTAATTAAGCTTATGTGTATTACTATTAGCAAGTGTATCTTGGAGTTCTCTCCTTGAACTAATCATGCCTTGCGTCAGGTGGTATCAGAGCCTAGTTCTTTATTGAGGCTTGGATTGTGGAGAACCTTTTTGAATTTAGTTGTAGGGTGGTAGATATAATGACCTATAACTGGCAGAAGGTTACAATCTTGCATGAACTATTGTTGAGATTGTTCATGGTAGAGGAAATACTAATAATGTTATTATGGACATGTTGAGGTAGATTGCAGTGAGACTTGAAGTTGTTGAGACAATACAGAGAAGGGTAGTACATCTTGAAGATGTTAGTGATGATGAAGAAGTAGCACCTAATCATAATCCTAAACCTAGGAATGAACATGGTGAAGAAATACTTTTGAGAGTTTTGTCTAGGGTGAACGCTATACCTATAGTTGGAGTAGCTTGCTATGATTAAAGACTTGAGACTAATATTGTACTTGATTGGATAACAAGAAGGTTTCAAGATAGAAGTCACAAATTCAAAGGGTCGCGCTTTACTTTGATGGGATCATTTGTAAAGTGAAAGATAGAAGAGAGGAAAAGAAAAGATCAAGACATGGGCGAAAATAATTGGGAAAATGAAGAAGTTTCTCCATACATATTACTAAGTTAACCTATTGAGGAAAATGTAAAACTTGAGACAAAAGGACATGAGTGTGAGAGAATATACTGAGTAATTCTACAAGCTGGATATCAGATCTGGACATGTGGATGATGAAGTTGAGAAAGTGTCTAGATACCTGGATGATTTGTGGACATCAATTCAAGATGAGATCAATTATGTTAAGATGGACAATATGGAAGAGGCATATCGTTGCACTTTGAAGGGTGAAGAAAGATTGGCAGAGAAACATTATCAAAGAAATAGAGGAAAAGATGGCATATTTCAAAGAAATTAAGGTAGAACCTTTCAAGAAAGTAGTGTTAGTGTAGTTTTTTATTTTTCCTATTTTGCTAGGTTTTTCCTACACTTTTAATAATCTCGCTTAGGTTAATAAAGCATGTCTTATTAGGTGAATGGTTGTGAGGTGTCACCTTCCTACATGTGAGCATCCATTAGCTATCTTGGGAAGATACTTTGCTATCTTTAGTCCGATAGATGGTTGCTCCTCATTGGTTGGTGTTGCCACCTCCTCCCTCTTCCTAGCCTATATAAGCATGCTACCTGGCTTGTATTTGCATCTCTTATTTTTGGCATCCTCTTAATGCTATTTTGCTTCCAGCATTTGCATTACTCTCTTGGAGACTAACTCTATGATGCTATTTTGATTTTGTATCATTTGCATTCATAGTTTAGATATTTATTCTTTGCACTAGTTTTCTGGGTTATTAATCTTATCAGATTCTAACAAGTAGCAGAAATATGAAGTGCAAGAGAAAGGAAAATCTGATTGGAAAGATGATAATATTGGAAAGAGAAGTATCTACACTAGACATAGCTATATTGGTTACTCTAGGAATAGTGATAATGGTAAGAGGGATGAAATGTCTAAGTTTAAAGGTACTTATTATAAATGTTGTGAAGAAGGACATGGAGCTTTTGAATGTACTAATTATGGTAATAAGGTTCAAGGAAGTGGCATAAATGTTGTGTCTTGTGAAGAAGTTGTTAAAACACCTAATGAACTTTAGAATGGTGAGAATTTGATGATGAGAAGGTTTTTGTGAAATGAGAAATTAGATGGACTTATTTTGATGAGAAGTCTATTCAAAACTAGATATAAAATTGATTGTAAGTACTCTAAAGTGATCATTGATAGTGGTAATTCAAATAACTTGGCTTCTAAGGAACTAGTAAACAAGTTGAAGTTGTGATATTGCTATCAAGATTTAACTGTGTATTTTTTGAGTAAAACTCATTGACCCATGTTTCATGAGTAGTGATTCACATTAACTATGTAGTTTTTGAGTCAAACTCATTGACCCGTGTTTCATGAGTAGTGTAACACATTCATGTGAATTGCTACTCATGAAACACAGGTTAATGAGTTTTTGACTCAGAAACTACATGTGAATCACTACTCATGGAACATGGGTCAATGAGTTTGACTCAAAAACTACATAGTTAAATCCTAATAGTAATATCAAAATTTGACTTGTTGTGGAAAATATCTCCTACTTATCAAGTTAAAGTTGCAGAGGTTGAGACATCTGAACCCTTATCATGTTGTTTGGATTCAGGATGAGCATAAATTGCTAGTGAGTGAAGAATGCCTTGTAAAAATTCAAAATTAGAAATTAATATGATGAAGTCTTGTGTGATATTATGCCTATAAATTATTGTCACATTCTATTGGGTAGACTTTAGCAATATGATAGACAAGCATTACATGATGGTAGATTGGATCAGTATACTATTTGGGAAAATGAGAAGAAACATATTTTATTACCTTTGATTGAGAAAATTGATGAGAAACACTGTATAGAAGTAAGAGTTTATTTGGTGGATGGAAATCAATTTGTTAAAGAACTGAAGGAACAAAACATATGCCTTTCCTTGATTCCTAGGAAGACTAAAAAACACAAGATGAACTTGAGCATGCAACTAAGATAAAAGCTTTGTTGGATGAATTTTGAGATGTTATTTCTAAGGATGTACTTGATAGATTTCCTCCTATGAGAAGTATTAGTCACTGTATGGATTTGATACATGGAGCTATCTTACCAAATAAAGAAACACACAGACTAACCCCTATAGAGAATGTTGAGTTGAATAGACAAGTGCAAGAGCTTATTGAGAGAGGTTTGATGAGAGAAATATTGAGTCTTTGTGTAATACCCATTATTTTGGCACTTAAGAAGAATGAAGACTGGAGAATGTGCACTGATTCTAGAGCTATAAATAAGATCACAATAAAGTATAGTTTTCCTTTGCCTATGATTGATGACATCATGGATTGTTTGAGTGGAGATAGATACTTTCCCAAAATTGATTTGAAAAGTGGATATCATCATATCAAAATTAGAGAAAGAGATGAATGGAATACTACTAAGGCTAATGAAGGTTTGTATGAATGGTTTGTTATGCCTTTTTGTTTGACTAATGCACTTAGTTCTTTCATGAGAATGATGAATGGAGTTTTGAATTATTTTTTGGGGAAATTTTTTATTGTATACCTTGATGACATATTGATTTTTAGTAAGACCAAACATGAACATGTTGAGCATATCAGACAAGTGTTATAGAGATCAAAAGAGGAAAAGTTATTGATTAACTTGAAAAAAATGTTATTTTATGAAAGAGTAGCTAGTATATCTTGGTTTTTTTATTTCAGCCAAAGGTTTGAAGATGGACCCTGAGAAGGTAACAGCTATATTGGAATGGCCTACACCTAAGACTATTTGAGAAGTTAGAGCATTTCATGTGTTGACAAGTTTTTTACAGAAAGTTTATCAAAAATTTCAGCTTAGTATGTAATCCTATTACAAAGACTATGAGAGGAGATAAAAAGGATTTCAAGTGGACACAAGGAGCAAATAGGAATTTTGAAACATTAAAACAAAAATGTTGTAGAATTGCCTACACTTACTTTGCCTGATTTCACTAAGGTTTTTCAAGTAGATTGCAATACTCACGGGAACACAATTGGAGTTGTTTTTATTCAAGAAGGAAGACCTATAGATTTATTTAGAGAGAAATTAAATGATGCTAGAAGGAAATACCCAATTTATAATGAGGAATTTTATGCTATTGTTCAAGCTTTGAAGAAGTGAAGACATTATTTGGTACCTAAGAAATTTGTCTTGCATACGGATCATAAGGCCTTGTAGTATATTGGAAGTCAAAACAAATTGAATTAGAGACATATGAAGTGGGTAGAATATTTGCATAATTTCACCTTTGTGTTGAAGCATAGAACTGGAAAATCAAACAAATTTGTTGATGCTTTGAGTAGAAGAAGGTATTTGCTAACATAAATGAAGGTTGAAGTACTTGGTTTTGATGATTTGAAGACTTTGTATGAAACTAACCTTGAACTGTGGAAAGCTTGTAAGTATCATTTGATAGTTGAATAGGATAAGTGGATTGATTATTTCAATTAGGATGACATGTTGTTCAAGGGAACTCAACTTTGCATACCTAAAGGATCAATGAGGAGTAACATCATTAAAGAGAAGCATAATGATGGACTTGTTAGACATTTTGGCATTGACAAGACACTGAAGTTGATTGCTAAAAGATACTATTGGTCTCAGATGTATAAGGATGTTCAAATTTTTTTGAAAAGCTATGGAGATTGTCAAGTAGCAAAAGGAACAAGTCAAACTTTGGGTTTGTATTCACCTTTTCCTATTCCTAGCAGACCTTAGGAAGATATAAGCACGGATTGTGTACTTGGATTTCCTAGAACTTGGAGAGGTTTTGATCCTATCTTTGCGGTAGTGAATTTTTTTTTTAAAATGACACATTTCATACCTTGAAAGAAAACTTCTAATGTAGTATATATAGCAGAACTATTTTTCAAAGAGACAGTGAGATTGCATGGATTGTTGAAGATAATTATTTCCGATAGAGATACTAAGTTCACTTGATACTTTTGGAAGAAACTTTGGAAGAAATCGGGTACTAAGTTTAAGTTTAGTTCTACATTTCATCCTCAAACTAATGGATGAACTGAAGTTGTGAATAAATGCTTGGGTAATCTGTTGAGATGTTTCATTGGAAGTAAGCCTACAGATTAGGAGTTGGTCTTGACACAAGCTGAATTTGCATACAACTCTGTGAACATATGTATTAAGAAGCTACCTTTTGATATCATAAAAGTATTATATCCTAGAGGAACTTCATAGCTCAGAGACTTGAGTAAGGAAGAAAAGAGTAGTGTTGATGTTGAAGATTTTGTGAGTTTCATAAAGGATTTGCATGATGATGTAAGAGATGCCTTAATGCAACACAATACTCATAAATATAAATAGCGAGTTGATCTAGGGAGAAGGCATAAATATTTCAATGAATGTGATCAGGTAATGGTTCATTTGAAGAAATATAGATTTCCAGTTGGAGTATATAGCAAATTGAAGATAAAGAAGGTTGGACCTTGTAAAATTTTGAGAAATTTTGCTAGCAGGATGCTTTTGAAGTGGAGTTTCCTGAAGATATGGATATTTCACTAATTATCAACACTTGTAATATCTTTGAGTACCATGAGCCTAAAAGTGAGATGACTAATGACCTAGATTATCTAAAGAAGAAAGAAGAAGGAATGGAATAGATCTTGAATACTAGAATAAGCAGAAGCACCAAAGGAAGGGACTACATGGAATACCTTGTTCAGTGGAAAATAGTTCAAAGATATCATAGGTTGAGCTAGATCTTACGACTCAGGTCAAAACACTCCTGAGTCATGATGTGAACATTAATTCTCTTCTTACCCAACGTGTTTGATGTAGGAGCATCTTGAGATAATGAAAAATCTTGTATCAACATATATATACACACTCACACATGTGTGTGTATGTATATATATACATATACATGTATATCTATATACAATGTATATATATATATGTATATGTATACATATATCTAGATGTATATATACATATACATTGTATATAGATATACATGTATGTATATATGTACACATATACATGTATATGTATATCTATATACAATGTATATATACATGTATATGTATATATATGTATATGTATATGTGTATATACATGTATATATATATACATATACATACATACATACACACACACACACACACACACACACACACACACACACACACACACACACACACACACACACACACACACACACATGTATATATATATCTTATTTTCTGTACATGTATGTTGTTCATAAAGTAGTCATTATTGCTCTCTCTCTCTCTCTCTCTATATATATATATATATATATATATCCTATTTTCTGTACATGTATGTTGTTCACAAAGTATACATGTACATAGATATATACATGTACATATATGTATATATGTACATATATAGATGTATATGTACATGTGTATATATATATGTACATGTATATATATATATACACATGTACATATATACATGTACATATATATATATATATATATATATATATATATGTATATGTACATGTATATGTACATGTATATATATGTATATGTACATGTATATATATATGTATATGTACATGTATATATATATGTATATGTACATGTATATATATATGTATATGTACATGTATATATATATGCATATGTACATGTATATATATATATATGCATATGTACATGTATATATATATATATATATATGTATGTATATATATACATGTATATATACATGTACATATACATATATATATATATACATATATATATACATATATATATATATATACATGTATACATGTACATATATATATATGTACATGTATATATATGTCCATGTATATATATACATACACATGTACATATATATATATATGTACATGTATACATGTACATATATATATATATGTACATGTATATATATGTCCATGTATATATATACATACACATGTACATATATATAGATGTACATATATATATGTATATGTACATGTGTGTATATATATACATGTCATATATATATACACATGTACATATACATATATGTACATGTACATATACATATATGTACATGTACATATATACATATATGTACATGTACATATACATATATGTACATGTACATATATACATATATGTACATATATATACACATGTACATATGTGTATATATATATATATATATATATCTTATTTTTTGTACATGTATGTATATACATACACATGTACATATATATATAGATGTACATATATATGTATATGTACATGTGTGTGTATATATATATACATGTCATATATATATATACACATGTACATACACACACACACACATATATATATATATATATATATATATATATATATATATATATATATATATATATATATATATATATGTACATGTATATATATGCACATGTGTATATATATATCTTATTTTTTGTACATGTATGTTGTTCACAAAGTAGTCATTATTTCTCTTGGTTTCAAGTTGTACGTAGTTCACATCATGTCAAGGACCTATCCCAGATCCTTTTCCTAAGTGCACACATTTTGATGCTTGTCATTCTTCAAGTTTTGTGACATTCTTTGTGATCTCTATTTCTTGCAATTTCCATCCAACGCTCGACACGATGTTTTTGTTCACATAATATTTAGTGATGATGTGGCATTTTGCGTAGTTGGGAGTCGACTCCTAACCCCTGTGTGGACCTATCCTTAAGTGCACACAATATTATGTTGTCCTTTTCTTGGGTTTTGGTTTAATCTTCCAAGACCGGACCTATAATGTAATTAAATGCTTGACTAGACTACTTGTGGCTTAGTTGACTATATAAGATGCTTGGCTAGATGTAGGATGGTATATTCAAGTAGAAAATTTAGATCTAGA